>CM056378.1:70948135-71548135 GCA_029718625.1 Synaphobranchus kaupii
ATCCCCACCTCCGTCCCCACCCCCACCCGCACCTATAGCCCCACCTCCATCCCCACCCGCACCTCCATCCTCATCCCCACCTATAGCCCCACCTCCATCCCCACCCCGCACCTTCATTCTCATCCCCCACCCCCACCTATAGCCCCACCTCCATCCCTACCCGCACCTCCATCCTCATCCCCACCCCCCACCTATAGCCCCACCTCCATCCCCACCCACACCTCCATTCTCATCCCCACCCCCACCCGCACCTATAGCCCCACCTCCATCCCCATCCGCACCTCCATCCTCATCCCCACCCCCACCTATAAGCCTCACCTCCATCCCCACCCGCACCTCCATTCTCATCCCCACCTCCGTCCCCACCCACACCTATAGCCCCACCTCCCATCCCCACCCGCACCTCCATCCTCATCCCCACCTCCGTCCCCCACCCCCACCTATAGCCCCACTTTTTTAACGTCCCGCCCTCTTTTTTTCTCCCAGTTTGAAATGGCCAATCGTTTTCACCAGCAGGGAACCTCCGCTACCAGCTTGGGAGGGTGCGGACAAGCATGCGTTCCTCACAATGCCTGGGGTGGTTTTCACACCACAGTCTGCGAGCGGCGCTAGCGCAGACGTGAGGAAGACGTGAGGAAGACGCGTGGAAGACGCTTCGTGTGCTGCATTCAGCAAACAGAGCAGGGGTCTCTAGTGAGCAGGGTAATACGGTCATCCCCAGCCCGCCCGATCTCTCCGATCCTCGGGCGATGCTAGAGCCAAACTGTGCGTGGCCCTGCGGGGAACCAGACTGGGGGGCCCGCTCAAGCACCAGAACACTGTTTCAACGGGATGAACCACCCTGCAGCCACACGGGTGACATTTAAGGATGCAAGTCGACTCTGCACGTACTTTAAGCTCTTCTTAACAGTGCATCATTCAGCACACTGCTCTTAATGCACTGACTTGCAGTATTTGAGCGAATATCGCCTGTGGAAGGCCAGCTCTCTCCGAATTAACAATCTGCTGCCCAGATTTAATTGTTTACCCTTGCGCTAATTCCGGGAAGACAGCTAATGCGACGTCAAATCTCTCTGGCCGCGCAATTTTAAACAATTCATTAAAAGTCTTAACAAGAGTTGCCAATGGTAATTTAAATGAACGGTCATGCATATTCATCAAATGTAATGAATACAGATTTGTTTTTAATGTTGGGTCTTTCAGTGCTGTACTTTGTCAGCACTTGTATTTGCACTAACCTGTTACAACCCTCAAAAAATAAAAGAATAAATAAAGTGTGTATATTTAGGCTGCTACATGTCATCATGACTTATGACACGAGCCCTGGCTACACTCTCCTTCCAAGTCTTTGGCTGCCGAAAAAATGTCATTTTTCTCTCGCTGATGTATAAAATGTCATCACTAAGGCATATGTCTTTTTGCAATACGAAAACCCATTTTAAAAAAAGCCCTCCACCTGTACCATATAGCTGATTTATATAGAAATGTGGCGGTCTCTCTAATACCTATTTTGTTCAAGGGCAATGGTGCAATTAAAATATGGCTATGCTTTAGGCCAGTATTGATGGACCTGCCATTTGGCTTTCAACATTAGGATTCTTCATCTTCAGCAGCAGCTCCTGTGCAGAGTTTGAAAAATGTTTTTACCCAGGAAATATGTGTTTCGTAGTTAAATTCTTTTATTCAAAGCACATCGCCGCTCCCTGGGAGGAGTGTGAATAGAAAGTCCCCCCCCCCCCCCCGCAGTTACTGCTGGTTCAGCATGTTCCTAACGAGCCGACTTCAAATCGCACCTCGTATAAAAGAATCATTCCGCTAAAACGATGATTTCCAATTCTGCCTTTTCAAAGGTTGGAACTGACAGAACTTTGCCAGACTTACCCTGAAAGTGAAAATTCATAAAGAAAAAGAGTATCTTTTCATTTCCACCACAGGGATATTTTAGTACAGCTGTGGTTGTAGTTTTCTCACAACGATGAGAGACATCTTGTAAGTTCACGGCTACCATGGTAAAATTCCACACTGTGGTCAGAAAATGGCCGGTAATGCCTCTCCATGCCGTTAGTCTCTCTCTCCCATTGGCCGAGGCCGTGCAGCGCGTTTCTGGCAACCCGTCTCCCTTTGCTCAACTGAGCATTAAGTGGTTCGCTTTCCTTTCCTTACCACAGAGTGACAGAGAAGGTTGCCCATGGTGGAAATCTCAGCAGATTTGAATAGAAATGTTTTTAATGTTTTGTAATACAATGCTGGCTTTTATATCATCCATATGCAAAATTAAGCTACACCAGAAACAAAAGAAACCCTCAGTCAGTCACTGTCAATCACGTCAATTTTGACATAACTTTTAATAGGATGTCTAAAACAGTCAGGAAGCAAAAAGGCAGACCACTGTATTCAATCATTTCTTGGAAATGGCTACTTTTTCACTGACTATAGTCAGCTGTATGCATGCCAAATATGCTACCAACGAATCCCCCCATTTGCACAAAACTGTAACTTGAATCAATGCTGCCTTATAGCGTGTGGTTTGGCCAAGGCCGTCACCAACCCAAAAATAGCAGTGGGCTGGTGTGCATTTAACAAGGTCTTACACATCCCCCAGCTTGGATAATGGCACTGACTGCTGTACCAACTCACTGCTGTTCCAGAAGTTGGCCACGGTCATTTTGGCAGTCACTTCCTCCACCAAAACCGCCCTCGGTCAGCTCACTGAGAAAATCAGGTGGCGTTGCGTTTAGATATTTAAACTGCACGCACCCCAGGGGCGTGTGTTTCCCACGCTCTTTAGGGCTGCTGTAAAGGAATAAGTGACAGAATATCAAAATCAACAGGATGGTATGTCAAAATCAATGGGATGATATTCCAAAGTCAATGGGATGGGATCTCAAAATCAACTGAATGGTATCTCAAAATCAACAGGATGGTATCTCAAAATCAACAGGACGGTATCTCAAAATCAACAGGATGGTATCTCAAAATCAACAGGATGGCATCTCAACAGGATGAGCTCACGACCGGCACACATGCAGAAAGGGTCTTTAAACCCACTAGATCTGCTTCCATTGTGTCCAAATGGAAGAACCACAAGCTACAGTCTGGGGGCGTCCACACAATGCACCTGCCACATAACAAAACTGCCTGAACTTGTGCTGGGTTTACACACAGCAGAAATACCACACACTGTAGAGGCCGTATAACCAGTTGTTTTGTACTAGGGCCAAAGGCACACAGTCATTCAGTGCTTGATATTCTTCCCTGTCCATATGCTACATTCTGGAATGTTCTGTTGAAGAGGCGTGCATATTGGGGCGCTACATGGAAGTCTGGGCATGTTTATTGAACATGTTTTTTCCCATTCAAATAAAGAGATATAAAGCTGAGCCAACTATGCATTTAATTTATTGTGATATTGAAAATACCAAAAATGAAAGACCATCCTTTGTTCAGTTAATTTACTAATGCCTATATGATGTCACTGCATTTATGGGACACAAATGCAACACAAACCTTCTCCTTTTTTAAACGCAATCCAAAGGCTAATGAGAAATGAAAATGCATTTTTTAAACATAATGCAATCGAAAACAACTTTCAATTTCTCAAAAACATTTCTTAATATAGAGAGCTACAGACTATCCCAAATAAGAAATTAGACTCCCCGTTTCCCTAGAGATAATAAAAGAATTGAATTTTTTCTTATCGGTCATCTATTTTTTTTTCCCAGAGTAAGCTATTACTTGCTACCTCTGGTTGCTAGGCAACAGGAAATATTAATAGCAGCTTTTATTAGCCCTGCCTCACCAGAGGAGTACTAAAATGAGGAAGTGGGGAAACATGAATGTGTTACATAAATCTTTAGACCTTTCAGGGTTCGCACAAGTCTCTGTTTGTGCGATGATTTATCGCCATGACGCTTCATTTATGAGAAAAGAGCGTGTGCAATAGGAAAATGGAACATTACCCTGAAGGACTATTTGAAAATAAATAATTGCAAAGGTGAAAAGAAAGCTGTTTAAAAACCAGAGTTCTTTCTCGCCGAGATTTTATTGGCCTATTACGCAGAGAAGGGAAAAAAAGGAGAAGAGCATTGCATTTTCTCCCTCGTTTCGTTTTTCCTTCTCTCTGGAAGCAATATAAATTCATCAATTTACCATGAAGTATTCCCAATAAAACAGTTTGCGGTAAGCTCTTCCATCAAAAACAGAAATGAGAACAAACGAATCCATTTCGACAGGGGGCATAACCCCGCCAACAAGATTCTCTTCGTAACGAATGCATGTAAGGGCTAAACATCACGACAGGGCTTATCTGCATCGGCAAACAATTTAGTATTTACAACACAACACACGCCATGCAATTAATAACGCTCAGCTGTAGCTTAATTGGCATGGAAAACTCGATACATATCGGTAAAAGGTGAGTGCATTATCAATGAGCTCATGTGGCAGTCTATAAAGGCAGCCCTAACAAACAAAGTGTGGACAATTCAGTTACACTGGTTGGCTTAATCTTAATAGCCTCTCTCTCTGTCTGTCTCTCTCTCTCTCTCTCTCTCTCTCTCTCTCTCTCTCTCTCTCTCTCTCTCTCTCTCTCCTGTGCACAATTGGACACACAAATTACACTCTTATTGGAAGACCCCCCCCCCCCCCCCACACACACACACACACACACACACCCAGCATCATCGTGATTGCTTTATGTTCTCAGGGAATCCTCTTGCTCTAGAACGAGCAAATCTATTTCAGCTCTGTTGTCGAGTGTAGCCACTGTTTTAAATGAAAATGTTAAAAAAATAAATGGTTTACACAGCTATGAACCCCATGCATTTTAAAATACTCCCATTAATTGCATGTCTGCCTATTGCTTCAATTGGGTCCTTTTATGAACTAAGAGCCTCTCACAAGTGCCTTACTCCAGTGAATGATGGAAAAGAAATTGGCTTCTTTGAATGAACACATTTCTTAAGTAGCTGCAGCCTCTAGATCAATATTCCAATTTCTCCCTCCACTGCTTTGCAATTGTGGGGGAATGTATGCTGGCATGCAAATAACACACACACACACACACACACATGCACACACACAAACACACACATACACTAATGCGCAAATGTAGCGGGTGTAGCTCGGCTAGTTCGCTAGTAAGCACAGTGAGGTGCAGTAAAGCGAAGGCCTTGTAGCAGGTTACCGTGGTAACGCGTTCGCTTGCGAGTGAGAGGAGCGGGGTTCAAATCTCACCTTGGACTTCTGAGTAAAAGTAAGCTTCTCTCTTTCTATACGGTTACATTGATGCCTGTTGACCCGGATCAGAATCGAATAAAAAAAAGTGGTTGCTGCGGAGTTTCAAATGGAGGGGGAGTCAAAGGGGGGTGAGTGTAGCGGCTGTAGCTCGGCTAGTTTGCTAGTAAGCACAGTGAGGTGCAGTAAAGCGAAGGCCTTGTAGCAGGTTACCGTGACAACACTCTCTGGCGACGCAACCCTCAGGGTCAAAATAACGACGTTATCCTTAGCTATCGGCGATGTCGTCTTTAGCTGATTGGTAACGCGTTCGCTTGCGAGTGAGAGGAGTGGGGTTCAAATCTCACCTTGGACTTCTGAGTAAAAAGTAAGCTTCTCTCTTTCTATACGGTTACACAAACACACACACACACACACACGCACATACACTAATGTGCACACACATGCACAAATGCACACGCACACATAACACACACACACACACACACACAGAAATACTCTCTTTCTGTCACACATACTCGTGGTGCACACGGTCCCTTTCTCAAACAGACACTCTCTCACAAACATATGCACTCTCTGTCACACACATCCACAAACTCTGTTTCACTTACTCTCACAAACACACATGTACACACACACAAAAACGTTGTTGTTTATTACTGTACGTTATCACCTTCCGACAGCCAGACTTTTCCAACCAATTATGGCCAAAATTAAAGTGTGGGTGCAGTTTTCTAGAAAATGCATTAGACCCAATTAAATACAGATACACACCAGGCCATGGGTGAGCATTTTTAGCATGAATATTTATAATACAAAGTTACATTTAAATGAGATGAAAGTAGACGATGTTGAATTATTCACACTCACAGAGCAATCTATTATTTATTTTGGTCAATTCTATGATTAAAGGATCAGAACGTGGGAGAAATGGCTGCCTGCATACTCTCTAGTTAACATTTTTCATTTTGCATGAAATAATCACTTTCAGGGTACAGAAATGTGGTTTCTGACATTAATTAAAAAACTGCTACATTTGAAGGTTCTAGCTTTAATCGCTGCGGAGTTCGTCCTCCTCCTCCTGCAGGACGTTAGCTCATAATTTTGCCCTCCAAATAAGGCAGGAAGTGAAAGGATGTTCTTCACCCCACCCCCCTTTTTTTAAACAGATTTTTAAACAGATTTGCTTTCCTGTTCACTCATAATTGGAGAGTGAGGCTTCCTGCACCCCCATGAAGGCGGAGCCACCACAGGCTGTCAATCACACGACTCACATGAATCAATCAAAAATAAAGTAACTCACTAAACCGTTTGACAGATCATATTCAATTGGCCCATCCCTCACACCCCGGTCAAGAGTTCAAACTCATGTCAGAGGTCAATTCCTTTGTAGCGCCGACCAAAGTAAACACCTATACACATTACACAAACACAATCCAGAAGTGACCTCTCGCTAAACTCTCAGGTACCACCTCTGTGCGTCTGGCACAGAATATTTTTATTACGACTAAAATATTTGTATTGTGACTAAAATATGTACTGCATTAACCTTCATACCAAACACCCCCTAGCGGTAATGTGGGTGTTACGGACGTTATTAAATGACTGATTTCATTAATTTAACTAGAATGGCACTCTGAGAGATGCCGACACCCTTGTGAGAGGGCAAAGCAGTGAACTCTATGATATTGAATGGATGTAGCCACTTACTTCTATTGGCGAAGATGCAGCAAACAACATGCCGTCCAGTGCACGGCACCTTGCACCTTAGGCCAGGGGGCCTCAATCTTATCCAGTAAGGGCCGGTGTGAGTGCAGGCTTTAACACATCTGATTTAACTAATCAAGGTCCTTAGCAAAGACTAGAGGTTGATTGGTAGAATCAGGTGTGCAATTGCTTGGTTGGAACAAAAGCCTGAACCCACACCGGCCCTTTCTGGATAAGACGTAGGACCCCTGCCTTAGGCTACAATGGAGAAATTGCTGCATTTGTATACCAAACTAAGGGTTTACAGTTATATTTTAAATCCAGTTATACCCACAATACATATAGGAATAAGAACGAATGCGTGATTTTACTTGACACGATTCAATAAGAACGTTAAAGTCATGTTGTTTTAATCATCGGAGAGTCAACACTAGACTCTGATTGGTCGTATTGAACTTGTGATGATGACTAGCTGATAAGATAGCCTACTCAATGTTTTTTGTCTGAGGCCGCTGAAATAAAGTTTATAGATGAGTTTTCTTGTGGTACTCACGCATACTCAGGCATAGCCTACATAGCGCTGCCCATAAGTTCTTAATTCCAAATTGCAAAAACTAGGCCTGCCTTTAAAAGTCTTGATATCAAAATGTGGCCAAGTTACAACTAACAATATTGCCTATCGTAGCTCACACTAAATAAACTAGCTCTATTCCAAAGCAATGCTATCCAAACTTTCCTAAATTAAGATACATTTTACAGAGTTTATCTGATATTGTTCATTCATGGATGGCATTTGAGACCAGTCCCTGGGGGTTCAAAGAAAACAATCATCACCTCTCCATCACTTAAAAAATATTGTACTTTTATTTAGATTAGATATAGCCATTTAATGCCACCTTGCTACATTCATAGTCATAATTGTAATTGGTGTCATACCTTTCATTTTCTCTCCCTTCAAGAAAAACAGAACTCTGGGTTTATACAAACCCCAGGGCCCACTGACCTAGAAGGCCCACTGGATTTGCACTGGATTTTTTCTCCTTTAAATAAAAAAAAAAAATTAGCTCTTCCTATTTTACTAGTAATATAATTCAGAAATTATATTGCATGATACTAAGAATTATCCAATACTGGATAATTATCATTGATCTGCTGGAGGCTGATGTCATTTCAATGCAATTTGTTTCTTGCATACCTTTGTAGGGGCCCTGACTTATGGGAGAAGGGGTAGCGGCTTGCATTGTGCCTTGTGAAAAGGACACAGTAATGCGTTCAATCCTTAGACCGTAGATAAGAGGCTAATAGGCCCATTTCATGTTTTTAAACAAAAGAGGATGCGCACGCTACCCTGGGGCAAGAATGTATCACGTTGGTAGGATATCACAATCAATACGGCGGACTTGATCATCAAAGATTTAACGTAAAACTAGCCTATACAAAATATAGCTGGCGTTAGAAGTGTTATTACAACTTTTTGTAATATTTTTGTTGTGGGCAAATTTATCTAGCTGTATTTAGATAGCTATAAATGAGTACAAGCTAGCCATTGTTCACTGTTTGATCAGTGGCAAGTTGATAACTTAATTTTTAACGTGAGTCCATCTGAATAATAAAGTTTGGACAGGTAGGAACACATTAACAAAGAAGGAACTGTCCAAGTTCCTCGCAAAATCGGAAGTCAAGTCCTCAGCTCGCATGACAGGGTAGCTACGTGAAAATGTTTGATTCTTTTACTGTGATATACCCAAACATTTGTTTACAATGGCATGTGAAATCTTTGTTTAGTTGGGTCATTGTTCCACGTAAGTAAATTGTTCTGTATGCCCTACAGAAGGCTGTGCAGGTAAACAAATAAGCAATTTTTGCATAACATGGGGGAGATTGTTGTTGATTATTGTTGTTGGTTTTGGTTGTTGTTGGATAAGTGGGAGGAATGGTTAGGGGGTAGCTTGGTGGACAACTTCCACGATTGTGTTTGGTGGGACCTGTAATGATTATTATATAAAATAATCTTTTTTCCCCTCAACATTCCTGTGCTTGTTAGCTCTCCTTCGCTCTCGTTCGCCTCTCCTCTGCCATCAGTGAGCCAGGGACCTCCGCCATGCCAGCACTGTCCTGCAGGGCAGGGTGCTGGCCAGTAGACTGTCCCACAGTGCTCTGGTGCCCGGAGGGCAGCGCGGCTGCTGTGTGTCCCCTGCTCCCTATGTGCCTGCTGCACCAGTTACTGCTCCATCTGGTGCCTTTGCCTGGTGCTGTTCCCTATGCTTCTGGTCCTGCTGCTGCTGATGGTGCTTTAGGTCTAGTTTGTTGATTCGGTTGCCCCCCAGTCCCCATCTGTGACTGTAGCACAGTGGATCGCTCCCAGAAGCCGACAGCAAACAGGCGGCAATGTGTTCACTGCACTGCTAATGGTGAGCATAATCTCTGGAAATGCTCCCCAGTATGAACCTCTCTGCCTGATCCTGGTTTCAAGCATGGCGCATAGACAGGGCGCAGAAGTCGTAGCAACCCCACCGCTTGCTTTTTTAGTATTATAGGTAATTTTTTGCTTTCTTCGTGTTTTGTAAATACAGTGACTTGAGCACTTATAGAGGGCAAGGATCTTTTTATTTGCGACAGTCGTGTGTTTTTATTTCATCTTAGGAAACTGGTGGACATTTTATTTCTAAAACCCAACCCCAATGTCCCTGTTATAGGTGGACAAAACAGAATAAAGTACAGGACAGTAATGTGTAGGGACCTTTGATACCATACCCCCATCGTTCCTTTGAGGATCTGTATGCAAATACTTGGACTCATTTCTGGCTAATGGGGCATTGGTGATATATATTTACACAAGATTCACTGTGCTGGTTTTGGAGAGCTATTTGGGGACTGGTAGGAAGCTGTGTAATATGAAACACATGAAAAACACATCTTAAACTTTTATTGCCAATATTGACAGAATATCTAATTTTATTGTAAAAACCTGAGACATTTCTCCAATTGGCCCATTGCCAATTTCATTGACCATTTCTCCAATTGCCACAATTTGGCATATTTCGACACAATTTGGTAATTGTATTTTTACCACAGGTAGTGAACATTGTGAAAAATCAGAAACTGGAGGTATTTCCTCCATAGCTTTTGTAGCAGTCCAGGGAACAATGCTAAAACTTGAATGTAGGTATATGTTATTTTGTTTTTTCTACATTTTCTGTATATAAATAATTGTAATTAAGTATCGGGAACTGGATTCATGTGAATTCTGACTTAGTCAAAATGGTACAGTTCTCTCCTTTAAAAAAGGAAACTGATTATTTGTACCATTTACAGTTTTTGAGATAAAGGGTTTTGCTTGACACTAGTGATAGGCTTATTTTGCCCTTGGTAGGAAGAGGTTAAATTCTCAGACCTTCCATTGAGGCCTCTGGCTCCCAGCACCGAGCTCCCAAGAACCACAAAGAGTTAGTTTGTTTAGCAGGACACACACACACACACACACACACATTCTCTCTTTCTCTCTCTCTTCTCTGTCTCCCTCTCTCTCTCATATTCAGCAGTCCAGATGGATGAACTTGGCCCTTACTTAACCTTCTGTCCTCCGTTTCCATACCAGGGAGGAACAGTGATTGACGCAATGTTCTCTGGGACTCTCATTACAAGTGTTTGATATAGACTGAATGCTGGTTCCTGATTTAGAGCATGTTTATGTACACATAGAGAATGTTGGATGAGGTTGAGGTCGTAATGTGCTTATTCAGTATTCATGGTGTGTGTCAGACATAGTCATTTCATCTGTTGAAGTTAGTATACGCTTATGTATTAAACATTTACCTTGTAATAACATGTCTAAATATTAAATAATGTGTTAAATTATATTATATTTTCAATCATATGAAACTGGGCACTGCCTCCGTTCTTCAGTTCTGACTTATCCACTTTGCCGTGTGTAGTTGCTGGACTCTTTCTGTAGAAATAAATCTTATCTCTGATATGGATGCACCTTGTTTTGCCTGGTCATAATAAGGGCAAAATTATCTCTGCCAAACAATATGAAGCAGTGAATCTCTCCAGAGTCAATATAGGAGCCGTCCCGATGCTAATGCTTTTAGCCAACAGAACATGATAGGGCTGTGAATGGTCAGAGCCATAATTGAGGAGAAATGAACTTCTGTTGGTGAAAGGCACGCAATTACTTGTTTTCAACTCTACTGGCAGCATGCTGAGGAAACAGAAGATGCTAAGTTTGGCGAGGCGAGGCTACACCGGTTTTTCTTGGTGTTCACCTCTGCTCATTTTGTAATATCCCATTCTGATTTTTCCATTAATGGTGTCACAATGGTACACGTTCTGTCAGATTAGAACATGTCAATCATAACATTGAGCATTGACTTTTTCAGACTGGGTTCAGTTCTGAATCCAAATTCCATTTAACTGAAACTCATCTCATACATCACTTGCTGCAGAACTGTAATCAGCAATGGTAATTGTATTTGTTAATTTAAAACCTCATTGGGTATGCACGTGGGGGGAAAAGGTCATTCAAAAAAAAGAGAAAATATTTTGAAACATAGAACGCACCACCATGATTTAAAAAAAAATTACATATTCAAACTTTAATTTTAACAATTAAACAAAACATGTATTTTTTGCCTAATCAATGAACAGTCCTATTATTAACACAATTTCTGTGGCAAAATAAAATAACATTTAGAGAAGTTAGGGGAGTCCATATTCTCAGCAATAAGGGTAATTTTGCTTTATACTTAAACATAATCTGTCTCTCTCTCTCTCACACACACACACACACACACACACACACACACGCACAATGTGCCAAACCAGCATTACTTTCGTACATTACTTGATTACTTTATTATTTTCCATGCAGGTTAAGCAGTGATACCAGTGGATTATTGTATTTGCTTATGAATTCAGCTTCGCTAGGTAGATGATAAGGAAGCAGTGTGTGATGCTGAACAGGCCATTCAGCCCAGCCAGGCTCCTGATTATGCCTCTTGCTGTTTTTAAAGAGCATTTTGTACTGCCTCTAGCCTGGTCAAGCTCTAGGGTCTTATGGTGGCTCAATCAGTGTTAAATCAGGATTCAAACCAGCAGCCGGTTTATAAGCCAGCTCCCTCATTCCGTTAAGTCATTAATGGAGCAGAATGGAGTGGAGTGGCCCATGGAACTACAGGTACCAAGCATGGCAGCCAACTGATTTCATCGCTCCGGTGAGACTCACACTGTATCCGTCCCTACACGGCAGTGCCCCACCCAGTTATGAAGCCCGTATCCCCCAGCCCCTTTGAGCCCCCCACCGCCCGCCCAATCACGGCGCGGGGGCTCGGCACCCTTCTCCCCTCTGCGGCACCGTTCCTTCTTCAGGAGTCGGGCTGATGGAAGCGCATCTTACCACGCGCAGGCCTGTGCCTGGCATAATATCTCATTTCCCAGGCTGTCAGAGGCAGAATGGGCTGAGGCCGGGGCAGATGACAACTAATGGGTTTTTTTTTCCACCTCCACCCCGTCCTCCTTCATTTGAACATTTCTTCAACTCCCTCTCTCCTCTGTCAGGGAAGGAACAAACACCAGGGCTCTGCATATGTGGGAAGAGATCCTGGGTTCGACCTTTATCTGCGAGACTCCAGCCTCTTCTCAAAATTAATAAATAAATGCAGAAATACATAAAGAAATACTGATCCGTTTTGGGTCCGCCAGAAAATGAAAGTGATTCTCGTTTTTGCGCGTTACTTTTTTCCCCGCACGCAGGCACCTTTGTTTCAGTGGCATTCTTAAATACTTACTCTGAGCCGATCAATGGAGGTTGGAGGTAATCAGTCAAACAGAAAGATCCCACACCGTCAGCATGGACCTCACCTGGAGGTTGTGTTCTTTGGTCACATGGCTTGCTGTGATGGTATGCCAAGTTTGCACACGACATGGATGTGGGATAGCAGCTCCATATGCTTGAGCATTCCTGTCTCTTTAATTTAGCTTTGTAGAAGCAGTACACTGATGGCTGTGTTTGTCTCGGTTTTTGTAAACGCTACCTTTTAAAAAAAATAAAACTCATCTTGACGTCACATTAGCTAGTGGTTTCTGTGTGTAGGCAGGCCAGCTTGCTAGCTGGCTAGCCTAACATTCCGTTCCGTAAGATTCCGTACCTTCCGTAACCTTAGTTATTTTTGTAAAAATTGACCAATCATTTTGAAGAGCTTTGGGGGCCGAATTGTAGACAACATAGCTGGCTGCCATGACAACGGCGATTCGCGAGGCGATAAGTGAGCAGGAGAACCCAGCGGGACTCACCGCGTGCATCTGCCCCGACAGCAGGTGGCTCTCCTGGCCCAACATGTTGGACATCATGATGGCGGGCAGCTCCGGGTACGAGTAGGGGTTGATCAGGCCATTGTGGGGCAGGGAGTGGCACAGGTAGCCCGACTCGGGGTCCATCAGGTGAAGCAGGGAGGGGTCGGGGTGGTTGGGTGGCGTTATCGGCGGGATCTCGTAGTCCTCGTCACCGCCGCCGTTGCCGCCGCTCTGACCCGTGTAGTTCTGGAAGGATGGACAGAATGAAAGAGAGGTTCAGCGGATAGGTACCTGGGCTTCAGAGGGCCAGATACACTCAGTACCCCAGTAATAACATGCATCTTACAATGGACCCATTTAACAGACACATACACGCATTTGTGAAATAAGCATCATAAGCCTTATTATTATTATCATTATTAATAAGTGCATTTACATATCTGTGAGGAGAAAATATTCAGCAACATAATACTACTACAAGCCATATTTCTATATTGCTTACACTTTTACTGCTACTAATACCACTATTACTGCTGCTATGCTACTGCTACTACTAATACCACTACTACAAAAATGAATTATTATTAATAATAATAATAATAATAATAATAATAATAATAATAATAATAATAGGTTTTTAATTAAATGAGCAGGTCTAGCTTATAGGTTTGCTTTGAATGCAGTTCTTTAGAGCCCTTCTCCCAAGGGCATCACAATGTCAGGAGCGCCACAGCAGTGAAAGCAGAGCAATTAACCAAAAACATTCTGCTTGTGACAGAGATAAGAACCCAAGCCCCTTTGTGCATTAATGATTTACTGTACCCTGGGTGGAGCTTTGTCATTCATGTACAGTACAGCACAGAAATATGACTTCAAGGGGATTCACTGCGAGAGACTATGGGATATAGAGTAGAATACGCATGATGCGTGGCGCACAGTCTACAACTGCACGATGCACTTAAAGAAGGATGATAAAAAATCAACAATAAATAAGTGGAAAATTGCCAATTCCTCTCTTGAAAAAAATCTTAATGCATCTTGTGAAATTCTTTAAAAAGGAGAACACGCTCAATATGGTTCCTATTAGCTATCATCGGCAGCCATCTCAGTGCAGGAGCTTGCCGTGAGAAATATGATTTTGTGCTTTCAAAATGCATACTGGAGGTATTCAACAGAAGGAGCGAAAAGCAATTTTGTCAGAAGCAATCTGACTTCACTCCGTTCATAATGACTGAGTCAAATTAATCATCACAAATAATATTCCACTGTCAGCCATTCAGGAGCTTTTTAATAGAATTTTTATGATTCATGTCTGGCGGTATATATCAAGCAGCTCGTTCTGCAACATTTCAGAAATCAATTCAATATCATCTTCGTGTAGGCTGTCATCCTCCTCACAGGGACAACCATTTATCTTGCAAACAAATACTTTTAGCACATAAACGGCTGGGAGAAAAGGAAAAGAAAAAGGCTGCACCCCCCCCACCCCACCCCACCCCCCTCTCTTTGTTTCATAGCTGTAAAATCCAATACTAAGCATATTTCACAATTCACAATTGACCATTATTAAATGGCAATACGTTACTGTTCAGTATTCCTATCTGTAAATGATTTAAATGGGAATGGGTTCCACGCTGGTCTTATAATAATTATTGCCAACAGTGTGATCTTTTACTATTGTAGCGAACGAGTATCTGGGTTATTTGTTGACCATTAATAGCTGTTTAATTGTTAAAACTCAAAGAATATGCATTTTGAGAAAGACTGAATACAAAAAAAAAAACATACTTCAACCCCAATATTGTCCATGAAGAGCCAGGCTTTTCTTTTCAGAATCACAAGGGGGGAGGGGAACAGGAGAGAGCGAGGTAACATGCTTTAGAGCGACCAAGCCCTATCTCATTAATGCCAGCAGAATGCTACTTCTGCCAAGCAGAATTCTGTTGTTTTTTTTTTTAAATCCCATTTTTTATCCTCATTTTTTTTTTCTTTCTACCAAATTTATTTTTGCAAAATCGTATTAGTAGGCCAGTTTTGGATTTAGGAGGGCATGCTGCCAGACTGTGTTTTTCTATACACAGTCCAACACCTGAGCTTCTGAAGACACCATGGCTGGGCGATACCACATGAATGGTGAAACGTGCTTAACTCTGGTTTTCTAATGTAGTTTCAGCGGGTGCTGGATCCCTCATTATTAAATATACGTGTCCATGCTGAATAAAGTCATATTTAAAGACCTGACTGTGAGTGCTGTCTTTCTCATTGGAATGGGCAATAACATAACAATAGTTATCTAACATTTTCGGCATATTGGCCACGTGAAATACTGCCAGGAAAAAGGAAAATAAATCACCACTCATTTATTTTGGGTGTTGATATAATGGCCAGTTCACAGGAGTGAAGCTTGGAAAACAACTTCAGGTATGATTACAGGAAAAAAGAAAATCTGATGGCGGCCATGATTGATATTGCGCTCATTGCTTATGGTTTATCGCCCAGCCCTCACACACACAGCTACTGTGCTGTGAGGACTCAGGGTGACAGACACACACAACCACTGTGCTGCGAGGACTCAGTGTAATAAACACACACACACACACACACACACACACAGCTAATGTGCTGTAAGGACTCAGGGTGACAGACACACACAACCACTGTGCTGTGAGGATTCAGTGTAATAAACACACACACACACAGCTAATGTGCTGTAAGGACTCAGGGTGACAGACACACACAACCACTGTGCTGCGAGGACTCAGTGTAATAAACACACACACACACACACACACACACACACACACAGCTACTGTGCTGTAAGGACTCAGGGTGACAGACACACACAACCACTGTGCTGCGAGGACTCAGTGTAATAAACACACACACACACACACACACACAGCTAATGTGCTGTAAGGACTCAGGGTGACAGACACACACAACCACTGTGCTGTGAGGATTCAGTGTGATAAACACCAAACCACTGTGCTGTGAGGACTCAGTGTAATAAACACACACACACACACACACACACACACACACACATACACAACCACTGTGCTGTGAGGACTCAGTGTAATGAACACACACACACACAGCTACTGTGCTGTAAGGACTCAGGGTGACAGACACACACAACCACTGTGCTGTGAGGATTCAGTGTGATAAACACACACACACAACCACTGTGCTGTGAGGATTCAGTGTGATAAACACACACACACACACACAACCACTGTGCTGTGAGGACTCAGTGTGATAAACACCAAACCACTGTGCTCTTGACTCCTTTTACAAAAACAAGGATGAGAAACAGAGGAAATAGGAAGATGTGAGATTTGTGCAGCCACTCAAACGAGATGTTCTGATGAAGTTCTTATTTTATATTAGTCACAGAAACGGAATCAATCTGAAAAACACCAAACAAAAATATGCGGGGAAAAAACTAATAACAAAATTAAATAAAAAAACCAGAGTGAGGGGAAAAAATTTCCATATCTGTTTACAGCAGCCCCGCACATTAACACAAATGGAAGACTCAATTGGTCCCATTTGATTTGCTTCACGACTGCACAAACTGAAATAGCAAAGATTAATTTTATAGATTGGCCTTTGAAGACATACGCTTTTTTTGTAAACTTTCAAGGATCTGTTATTGTTTGGTCTAATGGATGAGAAAACGAACATTTCCTGAGATTCAATTTCCCTCATAATTGTTGGAAGGAAACTAAATTGCCTGTTGTAAACACTAGACGCATTGTGTGAAAGGAGTCCCTCTGGGAAATTCAAATCTCCAAGCTATTTTTTGTAACAATGTGATTGTATTAGCAGGTAAAATACATTTCTGGCATCCATCCTGGTACTGGAATAGCAGACGAAGATGCTTAGTCATGAATTAAATGAAAGGCACATTTGTCAAGGTTTTTTGGACATTTTTGTGGTCATTTAAAGGTCCAATCTCTTCAATCATAAGTGTTATCACCGAGAACTGCACGAGGACAACAACATGCAACACTTGACTCGATGTTGCAGACGTGGGCGTTTCTATTACCGTTTAGCTTCAGTTGAAATGCATTCAGCTGAGCATATTCCTCTAACAAATTCTACAGTTCCCAAAACAGATCCCACAATGCCTTCGCCACTTTGGCGCCTTTAACGGTTTTCATGCACTCACGCATTGATCCAATTCCTCGACCAAACTCAGCAAAAATTAATACAAGTCTCCTGCATAATCTTCAAATAGAGGTCGTAAATAAACATAACTAGAAACAATTTAGCATATTTGCATGTTACAAGGCGTCTACAGCTTATGAAGAGCATTGGAACAAAGGCCAAAAATCCATCACCTTCAGAAGCCTTTCATTATCAGGATAGAATGTCCTTGTAGCACATGGAATCACTTCTCCTCCATTTCACATTACTATAAGACGTTGTGTGGGATCGGCCCACGGCTGCCAAGGTACTCTATTTTTAAAGCCATTCTTTGCAACAAAAAAAAATCCTACCACCATGATCACATTTCTATTGCAAATAGAGAAGTGACATAAATCCCAAATAACTTAATTTTAACCGTGACCTTTAACCTTATTTCTGTATCTGCACTTATTTTAATAAGGTCTCATTTTATTTCAAATCCAACACGGTGGAGTACAGAGCCAAAACAACAAAAATTGTGTCACTGTCCAAATACTTACGGACTGCACTGTACATACAATGTAGCCTACATACTAATGTATGTGCATTAAATTACAGTTGTTCTCATTGAAAGACTGCTGGCTTCTAGATAGACTAGATAGCATGTAGGCTACATATATACAATGTAGCCTACATACTAATGTATGCGCATTAAATTACGCTTGTTCTCATTGAAAGACTGCTGGCTTCTAGATAGACTAGATAGCATGTAGGCTACATATATACAATGTACCCTACATACTAATGTATGTGCATTAAATTACACTTGTTCTCATTGAAAGACTGCTGGCTTCTAGATAGACTAGATAGCATGTAGGCTACATATATACAATGTAGCCTACATACTAATGTATGTGCATTAATTTACAGTTGTTCTCACTGAAAGACTGCTGGCTTCTAGATAAGTAAAGTCTTTCAAGCCACTTTCTTTTGAGATAGGGAAGGAAACCACTTGTAAGCCGGCTTCAGATTTGAATGCATGTGACCTCACATTAACGATGGAGACGCCTTTTAATAAGAAGTGACACAAGGCAGAAATACAATGTTGTGTCCTATGGGATTCATTCATTCATTCATGCACATTTTAAAAAGCACAATTTAAAAAAAAACTGGTCATGGTGGCTTCAGCGGGATCATCAAATGTAAGATTAGTTGATGATGATGAGGATGATTATTATTATTATTATTATTATTATTATTATTATTATTATTATTATTATTATTATTATTAATATGATTATTCTAAAAAAGAAAATTTTAAAAAACGGTAAGACTAGTTTCAACTGATATAACCGATTCTGATCTCAACTGGTTTCTCAGACTTGTTCTTGAGCGTGTCTGATTTAGAGAATTCAGCTCCTTAAAACATTATAATGATAAGAGTGTTGTCAAGATCACTCGAACATTCAACAGCACCCGGACCTAAAGAGCCCTGGTCATGGGCATAAAGACAGCGTGTGCCGAGCCGCCACTGGAAGCGACCACGTCCGCATCCGGCTCAGCCTCGTTTCTGAGATTAGCCAGAGCTGAGGACAGATGAAACCAGTTAAGACGCTCTTCCCGAAACACGGCCGGACAGACAGCCCTGGCCAGAAAAGATTTGGCAGTTGTTTTTGACCCAGCTGCCTCAGTGATGATCATCCTCTTTGGACGAAGATTGAAGCGGGTTCCTAATGCCAAACTCGGATCGAGTCCTCTTAAAGATAACAGCCTCCGAAGTGGAACCGTGGAACGGGTTTAAAGCCCAACTTGGCGGTAACGCATCAAGGCTGGACACCGGACACACGTGGTGCTAATCCCAATAATAGATCTGATGTAATCTCAATGCAAAAAAACCCCTGGGTCCCTACCACTGTGGGCTAATAATGAGGTGTGATGGCAACATCTGTACTCTACACGGTGACCTCTGCTCCTCTCTGAACCCGGTAATGCCCGACGCAGGGCATGACATCATATTAGACTGAGCTGAGTACAGAATACAGTACTTACGAGTCTGTTTCCCTACCAGGGGCTCCAAAAACCGGTCATTTTGTTTTTAAAAATAAGCACAGGTACATGTATTGCGTGATTTGTATGGGGTGACAGCAATTTACAGTAACCAACCACCACAACTACGGCAATTAGAATACCTCAGCGCCAATGTGGTTTTGATACCCGGCAGCAAATTGTGCGAAGGGTTGCCACCTCAGGATGCAACATAAAGACTGAAATATGTACATGGTGGCAAGCAAAGAGTCTGTCAAAACTGGCATCCATAAACTAATCAGTATCCTAACATACCTGCCAACATCCACGCACATGCTGCTACAACCCATGAGCAAGCGCTCAATGCAGTCTCCCTTTTTCACCGGGGAACAAGCTTTCCAAATTATTGACAGCTCTCATAGCCTACACAAATTCTGATATTCAACTAAATTTCACGGAATGAAAAAAAACGAAACAAAAAAAAAGCAAGGAGACATTTAAAATGTGTCACGTGAAATAATGAAAGATATGCACCCTTTGTCATCTTTCCCGCTATGGGAATGCAGGAGCCCATGTAATCACATATGGCACGCACACGTGCGGGCGCGTACACACACACACACAGACACACACAAACATCCCATAATCCATTTTATTTTTTTCCACGATGTCATTGGGTTTAAGATCTAACCCCATTGAGTTGCAAACTGGAATAAAAAAACAAGCGATGTGAAACCCCATTGTTCTCTCCCTTCTTCTGTCCTCATTAAAGCGACGGTAATAAGAATACACTTTTGATTTACTGTAATTGAACCACAAGGGTACTTCTGCCAGATTCATCAGAGTGTACAGCATAGTTGCATTAAAATAGATTGAACTTCCCTGAGCATTAGACCAGATGTCTACACTTTTATTATATTTCAATCAGCCATGACCTTGGCTTCCATGCAAGGAAATACAATGTTCTCATATGCAATAATGCCTTAAAGTGTAATATAAATATCAAAACTACTCAGACCCTTAAATCTGCACCACTGCCAGAACATATGTATGCAGAATCAAAAATAATTGCATACTGATTGTTTTGCTGTTAAGTCTTCTTTAAAAGGACGCCGTGGAGCGTCCCAGCTTATCGTTTTTTGTATTTTTTGCATGATGCTGTTGAATGGAAAAATAACAGCCGGATGATTTGAAGCCGTTAGGTGCCGTGATCCACATGACCCTGGGCTCAATGCGAGATCTACATTGATCATACGTTCTCACACTAAGCCACACTCTTGAGCACCACGGCGAGTGAAAGGAACCCCATAAATCTTTGGCGAATCCACACTGTGCGCTAAGGCAACGTGCTAGTACAACAACAACATGCTGTGAAATGTAACACTGTGGATGGTGACAAATTTGCAATGTGCAAGGCCATAATGTCTGGGGGGGATACAGGGGTTGTAACCCCTTCGATAATCATAATTGGGCGGATCCACCCCCCCATAAAATGGTTTGATGAATAAAAAGTAATTGCCATTATAAATTATCAGAGAAGATCTCCATTTTCCCATTTTAACACCCATTAGTGAGGAATCCGAAAATACTCGGCTCTCTATCCTCGCTACATTCTAAAACTTATATATATATATATATAAAAGGCTTTATTTTCAAAGGACTGCAGTCATACTAAAGGCTAACTGCCCAGCTAGCCTAGCCTATACACACCCAATGTACTACCCCACATTGTCGACTAGTAACGTTAGCTGTAACAACTTGCGAACATGATCAGTTTTCTTTTGTATGTGAAGACCCTGAGATGCAGCATGAAAATGAAAATATGGGGAAAAAACACAATAATTAATAATAATAATAATAATAATAATTATTATTATTATTATATTATATATATTATATATATTATTATTATTATCATTATTATTATTATATAACAGTATATCTACAAACCCCAATTCCAAAAAAAGTTGGGACAGTATGTAAAATGCATACTGCTGCCAGATATGCAGTAGATCACTAGAAGGGTTGTTTCTCCTGACGTATTTATCTGTAGAGTTCAATAGGAAAATGAGTCAAGCGAAACAACCCTGAAAGTGATCCGTCCACATCTACTGCATATCTGACAGCAGAGTGATGGCTTAAGGCTCGTTTCATACCTCAGACCCTTGATGACTTACAGCCAGTTAGCCAACCATGTGTTCCACACTATTCCCATGTCATTTACAGCTTAATCTAGTCCCACCCCCCAATTCCCATAAAGATCCATTCAAATGCAGAGAGGTTATAGTATCGCTTGTAAGAGTACTTGAAAATACGATATCAAGAGTCTTTTAATATCCTTTATACCCAGTCATGATAGCATCACCCGTTTACCTGTGGAATGTTCCAAACAGGTGTTTTTTGAATGTCTTTTTTTGCCCCTGTTCCAACGTGTTGCAGGCATCAAATTCGGAATTAGCGTATATTTACAAAAATAAATAAAGTTGATAAGGTAAAACATTAAATATCTTTTCTTTGTACTGTTTTAAATTAAGTATACATAAAAGAGAATTTACAAATCACTGCTTTCTGCTTTTATGTGCATTTTACATACTGTCCCAACTTTTTTGGAATTGAGATTTGTACATAAAAACAGCATTTTCCAAAAGTAAGGTGTTTTTTTCCCTTTTAACATTATTCCACACAACTTTATATACAGTTTCATACTTGCAGGTATCAACAGTGCACTCCCAGTAATGATAAGTAGTGGGCCATGGTTGGAGTTAAGTGTAATGTTAACATACATGAAAGATATGAAAGCGTTTGAGGACCTTTCTGTTGAGTTGTATTTTCATATTGTATGGATTGGTATGAGTACTCTATTGTATATATTATATAAGTTGTCACTGCAAATAGAGAATGGTAACATGGGCTATTTTACTGCATTGATAGCCTAATAAAAGACAAATGTCGTTCGTATTAGCTTGAACACAACAGCAATGCATTCTGCTCCTGTCTGCTGTTAAAGAACATTGCTTTGAATATGCATTATATCGACTATAGCCTATTTACATTTATATACGTATAGGCCTACATTTTTATAGAAGAGGCTTCCAAAATCTAATTAGCCCCGGGGTCCAGCAAACATAGACCCAGCCCTGGTAGAGAAGAGTGGTAGTTCTCTATTTATGTTTTACTAACTTAAAAGTAATGTAGATTTAAATGGTCTTTTTAGGCTGTGGATACATAAGCCTAGATCAGTATGTTTTAGGATATTTTTCACCTTAAAACTCAGTAGAAAGAGCCATTTAATAGGCTTTTGCAAATGAATTTCTCCCGGGGGGCACGTCCCCGAACCCCCCTACAGGGACGTTCAGCTCAACACCTCCAGTGTTCAACCCAAGGTTACGCCCTTGGCATCATGGCTAATTTGCACTTATCTGTCTACCCAAGGGGCCTGCTTAAGATTATGGTTCAGTCTCCCAGTGCGGGCCGGAAGGACAGTAAGAGTTCAGTTTTCAAACGTTTTCCTCTTCTCTGCTTTATGTTTTCAGAGTTTATGTAAGCCAGACATTGGGTGTCTCCCTCCCCTGTCCATTTGTGTGACATTCCTAACCAAGTGCATAACCCTTCATAAATTACTCTAAAGACCAGACTGTGAGCCCTCCTCCTTCAGTGTTGACTTTAGGTGGGGTGAGGGGTGTTTTAGGAGTCTTAGTGTTGGGGCTTCTCTGGCATGGGTGGTGGGGGTGTAGACTCCAGATCTCTCAGGAACCTTGCAGCTGGCTGACATCCCCCCGACATTTCCCATGAAGTGGTCAGTGTTTTGTAAGAAGACATGTAGACGTGGTGTCATATTCTGTCATATTTAACACAAAGGTAAAATAAAATAAATATCATTGTCTGTCATCGCACCCCATTATCCCCTTTGCCACTTACTTTCAACTTTATCTGAAATTATACAAATACCGACAGGATTGGGATTTAGGATTTTTGGGAATTTCTGGGGAATACTAGGCTAGTAATGTCTTTTTATTTTGACAAACTAAATAAAAAAAGTGACTTGAATGATTTAAATCAAATTTTAACGATATCCACCTGAGACCCGGGCTGTGTTCGGAATGGCTCCCTATTCACTCTATAGTGCACTATTTAGGGTATCGGCCATTTTGTAGGGTGTCTGATTTCAAAATGTCAAATTTCACACCCTAAATAGTTCACTCAATATCCCCCACAATGCACCACAAAATGTAGGGTACAAACGATGTGCACTACTAGATCACCGGAGAGATTTTTTTGTCAAGATGGCGATGGCTGAGCCTGCGCTGGTCTACAAATGTAAATATAAATGCAAGTTTCATTTTATATGGTAAATCAGTTTAGTCGGCTTTATAAATTAATAAATAAATACAGTATAAATATATTACAAAGTGTTAACTATTTTTTAATTTAACAATTATTGCCCGCTATGTTTCATGGAAAATGCAACTTAATTAGCTAGCTAGCTACCTAGTTACCTAACATACCTATCTACTTACAATGAGCCAAGAAAACCATTGTTCAAAACAAAAAAAGAACACTTTTTTTACCGTTTCTTGCATGTTTGCTCGCCAAGCCGGTGACAGCTGTCATGCAAGCGTTACGCGTTGCTAAGTAACCTGCTCAGAATCTGTAGTGTCCGAAATCGTCTCCTTCTATTCACCAGTGAACACCACTGACCATATCAGCGGTTCAATATTGCTGATGAAATATGACTGAAGTCCATTTATTCCAAGGAAATTTGACATTGTGATGTGCAAGACTCCCCCAACTGTTAGTGAGCATGTCAGCTAATTTTCTAGCTAGCTTTTTGCCCCAAACACTACACATTCCTCTGGACTAAGCACACTACATTTCAGTACCCAGAACAGGACCAGAACCTCTACTCGTAATTCGGAGTCCGCACACCTCAAACTACATTGTCTTAATGGGTCTAACTCTCCAATTCCAAAACAGAATTAACGTGCGATAGGCATCTGAACCTCGTGTTGGGAGATATGGGCCAATCGCAAAGCCCCTTAGGACTGGCACTGACAGGTGATCTCCTGTTACAGCGACCCTACGCCTCAAGTCACATATTCATCCTTCCAGCGAACGAGGCCTGCATTATTTATACCTCTCATGCCATTTGCAAATTTGGGTAACCTGAACTCCCTAATGTTGATAAGCTCACCTTCTATTCTCTCTGAGAGTTGAAGTACAGGGCTAATGTTCAAGCTGGAGTTAGTAGTCTTGAAGTCGGTAGATAAACCGTGTTAAAGAGTCTGTTGCTCCCGACCTGCAGGTATATGCAGCGCCACAAACAGACCCAAAGTTTTGAGGAGGTAGGCCTTCATCAGGCAAGGTACAAGCGTGTGAACATACATAGATGCTTCCCGTGGCCCCGCTGCAGCAGATAAATTAATCATTATAGCACAACGCTGCGTATGATATATATATTTTTTTTTATGGCACACCAGTGCTGACCTTTAGACCCTGCATTACATGCCTTGATATCAAGTCATTTGGTAACCAATGGTCAGTAGACCAGCCCAATTCTGACACTCATTTCTCTTAAAGGGTGAAAACAGGTATGTTAAAAAATATATATATAAAAAAATAAAAAAAACATTAGTGTAGGATGAGTTGAACTTCCCTTCACTGTGGAGCTCTTTTCAGAGGTGCAATATCATTGGTAAGCATAATTCATTGATAATGATTCAATAATAATGATATAGTCCAACACAAGGGCAGACAAGATTCAGTATCTCCATTTAATACTGTCAATATAGAGCCACTGTAGTTCCACAGATTGCCCCGTGCTGAAGAAGGCAGAAATGGGGGAATGGGACAGGAAAACGGGGGGTTGCTGGTTCCAATCTTATATGCTACTTCTGTGCCCTGGAGAACAGAGCTTAACCTGAGGCACAGCAGCAGTTGCCCAGGTGTAAAAAAAGGAGAGCAGGGTGAATATAAATCACCTTTGGAAACAGGCAGCTACTTGGCAGACACATAATAACGCGCGTCGTTTTAGCCTGCCGTTAAACGATTCAATTAACCTCGCTGTTACCCGCCAACCATACCAGGAGCTCTGACCTGAGTGCAGTCGTTTCGACAGAGAGGTCCTCAACCTCCCTCGTTAGCTTCCAGACCCGAATACATGCCTACAGCGTTAAGAATTAGGTCTGTGTTAAAAGAAAAATATCATCAAAGAATGCGTTCTCGTCAGCGCGGACACGGATGTCCACATACCTGCAGAGTAAGCGGTGACTTTCACTAATACGTGCACATTCACCGTGTGCAATATTCTAAAAATGAATCGATCAGTCAATCGAGATGACAAATCTGCTTTGCAGGCAGGTTTAGAAAAAACACAGCACACTTGACACAACACAATTGAGATTAGTAAATGAGTCAGTAACTGTTGCATAAATATTCTTCCCATTGGATTGGCCTGTAGATACAGTGCAGTAAACGAAAGAGTTATCAAGCAAGAAAACAAATCAAAAGATTTTTTTTTGCCACGCCCCTTGAGCAGTCACACTGCAGGAACAGTAATTATGTGTGACGCTGAGAAATAATTACGGTGACGCTGAGAAACGACCCTAAACTAACATTCTGAAGGCATTCGGCATGTTACAACTGCAAATTCCAATGCACTCATCCAAATGAAATTACGTTACCAACCGAAATTATGTCGCCAAACGTGCGAGCGGCTCCCGCCCACGTGCGGAATGTTTTCAGGCCTTACCGCCACCACCCAGTGCTCGGTCTGCGGCGGTAAATTCTGCAGCACTGCCACCACTCTCCGTGATGTGCTGTTACGCTCAGCTATGCGCTGAAGTAAGATCAGTGAAGAGCAATGCTACTTCTGAGATATCGGAATATTGCCACATCACCACGGGAATTACTGCGCCGTTTCATTTAAATTCAGGATTGGCTGGAATGAAAGACGGTTTTAAACTGAATATGTGGGCATTTTCTGGGATATCTGCTGTACCCTGTCTGGCCCAAGCTGGAATTCTCCTCCTGTGGAACCCTGAGAGGAGCTTTACGGTGCCAAAAAATAGCCCATACTAGGTGGGTGGGGTGTGGGATGGGGACAGGGTGCGAACTGTGCTGAAATTACTGGCACACATCAGGAATATGAAAGAGAGGAACCATCGGGGCATTCATTAAGGGGGTCTGCCCTGCGCCTCACACCGCTCTGTGCCTCTGCATAAATATTGGATGCACTTGAAACTGCAATTTCAAGGCAGGGACCTCTCTCCATGTTCCTGAATCAACAGAACAATATCCAAAGATAGATCTCACATTATCACTCACTTGCTCTCTCTCTCACCTCTGTGTCAGTCTCTCTCTCCCTCTCTCTCTCTCTCTCTCTCTCTTTCTCTCTGTCATTCTACCTCTCTCCTTCTCACTTTACCTCTCCCTCTCTCTTTGCTTCTCTCTCTCCCCCCCCTCTCTCCCTTTCCCTCTCTGTCCCCCCACTCTTTCTCCCCCTCTCTCTCCCTTTCCCCCACTTGCCTTTCCTCGCTGTCTCTCTCTCTCTCTTTCTCTCTCTCTCTCCTCTATCTCACTCTTTATTTACTTTATTTGTCCCTCAGTCACTATACACACCCTTCACTCCTCTAGGTCAGGGGTCACGTTAGATTAAAATCGGGGCCTTTGCGCCGCATCATATATCACTCTGGGTCTGGCTCATTGTGGGGTCGCCCTCACTTGATTGGCTGACAGGACTGATGTAATTTGTGTTTAACCCTGGGCTGTATAAGCTGTGAGTGGTGCTCTAATGCCTTTTACGATGATGCAGGCGACGCTGAGCGGATAATCCGGAAAGGCGCACGGCAGCGCCGCGGCCCCGGGCCCCACCCACCGTCGCGGCTCGCACGGCGCGTTTATCCAATAAGAGACGAGACCCGCGCCGTCTCCTCACGGCCCGGCGACGCCGCGATCCGACAGAAAGAGGATGTTCGGCGCGGCGCGGCCTCCCACGCTAAGGGGCCATTATCGCTGTACGCTGGAGTGGAAGGGAGAATTTGTTTCGACTGTCTCAAACAAAAGGATAGCGAACAGGAAGGAGGGGAGGGGGGGCGTGGAAATGAATAAAGGTCCTTTGGACGGTCAGGAAATTTCCTTGTAAGTTCAACATGAAGCGAGGCAGGCGTAAATAGGGCGTAAATCAATCAGGATTAAGTAAACGTTTACTCTGCGAGCTGCACTTAGGTTATTACTCAATGGTGTGTTAATGTACCCCGCCTACTCTGAGGGGTGCTGAGGCATGTCAGGGAGGGGGGGGTGGCCCCAGCTTACGCACGTTGGGGCGTACTTCCCTTTTCTCCTCCCTGACTCTCCTTATCTATCAAAAATAAATAAATAACAATAAAAAAACAAATCCGGCAGGGTGCGCTGGGTGGTTTGTCCGTAATGGCGTGTGAGAGGGAGGGAGACGGAGCGAAAAGGGAAGGGAAAACATGGCTGCAAAAGCTCGGGTTATATAACCATGGGCACCTCGTAACCGTGGCAATGGAGCTGGAGTAGAGGGGGGAAGGGCCTGTTTTGTCATTTCAGCTGAGGATTGTAATTGGACTTATTGCCTGACATAAAGTGACCTATATCGGGGGAAACAGCCACATTAGGATAAGGAACCCACCCCCAGCAGTGGACTCTCATTTCTCCCAATCGGGGTCTCCTGGAACTTCATTCTTATTTTTGTGTTTGTGTCAGGATGACGTTTGCATTTCAAACAGATCTCCCAGATGTGTTTCCTCCTAACGGTCTAACGGGCAGCGAGGATACAAAGCGACATAAAAGCAGGACAGTGCAAGTCCAGGGACCACCCAGAGCTGCTCTCTCTCTCACTTACATCCCGACGGCTCACGCGGCGTCCAGTCACCACACCGTCCGTCGCGGGGCTACATTTCCATTTAGGCACTTAGCAGACACCCTAATCGGGGGGGACTTATCATCAGTGTCACTACCACAGCAGTGCTCAGTACATGAGCTCACATCGCAATGCTAGGAGCCTGAGAATGTAGTGATTTAAGCTGCGGATTGGTTCAGGGGTGTAGTGTTAGATGTAGGGCAGGTGGGGTTAGTAAACCTAGAATGAAGGAGTTTGTTGAGCTGAGGTGCAGTGTAAACAGGTGTGTGTTCACAGGGCTATCGAGAAGACGCGCTGATGTGTAGAAGTGTGTAGGGGAGCGCTGGTGTGGGCACAGAAAAACACCTTTGCTCTCCCGTTCCGCTGAGCTCTGTGTTAAATCACTACATTTTCATTGCTCGAGTGCACGGGCACAATCGCTTCCATTTACCGTGCGCTGTTCTTAAAAGGCTCTCAATTGTTACCTCACAGTTTTTGTGTGTGTGTGTGTGTGTGTGTGTGTGTGTGTGTGTATGTGAAAGAGAGAGAGAGAGAGAGAGAGAGAGAGAGAGAGAGAGACAGAGAGAGGGTGAAGAGAAATAAACGGGTATGTGACGATGCCATTGTTTTGGGGGTATTTTTCTTCCGAGAGTTTGAGAGAGAGATGTGTCTACCACACCAGAAGGAGCCCAATCTGAGCAGCAGGAGAAAGTGGTAAATCAGATCCATGAAACGCCACTGTAATGAAAAACAGCAGGGGAAAGGACTCGAGCAAGAGAGCTGAAACGTCAGGAATTTACCCGCACACGCACACACTCTCTCTCTCTCACGCACACACACACACACACACACACACACACACAAACACCGCTTCTGGTCTTTAATCAGAAAAAGGATCCAATGATTTGAGGTCCAATCAGAGCTTTGTCACAGCAGACCTGACACCTGTAGCTTGATCCAGAGCCTCACCAGGAGAAGAGACTCTGGAACATTCAATAAGGCCTGGCCTGTATCCCCTGAATCTCAACAGCCACTCACAACGTGTGCGCGCTCCTTACAACCTCAGGTTGCTCGCTATTGAACGCAGCAGCCTCTATTCAATCTCATCCCACTAAACTTCGTTCCCATCATTTGAGAGCGGAATTTAGGCGAGTCCAAGGGCCACATGTATAAAACTTGAGTAAAAGAATGCGTAAATGAACGCTCAGGGTGAAAGTCGGAAATCTGCTTTAAAAAAGTGCATTTTCTACATCCTTTACGCAGATTCTCACAGCACGTGTTATTTTATACATCTGAATTTCTGCGTGGAAACTCCCTTATGCGGCTTTCTGAGGGCATTTTTCTGCTCAGCACTGTTTATACACGTGGCCCCAAGTGTCACTTTTAGTGTTCGGCGAGCGATTTGAGTCCCAATCTGTTTTTTTGTTTTGTTTTTTTTTCTCTCACAATTTTTGTTGATTTGAATGACCATCCAGCTCATTGTGTTGCACGAGCAATGAACAGCATGACCCAGCAGACATGGCGTGACACTCGTTTTTATAAGTCACTCAAACTTAAGGACAAATCGCGAGGCGGTTTGCTGGTGCGGAGGCCCGGAGCTCCCGCTGATGGGAAACAGATGGGTCCAGTTGTTTCATTTTGTGAATCATGGGTAAAGAAGCCGGCCTGTCAATCAGTATAAGTGAATCAGGGTTTTTCGCTAAAGGCTCCGGTTCGGGGGGAACTGTAAATCCCCCTCTTGCATTTGGTCCCTACTGAAGTGCAGGCTGCCTGATTACCCCCTGGGAGAAACGACTGCACTCAGGGCTTTGCTCCCATTTTGCATTTCAAAGAAATTAGTATTTGTGGTCTGGTAGTTAAAAAGTAGCTGGAGATGGAAAATTGTGTTGTTATTTATTTCATTTTTTTTAACATTGTATTTACATTTCACATTAGTGACCGGTGCTGTTTCCACAGCCATCCCCAGACCGTGCTGGTTTCAGAGCAGGAATGACAGCTGAAACAGCACGTGTGAGATTTCTCCAGGTCCAAATAATTACTACATTAATTGAAGACCCTGGTGCTAAAAAGTACTGAAGTCACAAAATGTCTATTTTGAGAAAATCAAATCCGAAAATATCATTGATCCATAAAATCAGCCATTAAAAGTTTTGCTGTTTTCATGCATTGCTTAGGCACCTTTTCTGTTAACAATATTTATAGGGTGGACTTAGCTAAACAAATACAACATGTTTCTATGCTCAACTTGAATTGTCTAAAAATGTGACTTCAGTACTTTTAGCACCAGGGTCTTCAATTACAGTTAAGTCATTAGCAATACAGGTGGAATGGCTTACCCTACAGCACAAAGGGTTGTGAGCTGACTGCCCTTAAGCCGTTAAAACTGTAGCAAATACACAGAGTAGCGACGAGTTCTGGTACAGTGGCTTTTGCACCAAGCGATGCGCACAAACTTACTGCAGTCCACCAAGGGCCTGATTTCAGACTTAGGAGATGGGTGTTTAAACCAATCAGGAGGAGCAGGCATTGTTAGCATTTCATGGCTGCAAGACTACGGTAGGACGCAATGCTTTTGACAGGGCGCAGAAGCTAAAATCTGCTTCAGTTTAGGGCTGTTTTTGAAAAAGCCTCATGGCCGTAACGCAATACCTTCCTCCAGGGCTACAGCCCCCTGAAAATAAAGCCTTCTGAACATCCAGTAGTGGCACATTGCCTGGCCTTGGCAGACTCTATTCGGAGATACTGGAGCGATAGACAAGTCTACCATACAGCTGCAGGAATCAATAGAGCCTTGTTATAGCAAAAGAGATTCTAGCACACCCTGTTCTGCCAGTGTGGAATATTCAATCGCTCGCTTCCATTAGAAGATCTCTCCATAATTTGCCTGAAATCGTGCATTTATGGTGTGAATGCCTTTGTGTTTGCCTGTGTTTAAAATGATTGTTATTATCATTATTTACTTGATTTTTGATTTCTCATGTGCATCGCTCAGGTGGATTTGAGCTGAAGCATGAAACAAAATTAAACAAATTAAACTAAATTATTAAACTAATAAACTAAGGGTGGAATTTGATGTAGGGCCTGATTTAGCCTGAGGTGAAGTGGAATAATTAATTTAAGGCAGTGTTAGCTTTTGTCATTTATACTGTACACCAGTGTTTTATTTTTCCCAGCTGAATCAAGGCAATAATGTGTAATGTGTGACAGAAAGCTACACCGTCCTTAATTATTGATTTTTGTCCCGGGCATCGCTGCGGCTGAGCGTTTCGCCGGAGACGGAATCGACTACTGCCACAAGCCGGAGTCAATCACAATTACCTTGGTGATGGTAGTTCTAATTAACCATCCAATACGGTTAAGTCACGGTACAAATTGGGGCTAATTCAGGACCTGCCGGGGTCCCCGGGTTAACCCGGGTTAATCGCCTTTACGCTGCGGCTTCTCCATCTCGCCCAAGCCTGGACGCTTGGGTCATCTCAGGGCAGGCTGGGAACGTTGTCCCAGTGCACCGGGGGGGGGGGGGGGGGGGGGGGTGGGGGGGGGGTCGCACTAATGATCCCCCAGACCCGCGTCCTGCCCCGGCCAGCCGTGTAATCGCCCCAGCCTCCCCGCGGAAACCAGCCGGCTGAGGAGAGGGCAGGACACCTGGGAATACTGTGTGGGAATACCGTACGAGAATACGGCGTCGCACTTGTGTCTTGTTTGCTCTGTTTGCCATAGTGGCTCTTCAAAAAGGAAAAAAGGAAACGTACTGCAACAACTGGATGTAGATATTTTACTATTAATCACCAAAAGTGCTGTAACATGGATTCCGAAGTAGCATTCCTTTCTCGATTTTCTGAAAAGGAGGATAACTGAAAATATGGAAGCTGCTTTATTAGTGGCTCTATTTGGCGCAAACCCCTCCTGTATTTCTGTATTTCCCTCCTTTGGGGTGCAAGCCCAGTTCCACAGTCGTGCCGGGACACACGGGAAAGGGAAGGGTCTCGTGGGGAGACGGAAGCAGGGCACTGAAGTGTGCCGGGGGGCGGGGGGTCGGTGTGGGAGTTATTCTGAGCTGAAAGGCAGTGTGTGTGGGCCTGTCCCGAGCGACTCTGCCCCCCACCTCACCACCATGCGCTGGCGGACCAGCAGAAGCCGTCACGGCGCAGCGCGCAATCCTGCCATGAACACCGTCAGGGTACAGGGTCGTGCCGCTCAGCTCCCCAGCCATGGGAGATAATGGCGCTCTTGGGCTGTGGGGGAGGAGGGGGGAGGGGGGAGGGGGGCGGGTGCTCCCGAACTGCGCTGTGCTGGCGGTATCGACGTTGTTTCATGTTTGAGTCGGCGGTATGGATTCCTGCCCACTTACGTACCAGTGGCACTTCCGGATCTCCGGCACGCAGAGTTAAACAGGCACAGCCGATAACGAAGATCAGCCCATCGGCCCGTGGCCTACAGACCGACCCTGCCTCTCATAGCAGAATTGTCTAAACAGCAACGTCCTGCGCTACATTAACGTTCGCAAACATTTGCGAGAGCTGCTCGCCAGCCAGCCGCACAATTTCAAGCAGAGAGGCCTCAATGCAAGCTAGAAGGCTGCAGCTGCTGAGAGGGTTACCACAATGTAATGAAACACCGTTTCCCATGATGCAACAGAACACAAGGTGGCCACCCTTCTGTTGGTGAGCACGAGTCAACGTGTCTGCATTTTATAGCCCTTTTTTGCTTTCATTATTTAGAAGGAGAAACACAGACAGGAGAGTCTCTCTGGAAAACAGGCTATATTTGTGTTGAAGACAAGCCAATGTTCACGCCACACACAAGATGCACCTCTGAGCGATTAGGCAGCAATCATGTTGCAATTGGCTCAATTTGTAAACAAATTAGTGCATCAGTAATGGAAACAACATGACACCAAGAGTAAACAGTTTCACTGTTTAAAATAATTTAAGCTATTTAAGGGCCTGCACTGTGCCTCAAAGCATGATTTTCTCCTGTTTGCAAAAACATTGGACGTTGTCCCAGGCACATTATCTGGGAATATTTAATGTTTCCTGCTCACCAAGGGAAAGGAGATGCCAGTAGTGTACATCTTTAGAAATCATGCCCCTTAAATGATTTGGTTGGCTCATTTTTAGCAGATTGTCTTCAGGCAAATTGGTTGAACATAATAATCAAGAGGACAGAATGTATGCTCGTCGAAATAAAAAAGAAAACGTTCACTTGTTTATGAAATTCAAATCGGTTCATAAAATGATGAAATCTTACTTTACAATGTTTAGCCTACACTGATACAAAGGCCTATCTGATAAGCACTACAGTAGCCTCTATTAAATCCAACCACAATTAATTTTTGCTTTTGAGAAAAGATCCAAAAAACTTATTTATATATCTTCACTATTCTAAAAGCAAGGCTCTGTCTAATAAACTGCTTATATAATAATGTCTAGATACTGCCCCAAAATCGATATGCGGAGGAGGAAATGTAGGAAAGAAAGAAAATCCACTTCTGTGATGCTGTTCCTGTGTATATTAAATAAGATCCAGACCTTCTGTAAAAGGCAGCCTCTGTAATTCAACCCAACTGCAGTACTCTTTGTCCTTAGCTTTCAGTGCACTTCTTGTGCACTTCAGTGTGATTCTTGTATGTTATTTCTCAGAGATTTCGCAACCACTACACTCATGTTGTTACGTAAGAACCAAAAAATAAGTAAAAAATTATGAATAAAAAAAAGCAATCACAGCAGGCCTGCACTCTATATTGGTCCAAAACATGACCTATCTGTAAAACCTTCTGAGAGAAAATCCTTTAAGAAAGTGTTGATTTATCGATACTTGAGCAACATCACAAGTTCATCCGTGGCTGGAAGGAATAAAAACTTTGTGAGGAAGCAGAACAACCCCGCACATGCACACATGCACGCACGCACGCACGCAGGCACGCACGCAGGCACACACGCACGCACGCACGCACGCACGCACACACATACGTCTCAAATGTGTTGCAGCAAAAGCAAGATAAAGTGTATGCATGGTAATGAGCTGTACTCTTGCCCCTCTAAATCAAAGTTCTTCTATTCAGTACCCACACAGAGAGACACCAGTCCAGTAACCAAGAACAAAGGACTAAAACAGGATATAGGCAGTGTCTAGGATCATCTCCCTATCGAAGCTCTATATGCGGCTATAACACACCTGACCAGTCCAGTGCTGGTATGCTGTGGCTGCCAAACGGTAAACCTAAAGATCCAAAAATGCCAAATTTGGTTGATGTGCTGGTTCGAGTGGGGGGGGGGGGGGGGGGGGGGGGGGGGTATACTGTCACATTGTACTAACAATTGTACTAAAGAACCTCAGGGGGAGGGGGACATTGGCGGCTTCCCTCTGTCTGTATAACACACAGATTCTGAAAAATTTCAACAAATCCTGGAGGCCAAACACAACCATATGTCGGACCATGTGTTCCATCCCAACTGTGAAACGATCTCCCATCTCCCCACAAAAAAACACCCACTCCCGCATTCTCAACAGAAAAACCCAACTACAAACAAGGATCACTAGGCTGGTCGCTAACCCTGACAAACGCTCTTCAGAAATCGCCCCGCTAGTTGACCTATTTGCGAACGCCGGCTGGTTCCTTTTTGTCCCAATCAGTGACTAACATGGGCAACGGCAGGTTGCACAAAAAAAACTGAGTGAAAGTGAAAGTCACTCAGTGAAAGAAACCCCTGCTTATTTTCATTCACACCAAAAAGCAAGATAAGAAAAACTAGAAAAAATAAGAAAAAAACTTTCTGTGAAAACGAGATATAAAAAAAAAAGTTAAATAATGAATGAATACAAGGGACCCAAACCTAGAAATCTAATGACTTTCCTTCAAGCTGTTAGTTGACCTTAGTCGCTCCTTTGGCGCCTATGATTAGAGTTTGTTAGAGGATGTAATTAAGCCGGCCAGTGATAAGGACAGCTAAGTAACGGTGGGGGTCCTTGGGCGGCATGTCTCTCACGAGGGCAGTGATAAAGACAGCTAGATGACGGCATTAATCATGCCCCTTAGGAACCAACACTTAGAAAGAGTCTAAATGACAGGAGGACAGAAGAACTGCTCCGCTGGGGACTCCTGGAGGGACTGAGGATAGAGGGGTGTGGGGGTAGAGGTCTGCATCAGGGTAGAAATGAGGCCTGAGCCCTACATCTTTATGGCCCAACCCAAACCGGGCCCGACCAGATAGGGCTCGTTCTCTGAAATAACAAGCCAACAACACCATATAGCACAATGGAAAATAATGCAGTGTTTACCAGAGGAAAGCATCTAGTGAACGTGCTCTGATCGGGGAACAGGGCAATACTTCCGTCAGCTGTTAAGAATGATTGAGAACAATGGTGCAAAGCAAAGTTTCTAGTTTTTGTAATGTTTTTGCAAGCTTTGCGGCATTGTTGTCAACTACTTTTTGTTAACTGTTTTGTGGGGGGGGGGGGGGGGGTCACCACCACAAATGGGGCATAAGGGGGGGTGAGGGGAGGAGAGGGATTGTCAGGTTTTCAGTGCATTTTCAATGCGCCTTTTAGAAAAAACTACCACAGCACGGACCGAAGCATAAAACCGATTAGCTACCCAGCACTTCAGCAACTGACACCGAATAGAGAGGACACAAACGAGGCTTCCCGTTCACGTGTCAACGCTTCACAAAGCCGTCATCCCTACCTCCCCAGCCCATCCCACACCCCCCCACAACACAAGATCAAGAACTTTCTTTTTATCCCACGCTTTTGAAAATCAAGTGCCTGCCTTGACAATCATATCCTGTTTGAATGCTAACTAATCAATTCCCCCATCCCGCTTCCTCATAAAACAGCCTCTCTTTCCTTTTGCTTGTCAGTTGTCATTGCTGTGATTTTGGGGGGAGCCATTACCGCCGTTGTCAAATTCTTCCGCCCTGTCAGGCTCGTCCCCGTCCTTCTCATCTCTTTTTCCTAATCTTTCTTTTTTCGAACTTTCACGGATAAGACTTTATTATTTCATCTTTTTTAATGTATTTTTCATAAGGAGCCATTAGTGTGTCTCCAGAATCATTTGTTGCACACGCCAAAGGGACAGACATGTATTATATCAGTCATATTCCTAAAACAGGCAGTGCACTTGCAACGAGAATGAAATATTCCTGCATTCTAAAACAAAACAAAACAAAACAACAGCAACAAAAACAGATGATGGGCATAGGGATCAGTGCTCCGGAGTTTTGTTTGGCACAAAGGCTCAGAGGCTGATTAGAAATAATGTGTAGCACTAAATAAAACAGGGCCATTTATGATAACATATTTCTGCCAGCTTTTCTGATTTGTTTTCTGTTTGTTTGTTTTTTTTTGTTTGTTCTGGCTCCGATCATAAGGTCCACTTGTCGTTGGTCCAAGTCATTAGGCGAAGTCCTCTCCCCGTGATGCTTTTGATTGTGCTGCTGGCATCCAAAACCGGCGGCTTCACGAGTAATCTAACCAATCTAATGGCGGATCCAAACCTATCATGGCCTCTGCATGCTGGCTCATCAGAGAGGACTATATGCATTCCCATTTCTGCACAATCAGCTGCTTGTTTTCCTGCCCGCATCGGGCCATGTTTACGGTCCAGCTGTATTCGGAGTAATATAAAAAATACACTACACATGTGAGGTATAATGCAATGCTGTAAAAAGTGGCCTGTTACGGAACGCACACGATTACTTTTGTGTTTTGCGGCAAGTGTGTAGTGAATGGGGTGTGTGTGTGTGTGTGTGTTTGTGTATAATGTGGGTGTGTGTGTGTGTATGTGTATGTGTCTGTATAACGGAGGACATACCTGCACACCATACCTGCCAATTCTCCCGTTTTTCCCGGGTTCCTACCGTATTTCTACTGGCGTACCCCCGTTTTGTTGTTTCTCCCGGGAAACTCCCGTAATTTCCCCAGCCCTTCAACTTTATTATGAAAATCCATCATGAACGGATCAATTGGCCTTGTCCGTTTGTTTGACGTAAGCGAAGTTGCCAGATTTGCTTTTTAAACATAATATACACCTTCTGTTTCAACACAACCTGGCAACCCAAAAGCAGCTCACTTTAGGGGAAAAAAAAGAGGTTCTGGCGGTGGTCGTGAACTTGCTGCCGCCACCTTCTTTCCTTCTTAACTTTGTCTTAGCTATTTGGTTTTTCTTTTAGTAACCTGTTGTTGCCACAGCAAAACACACACACTCATCATTCCTCGCCCCCCTGCCCCCGGAACAATCTTCCGTATTTTAAAACCTAAATGTTGGCAGGTATGGCCCACACACTCCACAAATCTGTTGAATCGTTGATCATTTGGGTCACAAAATGGTGGACTTATGTGAACAAATTTTCTATTGATTTTGAAATGATAGTAAATTAGTTTTCAAACAATGACACTGCCAATTTATATTTTTAGATGAGCGCAAACTCGGCGGGGCGCCTAATTTACTGAAGGGGAAACACTGGTGTGTGTGTGTGTGTGTGTGTGTGTGTGCGCACAGTGCGTGCGTGCGTGTGTGTGTGTGTGTGTGTACAGTGTGTGTGTGTGAGTGTAATTGTGTGTATGTGCGTGTGTATCTGAATAGCTTCAAATGAAAGTGCTGAGCTGAGCGTTGAGCTGTGAGCTATAAGGTCACATGTTATGAGCTCAACAGAACACAATGGGAATCTCTCTACCTCTATCTCTATCGCCCTACCTCCCTCTCTATCTCCCTACCACACTCTCAATGTCTATCTCCCTTTATCTGAAATTCTAGGATGGTCACACACAATAATTTCTCTGTTGAGAGAAGACGAGTAAGAAAATAAAAAAATAAATGGATGACTAAGACCGAGGCTTGGCCGCACTTAAAATGCAAATATATTCAACCGTTGGGGGCAGAGAGAAACTGGCGAATTCCACAAGACTACTGCAGTAATGAAGAGGAAGAGATCTGCAGCTACCAGAAGCAGAGTAGACTGCCACAGCTGAGAGATCGGAGAGCTCCGCTTGCAATATGCTAATGCTACATCCTAATCGATCCCAAAGAGCTCCGCTCGCTTATTCTAATGCTACATCCTAATGAAACCCAAAGAGCTCCGCTTGCTTATTCTAATGCTACATCCTAATCGATCCCAAAGAGCTCCGCTCGCTTATTCTAATGCTACATCCTAATCGCACCCAAAAAGTTACGTTCACTTATTCTAATGCTACATCCTAATCGCACCCAAAAAGTTACGCTCACTTATTCTAATGCTACATCCTAATTGAATCTAAAGAGCTCCACTCACTTATTCTAAAGCTACATCCTAATCGCACCCAAATAACTCCACTCACTTATTCTAATGCTACATCCTAATCGAATCGAAAGAGCTCTGCTCACTTATACTAATGCTACATCCTAATCGAACCCAAAGAGCTCCACTCACTTATTCTGATGCCACATCATAAATATGATATCTCAATGGCTACCACTTCCCTCACACAATGGCCACGGATAATGGATCAATAAAAACAAACTGACTGAAGAAACTTGAACAGATATTTTTTCGCCTATATTTATTTCAGCCTATTTATTGTATGCGATACAGGAAATGTGTTGGAAACAGTAAGCGAAACCAAATCTTTCATTTGGACCAGTCCGGCCAGGCCAGACCGGAAAGTTGTCCCTTTTATGGAATTGCGGTGTTAAAGATAAGTGAATATCTGGCCCCATTTATGGTGTTGTATGGGCAGAGAAACTCTTTGCTTGTTGACAGAAAATTTATTTTATTTCCAAAGACACCCTTCATGCTGGCCACTACAGTGACCCTGGCTTTGACAACACGTGAAGTGTTTCATTTATTTAAGCGCTGGACTACTCATAGTTGGCCTGCTATAAAATAGCCCATTTGATATAAAGGCCTCTAAATGACATCCCCTCCTTACATTAGCTGTATTACAAGCCCTTGCACTATATCATGATGTCACTCAACGGGAGGATTCCAAGGGCAGTCTCTCGGATAAGTGCCCAGAGAAGAAACTCTTTTTCTCAGACAACCATCTTTGCAAGCTATTCTCTTTCATCCTCATCTCCTCCTGGGTGCCTCTCACCCTGCTTATTCTCTTTCTCCCTCTCTCCGTCTCCTCGCTCCTTCCTGTTTCTACCCCTCTTTCTCAAGTGTCATTTTAAACCGGGCCGGCCAGCGAAGGATGGACACCCCCTCTCTAGCCAGGTTCCTTCCGAGATTTCTTCCCACTGGGGAGTTTTTTCTCGCCACTGCTCAGTGTTTTTTTCTCCCCTACCGGGGAGTTTTTTTACCTCATTTTGCTGGTTGGGGGCTATGGCCTGGTTTTTTGCTCAATTTTCCTTCTGTTTCCCTGTGCAGCGTCTTTGCGACAGTTCTCTGTAAAAAGCGCTATACAAATAAAATTGAATTGAATTGAATTGAATTGAATTGAATTGAATTTTGCTCTCTCCCTCCCTGTCCATTGGTTGCTCTCCACCTGCTCCTCTTTCGTCATCTCCCACTCGGCCGTTCTCTGTTCCACACCTCTTTCTCTCACTTCCCTTTTCCCTCTCCCTGTCTGTCTCTCTGTTTCATCTCAATCCTTATTTTTCTGTTGTTCCCTCTCTGTCCTTTAAGATTGGTGGGTGTTTTTTTATTCTTTTAATCGGGTGGGGCCCCTGCGACAGGAAGTCTTGGTGTACCCGCTGCTATCGAACCACGTACTTCCACAGGTAGCCTATGTGCCTCTTGAGGTTAGCGAGGTGCGGAGGCAGCTTTCACCTGAAAGGAAGGAAGCGTAAGATACTGCCACCATTATTCATGTGGCTTTCGCTATCTCTGAATGCAGATACAAACCCCCACCCCCCCACAAAAACTGCAGTCGCATACCCGTTCTTTTCTCTTTCGCCCTCTCTCACTGTCTTCCTCTCTCCACTTTGCCACTTTAAGATATGGCATTTTTTTAAAGAAAATTTTTATACATTTTTATATTACAATGTATTGCAATATATTGAATTTCCATCAGGGGCCACGCCCTCTCTAAACCCTCCTACGCCACTCTGCTTTGGGAACACAAAGGCCCTTCCGGGCCCTTCCATATAAATGCCAAACTCATCCCTGGCTGCCTGCTGTCAGCATGGGCATTATTTCATGTTCACCACAGAGAAATATATACATCTTTCACCCTCTCTATTTTGTAAAGTAGGCCTGGCATTCAGGCAGAGTTTTCTATTACAAATCTAATTGTGCATTCCACCGTGGACAACAGCTCATTAAGCCTTAATTACACACATGTTGTTTTCTACAAACATCTCCATTTGGTTTGCTTTACATTATAATTGTTCAGCGGGGACTGCAGCCCTGAGATTTCCCAGATTTGCCATGATGTAGGGAGAGGCTGACTGGAACTAGGTCACGCCTCACCATAAACAATAATACACTCACACAGTGGAAGTAATGCTATCTACTCACTGGGGCTGGAGCTCATGCAATATTTATGCCACACTAATAGATGTCTCTCTCTATCTCTCTCTCTCTCTTCCAAACTCTATTCTTCCAGTCTCCTTCCTAGTTTGGTTAAATTTTTTGTTATTATTTGTAGATTTCAGAGAAACAAATATGGATGGGCGCTATGATGATAGTATTGGATATCGACGACGATTGACAGCTACCACGATGGGAGCTGGATATCGTGATTTACAGCCGATGTCTACTTCGCTAATTTCGCTCCAACCTGCGGCGCTGTACCTTGAAAGAACATAGTCCCATATAGCAGAATGCACAAGAGGGCCGCGTCTTGCAACGTCGGAGCCTATTGTCAAAAAGAGACAAGAAGGCCTCCATTTGTCCCTTTCTTGTTCACTCATCCTCACTCATAGGTGTTTTAGGACTTTTGCTACATACATCACATATTCCTTAAGTTTTTTTAAATGTCTTTTCTTTTTGTCTAATCTCTTTACGTATGTGACTAAATAGGTAAATGACCGTTGCATGCATAACATTTGCCAGTGCTGCCGATAAAGCCTCCTACACCGTGCGCGAATGGACAACGAACGATATAAGCTTCAGAAATAATGTAAAAATGACTATTTATTGTACTACCCATAGCCTGCTGATAATAAAGCATACATCATACACTTTGTTGCATGACTATGCTATGACAGAGACAAGAGGAATGCTAGGAGATTCAGACGTAATAGTCGCACACTCTAATATTTCGTTGGACCGCTTTTAGCTTTGATTACGGCGCGCATTCATCGTGGCATTGTTTCGACAACCTTATGCAACGTCACAAAATTTATTTTCATCCAGAGTTGCATTCATCTTTGGCCGAGATCTTGTATTGACGACGGGAGAGTCGACCCACTCTATAAAGTCTTCTCCAGCACATCCCAAAGACTTTCAATGGGGTTAAGGTCAGGACTCTGGTGGTCAATTCATGTGTGAAAATGATTCCTTATGCTCCCTGAACCACTCTTTCACAATTTGAGCCCGATGAAGCTTGGTATTGTCATCCTGGAATATGCCCATTGATGGGATGCCATGGTCATTCAGGACATTCAGGTACTCAGCCGACTTCATTTTATTGTTGCATAATGTTGCTGAGCCTTGACCTGACCAATTGAAGCAACCCCAGATCACAACACTGCCTCCAGAGGCTTGTACAGTGGGCACTATGCATGATGGGTGCAACGGCAACTTTTTTTTTGGACGGGCAGTGTATCATAACATGGTAACGTCCTCAAATAAAAAAATCTAAAAACGAAAATGAGAAAACAGGCTATTTATAGAAAGGAATGGGCTAAAGAAGCAGACAGTGTTGCAGTGTTCACACGTGCATTTTCATTTGGAACATTTTTGGCTTATCTTAAAACTTAAATGCTTCATCTCAACACAAGAAATAATGGCCATGACACCGGAAAAGGCTATTCCATTTTAATGGAGTTTTCTCTTTTTTTTCCGTTTTGGACCAATTTTTAACTTTCCACCATGCTGATCGGTAATAATAATAATTTGAATAATAATAATCTTTTTTTTGCAAGCTTTTCTCACCACTCGTCTCTGCTTTTCAATGCAGTCCAAAATAATACCGTTCATTTTCAATATTTTTTGGACTGTAGAAACACTTCTGTACTTGCACTGTGCTAGGCTGTATCAATGCAATGAATACAGAAGGTGGGGGTGAGGGCATAATAATATTATGCAATTTAAAAAAATAATAATTTAACAAAAAATCGAAAATACGCCCGGGCACGCAAGCTTAAACATCACGCACTGATGGGAGCTTATAAATAAGACACTAGCCCAACACCACATGTATGTTGTACCTTTATTTTGTTTTAGTGTGAAGACAATTCACAAATTGTCAAAACTTTGGGGCGCGTTCCACTCTCCGGAATTTTCTACTTTCCAGCACTACTGATTCCCCAAGGGTGTCGGATAGTACAGGTTCTACTGGTTCTCTTTCGCAAAAAAAACGGAGGTTGTTGTTGTTCACTTTAAATTATTTTCAAACAAACACAGTCAGGTGAGTAAACTGTGATATCAAAGATAAAAACTAAACCTTGCATTGAATCCAGGCCAGTCTTAATTCAAGACAGATTAGGCCAAAAACAAGCAACTTGTAAAGCATATCGAGCACAAAGCTTGAAAATTAGTACTACCCCTTCATATCCAGAAGGTGGCAGATTATTTATTTTTGTTTGTGTAATTATGCATTTATTCTTACTCTTATTATTTACAGATGGGCGGGTTAATTCAATTTGTCCTCAACTTTGATGTACAGATAAATGCAGTTTTCTGCTATGTTTCTACACTGACACAAGCTTGCCGATTATTGGTGATTGTTGAACTCTCCTAATTGTTTTTGTGAGGAAAGTCTTAAACTGCCCAGGGGCTCGATGCACAATTGTCGCTTGCGTTGCTCAGGATATGACAGGGTTCAGTCAGACAGGGATCCGCATTTTATCGGTCTTGGGTAACCCCCACTGCCCAATTAGGGCACTTGTAGACTGTATGTCAAAGCCGCATATGAAAGGTTCCTCCTCCGACGCTGCTCTGTGCGAGCTTAGATTCAGTCTGCGACGTGAAAAAGAGCAGCTGTAGGATGGCATGTGTTTCGGAGTAGAGCCGTGGGTGTCCCAGCTCTCCCGAATTGGCAGGGTGGTTCACGCAAGGAATCCAGATTGGGGAGGGAATTGTAAACATACAGCCCCGGGTTGACAAATTGCAAAAAATAAATAAACTGCCCAGTGAATGACCATTAGCCTCTCACTTCAACATAGTCTTATAGACCTTGTCTAAACCGCCATCCCAAGGATGTGTTAAAACCAAATATGCTTTTGAGTTTAACTCCCAAAATGCCAGACAGCTCCAACTTGATAGCTTAAACCCACCATTAATATGCTTGTGAATGCTTACATCTTCTTCTTCTCAAAGAAATCCTGCAAGCACTTTCTGTTGATGTGCATTGACCTTTCAGTTTGATCACAGTGGCTTGGAACCCAAGCATATCTGATTCTGACAGTATTGGTGAGCTGTGCAGGTTGCAGTTTTTAAGAATCCTTTCATGAGAGTCTGAGCTTTGTGTCGGTTGGTGTAAGGGGATATACTATATCTGGTGAATACGAATTCCTTGCAACTTTAAAAGCCTCCGCCAACCCTCTAAAAATAACATTCTCACTGAGCAGAATTAACAGGCACTTCAGTTATTCTGTGCAGAATCGGATTCATGCAATATTTATGACTGCTTGAGTACCTTCCCCCCTCCCCTAAACCCCGCACCCCAACCCCTCCGCTCACACACACACACACACACACACACACACACACACACACACACACACACACACACACACACACACACACACACACACAAGCACACGCACACACACACATAGACACCCTTCCACAGCCGTTTTTATATAATTAAATGGGTTCTCACTTAGACCTGGAACAGTAAAATCTTGCTCAATCCCGGGGGAGCAAAATTTATCACCCTGTGCTTTTCAGGGTTTCGTACTAAAGTGGGAGCGGGAACCAGTGCAACTAAAGAGCGATGGTCCCGAAGTGAACAACGGCGACACAGCCGACTGTTTCTAGCGTTTGTATTGTGACGATGCACGCGGCACACAGCCGTGTAAAAAAATGCATTCCGCGGCCACGGCAGCTGAGGATCTCCTGTGGTTAGATAAGCGACCCTGGCCGCATCCTGCGTGGTCAGACGGCTCTGCGTATAACGCCGCACTGTTGCCTCGCTACCAGAACACTACATTGCTGCTGCTTTTCTTTTTCCCTTCTATTTTGTTCGAGGAAGCCTGCTTGCGTTACGAGCATTCACTGATCCCGACACCGGACAAACAGCCAGGCTAAAACTCCAAGTTTGATAACAAAATCCTTCAGAATTCTCCACGCTTCCGTTCGCACGCGAGATTGATTGATGGCGCCGAAATCCGACGTTCGCCGCGGCGCCGCTCACACGTTTGGCGCACTAAGTCCCCCTAACCCCACAAAAGTGGAGCAGCAAAAAACCAAATCAGGCAATCCTCAAGAGGGGAGAGGATTTAATTGACGCGAGCTCCAACAAAAGTTAAGCTGACAAAAGTTTGCCAAGCTTTTCGGAGAGCAAGGCTCCACCACCTGCAGTCTTCTGAGAAGGAACAAATCCAGTGCAAGTATAAATAAATTTGAGTAATATACGACTGGGATTTTCAAAAATCACCTCTTTTCGGCACACGTACCAAAACTGAAAAACGAGTGACTGAAAAAGATGCATACTGAGATGAAAAACACAGTAGTTCGCAGTTGTTAAGGTGGAGGGTTGGGGAAAGTGGGTGGTGGAGGCGGGAAAAGTTCTGTTTCCGTGGGGAGTATATTAACTCTTTAAAGGGGACATGAAGCACTCGGTATAGTAGCTCTGGTTCGTTAGCTTTTTACCTTAAATTAGATATGACCGTGCGTTCAAATCTCAAACCGACCCGTATTTGCTGGAAAAAGTCGTATCGTGAGGAAAAAATAAAACAAAAAACGCACAGACGGACTTTTTCTATTGCCCCAAGATGCTCAAATGAGTATTACCGAACAAAACTTAATTTAGAACTTAATTTCCACTAACTGCTTCTGACCATACTAATGCTGTGGCCAGCCGGCAACTGCAGCGCTGCTGCATTGCCTTCATATATTAGTTAACAGTCTGCAAATATATACCTACCGCGACCTAGCATCACAAGCTAATGCTTATTTTATATAGGCAATATTAGCTAGACAAGACTTTAGCTCCCAAACCGTTTATCAAGGCAACGCAGCGGCGCTGCACTTGACGACTCGTCAGGCCACAGCATTAGTATGGTCAGAAGCAGATCGTGGAAATTAAGTTTTAAATTAAGTTTTGTTCGGTAATACTCTTTTGAGCATCTTGGGGCAATAGAAAAAGACCGTCTGTGCGTTTTTTGTTTTATTTTTTCCTCACGATACATCGTTGAGCTCACTGAAAGTCAGCTATTTTCCCATAGGAATACATTGAGCAGCAAAGTCCAACCAACCTAGTGACGTCATGACCGCAGTTGGTCCAAGATGGAAAGCGAATTTCAACTTCTTTTTCCAGCAAATACGGGTCGGTTTGAGATTTGAACGCATGGTCATATCTAATTTAAGGTAAAAAGCTAACGAACCAGAGCCACTTTACCGAATGCTTCATGTCCCCTTTAACATGTAGGATCACAAATGCGTGATTAGAATATTCTTAACTGACCATTCTAATGCTGATGTAATCATCACTACTGGGGAAAGCAATGGAGTTCTAGAACTTGGCTTAGAATTCCAAAAAAACCTACTCTTCAAATCGTTATTTGGATGAAATCCTCGCTGTCAAGATGAGGCCTAATGGAGACTGCTTAAAGCATGTTAATGTTCATATTTATTACTGCACTTTGATCCCTGATCAATAAGAGCGTCTGCTAGATGCCAGTCACATAAGCATGATGAGAGTCTCCATCTTTAAACTACGTGCCGAAAGCACCCCAAAAGCAGCAAAGCTTTAATTTAGGTAGCAAGAAGCTACAGAGGGGTGCTGCTAATGGTGAAACTTACACAGTCTAGAACTTAAATCTGTTTTTAAATCCTTTTCACAAAGATTCTATTTGATTGAAGATGAGTAATTCAGTAGATGTAATTAATTGGTACGGTTGACTCGATGTGTAAATGTAGAGCAGCTTTGGGCTCTGAGAAGAAGGTCCTGTGTTTCTGCCTGGACCGTGGAGGGGTTCTAACAGTGCTGTTTTATCCTGTAATAGTGTCTGTAACCTGAATTGTGTCAGCAAGCACAGCTGCACAATGCGATGTGTACAGTTTAAGGTGTGCCGTTTCTTCAGGGTGGAGCTTCCTGCCTTGTAAACAGGCAAAGTAGCACAAAGTAACAAAATGCTGGAGTGCAAATTGAAAAAATGTTGGTGAACAATGTGCCACGTCTGAGCAGCGCCCTCAAATAGCCAAGTCTTCTTCTGTGTATACATTGAGCGCACACCTGGGAGGCCAGTTTTACAGTTTAACCAACCGAACGTGCTGCGGTTCTCATCGTTTGCGAGTAAAGACAAGAGGAAATGAGACGTGTACGCTCCAGCCTTCAAAGCGCGGCCGCGAAGAACAGCTTCAGCGTGGGATTAGAGAAGAAGCGGGCAAAGGAAGGTCAGGTTGGTCTGGCCAAGGGGCCGGCCGCAGTGAGGAAGCCACTGTTAACTGAACGTATGCTGAGCAGATATGGGCTGGCATAGCGCGGGGGTGGCTGTCGCGAGACTGCCGGTTACTTGGCTCTGCGCACCACAGCATCTGATAACAACAATGGAAAAAGTTCTGGTTTCCTTTTAGCGCATAATTGGTTTATTGTAAAGCAGTCTGCGGCTCTGTCTCCTTTCTCCACAGAGTAGAAGAGAAGAAGGCGTAGTGCACCAAAATAAAGCTAGTTCAGCTGCACCGTGTCAAATATTTATGACCGCAACGGAAAAGGGTGTAAGTTCATCGCCCATTGTTCTCTGTTTAGCTTACTTTATCACTTTTTATGAGTATGTTTAATCATTGCAGGGCATATTCTCTAAAGGATCTGAATGCAGAGAATCACAAGATAAAGGACCTGTAACGACTTGCCTTTAACAACTCTCGTGTATTTGCGTTGCATTTGGATCGTAAAGTACGTCTTCTTTTTATTCCGTTGATGGTTAACATTAGCGTGTCGCGCGCATGCCAGTGTCATTACACACACATTACGAGGCATGAACTCAAATTTAGCAGCATCTCTGTCTTATTTAGTGGATGAAATATGAAGGAAATACGCAGGATAATATATCTCCTACCCAGAGTTCCTGGCTCCTACCCAGCTCATTTTGATGATTTGTAAGGGGTCTCTGCAAAGAAAAGTGGTGTAATATTCACTTTAGATAACAGATGAATCTTGGCTCTGGAAACAAGATGGGTTTTTGCAAGTGCTTTGCTAGCAACCCACCACTTGATAAACGACTCCGTGCGTGTGGTCGCAAATATCAATACAATCTCTATTGTAATAAAAATAAAAAAGGATGACCCATAGTATTGCACAATTCGGATTTTAGAGGGTATGTTTAACAGATGAATTTGAAAACCAAAATAAACTTTAGAAAATAGAGTAAGAGGCTCTGTTAAATTAATCTCCACTAACACCACCACCCCCCCCCCCCCCCCCCCCCCCACACACACACACACACACACACATTTCGACAAAAAATAAATGAACAGGCAGAACCCAAGGATATAATAGCAGTCCACGCTTATGTGTTCTGACTGTACTCAGTCTGCAGGGTGTGAGAATACTGTTTGTCTATCCTCCATTTTACTGTAGACCTTCTGTACTTGTGTTTGTAAGAGTGTTTGCTGGGGGAGGGTGTCATTCAGTCTAACAGCCATTCTACAGTGTCAGTATGTCATTAACTTAGCGTTGTGCAAGCATAGCATTGTGCAAGCATGCCATGTTTTTTGAATTCTTGCGCAAAACAAGTGGCTTATAATACAAGAATCCTTAAAATTCATGCTTAAATATGTTACCAAAAGTTAAGAACAAAATACCACTGTAGACAGATAGCATGCCCTCCGTAAGGTGTGACGATGGAAATACTTAGCTATACATATTGCCCCTCTGAGCACATAAATAAGTAATACTGTCCCAAAAAAATAATAAATGGCAAAATTGGAAAGTAGCAGTTGGCCAGACAAATGCGGTTCTCCTCCTAAAAGTGGTTAATGTGAGCTTGTTCAGTTTACTGGGAATTTAATCTGAGTTTAATTACATTAATCAAGAGTTTAATCAGAGTTTAATCACAGTATACTGATAGTTTACTCAGAGTTTAATGAGTTTAATCATGATTTATTCAGAGTTTAATCAAGAGTTTACTCACAGTTTAATCAGAGCTTAATATGAGTTTAATCAGAGATTACTGAGAGTTCAATCAGGGTTCCCACTTTTTTTAAACACAAGCCCGAAAATAAAATGGTTACTGATCTTGAACCCCTTTGACTACAGGCATGATCCTGGTCTCTTCTTTAAGGTAACCCTTATGAGTTTGTTTTCCAAGAATCAGAATTACTCTACGTATTACTAAAGAAAAGTAACAGAAGCTCAAACACAGTGGACGTTTTTTTTCTTGTCTAAAAGATTTTAAGTCGGTAAGGATACCGACTTTACCGCGATTTGTGTCGCCTGGGGATTTCCAGAACACATAGAACTTATGGAGTCATCGTTTTGATTGAGTCTGTTTTGTGTCATGTCACAAAATAAAGAACCGTTTTCGCTATAACATTGGGATTCTATAATTGTCTATAGAGAGAGAATTGTGAGTTTAAAAGGGTATTTTGTGTGACCAGATTGATTGAAAATTTCATCTTAAAAAACACAATGAATGTGATTAAACTAAACCCCTAGGCCAGTGCCAGTTAAGGGTTTAATGAGTTTAATCAGAGTTCACTCAGTTTAATCAGAGTTTACTCACAGTTTAAACAAGATTTACTGAGAGTTTAATCAGAGTTTAATAAGAGTTTAACCAGAGTTTACTTTTTAAACAAGTTTTACTGAGAGTTTACTCAGAGTATAATCAGAGTTTAACCACAGTTTACTCACAGTTTAAACAAGGTTTACTGAGAGTTTAATCAGAGTTTGATAATAGTTTAACCAGAGTTTACTTTTTAAACAAGGTTTACTGAGAGTTTACTCAGAGTTTATTAAGAGTTTCACCAGAGTATACTCAGAGTTTAATCAGTTTAACAAGTTTACTCAGAGTTTAATGAGAGTTTACTCAGAGTTTAACAGTTTATTCAGAGTTTAATGAGTTTACTCAGAGTTTAATGAGAGTTTACTCAGAGTTTAACAGTTTAATCAAAGTGTAATCAGAGTTTACTCAGTGTTTAATGAGAGTTGCGGCGCTCGTCTCACCCCTGGAGACAGCAGTCTTTTCCCGTCGGGACTGGCGCCTGGTGGGAGCCGGACACTGACGCCACGCTCACCGGCTCCGTATCTGCTCTGCAGAGAGTGAGAGAGAAGACAGGGGGTGGGCCTTCAGTCTCCATGGCAACATACACCATGGAAAAATGCACTTTCAACCTGGCCCTTGAATTGCAGAGGCACGTCGATCTGAGCTTCCGGACGCGAGTTCTGGTGAAACGCCGGGTGTGCTCCTATGGTCAGGAGGCCGGCGAATCATCCCCCACCCACACAGTCTGCTGACCACACCCCCCTCACCCCGTAGCCTGTCAGTCATTCTTGTGTTGCCGTTTGAAATGAAGTAAAACATCACTCCTGTGCCATTTACTGGCATCTACCGGTATCGTGCTATGTGGCCTATTGCGATAACAACTGTGTTGTGAACCCGTCTTGTATCGCGATATGCGTTTTATCACGATAAAACATGCGGACAGATGGCCCTAGAGTGCTGGTTGCTGGAAGTCAGCTGCACAGACCAGAGGATCAGATTGCAGACAGACTGAGAAACAACAGGACAGATTCAGCGACAATGAGAACCAGCAGCCCTTCGCCAAACCCCCCCCCCCATGCCCTCCCCCATTCTCAGCAGTCACAAAGCCCGCTGTCTTTTAGTTGTTCAGATTCTTCCAGAAAGGCATTCACAAAGGTGCTCACTGCTGCTTTACCCCCCATGCAGGTAAAACAACGCAGGTCAAATGCAACGCTGTTCAGTAAAGCATGTGGTGCTACGCGATGATGGTGAGGGGTGGAAATGCAGTGTAGCATTTCCTGCACCACAGTTCCAGCTCTAACTCGCATGCGTTTGGTTTACTCGCCACGGAAATGCGTACGCTTGCACGGAGAGCCTGTTATGTAATGCGCTACACACAAACGTGCACACTGCCAACCGTGGTTGCATGGTTGTGCGAAGCGTGGCGCTCCCCGTGTGCTGTGAGTGGTCAGTATGCAGCGCCACAGCATGCCTTCCCTGCTCTGCAGTCCCTCGTTTCCTCATATTCACGCTGAGATTAACGGGTTTCCCACAGGTCTTTGGGTCTCATCCTCACATAAACTCCATTACAGGTTACTCATCTCCATTAGCATGGGCAGATAAAGGTAGAAGATGGAACGAGATGAAGAAGTAAAAAAATAAATAACTAATGAAAAAGGAGTAGAGGTGGGAGGGGCAGCTGATGGCCTTGGATGGCGGCCTGGCTCTGTAAATGGTTGCCCGGTGCTGTAAATAGCGCCGCGCGGGTGCCGTGATGAATTAGCCTGGCGCTTGCTAATGTAAACAAGCGCTCCGCAGTGCTATATTTAACAGGTCGGCGCACTTAGCACTGGCACGGAGCAGATGTCGCTGCCAGCGAGACTCCCTGGGAGTCTGGCTAGTCATTTAGCGCCAGCCTCGTCGCTCGAGTGTCAGCCCCTCCCCCGGCTGCCATGAAACGAGCTCATTATTTCCCATCAGGAAAATTACCGCGTCTATTAAACCCGCCGCGTTCCCCAACCGACGCTAACAGTGCCAAAACCGCCACGCGTCTGGGGCTGCCGTCTGCGTGGCTCCTCTTAGTGCCGCGCTCGGCACCTCCGACAGTGCGCCGTTCAGAGCCCTGGAGCACCGTAACGCAGGCATTCTGGGAAAATTGCAATGCACGTTCTGCGATTCTGCAAGAGTTGGCCAAAAGATAGCTTGTGCGTGCATGCATACCGATTCATCGCATTGCCGTTTGTCAAATTGCACACCACCTATTCTACCAAAGTTTTAAAGATCTCCCGTTTTGTTTTTTTTGGAGACCAATATCAAAATAAAGTCAAGAGATTGTCACAATACACCACCAAAGGCTGTGGAATTACAGACACACATATTTAACCTCCATTTACATTATAGGCCTACAGCAAAGGCACTTTGAACTTTTTTTACTTGTCCCTGCAAGTAAAAATTGCAAATAGCATGTAAATGTACTGTAGTGCACAGGCAATTAACATCAGACCAATTTAAGGAAAAATGCAAGTGTTTTGAAGCTTTTCTTATGGATAACCATCATTGCTACAATTAAATTGCTCTGGTGAGTAGCTCATAAAAGGACTCTGCGTTTCCTCGTTTTCTCAAGTGCAGAGCCCCAAGGGACTGCTAAACTTTGCACAACGATAACAGCACTTTCACCCTGGCGCTAATGCTCTCATGCTAAAAACAAGTTAAATATTAACAGCTTCTGAATTGCCTCAAGCAACATTTTTAAGTTTCAGAGATCACAGGAAGCCAGCAAATGATCTATGTAAAATGCTCAGAAACATTTGCACGTTTCAACATTCATCTCCTGAAATACTAATTTTCAGAATGTCCTCTCTGTGAATAAGTAGCTGTTTCGCTTTCACAGGCAGACTTTAAAATGCACTCAATGTGACTTGTTGGCATTCATAGATATGAAAAACTTTTTAAAATGCATCCATCCATAAAGATAAAGTCTTTCATTTTTGAAGCCTGACTCCTCCCACTGTACTACTCCACCAGCCGATGGGAGAGGCCCCTTTCCAAAAGATCAGCCAATCAGTGAAGCCCCTTCCCAAAAGATCAGCCAATGGCAGAGACCCCTTCCCAAAAGATCAGCCAATGGGAGAGACCCCTTCCCAAAAGATCAGCCAATGGGAGAGATCCCTTCCCAAAAGATCAGGACATTTCATCCGTGTGCCTCATGCTGACAAGGCCCTCTGAGATATGGTTATGCTAATTATGGAAATTGAATTTTGCTCGGTCAAAGGAGGAATTAATAACCTGGATCACCGGGGGTGTGGGCGGATGTCAGCGGTACGCGGGCGAGCGCAGGGCACTGCCATTACCAGCGGGAGGCGCCGCCGAGGGAGAAATCAGCTGAGATACCACATTACAGTCAATTAGCTGTTCCGCTTATGCACAGTAACTTATACAATGAAGTACATGAGTAAATTCAGTGGGGTAATTAGCAAAAAAACTAACAACAGAGTAAGACACATCGAAGTCTTAGCAACAGTGCAAACAGTGCAACTGTCCTGACTCATGCACTCACGCTGATCAATGTGTACATACATACTGTACATACATACATACATACATACGTACGTACGTACGTACATCAGGAGATTGCTTCTATGTGACATATGCAGTATATAGATAAAGTGTGCGAGTGTATGTGTGTGTGTGTGTGTGTGTGTTTGTGAGTGTGTTTTTGTGTTGAAGCAATTCTGTGCTTCACAGAGGGTGAGACACAGGCTCTGTGTTTTGCATTGCCTTTGTGGGGAGTGGGGGGCGGGGCTATGTGAGGGGGGGCCTGTGTGTTTGATCTCCGGTGTTTGGTGGGGGGCGGGGCTATGTGAGGGGGGGCCTGTGTGTTTGGTCTCCGGTGTTTGGTGGGGGGCGGGGCTATGTGAGGGGGGGCCTGTGTGTTTGGTCTCCGGTGTTTGGTGGGGGGCGGGGCTATGTGAGGGGGGGCCTGTGTGTTTTGGTCTCCGGTGTTTGGTGGGGGGCGGGGCTATGTGAGGGGGGGGCCTGTGTGTTTGGTCTCCGGTGTTTGGTGGGGGGCGGGGCTATGTGAGGGGGGGCCTGTGTGTTTGGTCTCTGGTGTTTGGTGGGGGGCGGGGCTATGTGAGGGGGGGCCTGTGTGTTTGGTCTCCGGTGTTTGGTGGGGGGCGGGGCTATGTGAGGGGGGGCCTGTGTGTTTGGTCTCCGGTGTTTGGTGGGGGGCGGGGCTATGTGAGGGGGGGGCCTGTGTGGCTGGAATCACAAAAGACAAGAGAATCCAGCTGACATCAGCGACATATGCCAGGGAGAATAGTTCCAAACGTTGTCCAAAAGGGAAAAAAAAAGAGGCTGTGCTTTTTCAAAAGGTGCTGCACGTGGGGGTCTGAAATGTGCAGAAAACCGGCTCAGGGCAAGTTGGGCAACTATATTGTCTAGTTTTCCAGAGGCAAACCTGATCATCACTACCGTTGATATCATCACCATGGAGACTGGCATTCTGAATGTACCGCTAATCAAAAATGGTTGCATCCGAGATTCAGAACTTATGAATATCTAATATCTCGTTGTGGTTATTTATCTCAGTAATAAAAATATCAGGATGTTTGCTTATTTTAGAACACAGAATGTGTTCTGTCTTTGGTGTGGTTTTTAACCTCGCCGAATGGCCTCCTCTTAAACTCAGGCCTCGCTTTCTCCATCACAGAAAAGTCACGATGGTTTTACAAAAACTGTTTTTCCTCGTTATTCATTCCGCAGCTAAAATGCAGCCAAAGTCAAAGTTGAGTTGGACGGATTTAATTCCTAGACAGCTAGAAATTCCCCTCTAGCCGAGGTTTTATCTTAGAAGTAAGAAAAAAAAAAAAAAAGCTATTTTCAATTTTATAACTGATTTAGGGATTACGTCTTCAGTGCCACAATAAAATTGTGCTCAAATAATCCGCCATTTGCATGGTTTATCTTCAAAAAGGGACAGCCCTCCCCCCCCCCCCCAACATATACACACACATCCCCCACCCCCTCAATCATCCTACTGCCATCTGTTCTCTCAGTGAATCCTCGCTGCATGCAGAATTCAGACCCATCAGATCTGCTCAACATCAGTGGCGCTTGCTCAAGTCTTCTGTACAGCCAGGTGTATGGCCTGCTAGCTGCCAGCTACTGTGCAGAGATAAATCAGTTGAGATTGTGCATGAATATGGCTTGTTAAGAGAGGGAATGTTCTGGGCTGATTTGGTGGAATGTACCCAGGGTGCAGCCACTGCCCTCCAGCCTGGGCTGCCCAAAGCCACTGCCCCCCAGCCTGGGCTGCCCAAAGCCACTGCCCCCCCTGCCTGGGCTGCCCAAAGCCACTGCCCCCCCTGCTTGGGCTGCCCAAAGCCACTGCCCCCCTGCCTGGGCTGCCCAAAGCCACTGCCCCCCTGCCTGGGCTGCCCAAAGCCACTGCCCCCCTGCCTGGGCTGCCCAAAGCCACTGCCATGGCCGAAGAACAAGCGTGTTATGAGAGGCTCCGTTACGAGCCTCTTTACAAAACGTTACTTGTGAAATCAAAAGAAAGGCCAGAGTGAATAGTTTTCATTTTGATATTTATTTTCCCCCTCAAACAAAATATATTTTCCATTTATCTGCCAGTGCTTCTTTGCTATCAATTTTTGTGTATACCACTATTTAAGATTTAAAAAAACAGCACTTCAAATAAGTTTCATTAATTTGAGACGTGCACTTGATACTATGAACGTAGCTACACTCACTCGAAAAACAACTCCGCAGCCAACCAGTTCCTGCATATACATATATAGTATATATATATATATATATATATATATATATATATATATATACTGTATATATACACAGCAATTGTTTACATCCGTAAATATACAGCTGGATATATACTGAAGCGATTCAGGTTACATTAGATTCGGGAACAACAGAATCTTCCTAGCTGGGAATTGAACCTCGGTTACAAGCCCCCCCAGCTCATCATACTGCGCTGCTGCCGCTATGTTGTGGAAAATACAGCACACCACAAAGAATGCACTGACTTTCTGAGGGCTATATTGTACTGGACCACCCGACTGGTCACAACCAGAGGTGGAAATCCAGAGGACATAAAGTAAAAGTCCTCCCCAGTATTTTGCTCCAATCACCTGGATTTGCTAATTAACATAATTCTTCAGCGAGGAGGTAGAACTAATTAGTGAAATCAGCTGGCTGAGTCTATGGGTGGAAGAAACATATGGTAGGACTTTTACTTTATGTCCCCTGGATTTCCACCTCTGGTCACTCACAACATCTGAAACGCATTTTAAACATTGCAAAGGGTTGCTCAATCATTGACTGAGCCCTGCCAAAGGCACGAATAAAATAAAGTTGTCTGTGTGTTCTGGGAATGGAGTAAGCAACCACAATTTGAATAGGCAGCACACCGTCGCCTAACAACAGACACTGTAAATGCGCTGCCTGTAAATGCGCTGTAAATACTCTGTATTGTCACCTCATACCAACACTAAATTTCCTTCTGGCTCCCTTAAACCGCTTAGGGTGAGACGGTAAACTGAGGTCCGGACTAAAGATCCCATGGCACTTATCCCAAAGAGAAGGGGTTTCTCCCAATGTCAAAGCGAAATAATCAACCAGGCCTTCTTAATCCATATGGTCACATGATCGTCCCCCATACCCGACCCACTGCCACCAGTGTGTGATTTCTCATCACACTAACACACAGTCACACATGCTCTCTCACACACACACACACACACACACACACACACACACACACACACACACACACACACACACACACACACACACACACACACACACACACACACACACACACACACACACACACACACTAACAATAAAATACTCCTTGTGAGAGAGAAAGAGAAGTGGCTGCTTGGGACGGAGGTTGGGAACTGAAAACAGGGTCGCAAGTCTTCCTTACTGCCCTTTTAAATTGTGACGCTTAATTTAGTTTTACTTTTTAATTATAAAAAAGTACATGAAATTGCTTCCTAGGTTGAACTTGAAATTACTCAGGTTTTTGGCGGTAAGCACACTTTAAGGACACAGCAGTGGTGTGTGTAAATGTGTGTGCTGGGTGTGAAGATATTGTCCTTATAAGAGCTCTTGTGTTAGGGTCTGAGAATAGTAAAGGGATATGATGTAAGCACAATATATGCGCTTATACCATGGCTTGGATAAATACTCGATTCTGATTGGTTGACAGCCGTGGTTTATATGCTTGTATATGCACGTTCATCCGGGTCAGGTTTGATCACCGTTCTAAATTCATACTTGTATCACACCAGTTCTTTTCTTATCGTTCCAGTCAGTGTTTGCTTGAGTGCTTCTGTAGCCTTGAACTTATCTCCTTCCAATATTCACTACATATATTAATCATTTTGGCCTTGTGCAGTCACGTCGGAAAGGGACATGTATTACTAGTATAATAAATGTATTACTATTATTATTATGTATTATTGTTGATGGTGTTGTTGTTATTGTCATTATTATTGTTTTTATTGTTATTATCAGTTGAACTACTACTACTACTAATAATAATAATAACTACTAATAATAATAATAACGGTCCCCTTTTAGAAAACCTGGTTCATGTTCCTCATAACAGTAACGGTCCCTTTTTAGAAAACCTTTAGCGCCATCTGAAAGACAGAGTAGGAAACACAAGACGTGGTGCTTTGCCTGGGAGGCGTCTCCTCAGAGGATCACTCGGACGACCCGGCCAATAGGAATGCTGTGTGGTCCTCAGTGCGCTACGCTTGTTAAACCCATCATTGTCCACACTGTTCTTCATGCGTCTTGTTTAACCACACCTCGCCGGGTTCTGGTTTATACCCGTGCCAGGGAGCCATTTCTCTCCCAGAGAGAGGCACTTCACCAAAACTCCGCCCAGAACAGACACTCTCCAGTGTCTCACGTCCTGGAATGGGGAGGGTTGGGGTTGCAGGATTGAATCCCACGCAGGAAATTGCTGGTGCGCCCCTGAGCGAGGTACGTAAAACCTGCCTTGCCTCCGTTGAAAAATAACCGGCAGTTAAGAAAACCGCTCAAACGTTTGAAGCAAGCTGTCGGCCGCCCCGGGATACAGGCGTGTAATAGAGAGCGTGTCTGTGTGCGAGGAAGCCCCTTCCAGCTGCTGTTCTCCTCAACCTTTCATTCCGCCCCCCCACAGGCAGCTATGCCCCCGGTTCTGTCTCTATAGCAGGGCATGGTGTCGACAGAAACGTGCTGGAAAACACCCAGTTCTGTGCCAAACAGGACCTCAGTGCCATCTAAGGCCCCGGCGACATTAGCGCTACGCACCACGCTTGAGATACAGACAGCCATGCAGAAGGACATCGCCCTCAATGGGAAAAGCCAGCAGTTTTTAATGAACCAGAATAAAAATGCAGGGATATTGAATTAAATGAACGCACTAGCATGGGTGAGTTAAATATATATATTTATTTAAAAATTATATATATAAAATATATTATAATAATATCTCCAATCCCACCCGAATTTGGAATGTCCAATTCGCAAAATGTGTACAAGCGTGCCCCCTGCCACCAATTCGGGAGAGTGACGACTTCTCCTCCGAAACATGCCAGCTAGCTGCTTCATTTCACACCGCAGCCAAGGGCCGCGCACGGGGGGGGTGTGGGTGGGGGGTGTGGAGGAGACCCAATCATACGCATGCGCAGAGAGCAAGTTACGGGTGCCCGGACAGTAAAGAGGGGTCGCTAGAGCAATGAACACTGCCATCCCCGATGACTGAATCCGTCCCATATATCCCTTTGAATGACATAAAGCCAAATGTGCGCCGCCCCTGCAGGGTTGCCGATCACAGTGGGCACTGTCACGGGTGGGATTTGATCCGAGACAGTGGTGCTCCCTTTTGCATCACAAGCAGCACTTTTACCGAGTGAGCTACCCAGCATCCCCATTTGTTTTAAAAAGGGAAAAGGTGCCTGTGTTAAACGACCTTTGGTCGACCTTTCCTGGGATACTGTAGCTAATTGTGAGTTAATAGTGGCGAAACCTGTCATAATGCGCCGTAACTCTCACCCGCCCCACAGAGTCCGCTGTCCATCATCATTCCACGGCCCCGGAGCGTTCGATTGGATTCCTCTCACTTTTCGTTCTTAGAGATGCTGTGCAGAGATCTTTCCAAGGCTGTACTCACTCGGAAACGTGCTTTGTGTGTGTGTGTGTGTGTGTGCGTAGAGAAGACGTGTCAGTTCTATTAAACGGCAATGTGCTCCAAGCATGTCAGCTATTCTGTTATGTAAACATTCAACAATAGGTTGTTAGCATTGATTAGTCATAACCTTGTGTCAGGAGTCACAGGTTACGCAATAAAATATAAAATTACAAGGTGTTACACAGAATATAGAATGCATGCTAAATCTGCTGTCAAAGAAGAAATGGTGGTTCGGGTGATCGAGTGTGCAAGAAAAAACATGACCAAAACCCTACACTGCAATAGGAGTTCGCCTCAGTTGAGAAAGCTTCACGCCAAACCTTAGTTAAATGTAAGCGATGTCATGAAACATATGAAACATGCGAGTGTGTGTGTGTATTCTGCACAGCACACTGGAACACAAGGATATGCGGGTTGGCATATTCATTGTACGATATCCCAACCGACGTCGCTCCTATCTGAACCTCATTCCCACAGCTAACCAGGACCGGCGGGGGTGGGGGCAGGGTGTCAACGAACGTCTTGTTCTGGGACTGGAGGCGGGGCGGAGTCATAACGTCAGGAGTCTCGCAGCGCCGTGCCAGCCCCCTAATGAATCTGTCAGGTTGTGTTAGCAGCAGGCCGGCAGTGGCCTGCAGACAGCTCTTATTAGCTGTGTAATGGGCTGCCACAGGGCCAGATTAAGCCTGCAGTTTAAGAAAAGAGAAAAAAAACTCCCCATCATCTTTTCATTTATTGGCTTTGATGTAATAAAAGCTTCTTTTCCCAGAGCTGGCCCCGGCGATGGTGTGGGGGGTGGCCAGCGTAAATGAAATTAACACAGGGGTGCAGGGTTCGGGTTAAGGGGCACACCACCCCCGCCACGGAGGACGGCTACCTGCCAAACAAGTCCTTGTGGTCCGACTGACGAAACCGCTCGACTGTAGCTCTTTATCTACAGCAAAAGGGGATTTACGGCGATGACGTCCCACTTCTGCAGTGCACAAGCTTTTCTAAAAGACACAGGTCTCATTTCTCGCCCTGGATTGCTTATAGAGGAGTCTGTCTTTGACTTCTTATGCAATGAACACGCTGTGAAAATATAATGTTACGGACAGTGTTGCCAAGTCACATAAATATTTCCAATCGACTCTCAGAACATGGCCACAACGATCACAAACCCTAAGGGCTGGTACATACTCTATGCAAGTAACATAAATGCCAACGTAGATTCAGAACATACACAAACTCTTTGCTTACATACCGTACGCACGTTTACCGGCTTCTTTTAGCCCTGTCCACTAGTTGGCAGCCTAGGCTAATCTGGTCGGAGTGAGTAACCTTACACCGGAAATGATTGCTTCTTTGTGTGCAGTTGTTCGTTATGCAGTGATTGAACAGTATTTACATTTAACGCCTCTAACGGAAACGCGTGGAAATGCTCCACGCGCTTGCATTGCGTTACAGAATTTGGACTGTACATTTTGGACTGTACAGAACGTGAGAAACGCCCCCTGCGTTGCTCTTTGCATCATCATTGTCCTTGCGTAGAGTATGTACCAGGCCTAAAGTGGGAGGGGGAGTGTGATAGACTTTGAGGCAGCAGTTATAATTAACTGTTCCAGTTTTGCGGGTAGATAAACAACTTTTAGTGCCATAGCTTGTGCCTGACCGCTTCCACAGCGCACTGCCCACGATTCAACCATGACTTCACCTTTAAAGTAGCCCAACCTGGAACCGTGGTCCTGGCTATACCAGCTACGGGGAACCATAGCAAGAGAACATTTATTTTTCCTCAGTTTATCCTTTCATTTCCTTCATAGAATCTGTAGATACTGCCTCCTACGCCCATTACTTGATATATCAAAACAAAAACTGTTCTTCACCTCTGCAAGCAAACATCTGCGCACTTCTGCTGTGCCAAAAAACAGTTTTTAAAATACTAAATCAATCACAATTCAGCCAAAGATGGCATAAATGTGCTACTGCTTTGAACAAACCCGATGATCTGTTTCACTGCCGAATCTCAAGCGTCGATGCTGTCATTCTGCATGCTTACGGACCTCTACTTCATGAGGTGAGTGTTTTCAACAAAACTGATTCTGCTTCAATTAAGCAGTGCTGAGATTACAGATATTTGTTTGGAAACAGTTAGGTTGTTTCCTTTGGTTCTTTCACCGGGTGTGAAAACATGTAACAACAACCAGTGCTGCTCGAGTGCCTTTTCTTCTGATCCCTGTGTAACTCCACTACTGCTCCCATGAGCCTTTCAAACATGGCCATGATCGGTTTGGTAGTTAAGTGAAAGCTCTAGGTTCTGCCTCTGACTCCGGGGTGGGCCGGTATGGATGCAGGCTTTTGTTCCAACCAAGCAGTAACACACCTGATTCTAAGATAAGATTGAGGACCCCCTGCACTAGACGAATGGCTGTCAAAGCCAAAGTTTTCATAGTATTTTCCAGATCTTCTCTTTTTTCTGGTTCTTTAAAGCCAGAACATCCCAGGCTGTCTTTCCTTGTCCAATATAGATTCTATATAATTTTTTGCCTGGGTGATTTAGCAGTTTCTCATAGCTCTAATGTCTCCTTTTGGGTTCTTCTGTAAAGGATTGTGTACGGTTTTCTATTTTACGATTTCCAAATTTGTACACTTTTTAAGTTTGGCAGTAGCCTAGTGCGGGAGACTAGACCACAGTTGGTTTCAGGAGAGTCAAAAAAAAGAGATTTGGTGAAGCCTTCTCCTGTCTGAAGATTTCCCCTTTGATGGTAGTTGTGTTGGGGCATGTGTACACTGGTGAGGTCCGTCCTCTACGGCCGAGAGGGGGGGAACAGAGCCCCGAAAGTGACAGACATTTTCACCGTCTCCTTGTAAACGGAGTTGCATCACTTTGAAATCAAACAGCTTATTCCTTAAATGTCAGTCAGCTCCGGAAAATCTGAGCGCTGAGCCACAGGAACCTCTGGACCTCCCCTGGCCTGACCTCTGACCTCGTACCAGGGACACGTACGCTCCTCGCGCCCCGTTTCCCCGCAGGAAAGAGTTAAGGCTCTTATCTATAGCGTCCAGGAGAAATTCCTACTAGAAGCTGCAGTCCACCGATTTCCTGCTTTCTCGCTCAATGGCCTATTTATACTCCGTCTGCCTGAGAGTAACACTGACAGCTTTTTCCTCGTCTCTCACACGCTTCCTGCCATTCTCAGTTTGACATTTAGGCTTCTGAGTTAGCCTCTCAAACCAACCTCATTTCTCCATCACAACCTTTGCTGAACTCATCAGATTCAAAATATGTTTTCTTTTTTTGTGAGAGTTTTTTGTAACCCTCCCCACCAACTTCTGTCCCACCAGCTCTGATTTCCCCTATTTTTCCACTTACGTCATTTTGTTTTGGAGTTTTAAGAAGTTGTTTTTTTAACATAAATAGGAAAAAACAACAGTGAATTATATTCAGATATAACATACTTATTCATTAATTTTTTAGTATTGTGGTTCATGACATAAGGAATGCTTTAAAAAATAAATCCTCTGAAGCTCCACCATATGTGGATCCCAAAAGAGCGAACCCCAGTTTGGTCCTTCCCAAAGTGATGCTTCCACCATTTATAAGATCAGACTGGTATTGGGGGGAAGGGTGTTATTAGATTTATGCCCAGGAGAAAAAACAAAAGCAAAGCCTAAATATAACAATAATTAAGTTTGGAAATGCAAAACATGTGGGCAGAAAGATTCCTGCTAAAGGTGTGCGAGGTAGGTTGCTTCTTCCTAACATTACCGATTAAAGGTGTGACTTTCTGACAGGACTGCCTTAAGTACTGTTGTGATGTCATCGCACCGAACAGGCCAATCGTAACAGGTCTGATGACCAGGACTGAGGTGCAGCTGGTTTATGGCCCCTTTTCTCTGAAGAGGGGAAGGCGTCGCGTGATGAACACGTTTACCGAGAGGGTTAAAGACGAGAGCGGCAGGGCACCACGGGGGGGGGGGGGGGCCCTGACCGAAAGGCCAGTCTGTCTGACTGAGCACTATTCAGAGAGGAGGAACAAAGCCCGCCCTGTGACCATGGCTCTGACCTCGGAGTTGAGAACCAGCGGCTATGTCGCGCAAGCCCGCGTTCAGCAGCCAGCGTCGATGGCTTGTTTTTCCAGCCGAGCTGAATGGGCACATGCTTCAAACAGCACTGACCCCTCAGACCCCAGGTCTAGCTGGACAGGTTGGCCCTAGATTTACTGGCGGCTCACAAGAAACTGGAAGACCTTTACAACCTTATATTTACAGACATATATTTTACATTTATACATAGGCAAAGATTCAGAATATGCCAAGGGTAGTAGCGGTTCATGCGTAACAGACGTACAGTACATTTTACATTGGTACGTTTATGAGAAGCACTGGGGCTTCTTTTCTTTTTTTTACCTCCTGACAAGGAAAGTTATTATATAATTTCTGCGTTATTAATGTCTGTATCATACCCCTTGGACCGAAAACTCCCTGGGGCTTCTTGGAATGAACTCTTTTTTCCTCTTTCATCGCACGACCCAAATAAATCATCGCATTATAGCCTCCCTCCCTTATTGCGCTTGGACTCTGTGATATTGCGTTTTCCTTCACAGTGAGTTTTCCATGTACTGTATTTAACTTTATGGCACTTGTCACACACAACAATTATCTCTTCACATTAAAATGTACAAAATGTGATACAGGGCATGGCACAGTAATTGTTTGTTTTTTTCCCCCTAAAGGTGAAATGAGAATAAAATATACCGTTGAGGGCTACATTATGTAAAGCTCTTGAGATGCTGCTATTAATTGAAATGAAATCCTCCTACTCTCCCTGCACAGCAACTGTTTCAGGAATTTGTGATGATAATTTAAGTCTGTCCCAGGGCAACTTGGCTGGGATCTGTCAACATTGCCGCCTTCGCTTACAAGGAGAAAAGTCAGCCAAATCATCCAATAAAATGAAGAGGCAGCAGAACTGTGATTTCCATTCAAAGCGGGGGTTTTTTTTCTTCTCCTTGACGTACTGTACGGTAATCCTGTGCGCGTAATATGGGGAACACGGTTTCTCTGAGTAATGATGCTCACCGTGGGCTGTTGTCAGGGCCTGACCATGCCAATGCCAATAGGCGCACCCAAAGTTTGGCTGCCCAGGGGGGTGTGACTCGGCCATCTGCATGCGCTATCTGCGCCTGTGTGCGCAGCTCAGCAGTTAGACTGTAGACGGAAAAGAAGCTCTACCCTAATATCAAAAAATACAAGTTGGTGCTCACGTACTCATCGGCTTTACCATCAAAATATTACTTGACAGAAATGGCAGTTGCTACATTTTATTTCCATTCTTTGACATGTGCAAATTGATAGCACATATCAGCATAGGGATATGTTAGTGAAGTGCACAGCATCTTCACTAACTGAATACGATAACTTGCTATATGTTCCTGTGTGTGGCCGTATAAATTCAGCGCTAATTCCATTTGCAACATTAGCAACAGCAAGGCCGTGGAAATGGATTGTACTGGGAAACGAGACAGCTGCTGACTAATTGTGGAGCCGCTCCAGGGATCAACTTTCTCCAGCAATGCAGTGTCTGATTTGAGAGCGGCAAGGATCAGCAGTGAAGCGCGATGCTTGGACGCTATGTCCAGCTGAAGCGCGATGCTTGGATGCTATGTCCAGCTGAAGTGCGATGCTTGGACGCTATGTCCAGCTGAAGCGCGATGCTTGGATGCTATGTCCAGCTGAAGTGCGATGCTTGGACGCTATGTCCAGCTGAAGCACGGTGCTTGGACGCTATGTCCAGCTGAAGCACGATACTTGGACGCTATGTCCAGCTGAAGCTTCCGTGCTCAGTGCAATGCACAAGGTAAATTCAACGGACGCTAAACTCACTTTCAAACGTTGCTTCTTACATTGTTTCCTCAAAATAAAACATTTTTACAACATTTATTTGCTTACCAGACATCTTTATCCAGAGAAACTGTCCATTTGTTTTATAGACTATAGATTATCATATACTGTTGGATGTTTTAGTGAAGCAACTCAGGTTAAGCACTTTGCTCAGGAGTGCACACAGGCACACTCGAGACTGAACCCTGCAACCTCTGAGTTGCAGTTCAGTCCAGCTCTCCAGCCACACCACACAGCTACACCTTGTTAAATGCCTTTATCAAAATATAGTTTTTCCCCATCTTGTAAAACAGGAAACAGTTAATCTCAGCAAGAATATGACACCAGCATAATGGGTCTTATATGACACGGGCAAAGCAATGAAATAAATAAATAAATCCACGTCAAATATGTTCTCATGTTAAAAGATTGCGGTGTCTTTTAATGGGACTCAGGTGATTAAATGATGTGGCCGCACACTACTCATATCTGCAGGCCTGATTTTAAGAAGAACACTGACGTGTTTCCGCATGTCGAAAAACTGCGGAGAAAAAAAAGGCCAATCATTTTGTTTTTACACAGAGCATTCGGCACTTCCAGCAAACAATAATTAAATGACACTAATTACCCTGCCGTTTGATGGGAAGACATGATTACTGCTAATCACAGAGGTACGTGTTTAATGCAAAGTGCATTTGTGCCTTGTTAGCCTGTCCTGTGTGTGTAATTGGGTAGAATTAGGAAAAGCGAGCCAGACATTTAGTGATTTGAATAGGTGCTAGACAGGCAGCAGTCCCCATACACACAGCCCCAAACTCTCTTTCTCCTCCTCTTACCTTCAACCCTGGCCCCTTATATCTTTCAGCGAGAAATCTGCCTTCCCGATTTTTATCCCCAGTTCCGCTTTCTTCCATATTTGGCCCAGCTGTGTTTCCAATACATCCTGTGTTAAATGGCCAAAAGTAAATGAAATTCGGCGCATATATTTACTGTAAATCTGTGACAACCTACGTCTGCTGCTTTTTATTGCTCTTCAGAGTTTAACTGGTCAGTTTAAGCAGTTGATTACACAGGTAACTCACCTCGCTTGGGTTCCCTAGTCTGAAATTGTTGCTGGTTTTCATCTCAAAACAAAAAGCAGCAGAATCCTCATCTCTCCAGGACAGTGGTTACAGTCTAGCTTGTCCCTTGTCAGCTTCATTTGCAACTTTACGCGCTCCCTCATTAAACAGCCAATGGCGGCAGACTGAACGCTAAGAAAATATATTTCTAAATAGTTCACTTTAAAAATGGTTGGTTTGGATGGCTTTCATTTGTTTTCAGAAGGAACCACCTGGAGTGATCTAATACCTTGTGAACATTGGGGCCGTTGTTTGCACTGTGAGATACTGTCAGAATGACCCTTTTAAGACGCACGCAAGGAGCTGACAAGGGTCTGTTATGTCTAGGGCGGCTGGAACGGCCCAAGGCAACAAAGTGCCTCCATTTGATTCAAAGAAAAATATATTCAGCCGACTGACTGACAGACGGACGGTGTTTTTTTTTGTTTAACTTAGAGTGGTGTGCAGCCCACAGAAAAGAGCTGATTCCTGCGGAATCGTGGAAGGAAGATGGAGACGGAAGTTTCGTTCCCGTCTAATCCTCTGGATTCTGCAGAAACCCCAGAGAGCGATCTTTGTTAGCAATTCTGTGCTACGGCTATGTGTGAAAAACAAGATCTGGGGAGATACCTCAGATTAGCAGACGTGTGCAACAGTGCTCACCACAAATCCACATCTTAACCTGTGTGTTAAAACACCAAAAAAAATTACTACAGTAACACACGTTGACAAACCCACCCCAAAAAAAAACATTTAAAACTGCCACAAATTATAATTATCTCACACGGCTTCAATCACCGCATAGTTTACATTGAATATCAGATGGGAAATGCACTAAATGGACACACTGTGAGATATAATGGAATCCAAAATAAATGTGAAACAGAACAATGAACGAAATATGCTGACATATTGGGATAGCAGGTTTGCCATCTGCCAAGTTATGGCTTGGCGGGGCATGCACCATACCTATACAGAACATAGTATGCCACTTTGCAGGGTTTCCTACAGAAGTAACCACAATGACCACAGACTCTCAGCCCTTAAAAACATTACTTTCTGACCTCATGTAACCACGCAGAATTTAGATACAACTTCAAACAGTGTTTCCCCCAGAATGTCTTTGTTGGTGGGGTGGTGCTGTAACTTGGCCTCATTTTGATATGAATACCTTTAATGGCAGGCCTACATTTTGCTAGTTTTATTATAGACATTTTGTACGTTGAAAACATTTTTTTGTTGTGAAAAAATAAACAAATGAGCGGTTTAGAGATCTGCAATGTAAGACAAGAAATCACAAATTTCAATCCTTTATCTTATACAAATGTATGTTGACCACACCCATTGGCTCTCACTATATCAGGGATCTGCAACCATGGTCCTGGAGAGCCACAGAGTCTGCTGGGGTCCCCAAAAATGATGCCCAGCCGACCCTGCAGCTTTCTAGGACCAGGGTTGGGGACCCCAGCAGACCCTGCGGCTCTCCAGGACCAATTTTTCCATATCACGTTTTGTCAGAAACAAGCATTAAAATCAAAGCATCTCTTGGCCCTCTAAGTGTTTTTAAATGCTGGGATAATTTTTACTGTTAACAAAGTTACCGTGACCATGTGAACCTGCAATAATACAGTGCCCAGGGGACGTGGAAAAGCCAAAGCTGTAACCATGACAATGCACTTTACTTCCTGTTTTTGGCCCCTGTGATTGTTCTGTGATAAATAACCCTTTGAATCACAGCGACGGGGGCTATATATGAAGAGGGATGATGCCACACTGTGTAATAACAGAGCCAGCAGCCTGCCTGTTAAATGTGTAATTAATTAACTGCTCATTGTAAACTGACTGAAAACATTCTTTATCTTTTAAAACACGAGAGAGAAATTTCTGCAAATCCACAGCAGTTTTTGAAAAATATCTGTTTCTGTAAATTTTGCCCTGGGATTCTTTTGAATAGAGTAATCTAACTACGTTTCCCCCGACGGTGAGGAACAAATTAATATTCATTAAAGTGTGGCAATCGGCAGAAAAATTCAATCACGCGTCCCTGTTTCATTTTCTGTGTAATTAAATCAGCTCAAATAAAAAACATGTAAACTCACCGGTGATTTGGAGACATTTGCATTTTTAATCACAGCAGATTAGTTTAATAACTCAATCAATCTGTGACAGTCGAGAGAGGGGAGTCCGTCCTATTCTGTCACGGCTGTTTAGTTCTGCCATTTCAGCCTATATCCCATTATGCAAATCACCCTGGGATAGTCATATATAAGGGTTTATTCTCAATCAACCACCAGCCAAAGCTATTAACTGATAATCCCCAATTAGCGTAGCATTCACCTTAAAATGCCTCTGGCAGGCGTGTGATTTTGGTGTACTTGGTGAGGTAATGGTAGCTCGAAGCTAACTCAGTGGTCCCACGTCTTTGTCCCTATACAGTCAGCTGGGCTCCCTGCCCAAAGCTTCCCACAGCAGGAGGAACAAAAAACATCAGAGGCAGTGAAAAAGTGCACATCGATTTCCTGCTCTTCCCTAGGTAAACACTCTGATCAAACATGCTGTACCAGGCCATCAGCTCCACATGCGCGCACGCACGCACACACATACACGCATAAATGCGTGCATGCACACACACGCATAAACTCACACATACGCACACACACAAGCACGCATGCACACACATATACGCACAAATGCATGCACGGACACACGCAAGCATGCATGCACACAGGCACACACGCGCACACACACACACACACATATGCACGCATGCACACACATAAATGCACACACGCATGGACACACACATGCACGCAGGCACACACATGCACGCACACAAGGAAGCACACACATGCACACACTCTTTCCAGCCATTTCACAGAGTACCACCTTCTGTTTGTACAGTTTGTTTGCTCAGCCAACAGCCATATCCAAGGTGACTTAAACAGCTTACGCTTGGCATATTAGTCACTTATACGGGTAGGTGTGTCCTGAAATGATTCCTGAAGTGCTTGAGGACGTCCAGGTAGTGACACGTCCAGTTTGTGCACCCCAGTACCCTCTGGTCACGAGGACGCACCGCATGGGACTTGTGAAGTGACTTCAGGAAAAGGGAACCCGCATAATGCCCTCTGTACGCCACACAAATTGGACATTGTTTACGTTGTTGTAAATCATGAGAGCACGGATACTGCGTGCAGGGCTTGCACGTTCGGACTCAAGCACCTTTACCGCCGAAACCACTTCCTCTTTCACCCAACCGCCGCTTGCTGTTCAGTTTGGAAGTTCTCTTCTGAAGGAAATGGATGTATGTGAACATGACCTTAGCATAAAAGCCCACAATGCCCACAATGCATGTTGTCCTTTAATCTGAATAATAATGTAAGGAATTACTTTTTTTCTAATTACACGGTGTCACTGAGCAAAACAATATTATATGGGGGGAAAACAAGTTAAAATACTCTCAAATGTGCTTAAAACTAAATTTAGGCGATGTGCAACGCTGTCAGACTTAATCCAGAGTATATACACAGAATCTGACACAATTCTGCAGCAAGAAAAAAGGTATAAAAAAAACTAAAAATAGACGAACAATAAAAAAAACCAAATGGGCCGTGTCTGTGATAGGGCTGGATGGGCGAGCTGCGGTCCCAGAGAGCTCCGTAAAACCATCAGAAATGATTTAGATATGCACTGCGGCACGAGCCAAAAAGAGCTCCCGCCGGACTCATTACCATGTCTTCCAAACCAGGACCGTCAGGCAAAAAAACAAACACCAGAAAGCAGCCAGTCCACACATTCTTAAGTCCCTGCTTAAAAGAGATGAGAGACCAGTGTCCCTCTTAGTCAAAAAGACCTTCAAGAATCAGGTAAAGAAGTCAACAGATTTAAAAAAAACAAGTCTGCCTGTGAAAAAAGATGGCAAACTCTGTCGGACGAGGGCAACATTTCAAACATGAACTCGGGCCCACTCAGCGCAAACCCAGCATGAACAGGCTTCCTACACGTGCCATACCCTGATATCCAGTCCAAAAATTTACGCGTTCCCCATATTTATTTACTTTTCAAACCGTTCTCCAGCATGAATTATGACTTCCTGCCATTGAGGATAACAGACAGTTCCATGGCTCAAGGCTCTGTTTTGATTAATTATATCAGGTCTGCAGTTTCACTACCTACATAAAATGTCCTTTGTCTTCAATGGTCTTTGTGTACTTTCCTTATTTCCATTAAATATAGTGCCTACGCCGTTGGCTTACTCTGGATTTTGTTGGCCAAATTCTATAAATCAAGGTACGCTACGATAAACAGCGCACCGGAATTCTGCTATGTCAACAGATATAAGTACAGAAAGCTATTTTCATGTGGAACTCCATTTGGTAAGCATGTCAGCGTCACATAGGCTATGTGTATAACTAGGGCAGAAAGATAAACAGGTTATGCCGTCTGTTAGGTGTCTGAAGTCGCTCTGTGTATGTGTAAACCTTAACTAATATAAAACATTTCAAGGAAGAAGTACCTGGATAAACTCCTTGCTTAGCTATCTAGGTATAGGCCTACAATTTCATTATAGACACACAAGCATGGATTCAATCGACATGTGTCCTTATAAATGACAAATAAATGCTGTCACTTTTTGGAGGTTGAAAACGGTTCTTTAATTCTTCCTTTATCACGTCTTCTATTGAACATTCATTTTGGTGATTGCTGAACTTGAAATGAGCATGTTTAACAATTTAACTATGAACATATGTCCCAAACTATTTTTAAGATAAGGGCACATACTGTACATGTTAATTGAATCCTGGCAATGTTTTAAATTAGGAGACAAGTTCACTGCTGTTCAAACCTAAGCATTCAAATTTAAGCTTCTAACTGCATTTAGCTTTGAAAAGATGAAATATGACAGAAAACGAAACAAAAGAACAAATGATTAACAGAAAGCAAACAAACTTCTGTCAGTTCAGTTTTCTGTTCAGGTCACAAAAGTCACACATAACAACCCCCACCCTTCATCTAAATAATTATTTCAATTGAAACTTCTGCTTTCAGTTGAGTGCGCAGTGAACCCATACACTAAAGTCAACACTGTGTTCCTTTCCAATCAAACGTCTGCCGTTGAGGCGGTTAACCCAGGGCTTTCAGCTCTCCCATTTCCAGACTTAGCTAATTATCTCCCGCTTGGCACAGGACGCAGGATCATATACACACAATGTATAGATTTAAATTTGCACGCAAACTCTACAAGTCACTCCCCCCACAGTGGTAGGGATGCAAACTTTAATCATACAAATTTTTGCATTTAAAGATACGGTGCACGTAGAAATATGCATGTCTGCACCAAGGGGCCAAGACTGGGCTTTCGTTTTGAAGCTCACGTCCTGGTTGGGCTGGGAGCGGCAATTGTGCCGTTGCTCACTAGCGCCACTGCGGTTGGCTCCAGTATAGGTCTTTCACCATGTAAGTCAATGGCAGCAATGTGGTCAAAATACTCAGTCAATACATTTTTCCCACAAACAAATGTAATTGCAATAGGTGCCTTTCCTTCATCTAATGCCTCTGCATGTGCTGATTTTTTTAAATATTGTGTTGTTTGGACAGGGTATTAATATTTGTTCAGGACCAATCAGAGGGACAGGTTGAGTCCTCTTCGGCTCCACGGAGCAGACGCAGTTTGTACAAACGGGCGGCGAAAAAGACATCCGGAGCCTCAATTCAGTTTTTACGAGGCCGTGGAAAGCCAATGGGTGACGTCACAGTGGCTTAGTCCATATTTTTATACAGTCTATGGTCTGCACACAAACGGGTAATGAAATTGATATCATCTATTGAACTGTATGGGAATGTTCAAATGTGTGAATCACTCTGTAACAATGCAGGTCTCGACCGGGCTTGGAAAATCTGTATGCGCCCAACACTAATGGTGTCCTAAAGCATATAAACTAAAAGACCTGCCCTCCTTCCTATACGATATGGCACAGGAGTGCTGGATTACACCCTGTGAATGCAGTCTAAACACAATAAAGGAGCTTTGCAGACAAGCCCTCCTCCTAATTCCATTTTATTATAATTATAAAAGCAAACAACAACAATAATCTGTGGTTAAGATAGCCCGCGGTCACTCACATTGAAACCCTTTCAGGTTCCCATACCAACGACCAAAATAAAACTGCAAAGAAGACGCTATGTTAAACATGTTCAAGTAGGATAGTGATATTTTTATGCACACCCGCTCACACGCGTACGCTGCTAGGGTCTGGTTTCACTCTGCAGCCATGCAGGTCTAACCACTGACTCACTGAAATACCTGCAGATGAGTGGGGTTTATTACTGTATTACTTTTTAGATTAATTTAAATCTGTCCTCAGTGAGGTTTTTATTCAACTACAGGGAACACCGAATGAGATTTTTTATCCCGAAAAATAAAGTATCAAACCACTTGCAGGTCTGTCCTTGTTCTTCTCAGAGTCACTCTTTTTTAGTGTGTAAGTCCTTGGGTTTCTGGCTTTTCTTGTTGACATTGCTTTCTTTGTTTTGCTCAGTTGAGTAAAAATTGTATTCATTCATGGCTACGCCGGTCTTCATTTAGCCAGTTACAAGTTTGGGAGCCATTGTATAGCCTACACATAGACAAACAACCGAAGACCAAAAGAGAAACAGCAAAGTAATCCAGGCCATTTACATGGGGCAAGACAGTGTTATTACAAGTCTAAACCTGCTTTGGGTGAATACTAAGACACCTGTACAAACTGCTACTAATTCACTACAGTTGGACATTTCCTCAGGTAATACCACCCAGAAACTTTGAAAAGTGACTTTATCTACTCCCCTTGAAAGACGTGGTGGAGTATGTTTTGCCTGTGTGCAAATATGCTTGTCACACGCACTGCAGAGGACTGAAATGTGTGAATCACTCTGTAACAAAGGACTGTAGTCCTTGGATTTGCCTTCCCCCCCCCACAAGCCTTCACTGTAAAGTGGTTTGCATTTGACCAGTTTCTAAAAAACACTGTGGAATTACTTTGAGGGGGGAAACGTAGCTGGTGTTAGCTGGAGCTGCATTCATCACAGTCGTGGAGCAACCCTCTGTTGCTTTCGGCAAGGCAAACAGAAACAAAGGGCGGCTATGTTTGTTTTGGTGTCCCGATACCGAACCCATATAGCAAACACGGCCTACTGCAGCTAAACCACAGGTAGTCTGTACCCTACTGCAGCTAAACCACAGCACAGTCTGTACCCTACTGCAGCTAAACCACAGTGTAGTCTGTACCCTAATGCAGCTAAACCACAGTGTAGTCTGTACCCTACTGCAGCTAAACCACAGCACAGTCTGTACCCTACTGCAGCTAAACCACAGCACAGTCTGTACCCTACTGCAGCTAAACCACACTACAGTCTGTACCCTACTGCAACTAAACCACAGTGCAGTCTGTGCCCTACTGCAGCTAAACCACAGTGCAGTCTGTACCCTACTGCAGCTAAACCACAGTGCAGTTTGTACCCTACTGCAGATAAACCCCAGCACAGTCTGTACCCTACTGCAGCTACACCACAGCACAGTCTGTACCCTACTGCAGCTAAACCACAGTGTAGTCTGTACCCTACTGCAGCTAAACCACAGCACAGTCTGTACCCTACTGCAGCTAAACCACAGTGTAGTCTGTACCCTAATGCAGCTAAACCAGTGTAGTCTGTACCCTACTGCAGCTAAACCACAGCAGTATGTACCCTGCTGCAGCTAAACCACAGTGTAGTCTGTACCCTACTGCAACTAAACCACAGTGCAGTCTGTGCCCTACTGCAGCTAAACCACAGTGCAGTCTGTACCCTACTGCAGCTAAACCACAGTGCAGTCTGTGCCCTACTGCAGCTAAACCACAGTGCAGTCTGTACCCTACTGCAGCTAAACCACAGTGCAGTCTGTACCCTACTGCAGATAAACCACAGCACAGTCTGTACCCTACTGCAGCTAAACCACAGTGCAGTCTGTATCATACTGCAGCTAAATCACAGCACAGTCTGTACCCTACTGCAACTAAACCACAGTGCAGTCTGTACCCTACTGCACCTAAACCACAGTGTAGTCTGTACCCTACTGCAGCTAGACCAGTGTAGTCTGTACCCTAATGCAGCTAAACCACAGTGTAGTCTGTACCCTACTGCAACTAAACCACAGCACAGTCTGTACGCTACTGCAGCTAAACCACAGTGCAGTCTGTACCCTACTGCAGCTAAACCACAGAAGTATGTACCCTACTGCAACTAAACCACAGTGCAGTCTGTACCCTACTGCAGCTAAACCACAGCAGTCTGTACCCTACTGCAGCTAAACCACAGAGCAGTCTGTACTCTACTGCAGCTAAACCACAGCACAGTCTGTACCCTACTGCAACTAAACCACAGCACAGTCTGTACCTACTGCAGCTGAACCACAGTGTAGTATATACCCTACTGTAGCTAAACTACAGAAGTCTGTACCCTACTGCAGCTAAACCACAGTGCAGTCTGTACCCTACTGCAGCTAAACTACAACAGTCTGTACCATACTGCAACTAAACCATAGTGCAGTCTGTACCCTACTGCAGCTAAACCACAACAGTCTGTACCCTACTGCAACTAAACCACAGTGCTGTCTGTACCCTACTGCAGCTAAACCACACTGTAGTCTGTACCCTACTGCAGCTAAACCACAGCAGTCTGTACCCTACTGCAACTAAACCACAGTGCAGTCTGTACCCTACTGCAACTAAACCACAGTGCAGTCTGTACCCTACTGCAGCTAAACCAAAGCAGTCTGTACCCTACTGCAACTAAACCACAGTGCAGTCTGTACCCTACTGCAGCTAAATCACAGTGTGGTCTGTACCCTACTGCAGCTAAACCACAGCACAGTCTGTACCCTACTGCAGCTAAACCACAGCACAGTCTGTACCTACTGCAGCTGAACCACAGTGTAGTATGTACCCTACTGTAGCTAAAAAATAGCAAAAAATAGCACTATTATATATATTTTACATGGAAAAAGGCTTCTGTAGCTTGGATACAGCCCTTTATTACTCTTAATGTGACCAGCGTAGCTGTGTTTTAGCTTGATGTTTGCTCAGCGTGTTGCTGTTCCAAACCTAGGTTTCACATATGCGTGCCATAACAGCTCTGTTAGATCCTCTGGCCAGTCAAATAAATCAATATTACATGATAGCGATAATCAGGAAAAGGTGGTGCTTTGCAGACGAGCCATATCAAAGTTTTATTCACAGAGGGAGCGGCTTGCTTTGCTTTTCAGACCGTACTGTCACGGAACAACGCCAGGAAGCAGGAAGCAGCCATGTCTTGTTTGTGTGACTCACATGAGAGCATCTACCGAAAGTGTAAAAGCAACCTGTACACACGTCTCCACATCCTGCTGACCTATGGATACGCGCTCCTCCTCAGCACTCTGTAACTAGTAGCTACATTCACTTAGCACATTAAACTGAACACTGGATTTTGTCTTTGAATTCTATACACACAAACACATGATATAGCCTATATCCTCACTGGTGTTTTCACAAGTACAATACAAGTTATGTGGTTGCTGAAATGATCCAAAAACAATTACCAGCTTGGATGGGGAGGGCCGTTATATATGCATATAGATAACACAGAAATTACACTTCATCTCCAGTTCAGGGGGAATGACCCTGTTAAAGGTCAAAGGCAGAAATCATGATAAATTGTTCTGAAGCAGTGTAAAACAGCGGAACGTGCAAGTGATAAAAGGACGTAATGCTGTTAGGCTTTAAGCCATACAGCGCATTCCAGTGTATCCTCTTCAAATCACCCTAGTACCCCCCCCCCCCCCTCTCAGTAATGGTTGTCTATGTTTAAGCATGACTCTTGACAAATTGAGATAATAAGAAGGAAGATGGTTTGGCCATACTGAAGGAATGTCAAACCCAATTCTATACGGTCATGAAACAAAAATAGCCTAGATTAACTCAAACATGTCCACAATATAGCATATAGCTCATTGCTGTGTGTGTGTGTATCAAAGCTAATGCAGAAAATTACGAAGAATTGGGGAGTATTCACTCCCTCTACTGTACAAACTGCTAATTTGTCCTAAATTTTGACAAAAATAAATTCAAGGAGGGTTTTAATGCAATTGTAGTCAAACATTATTGTCGATTACGGTATTTTGTAGCTTTTTTATTGAATAGATGTTTCTCATAGCATAGGGAGTGTAGAATTAGAATTGCATTGTTTGTTTTTTTCAGGGGGTTTATATCTGAGAGTCCCCTTGTATTTCCTGTATGAATGTTGCAGACTCAGTTGAAGTATTTTTTTAAACATACAAAAGTATGAAGACAACAAATAGTACAACAGCCCGCTCTGAAACCAGGCTGTGTGTGTGTGTGTGTGTGTGTGTGTGTGTGTGTGTGTGTGTGCGCGTGTGTGTGTTTAACTGAACAGAAGCACATTTCTCCGTAGTCCTTTTGCTTTTGTGCTTAGCATAAAACGTTGTTTTTTGTCTCTGAGCACCTGTCCCCTTGTGGGGTTTTTTTTAGAGTGAATGGGCTCCATGCGCAAAACACTCCAGATTTAAATTGTCTCCAGACGACTCTCCCTGGCCAGGGCAGTGGTGGCTGCTCATATAAAGTTTTAGTGGCTGAGCTTGCTTCAGGAGCTGTGGCGGACTGGCTGGCGTAAAGTTTTAGCGGCTGAGCTTGCTTTCAGGAGCTGTGGCGGACTGACCGGGAACAAAAGTTTGGCGGGTTTTGAGTGCTGTTTGCTGGCAGCGGCGTGTGGGGTGCTGATTGCAGCAGCTGCTGGAGCTAGCACTTTGTTTCCCAACACTGATTCAACATCTTATCAACGTGTTTTCATAACTGCCGTAGCAGGCAATTAATAACTGTGCCAGCTCCAAATTGCCAAGACAAATTGGGAGGTTTTAGACTGAACTTGCGTACAAACACAGCGTGGGAGAGCATTACTAATGTCTCTCCACAGCTTGTCAAGCTTGTGCTATTATTTACAAAGTTTCTCATGGTTTCACCAGGGTGGGGGGAGAGGGCGGGGGGTTGGGGGGAGAGGGCGGGGGCGGGGGGGTTGGGGGGGCGGGCGGTGGATGGGCGGGGGTTCTGAGTGGACAGAAAAGTTTCTTTATGTAACAAAAAGTACAGCAGTGTTTTTTACACCATTTCCACAACCACTGAGAATAGAGAATGCATATCTGATACTGTCCAACCCCCCCAAATCAAGCCCTTGCGTTTGCAGCTTCAGTTGAGAATGTTGTCTATGTGGGTGGAGCTAGCCTATGACATCAGCCCACCGACAGCTCCTCCAAAAAATGTACAGTATTATGCGTTACAGTTCATAGGCGGCTGGGAAGGGGGAGGGGTAGGGAGGCTTTTTTGAAACAAAAAAGTGTGCATGTAGCTGTAAAGCAGGCAGGGTCGAGGATGGCGCTACCAATCTCATAATTATGGGCTATGACACCGTCTCAATCTCCTGATCTATTTACCAGCAATTTGTAGGCGGGATTAGCAGGTGACGAGGGGTCACCGTTAAGCCGCGCGGCAGGAGTTATGGCGTCTGGCACGACGCGGAGCCCAAAGCAGACACATTCCTAAGACGCCGTTGCAACCGCGCATCATTAAACCGATATTCTCCCTGGCCTTACAATTAGCAGCAGAGACAGGAGACAATTAGCAGCTGACTGGACTCGCTCAAGGGTTTTGAATATCTTAATTACTCTTTCCTGTTCGGCTGCATTGTCATCCACATTGAGTTGCCTTTCAAAAGTATGAGGTAAAAGCTATATCACACTCACATCACATGTCCATTTCTCATTTTGTGAAAAGAGAAACCATATTAACACATTTTAGAGCATTATACACACAAAGGATAAAAAAACAATTATTTGGCCTGGACTCAATCAATTTAGCTTAGTTTTGGCTCACAATTAAAGGCAAATGTTAGCCTCCTTTTTATCACAACAGTCTATCGATCAAAAAAATTTATAAAAAGTTGTGTTTGCATTGATTAGAGCAATATTTGGATTTGTTTGTAAGACAAAGCAGAGAAAAATCCTGGGCTTTTCTTTTCACTTATTATTTAGTGGAAGCCATGTAAATTCTGCTAAATAAATGTAATGTAAAAAATTCACCGCCAAGCTTAAACCATTAACACTTTAATTATTCTCACTGCTGTATGTTTTAAAAGGCCAAATGTCACATGAACAAACAGCGAGAATAAAGCCTTATCTTACACTTTAAGTGTTCAGCTAACTGCTATCATTAAAAGGTAAGGTGACAGTCTTAATAAACAAATTCCATGCATCGTGTTTAATTATCGCAACAATAGAACTGAAGAGGATGCTGTGCATATTTTTTTTTACCACAAGTTACAGGGGCTCCCTAATTTACCTTAACTACAGTAATAAGTTACAGGGGCTCCCTCATGGTGTACCCCACACTACAGACCTACAGTAATAAGCTACAGGGGCTCCCTCATGGTGTACCCCACACTACAGACCTACAGTAATAAGCTACAGGGGCTCCTTAATGGTGTACCCCACACTACAGACCTACAGTAATAAGCTACAGGGGCTCCCTCATGGTGTACCCCACACTACAGACCTACAGTAAAAAGCTACAGGGGCATCCTCATGGTGTACCCCACACTACAGACCTACAGTAATAAGCTACAGGGGCTCTCTCATGGTGTACCCCACACTACAGACCTACAGTAATAAGCTACAGGGGCTCCCTCATGGTGTACCCCACACTACAGACCTACAGTAATAAGCTACAGGGGCTCTCTCATGGTGTACCCCACACTACAGACCTACAGTAATACGATACAGGGGCTCCCTCATGGTGTACCCCACACTACAGACCTACAGTAATAAGCTACAGGGGCTCCCTCGTGGTGTACCCCACACTACAGACCTACAGTAATAAGCTACAGGGGCTCCCTCATGGTGTACCCCACACTACAGACCTACAGTAATAAGCTACAGGGGCTCCCTCATGGTGTAACCCACACTACAGACCTACAGTAATAAGCTACAGGGGCTCTCTCATGGTGTACCCCACACTACAGACCTACAGTAATAAGCTACAGGGGCTCCCTCATGGTGTAACCCACACTACAGACCTACAGTAATAAGCTACAGGGGCTCCCTCATGGTGTACCCCACACTACAGACCTACTGTATGTGGCACAACCACCCAGGTAGTTGTACATAGTGGTGGACTGTGGGGAGCATTATTTACAAAGTTTATTATTTACAACAGGCTAAGGGTTCATTGTACTAATATACTCAGAATCTAATCTTAGAAGATTCCCAAACCCAGAGCAAACAAAGCAACAACATCAACACAATCCATAAATCAGCTCATAGAGTACAACGGTCCCCTTAGGGTCCAAAGTTAAAGTATGTCAGAAATGTGCAGATTGTCTAATCAACCAAAGGAGAGGGACTTTTATCTCTGCTATGGAAAGCGTGTCCGTCCTGACGCAGCTGACCGAAGTGGCGAACTTTTAAAAAACTGAGAGGAGGGTCTCATTTTCCGCCATTGCGTTTGTTGCATTGTCACAGAATTTGTCACAGAACGCAACGAAGAAGGCAAAGGGGACATGGTATCAGTACATGTTCCGATGACATTTCTTCACCAAGGTGACTTTTTCCTCCCTGGGTGAGGGACTCCCTGATGCTGTTAGAAAGTGTCAGTCTCCAATTGATAGAAAGATTGATAGAGATAGAAACCAGGGAGGAGCTCCACCAGTAAATGAATGTTGGTAATAAGAAACAGAATAAACACTGATGGTGATTGGTGGATACCTTGACTTCTGGGGTCCAGATATCCAGGCTGTATAGGGGATAGGTATCCACATGTATACAATATTTGTTGTTACAAACTCTGTGATTGGTGGAGCTCCTCTCTGGTTTCTATGTGAAAAATGTCCTATCGCTATTTAATCACCTAAAACATGGAAATCCGACCCTGGTTTTCTTTTCCTCCCAAGTAATTAACTGAACAATTAGTGCTACTGACTGGCCGGACTGTCTTTACACCTGACTCCCAGGTAAAGGGAGGGTGGAAAACCAGCAGTTCTCGGACCTTCTCGGACCGTGATTTGAGTAACATGGATCTAGAATGCACAATTTTGCCTATGTTTTTTAGACCGCATTCAATGACTACACAGGTGCTTTGAAAAAGACATGACATTCCAACGTGCCAGGCAGCTGGTAATTACTGTGAATTGCTCTGATTGGTGAATGACCATACAAGCAGGCAGTCAATGTTCCATTAAAATACAAAGGCCAACCAAAAATAAAATATAATAAAAAAACAGATGTTTTGGCAAATACATCAAATGCTTTTATCCAAGCGCAGCAATTAGTCTCCTCAAAATTGAATTAAAAAACCATTCAAGTGTTGAGCAAATGCCTGCCAGAAAGGCTTTAATTAAGACTTTTATCAGCGAAAGTTGGTTTGGTTCTGCATATACTGTCTAATTTAATCAAAATAATTGCAACAGAGAATCTCCTAAAAGCACAGAAAAAAAACTCTCGCTCTCATCTTATTTATTTATTTATTTTTTGCCCGAGGTTAGTGCTTCCAACTGCATTATAGCAGTCTTCATGGGGGGCACAGGTGGAACTAGAAATAACCGTGTTGCAGTTTACATCCATGTCTGGCCAGACTCATAAAATATATGTAGTGAAGACTTTGAAGGAATTTAATTTAAAAGGTATGAAGTGAATTTATTGGCGAAATGGAAATTATCACTATATTGACATGTATGATTCCAGTGAATAATTTCCAGTGAGAAACATGCTGTCTTCACTTATAGACTATTTTTAGAGAGGAGTACAGAGGACTGATAGAGAAGCTAATTAGCCAGCCAATACAGTTGTGTCATTTTTTTATTTGCAAATGAAATTAGGAAACCTGAACATGTTAAAAGACATACATTTTGCCGCTGATCACTGAGACATAAGTTGAGATCAAGCAGCTGAGAACCATGCAAAAAATAAAAAATAAAACGTCTTTTGTGAGGTCACAGTGTCCTTGACCTTTGACCACCAAAATCTAATCAGTTCATCCTTGAGTCCAAGTAGACATTTGTGTGAAATGTTGTTATAATTAGCATAGGAATTCTTGAGTTATGGCCAAAAACATCATTTGTGAGGTCACAGTGACCTTGACCTTTGACCTTTGACCACCAAAATCTAATCATTTCATCCTTGAGTCCAAGTGGACGTTCAGGCCAAATATGAAGAAATTCCCTCAAGGCGTTCAAGAGAATGTGATGGGCGGACAACCCGAAAACATAATGCCTCCGGCCTTTGTCGCCGCCGCGGAGGCATAAAAACACCAAAATACTCTTTAATAAGCCGGCCATACAAGAGTACCTGATTACCCGCCCAGCTCTAGGTAACCTTAGAAAGAGATGCCTACACCTCACTTAATAAAACATTACAATCTTTCTAAGGCTGCTGTTGGGTTTCACTCAATTTTACATGACCGGTATTAGCGCAAACAATTCACCTTGTTTACAACCAAGCTTCTGCAAGGCCAATCCTCAGTCACGTCAGGGCGTAGCCGGGTTCGAAATGCACTTTGCCCAGGCGATGGCACATGCAGCCACATTACAACAGAAGCTAAGAGATATCAGAGTCATTAGTGTGTGATGAAACACTGTTGTCCTGCACTGTGACAAGCTCTCCCTCCAAAACGGATCTGTGCTCCGAGGGGTGTCATTTATCCTGTCTTGGATCCATAAAGAGAACAGCGATAATGCTGCCTGGAACTATTTTTAACTGAGATGCTTCAATGTGAGACACCCACACCAATTCAAACCTCACTAGAAAAGACAACTACACTACCCTGCAGTCCCCTAACATCTATTGGCAGAAAACACAGAAGAACACTGATGCATTCCAGACCACTGTTTTTTTTACTCTCAGTCCTGGGGCCACTCTAGTTGTGCTGTTCTTACATAAGTTTGTACTTATTCCAAATTTGTACTTATTGGACTGCTTATTTAAATTTTGTTATTATTTTGACTTATTCCAACATAATTCAGCTTTCACCCATTTCCATTTGCCCACACTTCCAGCAGTTAGGACCCCAGTGATTTCACCTGTCAGTCCATAATTGAATCAATTTGAAAACTGATTCAATTCTCTTTTTTTGTCATACAGCACATTACGGAAAATGAAAGCATTTGTTGATCTGACTGATTAAAAATCCTGGGATGTGAACGTGAAATATTTATTCGTCATGGCATACAGAGCTATTTCTGACACAAAGGGCCTCATGCAAGAACATTCCCTTATTTTTCTCTTATCTTTCTCTTTCTCTTGTTCATTCTGGAGGGATGTTCATATGTGGACTTCATGTCAGATTCAATCTTAACCTCAAGAAATATTCTTAAAAACCAGTTTAAATTCACCTGTTAAATGACCGCACATTCACGTGAATTCTCTATTAGCATAATTAACGCCCCCAAAATGGCATATAGGGCCAGCTGTCTTGCCCCCTGTACCCGGAGGATGCATTCATAAAACTGGCATCTTGCCAAAAAAGGGGTAGAGAAAATAGGAAAAAAAAAGTCTTAATAAATCATGAGAGAACTAATTATGGTGTAAAACTGAAACGTTTTATCTTTCCTTTGCTTCACCTTGTACTTTTTGCACTTTTTCACACGAGAGCGTTGTGAATAAATATATTTCGCAGCAGTAGCATATACTGTACCTTCGTTTGGATTTTCTCCTTATATTACGTCAGTGCGCGGGTTTCTTTCATTAATCTTTTCCTTATTTGTGCAACCTACACACCTGGATTATACCTTGCAGGATTACATGAATTGTGCAAACTAATTCTAAAAACTTTTCACATAGTTCGACACATCCCACATGCACTGTCTTGCTGCACCAACAAGCAGTCGTGCGCTTTCCTGGCCTCAGCCGGTGAAACACATGAGAGAAGAGAAGAAGGTATTTTCTAGGCTAGCTAGTAATTCTGGAGTGAAACCAGATGTATTTCAGGTTGATAATATCAGGCAAGTCGTACTCTCCTCTGGAGCAGGCAGCGAGCGAGGAAGAGCTGTATTTTGCATCTAGGCTATTACCTTGGACATTGATGGAATCGAGGCTATTGTTTTCGTATAAGGAAGGTAAATGCAGGGTGCTTGCTATTCATTTATGTGTAGGCTACAATACATATTTCAATGTGGTAATGTGATTATGGTGAGAAATTTATAAATTCAAACTCGTATTTTATTTTAAATACTCAAAAGTAAAACAACCCAGATGCAGGGAATAAAATGTAGGCCTATTTTCGTAATTCATACGACATGTCGCAAGCGCTCTTCAATTTTGTTCTTACCTACGGGTAAGTCCAAAATAAGAGAAAAATGGTGAATGCCATAAAACTGCTTAAACCGTTCTTACCTGCCACATAAGAACAAATTTGTGCATATGAGCGGTTCTTGCATGAGGCCCAATGTGACCTTAACATTAACAAGGTAAATCATCCTTCAGTACACATTAAGGGCCGGATTCACGAAGAGGTAACCACAATCAAAAGAAAACTTACAATTATTAGGTAGGCTAAACAACTCCGTAGCATACAACACCAAGGGAGAGGGGAAGACACAGGTGGTGTGTAAATTCAGATTTTTATAATAACTTCAATAGAAGTTTCACGTCCTTTCAATGAAACAAATAAAATTTCATATTATATCTGCAAATAAATGAGAAGTGATTAGTAGAAACAAGCATGACTAATTTACATAATCTCCACCCTGTTTTACGCAATTATTCCAGGTATACATATGCATGAACACTATAACTATTATAACTATATCCTCAGCTCTCATTTGTGCCCCAAGTGACATGTAGCTGGTGTCTTTCTCTTTAACATATTGGGGGCTCATCCGGGATGCTGTGTGTAACAACTATTGTGCGTGTCATTTTGTGTTGTCTCGTCCATGATCAAAACTTCGCTTTCCATTAAAGGCTAGTTTTCTCTCGTCCATGATATGGACTTTGTTTGTTGCTTGCTATCTTTCGTGTGCCTCCAGGTGCTTTGTGTGCCTCCGGGTGCTTTTGTGTGCCTCCGGGTGCTTTTGTGTGCCTCCGGGCGCATTTTTGTTGCCTCCGACCTCTTTTGTGTGACTGAGCCTGACATGCCTCTTCACTTCTGCCTGACATGCCTAGTTTCAAAAAGCTGAAAAAAAGCGGATGCACCAAAAAATAGAAAGTTTGGGCAACTATCCAGTTGTGTTAATTGGGTTTTGATTACACCGATTATGACCTTACACCGATAAAGATAATCAGATAAAGGCATTTACATGACAATGTCAATAATCAGAGTATTGCCATAATCAGGGTAAGATTCGATTATTAGTGTGCATGTAAACATACCCATTGTCTTTTGCTGTGGAGAGAAAAATCTGGTTCAAACAAGTCAATGGCTTTAAAAAAGTTGGACCTGATGAGTAAAAGACTTGCTACATGTAATACAAACATTTAGATTATTCTAACAATGTAAGCAAAGCACAGTTGTGTGCACAAACCAGTGGAGGTTTGGACACACAAAGGAGTTTGAACCACATGGTTGGACTGCCAGTAAGAGACAGGAGTCTGATTGGCAAAAGACCCAGGTGCAGTATGTGGAGGCGGGACAGGGAGTGCTCTTATTGTAACCTCATCAGGTGACATCGCTGTCCACAGCAGACTCCCACCAACGCTGAGCTCAGCACAGAAAAGCAACTTAAACAAATCGTAGCGTTACAGCAGAAAGCCTGCTGAACATGTGGGCAAGCCGTCCGGACGAAACGGCCACAGGGGGCGCCGACTCCGGGCCCCCGTTATAATTAGCGGACGTACGCGGCGCGCTGACGCTGGAGCGTCTCAGGTCTAGCTTGCGAATCTGGCTGAGGAGAGCTAAGCACTGAAAGAGCTCTTTGTGCATTTCCTTCAAGGATCTCGCTCCCCCAGCCCCCACTTTTTTATCTCTCTAACACACTTTCTTTGTTTCTCAGAGCGCAGCGCTCGAGTTCAGTCCTGCTTTTATGCCACATCTCTCATCCCCCACAGTCCTTCTATCTGTCCTGCTCAGTCACTCTCTCCCCCTCTCTCTCATGCTCAAATTTAAATCCATTAACTCACACCAATTGCAATTTTGTACATTTTGCCAACGCGGTTGAGGCCACGGACAGATAACATGTTAATAATAATGTAACGTCAATATGAAAGTAAAATAATGAGAAATCTCACTCTCTCTTTCTACCTCTGGCTCTTCTAAGTCTTGCTCAGTCTTTTTGTATTGCCCAAAGCACTTGCAGTCAGAGCTCCTACATGAATTAATCCTTTAACCAGTGTCTGCTCTCTCTCGTTGGCTCTCTCGTTCTCCCTCTCCTCTTCTCTCCCTTCCCCCCTCTCATTCTCTATCCCCCCCACCTCTCTCTCTCTGGTCACATGGTTTATGCAAGCGAGTGAAGCCGTGGGCAGAGGAAGTGTTTTTCCATCATTGCTTGCGTTGATATTCACAACTCTGCGATAGATTAGCAGGAATCCACTCGAGCTACGAGAGGCCGTTGTCAGAGAATGATTGTTTCTGAAAGGGCGGGGCATTTGAGCAGACCTAATTAAGCCAAATGTCAGGTGCGTAGCTTCTTTTACACATCAGCACAGAACGGCACCCTCATACTGACACGCCCCAAAGAGCAGGAATCTTTATCATGTCACACAGGTATTTCTGCACATGCACGCACACAGGCAGCCGCACAAATTTGCACACACACACACACACACACACACACACACACACACACACACACACACACACACACACACACACACACACACACACACACACACACACATACATAATAAAAATGTGCATATGCACAGGGATGCAAACAAACACACATCCATACAATCCAGGTATTCTTGCACACACATGCAAAAAACAAACATAAATATACATACGAATGAGCACTGTGTATATTACTCTGCACAATAAATGTACGTCTAAATTTCTTGAGTGGTAAAAATCTCCTTTTTGGGAGTTGCAGACCATTTTTGCACTTTCATATAAATATACATACATGTATGAAAACATACACATATACATTCATGTGTATACACATATGCACTTGTGCACACACTCATACATGCTTGCACGCAAATGCACACGCACATACACATACACGCCTGTACGTCCACCCACACATGCATGCACCCACACACACAGGCTCACTCTGCATCACCTCATTCAGGACATTATCTCTGGGTCTGTTATGTCACAGCCAATAAATATGCATTCCAGCCTGACAAGGGAAGAGATAAAACTCACAGAAGGATCAGACATACTACAGGCCTGCGACACAGGGCTCAACCCAGCCCCTGTGCAATGGGTCCATTTCAGAAAATAAACCGCACACACACACAAACAGACACACACACACACGCAGACACGCATACACATACACGAACAGACAGACACACACACACATAAACAGACGCGCACACACACACACACACAGAAACACGCACACACACTCACACCACACACACACACACACACACACACACACACACATTAAAACGCTATGCCTCTCGATGGAAGGTGCTGACTGTCACACCTAAATGGCTAAATGGGGGGGGGGGGGCTGAGTTCTCTGTGCTTAAGTGCTCTGATTACTGGCAGGATTCCCAGAACCTGAACATAGGCAGCGGTGTGCAGCAGGGACTACGTACAGCTCAACACTCCGGAACATTCCTTTTGGCCTTTGTTTAACCAGAGGGAACACCGGTCCAGCCTCCCCTGTGCCTGTGTTTGGGTCTGTATCAGGCATCACCCACACTGTCCACCCCATGAGACCTTGTGGCACAGTCCTGAGGGCAGTCCACTCCGATCCTGTGTGGTCAGGGGTTTGAGTCCCCTCTGTGCTCTGATCCCATCTCTATATGTAATCCTCTCTGATTCCCCCCATCACAGTACAGTGCAAGCATACATAAGGTGGAGGGACTGTCCACAGTCATTTTAGAGGGAAAAGGGGTCCACACAATTCTAGAAACGGCTTTAGGGGGGCAAGGAGCAGGGCCAGATCAGGACCAGGCCTGGCCTATTTGCGTGGGACATGCCTTAGGACGCCCCCATTCGCCCGCTCTCTTCATGCACCCACCAGCCACCAGCTGCACTCCCCCCCTCTCTCTCTCTCTCTCTCTCTCTCTCTCTGTATGTCTGTCTCCTTATCACCTCTCCAAAGAGATCTAGCAGAATCTGGAGTGGGGTCCGGAGGCCTCCCAAATCACACCGTTCACGCCGACCCCACCCTCCTCAAAAACATGTTTAATATACAAACATCTGTTGTGCTGTTTAACAAAGTACAGTACATGGAACCAGTAACAAAGGCATACAGGACCAGTTTAAATGTCCACTTCATGGCTGTACATGGCTGTGCATTTTCTTTAGGTTCAGATCATTTTCCAGTTTTGTTTTGCTTGTTGGCAGCAAGCTTCCAGTGAGCATTTCATCATAGGTGTGTGGTTTGAGAACTGCAGATACTCTGAGCTCTTTAAAGTCAAATATACTATGGCCTTAACATGAGCAGATTTGACTGCATTGAAAGTCTACGCAAACCAACAAAAGTTGTAACCTCATTCTGAAGACACAATTTAACTTTTCTATTTTAAGCTAAGCGGGTAACCACTTCCAACTAAAGTTAGAGACAAATGAACACCAGACTTACAGGAAGGACCTTTCTTTACTGCACCAGCCTGTGTAAGCTACATTGTAGTGGTATAGTACACAGTAAAACTCTGTCAAACTCTTTTATTTATTTATTTATTTTGGGGGACAGTGGGCAGCTATCAAGATGTAGCTACAGTCGTACAATAGGCAATATTCATACAGTCATTATACGTCAATGTTAAAAAACAAGCAAATATATCACCATTATTATTTTACTCTGATAAAGAAATTTTTACTCTGATTGAGTACATTTTACTCTGATAGTGAGAGTGAAGTTAAGATGAAGAGATTTTACTCTGTACTATTTGCTAAGTTAATAGCTGGGGTTGTTTTTGTAAAGCAACAGGGGGCCCTCAAACGCAGTAGCGCGGGCGATTAACGGAAACGGGCCAAAACCCACACGAGTATATGGATTGATTTGCCCATCAATGGAAGATGGGCTGTCCCCAACAGCCCACGGACCCAGAGGGATCCCGTTTCAAGCGCCTGCTTATCACACAACGCTCCCGTTGTGTGCTGGCCGAGCACCGTTTCCCCTGCCCCGGGGTGCAGGAGAGAGGCCAAATGGATAAAAAGCACCGAGCTGCTGGGTTTTTGAGAGTTTTTTTTTTAAGCCGCAGCCCCCGCCAGAACGTGCACGGCGACCAGGCTCTTTCTCCTGGAGTTCCCGCCACTCTGGGTCAAGTGTAAAGGGGGTAAGGGGGGATTAAAATTGGCACCCATAATTTGTTCTGGTCATGTACACTGCTGAATCACTCAGTACTTCTTGAGCAGTAAAGCTGATGGGCTCTAAAGTCACACTGCTGTGCAGATGGGCTCTTTCCATGCTGGACGCTACATGCACTATATTCATGTTTCAGTTTTAAGACATTTTTTGCATTTTTTCAACTCTGGTTCACAAGGAAACTAAAGCAGTGTATAAGATGAAACTACACCGGTATTTCGAACATCTACTGGTTGTATAGCCAGTACATTTAATGATATGTGTGTACACACTGTCACTTTGAAGTTGGTCGGAAGTGTAAAATCTAGGAAAGTAAAACATAGAAAGTAAATGTCCTCCCCAGTATTTTGTTCCAATCACATGGATTTGCTAATTAGCACAATCATTCAGCCAGGTGGAAGAACTAACTAGTGAAATTAGCTGGCTGAGTTAATGGGTGAAAGAAACACATGGCAGGGCTTTTACTGACTCCTGAACTTTCCACCTCTGAAGCTGTCTGAAATTCTTTCAAATGATTTCATAATGAAGTTGTGTAATGGTGCTTCATTCTTCCTGAGGATCTTTCAAAGATATGCTAAGCTCTTTTAAAAGAATCCTTTAGAAATGTTCTCTCTCTCCAAGATACCCCATACAGCTTCAGGGAGGGACAAGGTGGTTTGCATTTAAAAATGTTCAGAATTTTTTTCCGTAAATGAGGAATGAAAAATAGGAAGAGTAGAGGAGGAAGGAGAGCCATTATAATCAACTTGGGTCACAGCAACACTCGTCGTCTGATTTCCGAGATCAGGGCACGCGTATTGACGTGCGGTCGGAAAGCAGGGAACGGCTTCACAGGTTTGGACCCGTGTGAAAAGTCACAGGCCACAGGTCGGACTGCTGATGCTCTATCGCCAAATAACTATCACCTGGCATGTGCCTTGGCTAGGGTAGTTGACATTAAAATAGGCATGTGTCCGTGCTAGGGTAGTTGACATTAAAATAGGCATGTGTCCATGCTAGGCAACTTGACATTAAAATAGGCATGTGTCTGTGCTAGGCTAGTTCACATTAAAATAGACATGTGTCTGTGCTAGGCTAGTTCACATTAAAATAGGTGTGTGTCTGTGCTAAGCTAGTTCACATTAAAATAGGCATGTGTCTGTGCTAGGCTTGTTTACATTAAAATAGTCATGTGTCTGTGCTAGGCTAGTTCACATTAAAATAGGCATGTGTCTGTGCTAGGCTTGTTTACATTAAAATAGTCATGTGTCTGTGCTAGGCTAGTTCACATTAAAATAGGTGTGTGTCTGTGCTAGGCTAGTTCACATTAAAATAGGCATGTGTCTGTGCTAGGCTTGTTTACATTAAAATAGTCATGTGTCTGTGCTAGGCTAGTTCACATTAAAATAGGTGTGTGTCTGTGCTAGGCTAGTTCACATTAAAATAGGCGTGTGTCTGTGCTAGGCTAGTTCAAATTAAAATAGGCGTGTGTCTGTGCTAGGCTAGTTCACATTAAAATAGACATGTGTCTGTGCTAGGCTAGTTCACATTAAAATAGGTGTGTGTCTGTGCTAGGCTAGTTCACATTAAAATAGTCATGTGTCCATGCTAGGCTAGTTCACATTAAAATAGGTGTGTGTCTGTGCTAGGCTAGTTCAGATTAAAATAGATGTGTGTCTGTGCTAGGCTAGTTCACAATAAAATAGGCATATGTCCATATAGTTCACATTAAAATAGGCGTGTGTCTGTGCTAGGCTAGTTCAAATTAAAATAGGCGTGTGTCTGTGCTAGGCTAGTTCACATTAATTAGACGTGAGTCCATGCTAGGCTAGTTCACATTAAAATAGGCGTGTGTCTGTGCTAGGCTAGTTCACATTAATTAGACGTGAGTCCATGCTAGGCTAGTTTACATTAAAATAGGCGTGTGTCTGTGCTAGGCTAGTTCAAATTAAAATAGGCGTGTGTCTGTGCTAGGCTAGTTCACATTAATTAGGCGTGAGTCCATGCTAGGCTAGTTCACGTTAAAATAGTTGTGTGTGTCTGTGCTAGGCTCGTTCACATTTAAGTAAGCATGTGTCTGTGCTAGGCTAGTTCACATTAAAATAGCCATGTGTCTGTGCTAGGCTAGTTTACATTAAAATAGTCATGTGTCCATGCTAGGCTAGTTCAGATTAAAATAGGTGTGTGTCTGTGCTAGGCTAGTTCACAATAAAATAGGCATATGTCCATGCTAGGCTAGTTCACATAAAAATAGACATGTGTCTGTGCTGGGCTAGTTCACATTAAAATAGGCGTGTGTCTGTGCTAGGGTAGTTCACATTAAAATAGGTGTGTGTGTCTGTGCTAGGCTAGTTCACATTAAAATAGGTGTGTGTCTGTGCTAGACTAGTTCAAATTAAAATAGGCGTGTGTCCATGCTAGGCTAGTTCACGTTAAAATAGTTGTGTGTGTCTATGCTAGGCTCGTTCACATTTAAGTAAGCATGTGTCTGTGCTAGGCTAGTTCACATAAAAATAGGCATGTGTCTATGCTAGGCTAGTTCACATTAAAATAGGCGTGTCTGTGCTAGGCTAGTTCACATTAAAATAGGTGTGTGTCTGTGCTAGACTAGTTCAAATTAAAATAGGCGTGTCTGTGCTAGGCTAGTTCACATTAAATAGGTGTCCGTCTGTGCTAGGGTAGTTCACATTAAAATAGGTGTGTGTGTCTGTGCTAGGGTAGTTCACATTAAAATAGGTGTGTGTCTGTGCTGGGCTAGTTCAAATTAAAATAGGCGTGTGTCTGTGCTAGGCTAGTTCACATTAATTAGGCATGAGACCATGCTAGGCTAGTTCACGTTAAAATAGGTGTGTGTGTCTGCGCTAGGCTCGTTCACATTAAAATAGGTGTGTGTCTGTGCTAGGCTAGTTCACGTTAAAATAGGTGTGTGTCTGTGCTAGGCTAGTTCACGTTAAAATAGGTGTCCGTCTGTGCTAGGCTAGTTCACATTAAAATAGGCGTGTGTCTGTGCTAGGGTAGTTCACATTAAAATAAGCATGTGTCTGTGCTAGGCTAGTTCACATTAAAATAGGCGTGTGTCTGTGCTAGGGTAGTTCACATTAAAATAGGTGTGTGTGTCTGTGCTAGGCTAGTTCACATTAAAATAGGTGTGTGTCTGTCCTAGGCTAGTTCACAATAAAATAGGCATATGTCCATGCTAGGCTAGTTCACATTAAAATAGGCGTGTGTCTGTGCTAGGCTAGTTCAAATTAAAATAGGCGTGTGTCTGTGCTAGGCTAGTTCACATTAATTAGGCGCATTAAAATAGGCGTGTGTCTGTGCTAGGCTAGTTCAAATTAAAATAGGCGTGTGTCTGTGCTAGGCTAGTTCAAATTAAAATAGGCGTGTGTCTGTGCTGGGCATAGGCGTGTGTCTGTGCTAGGCTAGTTCAAATTAAAATAGGCGTGTGTCTGTGCTGGGCTAGTTCACATTAATTAGGCGTGAGTCCATGCTAGGCTAGTTCACGTTAAAATAGTTGTGTGTGTCTGTGCTAGGCTCGTTCACATTTAAGTAAGCATGTGTCTGTGCTAGGCTAGTTTACATTAAAATAGTCATGTGTCCATGCTAGGCTAGTTCAGATTAAAATAGGCGGGTCTGTGCTAGGCTAGTTCACATTAATTAGGCGTGAGTCCATGCTAGGCTAGTTCACGTTAAAATAGTTGTGTGTGTCTGTGCTAGGCTCGTTCACATTTAAGTAAGCATGTGTCTGTGCTAGGCTAGTTCACATTAAATAGGTGTCCGTCTGTGCTAGGCTAGTTCACATTAAAATAGGGGTGTTTGTCCGTGCTAGGGTAGTTCACATTAAAATAGGCGTGTGTCTGTGCTAGGGTAGTTCACATTAAAATAGGCGTGTGCCTGTGCTAGGGTAGTTCACAATAAAATAGGCTTATGTCCATGCTAGGCTAGTTCACATAAAAATAGACATGTGTCTGTGCTGGGCTAGTTCAAATTAAAATAGGCGTGTGTCTGTGCTGGGCATAGGCGTGTGTCTGTGCTAGGCTAGTTCAAATTAAAATAGGCGTGTGTCTGTGCTGGGCATAGGCGTGTGTCTGTGCTAGGCTAGTTCAAATTAAAATAGGCGTGTGTCTGTGCTGGGCTAGTTCACATTAATTAGGCGTGAGTCCATGCTAGGCTAGTTCACGTTAAAATAGTTGTGTGTGTCTGTGCTAGGCTCGTTCACATTTAAGTAAGCATGTGTCTGTGCTAGGCTAGTTTACATTAAAATAGTCATGTGTCCATGCTAGGCTAGTTCAGATTAAAATAGGCGGGTCTGTGCTAGGCTAGTTCACATTAATTAGGCGTGAGTCCATGCTAGGCTAGTTCACGTTAAAATAGTTGTGTGTGTCTGTGCTAGGCTCGTTCACATTTAAGTAAGCATGTGTCTGTGCTAGGCTAGTTCACATTAAATAGGTGTCCGTCTGTGCTAGGCTAGTTCACATTAAAATAGGGGTGTTTGTCCGTGCTAGGGTAGTTCAAATTAAAATAGGCGTGTGTCTGTGCTGGGCATAGGCGTGTGTCTGTGCTAGGCTAGTTCAAATTAAAATAGGCGTGTGTCTGTGCTGGGCTAGTTCACATTAATTAGGCGTGAGTCCATGCTAGGCTAGTTCACGTTAAAATAGTTGTGTGTGTCTGTGCTAGGCTCGTTCACATTTAAGTAAGCATGTGTCTGTGCTAGGCTAGTTCACATTTAAGTAAGCATGTGTCTGTGCTAGGCTAGTTTACATTAAAATAGTCATGTGTCCATGCTAGGCTAGTTCAGATTAAAATAGGCGGGTCTGTGCTAGGCTAGTTCACATTAATTAGGCGTGAGTCCATGCTAGGCTAGTTCACGTTAAAATAGTTGTGTGTGTCTGTGCTAGGCTCGTTCACATTTAAGTAAGCATGTGTCTGTGCTAGGCTAGTTCACATTAAATAGGTGTCCGTCTGTGCTAGGCTAGTTCACATTAAAATAGGGGTGTTTGTCCGTGCTAGGGTAGTTCACATTAAAATAGGCGTGTGTCTGTGCTAGGCTAGTTCACATTAAAATAGGCGTGTCTGTGCTAGGCTAGTTCACATTAAAATAGGTGTGTGTCTGTGCTAGACTAGTTCAAATTAAAATAGGCGTGTCTGTGCTAGGCTAGTTCACATTAAAATAGGTGTGTGTCTGTGCTAGACTAGTTCAAATTAAAATAGGCGTGTCTGTGCTAGGCTAGTTCACATTAATTAGGCATGAGTCCATGCTAGGCTAGTTCACGTTAAAATAGGTGTGTGTGTCTGCGCTAGGCTCGTTCACATTAAAATAGGTGTGTGTCTGTGCTAGGCTAGTTCATGTTAAAATAGGTGTCCGTCTGTGCTAGGCTAGTTCACATTAAAATAGGCGTGTGTCTGTGCTAGGGTAGTTCACATTAAAATAGGTGTGTGTGTCTGTGCTAGGCTAGTTCACATTAAAATAAGCATCTGTCTGTGCTAGGCTAGTTCACATTACAATAGGTGTGTGTCTGTGCTAGGCTAGTTCACAATAAAATAGGCATATATCCATGCTAGGCTAGTTCACATTAAAATAGGCGTGTGTCTGTGCTGGGCTAGTTCACATTAAAATAGGCGTGTGTCTGTGCTAGGCTAGTTCACATTAAAATAAGCATGTGTCTGTGCTAGGGTAGTTCACATTAAAATAGGTGTGTGTCTGTGCTAGGCTAATTCACATTAAATAGGTGTCCGTCTGTGCTAGGCTAGTTCATATTAAAATAGGCATGGGTCCATGCTAGGCTAGTTCACATTAAAATAGGCGTGTGTCTGTGCTAGGGTAGTTCACATTAAAATAGGCGTGTGTCTGTGCTAGGGTAGTTCACATTAAAATAGGCGTGTGTCTGTGCTAGGGTAGTGATTAAAATAGGTGTGTGTCTGTGCTAGGCTAGTTCACATTAAAATAGGTGTCCGTCTGTGCTAGGCTAGTTCACATTTAAATAAGCATGTTTCTGTGCTAGGCAAGTTCACATTAAAATAGGTGTGTGTCTGTGCTAGGCTAGTTCACATTAAAATAGGCATGTGTCCATGCTAGGCTAGTTCACATTAAAATAGGCATGAGTCAATGCTAGGCTAGTTCACGTTAAAATAGGTGTCCGTCTGTGCTAGCCTACTTCACATTTAAATAAGCATGTGTCTGTGTCTGTGCTAGGCTAGTTCACATTAAAATAGGTGTGTGTCTGTGCTAGACTAGTTCACATTAAAATAGGTGTCTGTCTGTGCTAGGCTAGTTCATATTAAAATTGGCATGGATCCATGCTAGGCTAGTTCACGTTAAAATAGGCGTGTGTCTGTGCTCGGCTAATTCACATTAAAATAGGCGTGTGTCTGTGCTAGGCTAGTTCACATTAAAATAGGCGTGTGTGTGTGCTAGGGTAGTTCACATTAAAATAGGTGTGTGTCTGTGCTAGGCTACATCACATTTAAATAAGCATGTGTCTGTGCTAGGCTAGTTCACATTAAAATAGGCATGTGACCATGCTAGGCTACTTCACATTAAAATAGGCGTGTCTGTACTAGGCTACTTGACATTAAAAATAAGCGTTTGACCGTGCTAGGCTAGTTTACATTAAAATAAGCATGTGACCGTGCTAGGCTAGTTGACATTGAAATAGGTCCTTGACTAGCACTGATAAGTCACACTTTCTCAACACAATATGTCCATGGAAGCGTCAATCACACGGTTTATGTGCTGTTTACCGTCTGACCTAATTCACAGCTGGATGTAACAGAGATATTTTCATAAACTAAAAATATCATCCAAATCATTCTGGAAAGTTAACACCATATTACGCAGGCAGGACCACATTCCATTACAATATAATTGTTGTTAAAGCTCTGTTTCAGTGAATGGGCCCTATGGTTTGGAATCTATTATTATTATTATTATTATTATTATTATTATTATTATTATTAATAATGTACTACCTTATCCTCAACCCATCCTTTAACTAAAATTCAAACCTAATCCTCATACTTGCTCCAATTACAGGGTAGTTTAATTAGTAGTCAGAGATCAATTAGTACAGATCAATTATGTCAGCACTTTATCCTCATTAAGCATAAAGTCTGACCAAGGGAAGCAACTGAAAATCTTCAAGTGTCCCTTATATTTTTTTCCAGGCATCCCAGTAGGAAATGATGTCACTGCTGAGCCACAGTCCATTATTCCTGTTGTTGCTATGCCTATGCATGATGCTGGCATCGGTGAGGTAAAAAAAGAAATACAAAAATAAAAAACAAGAAAAAAAGGTTTTAATTTCAATGGTGGCAGATGGTTAATAATATAACTTCTTGGTGCTTGAAACTATTAACAAATACAATCAACACTTAGCGCAATTCCCCACTGGCGACATCCACAGCAGGTGTTGTGAAATTACCCCCCCCCCCCCCCCCCCTCCACCTAGGAATCCTATTTGTATTTACTGCAAGCCTTCTTGGAATAGTCTTCCTCCACCCATTCAAAGCACAGTCTCGTTCTCTACAACAGGCTCTCACAGACAGCTCTCCCTTTGCCAGTCACACTAATTAGTGCCCTCTCTTTTCTCTCTCTCTCTATTTCTCTTTCTCTCTCTTTTCCTCTTTCTCTCTCTTTTCCTCCTCCCTCTCCCCCACTGTCTATTCACCTTTCCCCTCTGTCTCTCTGCTTCTCTTTCCTCTCTCTTTCTCTATCTTGCTCTCCTCTTTCTCTCTTTTCCTCCCCCCTCTTTCTATTCACCCTTTCCCCCCCTCTCTCTTTCCTCTTTATTTCTCTTTCCTCTTTCTCTCACCATCTTTGTCTCTCTCTATACTGTTGTCAGAAAGTGAATGCATGTCCTTTCTGACAACGTCCTCACATTTTGTATTGCCAATTGCCATTCCATCACTTTCTCTCTTTTTCATCTCTGTTCCTCCTCACTCACTCCCTCTCTCCCCTGCTCTCTTTCTTACTCTTTTATTATTTCCCTTCTTTCTCTCTTATCATCTTTTTCTCTTCTCTCCCTCTCAAATTGCAGTGATGCAAGTATACACAGGAAGCACCTCTGAGAGGAGAGAGAAAATATGGAAATGTTTTTTTATATCATTGATCCCAACCAATTGCAGCTCCAACAATTTCACCTTTGCCCCCTTCCCCAGAGACCTTGGCCTGGATTAATTCATCATTTCTCCTGGATTCAATTAACATTTCTCCTGGATTCATTCAATATTCATCCTTAACCTCACTATTAAATGAACATGTTAGTTTCTTTTTTTCCAATCACTAGCACAATTTGAGTAAAGCAATCACTAAAATTTACACACCAAACTGCTTGCACAGAAAAACTAATTCATTGAATTTAATAGATTTTATTCATTTAACTTTCATGACAAAGGTTCATGGAACGTAGGTCTCAGGTTCTAAACACAATGTCTATGGAACTTTGATATGTGGTATATCTCTATGAAAGAAATTCATTCCAGCACACAATGGATTCTGAGATTTCAGCAATGGAATCAGTGATTTCAGCAACGGAATCTGACATTTCAGCAAAGGAATCCGACATTTCAGCATTTGGGAAATGACAGATACATGAATAAGCCAGCTGGTATTTTCCCTATAAATGTGGAGATGTATCTAGCACCACATCACTAGTTTTAAAATGTTACTGACGACGGTGTACACTAACAACTTGTGTGTCATGAATCTGCAACTTCCATGCACAGCAATGTTTTTGTTTTTTACTTAACCTGCACTATCTGGACTATTCATTTATAATAAATGTCTGATATTATACATATGTTTATGTATCTTCTCTCATTACCCTTTTCTCTAGGCTCATAAAAGGGATTCTACACCTTGGTAGGACTGTTTGGTTTAAATAAAGGGTAAATACATAAATAAATAATCATTAATAATCTTTCATTATATTGTAACTGGCTATATGAAGTGACCAGCCATTTCAATAAACACATTAGTGCAGCTTTTGTTTTGGCTGTAATGGATATTGCAGAGGTAGCTGCATGCAGTTGATTGACAGAGGACAGGGAAAACAAGGCAATTAGTGAATGAACACAAACAAAACTGCTCAGGATATGAGTACCTTATTGTTTCAGACTAGGACCATTGTGAAGAAAATTAAATATGGTGGTCGGATCTAGCAATGTATGTTTTTTTGTGCAGTATAACACACACACACACTAGGCCTCATTTATGAGATGTGAGCAGAAGAAAATTGCACATAAATCGTTCTTATTAGCAATTTTGTTCGTATTTTGGCATTCATCAAAGTTTTCGTATCTCAGATTTGTTCGTATGTAAGAACAAAATTAACACCTGCTCATGACCATGCATAGCTACTACTACTTTAGATTAACCCTCTTAATCAATTGTAGGCTATGAATATATTTAATTAGACCCATAACTTAATTAATGCTCCCAGTAGGCTACTATTTTTCTGAATTGATTAAATTTAAATGTTATATGACGGTAAATATGCTAATTAAAACACACATTTAACCATTGAACGAAATTAGCTATAAAACAGACTTAGAGGTCTGTATAGCAAGCGTTGCAATGGCTGATCTTGTGCTGTTGGAGGAGTTGGCTCCTTAGGAGAGAACGCATCTTTAGGATTTGTTGGCTGAGAGTGATGTATGGCTGGTTAGTCGTTTTCGGGTTTTTATGAAATTGCCAACCTGCCCAATGTTATTGGGGCCATCCGAAGATACGTTTGCATATGAATAGAAAGGGCTATCACATCTGGGCAGCTCATATGTCATGCGAAATGTATTGCTCAATGTCCTGACCCGGTTGCCTGGTGGTTCAGTTGGCACTCATTTGCATAACGCTGCGATGAGAGAAGGCTGGCTTATTGGTATACGTCAAATTGCTGTTTACTGTGTCAGAATATAGATTCCTAACTAGCCTACCTCTTTCCATCACTAGGGGATCGGGGATTTCAAACTGCCGGTCACATGCACAGAACACCAACAAAATGACGAAATTAATAAATAAATTATTTTATTTATTTCCAGGCTGCAAGAAAGACCGTAGTGCTTGGCAGATGGAGGCAAAGTGCTCGTATGATGCAGAAAGGCTTGAACAATTTGTGTGACGGGAGATTCTGCATTTCCTGCATGTTATATACTGCCAGGTCTTTTTACATTACCATGTAGGCTACTTTACTATTTACTTTATAACACCGGAATGGACAATATTAAACTATTTATTTTCCTTGATTGAACATCTGCTAATAAAACTTTGCTTTCAGTGTCTTTGCTTTCAATTCTTTCTTTTGCTTTTTCTGGGCCATTTTGACTTCATATGCACCTTTAAATGGAAGTGACAACTTCCATATAAGGCAATTCATGGGCGTGGATTTATTTTTATCCCAAAATAAGGTGAACGCGCTTGTCATTCACGATGAATCGGCATGTATTAACACGGAATATGAACAGATCTGCCTTTCCCGCGCGGTTTGATGAATCCGGTTTCCCGCACGGTTTGATGAATCCGGCGTACATTTTTCGCACTAACTTGTTCCGTACGTAAATGTATGCGCATATTTAGGAACGTTTCATGAATGAGGCCCACTGTGAGCAGAACTCAGAGCTGTCTGTGCTACTCAGTGCAGCCCCAATTGTATGATATGCAGATGTTCAGTCCTAGCTTAGCTATAGGTCTCCAGCTCTCAGTCCAAACGGCATGTGTTGTGCAGGGTTCTCCTGCAGTAACCAGGCAATGAATGAAATGAAGCCTATTTAATGATACCACACAATGGACTCCATTCCTCCATGTCGCCAAGGACTTCCTTAGAAATGGTCTGTGTTCAGTCGGCAGGGGAGTCTCAAAAGAGCACTCCACTGGTCAAACTGGAAACCATGGGATCAAATCAACAGGGATCAGAGTAAAATCTACTCTATAAAACTTAAGCACTGATTTAAACACTGGGTAGTTTATTGTGTGTGGGACATAGAGTTAAGAAAGAAAAAAAAACAAATAAACATGCCAGTGATACTATGTGTAATGAGTCCCATAAAAACTTTACAAGCCGTAAGCTTTATTAGCATATGCTAACTGCTTTTTTACCTTTCCTGCCCAAAAAAGACCCTTCGCTGCTACGCACGGTCCCCCGGTGCTGCTGGCATTTCACAGTCAGTGGAACGTGTGATTGGCCGCAGCAGAGACGAGCTGCTGGAACGTATGATTGGCCGCGGCAGAGGCGAGCACGCTCCACTAGCTCTCAGGCCCACAATTTGCACTTAATTACCATCTACCCTAAACCCAGCACAGCCACGGTGTGTTCTACAGCCCTGGGTCACCGCTCCAAAACAACTGCGCACACAGGCCACGCACCCCTGCTAAATGTGATACATTTTACTCTCATGAAGTACATCTGATCCTGTTTGTACTCATATTTAAACTGTTGAGAGTTTAATTAACACTGAATCATTTTACTGTGTACACACACACACACCCTGAAAAATCATCATTCACATTAAATGTAACATCACTTCAACACCCCTGTTTTATCATAAAGATGATACACACCAGTGCATAACCTGGTTTTATCAGTTCAGAACGACAGAACCATGGGGGAGTGAGGCTGCGCCGATTTGGCCCCGGGAGAAGACGGGCTCCTCTCCGGGGGTCGCTCCCTGCAGAATCGATGGTGGAAAACGCACGCCCTACTGAGGATCACAAAGCATGCTTTGCAGGATCTAGACTGAAGCAATGCAGCTGAATCGCCGGGCCTCCAGACATCAGCGTTACAGCATGTTTGCACACTGCAAAAAATATCTGTATTAGCAAGTGTTTTAGTCTTGTAATGATACTTAAAATCCAATTTTTTTCTCTAAAGTGGAAAATATTAGCTTGTTTTAAGTTACTTTTTGCTTGACCAGTGAAATTATCTTATGCCACTGGGAAATCTTGAAATTAATAAAACTATCTCATCCCACTGGCAGATACTTTTTTGCTAAATAAGACAAACTAACAGAGATAAGATTCTAAAGTCTAAATATAAGATTAAAATTCTTGTTGAGATTAGATTTTTGCAGTGCATGTGCCTGTCCGCATCCACAGCTTTCAGCTGAGGACCTTCCGGGTTCTTCACAAACCCTCATCTGCTACGCCCTTTGCTACACACAACTTGATTTTAACACAATTTCTACTGTGCACACCGCTTCCGGGTAATGAGCCACTCAGTCAAGGGGAAGTCGTGTGACTTTTAGCACAGTTTGACCAAATTATTACCCTGTTAAGCTCTGTAGTACGACCGCAGTTGGTTCTCATGCTATCCTAAGTGGGGCCATTGATGGAGGTTTTCCATTTAAACCGCCACAGAAATAATTTGAGCTGCTTAGGTTCTTCTATGCATAAAATGACAAGATAACAATAAGCAAATAAGATCATCACATCACTTCCTGAGATTAGCACGCAGGAGTTAGGAAGGGAAAATTCATGCAAATAGCTGCACAGACCTGCAGAGACCAGAGAGGTCCACATGTGCAGGCCTACGCACTGCCAGATTCATTAGCCAATCACCGATGAGCCCTTGATCTGCTTTATTTCAAAATACCACCCGGGAAAGTCGAATTTCTTTCATTACAGCCCTGCACTTCACGGACTTTCTTCAAAAATTAAATTTGCTTCTTTTTTTCCCCTGTGAAATTGACCCAATTTGATGAGAAGTAAGGAAACTGGAATTGGCGTTAACGTGAAAAAGAAAATAAAACTTAGCGCTTTGTTAAACCATTTACTTTGCGCAAAGGGTGATGTGGTCAGGCTGAGACGTGCGTTTGTGTCCTTTATCTTACGTGACTCATTCTACAGTGAGATGTTCCCGTTACAGTGTCTGTTTGGCTGGTAGTCATAACTGCCTAAGGCAGGCAGTTCTCTCCCGTTTTATCTGACCTACCGCAGTCTACTAAATAACGTAGTCTGCCTCTTCCAGACTTTCTGCGCAATGTTTAACGGTAATTACAAGGCTGATTTTTTACAGCTCATTTAGCCATGACTGTGAAAGCCAAAAGTATCATGTCCCCAGCTCTTTGAGGTGTGTGATTCATGCAGGGAGCCAGTCAACGGGACATCGAGACGACTCAGGCCCATGTACCAATCACACAGACAAGGATACACACACTCAAACCACACACACACACACACACTCACAGACACAAACACACGCCAAATCTTTTCCAAAAACACCATCTAAGGCACACTTCCAGGGAACAGTACAGTCATCACAGCAGATGTTCCCTCTGTTCCATGGGCAGCTCATGAAAAGTTAGCGGTTGTCTGGGTCGGGCCAGTTCAGTCCCTCAACATTCTACATTTAATGACTGTATTATTTCACGCTGTTGGGCGTTAGTCTCACATTTATGGACTAGGGGATCATTTATGTTAATTTGCCTAGCAGATTCACCCCGAGTTTGTCACCACACATGGCTGAATATTTTACAAAAAGGAATTCCCGGTAATTGACTTGTGTGAGGCTGCTACAGAAAAATTGCACTCAGATTTGAACCTGCACCCTTCCAGCTGCGAGCACCGTAGCTGCACTGCCCGGTTATGTGACTGGAGCATGGAACAACCCCCTGATCCACCAGTGTGGATCCAGGTACTACAGGCCTTATATGAATATTCACCGTTGGTAAATGGCTTCTGGGTGCTTCCACAGAATTTCAGGCGCTCACATATAATGCACTTCCGTTAGGAAGGTGCAGCACGTGAGCCAAGGCAGGAAGGAGGAGTGATCGAGCACATCAGCGCCGCCCTAAAGGCCAGGCTCTTTGTTGCTGCTTTGATCAGTGTAATCCAATTAGCCCCCAAGGGAGAATCAGGCACAGCTGTTTAAAAACGAGCCCTGTGCCTGCCGGATCAACACTGCCTGTCAAAATATGGCTAAAAATGGCCACAGGTTTGTGTGTGTGTGTGTGTGTGTGTGTGTGTGTGTGGTGGAGTGCAGTGGGGGAGGATTACAGGGATTGGAACCCAAGGCTCAGCAGGGAGGGCGGGTGATGAAGGCGTGACTCAGGGGCTCCCGCTAAACCGCGTTGAACGGCAGAGGGAATCACACGTCTTCTCTGGAGGGGACTCCACCGTCACACCCAGCTTTCCACACACATCCGCAGTGCTGCTCACCGTCCACTCAGCACCTAATGAACGGTGCTCATATCGTGCACCACAAGGCCATCCAATGGGGGGGGCACCTCTACACACACACTGCCATTACAGCCACTGTTACGTCATGTCGCAGTTGAAAGTCGAAAGGAAAGAGACGGCATTCTTTATTAAGGATACCCTATTGTGGGGGGTGACGTGTGGCGCAGACTGTTGGGCAGCTGACTCCCGACTCATATACAAATCACCTGTGTGGCCCAGGGTTCGATTCCTGGCCAAGCCATTTTGTGGACTGGGATCCCATCTTTATCTTCAACCCTGTCTACCTTCCCCCTGCCTGAGTAGTGAAAAAATACTCAAGGAATGCAGACTGTCCGCTCTTTTTTTAAAGCATAGATTATTGTTCCAAACAAAATCATACTTAATTGTCTCTAGAGTTTATAGAGAATGGTGCAATAAACAAAAAACATCCAGTGAGCAGCAGTTCTGTGGGTGAAAACACCTTGTCAAAGAGGTCAGAGGACAATGGGCAGACTTGTTCAAGCTAACCGAAAAGCCACAAATGCTCAGGTTACAGCTGTTTGTCAGAGGGCATCCCCTGAACACATCGAACGTTGAAGCGGGTGGGCTACGGCAGCATAAGACCACTCCGGGTTCCACTCCTGTAAGCTAAGAACAGGAATATGAGGCTACAGTGGACATGTGATCACCAAAACTGGACGGCCAAAGATTGGAAAAATGTTCCCTGGTCTCACGAATATCGATTTCTGCTGTGACATGCAGATGGTAGGGTTAGAATTTTGCGTTAATAGCATAAATCAATGGATCCATCCCGCCTTGTGTCAACGGTGCAGGGTGGTGGTGGTGGTGTAATGGTGTAGGGAATGTTCTTCTTGTACACATTAGGCCCCTTAATTCCAAATGAGCATCATTTGAATAACACAGCATTGTTGCTGATCATGTGCATCCCTTTATGGCTACAGTCTCCTCTTTATCAAATGGATACTTCCAGGAGGATAATGTACCATGTCACAAAGCATGTATCATCTCAAGCTGGTTCCACAAACACAACATTGAGTTCAGTTTACTCCAATGGCCTGCTTGGTCTCCCTATCTCAATCCAATAGAGCAGTGGTTCTCAAACTCGGTCCTGGTCCTTGTATGCTGGTTTTCGTTAATGAAATTGTTTGCATTATAGCACAATAAGCAAAATGTGAACATGGGACATTTATTCTACATGGCATGGCATAGCTATTTGCTGACATAATTTGGCTTAAGAGGGTAAATAATCCATCAAAACATGAAAAGTGCGATTAAGAAAAATTAACAGCTTGTTAAAATTCTCGAATCACAATTGTGGTTGGAACAAAAACCAGCATACACAGGGGGCCCCCAGGACCGAGTTTGAGAACCACTGCAATAGAGCACCTTTGTGATGAGGCGGAATGGGAGGTTCGCAGCATGAATGTGTGGCCAAAAAATCCCTAAAGAAAGTTTCAAACACCTTGGTGAATCCATGCCACAAAGAATTCAGGCTGTTCTGGAGGCAAAAGGGGACCTACCCGGTGAGCCTAATAAAGTGGCCACTGAGTGTACATAAGAAACAGTAAAGGTTGAGTCAGAAGAGCACTGTGATAAAATAACCCATCCTGTGTTCTCAAATGCAAAGAAATGTGAGGTGTGAGACAAGCTGTCACCAGCCCTGTGGAAAATTTTATTTCTCAGGCTGGACATTTATTTATTTTTTTACATTTTTTTTAGTGAACTAAATGTTACAGGAAGACAATTGTGACTGTCCCTAGGCGTGTTTGCACCAGTCATAAAGCATTGAGCAAATAACGCTCTCTTGCCAGGTATTTACAAAGAAATGGCCTTCAGCGTAGCTGCAAGAGGAGGCCGTGCTCTTGATGAGGCAGTACTTTCACTTTCGGCCTCTGAGAGATTAGCCAAAATCACCCCGCGTGTGAAAACCCCTCAAGTTCTCAGTGGAGTTCCACACTGTCAGTTACCTCTATGGGAACTGTAACTACACACAGCAGATCCCAGCAGATCGTTGTTTCTTTCTGAAATAACGCAGGCTATGCGATGTCTACCCTTTGAGAACATTCGGCAAACGCGAAGAGAAAAGATCTGAAGGACTTTGGTGGGTTTATTTTAAACGAGACCACATCCTCCTCCCTTTAAAGGAGTCTGAACCACAAAGTCTTAATTCTTAGGAACTTACCAATTGACTCCCAGCTGAATAATTACATTTAATTAATCTTCAGTTGCATTCCTAATTTGACAGTGATTTTAAGATGCCGTCTCCACACACCTTGTTAACATGAACCCTAATGATGCTGATCCTCTTTCCCTCATTTGCATCCCTATGAAGGCGTCTGAGATGATTTAATGACTCCGCTCAAGTCCCGTCCCGAACGTTCGCCGTCGTCTGATGAATAATTCCGTAATGTCTTAATATTTTTTTTAAAAACAAGAAAAGATTCCCGGGGCTCAGCACTAAAGGTCTCATTAAAATGTATCGGCGAGTTCTCCACGCGTGAGGTGTCGGGTCTCTTCCTGGGAAAATGTTCCATTTGACTACAGAGCCAAGTCCGACCGTGGGTCGGGGGTTCTTGAAATTGTCCTAATTAACTGTAAATTTCTGCATGGATCAGGTGGACGACTCGTTACACATTTCACAGTCCGATTAATTCCCCGTAAGTGGTGGTTTGGATTTGACTAATCTCATCTTCACAGTCTCTTTACCACTGCGCCGCTGTGCGACACCCTTGCGTTCCCGGGCGTCGGCCCACATTGCCACACGATGTCACCGTCACCTCGCTGAAAGGTGTATCCCAAACGCGCCCGCATCTCAAAATCCTTTGTGGCCTTTGCCGCGAGGGCCAGCGAACGCGTTCATGGGACATGTTGCAGTCGTTGGAACGGTAAACTGTAATTCAATTCTGCGCTCCTCAGAATCGAACCCTGTCACGTTTCTTTCTTTTACATGACATTGTAAAAGCATCCCAGATAAACGGAAAATGTCTATCATTCCAGATCAACCTTTGAATAATGGGAAACCTGCACCTTGAAAGCACAAGAGGTCTGTTTTCTTTCATACAGCTAAATATTCACTGTAAAATCAACTCTGATAGATTTCGCCACTGGCGTTGATTCAACATGGTTAGTGTTCGATTTAACAGAAGGAACCTTGCTGTGTACAGCACAGTCAACAAACACCAGATACATTTTGCCTTCATTTCAGGGAACGTAAGCGCACTGTGGGTACAGCACAGGATTGCGCCCCCCGATGGTTAGCGTGCATAATGTGCTATCAAAAAGGCATTGTGACAAGCACTGAAATGCATAAATACAAGAGCTGTTCCCGCCAACAGCTTCCTGACGTAATGTGCCGTTCTCCTTTTCCATTCTCCACGCGCTTAACTTTGCTGGCCTGGCGGAAACTAAAGACACTGTGCACTGTGTCCCTTAGTATTTGCTCAGCAGAACTAATTATTCCATATCTTTGTCTCAGCGCTGACTTGACAGCATCTTTGATAGTAAAGAGTATATAAGCCAGTGGTACAAAAGGGAGAAGGGGGGGGGGGCGCTGAAGTGCCGATCGCTCAAGCCTCCAGAGGCATTGTGTGTCAATTACCACTACATTTCACACATGAAGCCAGCTAACTAGACAGAAACACAAACAAACAAACACAATTTTTCAGTACAATAACACATACAGCCTGCCAGTCCTTAGAAAGGGCTCTTTATGAACATGGTATCCAAACAGAACCCAACATTTGTTTTAAAGTGACTTTAAGATAAAGTTTGGTGTGTGTGTGTGTATATATATATATATATATACAGATGGTGACAAATTAAAGGAAAAACCAACATAAAGTGTCTTAGTAAGGTGTTAGGCCACCATGTGTTAACACCAAGGTGTTAGATTCTAGACTATGGAACTCTACTGGAGGGATGGAACATCATTCTTCCAAAAGATATTCCCTCATTTGGTGTTTTTATGATGGTGGTGGACAGCGCTGTCTAACACATCAGTCCAAATTCTCCCATAGGTGTTCAACTGGGTTGAGATGCGACTGCGATGATTCACATCATTTTCATTCTCATCAAACCATTCGTGCCCCCTCATACCCTGTGGATGGGGCATTGTCATCCTGGAAGAGACCACTCCCATCAGGATAGAAATGTTTCATCATAGGATAAAGGTGATCACTCAGAATAACTTTATATTGATTTGCAGTTACCCTTTCCTCTAAGGGGACAAGTGGACCCAAACCATGCCAGAAAAATGCCGTCCACAGCATAACAGAGCCACCGGACCCCCTCACTGCAGGGGTTTTTCCTTTAATTTGTCACCCGTCTGTATATATATATTCTTAGTTACCTATGTGAGTGTCATGGCACCTCAGTTATGAATGGTGGAAATATTCATATTCAAAATTTAAATTAATTTGTCAAACAGTTTGTCATACAGGTCACTTGTATCTTACTGAAATATATAGCAGATTTGTTTCTCTATCTAAAAAAGTCCCTTCAAAGCAAATGGTCTGGAGCCCTTTTCTATACAAACTCAATTTTAAAGTACGAATGTGGCCATTTTGAAAGTCGCAAAAAAGTCAGCTGCGTTTTAACAGTACAAAACACTGCCCTGATATCCTGTCTAAAAGAGTCTCTCGAATTTTTCAAATCATTAGGATTAAACAGATTTTCACATCCACGTGCTAAAATCATGAATGCTCAAAGGCTACAAATACTACAATAGCCTACATATCTTTATGGGATTCATCTTTTTCATTGTTCACGGGGATCTAGCCTATACTGATAAGTACGGGCACTATTAGTTTTGTACAATGACAGCATCTTGCAAAAAAATATTTTGGGGGCTTATACATTTCACATACAAGTCCACTACGTTCAGTTCACTTTCCTTTCTTGAATCCCCATATTTGAGACATCTGTTTTCGCTTGCGAAAGGCTACTTTAGACTCCATCACATGGATAGAGTGATCCGAGTGGGCCGGCTGCAATACCGACTAATGGAATTCAGAATAGCCTCTACGGCGCATTCTACGCGTAAACGTAGTGTCCATCATTTGCGCTTTTCAGAATGCTTGCTGAACAATGACAAAACACTGGTTCAGCCGTCGTGCCGTGCAACTGAAATTCTTTCAAATAAAAAAAACGATTTATTACGAAACTAAATAGAAATAGCTTTAATATTCAACGCCAATTTAGCTATCCGCTGCTTAATTAACTATACGTTATTTTGCTATAGCCCAACATGTTTTTAATAAAGGTCGTCGTTAATTAAACGTGAATAAGCCATGGCAACACTCGAGGGCAAGTAAGCTGGATTCTACTTATACATATGTGCTCAAAATATATATATAAAGTAAAGTAACCATGTAATGTTACTTATTTACATTCAATCACTTGGTTAGTCTGTAAGTGTAGTAAATATCCTACAAGGTAACGCTAGTGTTATTAGCCAGCTGCGCTGTCGCTGAGGGGAAAAGTACGCATAAAGTAAAACCGAGTTTTGTCGTCTACCACGCGTAATTTAACACCATAAACTAAGCGACAGTCAGTAAACAACGTGCATATATACATTTATCTGAATAACAATGGAGTGAACTACTTTTACCAAATCATCAGCAATAACCACTCCCGTGTAGGCCTATTAGATGCGTGGAAATAACGCGCATCTCATTGAAGGGTTTGACACGTTTCTGTATATTTTATTTTTTTAAAGAACCTCTCAAATTGCTCAATAGTTGCTAAACCGTTTTTACCCATTGAAAAATATACTTTTAGCATGTAATATATTACCTGTGTGCTCTTGAACATACCAGTTTATGCAAACTAGATGGTGCTCGATATAATGTGGACGATCTCTTTCATGCCTCGCAAATGCTTTAAATATTCAAATGACCAGCGACAGGCAGCTAACGCGCACACTCGCACAGTAAACCTATGCGATATGGATACCAGAGCGCCTGCATGGTCTGGCTCTGCAGCACAAACATTTTCCTGAGGTAGTATAGGCTTTTCGGCATATCAACGCCTATAGCCTAGTTAAAAAAATATATAGCAGCCTTGAAAATCGACATGGATACGCTACTGGGAAAGAAGCACTGTGCGCAAAACTAGTTTTCTGTTTTCAGACTGGGCTCTGGCTGGAAAGTCAGTCGAAGGGATGTTCTCCTGACTTGGCAGATTATTGAGAAATTATGCACTAGCTTTCTCTCACAGGGGTGCACTTTTACAGTATTGCAACTCGTTTCAACGTTGGAGTAAATCAGTAGCTGGTAGTGGAACCCAGAAACAACAAAGAAAAATATAAAACATTTTATGAAAACCAATCCTTTGTCTTTGCAATGTGATATAATTACTGAGTTTATTTAATAATCACAATTTTAAAAATAAGCAAACAATTTTATGAAACCAGACGAGGCAGTCACAGCAATACAAGAATCCCCCACATTTCTAAATCGTGCTAAAATATTGTTCGATATTCGTGTTTCAGAAACGCTCGTTTTAAGGTACAAACTATTCTCCCGCTTCAGGACATTCCACAATCCAAATCCTACTAATTTGGAGGTTGTAACAACTTAGACGAGGCCATGGTGACCAACTGGTTGTGCCCTATTAGTTTAGGACTCCTTAGATAAGATCCCACAAAGTTTAGGAATTTTAAGTCTGTCACAATCGGAGGTAAGCGCGCCTACGACGTGTTCGGTGTAGCCCATACTGGGTTCCGACATGAAGTGAGGAAACAAAAGCGTATTTGCGATAGCACCGAATAAACACCATTGAAGAATGCGCACTTCTTATAACAGTTTGTTTAAGCAACTATTTCGGTACACTAGCACAGAAACAATATGGCATGCGACTTAAAGTGGAAACATGTGAAACAGTCGGACGCTCGCACATGTACAACACAAACGCGGGATCCTAATTACCTTGTTACAGCGGTAATAGTCCAACGAGCTCAGGCAATTTGGATCAGTTGGTAAAGAACATGAACCCACGCTTGAAGGGGGTGCTGGATAAAACCTTACGTCCATCTCAGAGTCTGCAAGACTGACGGCATGAAAGCAGGTTCAGTGTCTCTGACTCGCTCTCTCTTTTGTTTAAGCGAACAAAAAAGAAAAGAGGGAGAGAAAGAAAAAGGGGGTTGAGTCTTTCAGTGCACCCTTTCCTCGCATCCGTTCGCGGTCTAACTTCAGCACCAACTAGCAGTGATGCTCGTCAGACCCTCTTGATATTTTCTTCAGATGAGCCAATGCATGCATTTAAAGAAGGAAAATATATATGTAATTTTTTCTACAACACGTTAAAGTGATGGAAATTTCCCTGACCCTCTTGTAGCAATCTGACTTTTACGCTTTTCCTTCTTTCCCAAGAACGATTTTTTTTTTCTCGACTCACGGAAAGCTATGCTTTTCGTTTCTATTTCCCCCTGCTGCGTTTACTCTCCCCCTTCGTTTTTTTCATGTAGGAGTGTTTGCCTGTGCATTCAGTTCAGAGGAGAGCATGGTTGGACTGTCCCTGTCCCATTCATGCTAAATGCCAGGCGACCTCTACTGATAATGGAGGGAACAGGGGAGCTTTGGGGGAGGGGGACGTAGGTAGCTGCCTTGGCAACAGTTCTAGTTTCTGTTACTGTGCGTTTGAGATTAGCCTAGGCATGGCAGTACAGCACACAGCCGCGCATCGCGCCAGCTTCAATCTGACGGATTTATTGCTGCTGTTACTAAAAAAAATTCGAGGAACCTGGGATTTTCGCCAGAAAATGCCGCCATTGTCGTACATATTGTAGTGATAGTGGAATTTTAAATTCTGTGACGCATATACACATAATTCATATATGCACAGATGTAGCTTAGTGCATGGAGGCTTTGCCTGAGTGAAGACAGTAGATGGATTTAGAAATTTTTCTGGAATCTTTTTCTTTAAAAAAAAAAAAAAAAGTTCAGTTCATCAAAAAAGTTTGTTCAGTGTGGAACAGTAGCATAATATTAGACAGCAAATTTTCTTTTTAAAGGGACCAAGGCCCAAATTTCTTGAATTACCACGTGTTTCATTAAGCATGTGGAGGCTATATTTAGCATTTTTATTTATGACTGACGCTTTAGCAACCACCAAACTCGCCCAGTTCTTCGTGCTTAAATTTGCGAGTTTAAGGGACAGAGTTAGGGGAAACGTGCATTGGGGCTAGATTGTATGGAATTCAAATGAAAATGCAAATCGGCGATTGCATTTCGTTTACATTCGATGTGCGCACAAACCATGGCATAATTCAAATGAAAACGCAAAAGGCTATGTCGACTGTACGGGACTTTGGCGAAATGTAACAAGATAAACTCTTCAGGGTTAATCAGAAAACAGCTGTAGCTGAATACACTGGTAAAGTACTTGGTTTCCTAAACATAATTATACGAGAGATTTTGGAGAAAAAAATTAGGTGTCTTCTAAACCGAAAGTGCATCAGGTACTGTATATAGTACAGTAAGCAAGGGAAAATTGTTTCTATACGTGAACATGATTTTCTTAGTGTGTATAAACGGGGCATTTTATGCATTTTACAGTCTGTGGCTGTGGAGAGAGGAGGGTCGTATGTGCTTTGGGCTATTAATAGCCCTCTTCTATTTTATTGCACTGCGGTGTAACTGGAGAAGCGGAGGTTTTCGCAAGCGGCTACCCTTTTAAACAATCAAAATTTACGGGGTTTTCTTAAAGCTGTAGTTTATAATTTCAGACAAACATGAATAGGCTACTGTAATTGAGACGGATACGTCTCAACCACTAGGGGCAGAGTTTATAGAGTTATGTTAGATGAGAAGTCTTACAATTGTTGTTCGTTAGGCTTTTTTTTGCTTCAGGCTTTGGGGAACACAGAAAAGTTATGTCAAATAAAATTTTGTTTTAAAAGTTTATATGCAATCAACCTCATTCCTAACTGACTTGAATGTTCTGTTTCCTCTCCACGGAATTAGTCATGTAGGATAGAATCTTGATTGTTCTGCCATGGTGTAAGAAATTCATGTTTACTACACTGCGTTTCCCGATAATGATCAATCTTAGGGTTAAGTGCCAGCGATTCTACGAACGCTCTTTAATTTGTAACACGCGTTTCCCAAAACAGTTCTTAAAGCGTAAACGTGCACTCACCTCTTAAAGGTGGGTTCTCACCAAATCCGGCGACAAATCCTACCAGGGAACATTAACGGCTCCTGATTGGTTAGACGGTTATCAAACCAGAACAATATGGCTGCCTGATAGATACAATATCCCACCTAAACAGTCCACTAAAATACGTTTCTGAAAACATTTGAGGCGAGAAATAGGCCATGCAGTTGCTAAATCTTGATTAATATTTGATCTAAAATGCATACTTTGACGAGCTGCAGCTCAGGACAGGCGGATAGCTGGCTCTGCAGCTCAGGACAGGCGGATAGCTGGCTCTGCAGCTCAGGACAGGCAGGTAGCTGGCTCTGCAGCTGGATATGAGGGCTGGGGCGGGACCGTACAAGGAGGGCTGGAACGTGGCGGGAAACACGGACGGGTGGAAAATGGATCCTCCCTCGACGGGTAGCTGAGTCCGCCGACGGAGCCGGGAACCAGGGCCCCCTCGCTTTCTCCTGGGCCCATAGTTACCCGGACACAGGACCAGGCAGGTCCCTTCGAAGGCTGACCGTTGGAGTCGGGTGGTTGAAGGGGTTGTGGGCTCAGGGCTGGCCGGCTGGAGGGTTAGGACTCTGAGTCCAACTGAGTGGGAGGTGGGCTGAAAAAGAGTCCGGGTTGATGGGTGGTGGTCGGCATGCCGACGGGCGAATTCAGGGTTCTGCCCCCAGATACCCATGAGGTATATGACTGGCGACCGCCCGCTGGGTCCTAACTGGCGAGTTCCTTCTGTTAGGTGTTGGTGGGGGAAGGACCCAAACGCAGACAGGAGTACAAAAAAAACAAAGTTTAATAAAGGGTAAGGCGGCAATCCATGGTGAAATAGGCTGGGTCAAAAACTGGGGAGACAGGGCAACGGTACAAAGACAGAGTCCAAAGAGTGGTCACAGAACAGGCAGGGATCAGAACTGGGAAGGCACAGCAAAAGCACAAAAACACGATCCAAAAACAGGGTCGCGAGAACACAGGCAGGGGTCAAAACCGGGGAGGCATAAGAGGAACAAAAAGAAAACAAAACGAAGAATAGACAATGAAAAATAAACAACAATGGGGGGAAGGATGAGGGAATAACAAAAACTCAGAAACAGATATTACAGAATAAACAGAAAACTCGGAGGATACTCGGAAAACCAGAAGGCACCACAGAAGCAAAAAATCTTGTAAGGAACTAGCAAAGACAGACTGAAATAACAAGGTTTAAATACACAGGGAGAAGATTACACAAAAGGAATCAGGTGTGAAGAAGAGGGGAAATGGGAGACTACACAGGTGAGAACAATGAGGGTTAACAGGGACCAATAATACAATAACGGGGGAAACGCAAGACACGGACTGGAATACACATGGACACAATGATAACACACAATGATCCTGGGGTTAGCAGGTAGACAAGTGCACAGCTCGGAGGGGAGGAACGCGAAAGTGGACACACGTGCAGAGAATGCAAAATCAGATAGATACAGGGATAGGATAACGAGGAGGGAAATGACAGCTGCAGGTAGAAACTCAAGATGAATTAGTAATTAGTAATGTTAGTAGCGAACTCTAAAACCCTAATGTTAGTAGGCTAGCTGGTTAGTATTATATACACGTTAGTTTGTTAGCAGGTTAGTATTAAATCTAATCTAACAGCTAGTATGATTAGTACATTAGTATTATACACAAATATTAATAAAGCCAGAAGGAAGAAAACGAGATACGAAATACAGAGAAAACCCGAATGTTCCCAAAATCACCCGAATAGTGCAATGACAAAGACAGGGAGTGGAATCTGAGGAACATGGAACGCGGACTGACAATCGCGAGGGTGAAAGAAATCAGGAAAAATAATAATACAGAATAAACAGACAAATTACAGGATCCTAACAAACGGATTTGAATAGGCCTGTTACAAAGTCGTTTACAGTGATACGTTCACACGATCTGAACTGACACCCCGTTCAAGAATTCTTTGTGCAGATTGTGCATTTTTTTTATGAATAGCGTCTCACGTCACAGCATCTTGTGATGTACCACGTGATCAAAGTACAGTACCACATAATTGACTACCTGTTTCTTTTTATTTTTTTGTACAGAGCAGATGGGAACATAGCCTAATGCATCAACTCATTAAAATCAATTAATTACACTCTCGTATTCACTGAGGCTGAATGAATGGTTACCTTAATAATTTAAGATAAATGTTGGGAAAAGCTCCCCACCAAAAGTTTTGACATCAGTTAGATGTCTAATCAACGTTGGTCATGGAGGTTGATATGCCATCGATTAGTAGGACAGAAATTTAGGTTTTTTTTGTTTTGACGTCGGTCTATTGCAACATGGGGATGAGTACAAAACACTGATCAATTATAGGTAAAAAAGTGGTCAGTGGACAGCTCACAGCTACGTTGCTTAGGCCTACCACTGCTCTGCTATAGAATCAGATCGTATGAAGTATGAAACAAAACAAATAGTTTGCACAGGCAATGGAATAAATTACTTACAATATTTTTCCTTTTTGTTCCAAACTGTCAAGTCCTCTTGAAATCAACATCACAAATCTGTGTCAAAAGTAGTCCTATGATATTTTTATACTTTTTACACAAATCTGATTCCGTTATAAGCAAGATAGCCACAACATCTTCCCAATGGGCAAACTACCTTCAAGCTACGTCGCGACTACCTCCCACAGAAGGAGCGCGGCAAAGCATATACGTTGGCCCTATGTATATGTGCTGCCTGGGTTGCTTGCGGGGTAAATGCAAGTAAAGTGACCCTAATTACACTGTAAAAAAACTGTATTTTTATGGTAAAATGTACAGATTTACAGGAGTTCACTCTTTTTTTAAAAACTAAGTTTTTTGACTGTCAAAGTCATGTAAAATAACGGCAATACGTCGTTATTTAACGGCCAGTTCATAAAATAAAATATACACAGTTTTTTCATTGAAATGGTTTTTCACTGGCGACATTGCTGCCATTTCTTACGGGATATTGTTTAGTGTAGCCTAAGCTATGGGTGGACTGCAGTTGTTCAGCTATGCAGTAGGCTGCGTCCTCTCTGATGATTCAATATTCCTGTCATAAAATCTTTGTCACATCAGCCCAACAAATAAGGGTAGAAATGGAAATATAAAGGTATATGCGCATATACAGTACATAGCTACATCCGTTAATTCAATAATAGGCTCCAGTAGACCCATTATGAAAAAGATTTTAGCAAGCATTACGTGTACCCGTCTATGCGGTGGGACTGAGCCCAACTCAATTAATTCAGTTCAACACAGAATTTTTCATTTTATCTCAGACCAATCCAGAGAACCTTGAAGAGTGTATGTCTAACTTTAATTATGTATACTCAACAGGCAGTACTCAATGGTGTGACACTTAGGCCGACTGTTTATCTTTGTCCGTCCAGTTCAGAGTTCTTAGTTAAGTTTTAATGTACCACTTTACATTCATAGCAAACAGTGAGAAAATGTCCACAAGTGCTGACAGCAAATATGTTCTGTTCCATTCTGTTCTTCAGTAGAATTCAAGAGAAAAGACAACCTATGTTCAGGAACTACTGAAGTGGAGAAACCAGGAAAATCACAGCCAACCAGCTCTAGGAATTTTACATGGTGTTACATGTGTTCTTAACAGACACCCCAATTTATTATTTTTTAAATTATTATTATTATTATTATTATTTTCAAATATTAAAGTAAACCTGATATTTGCTGCATCATTTCAGGTAAACACACTTGTTCAAGTGGACAGCAGCTTGCTTAATTGCAATTCAATCCTGCAACCGTTGTGTGTAGAGGTCAAGTTTCTCTGTCCCAGACATGCACAGCAGCAATGTAAGATCAGCAGCTCCGATAACCATTTTTTTATTGCTAGATATTTCTTGGTCAGTAAATGAGAAAGAGGCAGACCTTGCCTGATTGATTGACTGAACTGGCAGACCCTGTCATCCAGAGTGACTTAAAATGTTAATATGATGCTGGACACATTAAATACATCACAGCAGAACAAACAACAAGCAACAAAAACCATTAAAAGCATGTAAATTGTACTTAATTTAATTGTATTTATTATGTTATGCTGCTCTCAATAATCCCAGATCAGGAAATCAAATGTGATTATTAAAAGTTATTCATTTGTAAGGTCTCACTTTCTGACATCTCCAATCCAATCCACCAATGTATGTACAAACTATGTACAAGCGTGGTGAACATTCCTGCTGCCGGCTCTCCTCCACGCAGTATTCGCCAGCTGCTTCTTTACACGCCGCAGCCACAAGGTGCACATGCGCAGAGCGAGGGTAGAGGAAACCCACTCGTACATGTGCGCAGAGATCAAGCCACATGCAGGCGATGAACAATGCTATCCAAACTGACTGAATCCCTCCCTTATATCCCATGTACGACACAAAGCCAATTGTGCACTGCCCCTGCCACAATCGCCACTGGCGAGGGTCGGATTCGATCCGAGACCGTAGTGCTCACCGTGGCGCTTTTACTGAGTGAGCTACCCAGAGGCCCTATGTTGCAGTGAAAATATTTAGAAAAATATTATTTATTTCATGTGTATTGAAGTTACCTTGTAGTGTGGATGTCTGCAAAGTATAGAATATATGGTTCTTCAGATTAAGTCCAGAGACTCATGTCCCCTAGAGGGGACACAAATGAATTTCCGGGTCTTAGGAGGAATAAAAGGATAAAGACGATTTAGAGGAAAACAGGAAATGGGTAAATCAGAATCATATCAGGGTTTCCCCTCACTCTACAAGGCATGTCTCATTCAGGGATCCGCAAGCGATAAACCTGCAGGATCCATTATCCATGTTCTAGTCTAGTCAGGGCTGTGTGACATTACAGTGGCATATATTTGTAAATGATTCCTCTTAAATTTCCATCATTAAGCTTTCATAATGGTGTCATAAGCATGCCAAGACCCAAGTTGATACATCATACTGTGTCATAACATGTACAAAGTCACGTGTTGGAGAGCTTAGTGTGTCCGCGCACAAGCAGTGGTTTGCCGCCAGGGCATTGCAAATGTAAGTCCGCATCATGTCATTGGCCGTCTGTGGTCAACAGTCCACAGCAGTGGGAGCTAGTTTGTTTCATCTCCTGGAAGTGGTGGTCTTGTTAATTAGGGTTCCTTGAGCTACAACTGCATAGGGACTCCCAAACTACTCACTGGACACCTGCAGGTTACCAGCTGTCATCGGTGGCTATATTACATGGACATGAATATTCAGATGCAAACCCAAATATTCCCTGTGCCGAGTCATGTAAACAACTTATAACCAGAATACTGATTAAATCATGGTAAGTCATGTTGGACACGGTATGACCCATTTTTGTCTCTCAGTTATGAAATGTAATGTAATTTCTGGATAGAAGAAAGCACTGCCACAGCGATGTCTTTAAAAATTTTCTGAGAAAACAAAAACAGGCTCAGCAATTTAGTGGAATGGGTAAGAACCTGGGATATGTTTCTTGGTAATGGTGAGGAAATAGCAGGCTTGTAACTGAAACCACTGCCATTGTGCCCATGAGCATGATACCAAACCTGAAGTACTTCAATAAATATCCAGCTGTATAAATGGATTGTTGGTAAAATAATGTACACTGTGTAAGTCATGTGGTTATAAGTGTTTCTGTTAAATGGCAAAAATGAAAATGTAACACAATGTAATTCAAAAGTCTCTCCCAAACAGTAGAGTTAGCATGATGTTATACACACGGTGGTTACAGGGTTTATTTGGGATGTTTTGATGAACAGAAGAATATTTCGGACCATGCTATTTAATGGTGGATGGAAACAGCTTGAACAGGACATTTGCCTGGAATACTGGTAGTCAGTGTGATGTGTGTCTCTGCCCTGCTTGCTAGCCACTGTGCCGCTTGTGATGTGGGAAATGGCACTGGCTGAATCAGTGCACTGCTTGATGTGATTGACACACTGGAGAACTAAGCTCATATGCACAGTAAAATGTTCAACTCTCAGAGTTGATTGGGCTCTTAGAACCAGTGCCCTAACTGAACCTTGTTATTGCAGTGCCCTAACAGAACCTTGTTATTGCAGTGCCCTAGCAGAACCGTGATATTGCAGTGCCCTAACAGAACCTTGTTATTTCAGTGCCGTAATGGAACCTTTTTATTGCAGTGCCCTAACAGAACCTTGTTATTTCAGTGCCGAAATGGAACCTTTTTATTGCAGTGCCCTAGCAGAACCTTGTTATTACAGTGCCGTAATGGAACCTTTTTATTGCAGTGCCCTAACTGAACCTTGTTATTTCAGTGCCGTAATGGAACCTTTTTATTGCAGTGCCCTAACAGAACCGTGATATTGCAGTGCCCTAGCAGAACCTTGTTATTGCAGTGCCCTAACAGAACCTTGTTATTTCAGTGCTGTAATGGAACCTTTTTATTGCAGTGCCCTAACAGAACCTTGTTATTGCAGTGCCCTAGCAGAACCTTGTTAGTGCAGTGCCATAACTAAACCTTGGTATTGCAGTGCCCTAGCAGAACCGTGATATTGCAGTGCCCTAACAGAACCTTGTTATTGCAGTGCCCTAGCAGAACCGTGATATTGCAGTGCCCTAACAGAACCTTGTTATTTCAGTGCCGTAATGGAACCTTTTTATTGCAGTGCCCTAGCAGAACCTTGTTATTGCAGTGCCCTAGCAGAACCTTGTTATTGCAGTGCCATAACTAAATCTTGGTATTGCAGTGCCCTAGCAGAACCGTGATATTACAGTGCCCTAGCAGAACCTTGTTATTGCAGTGCCCTAACCGAACCTTGTTATTTCAGTTCCTTAACTGAACCTTGTTATAGCAGTGCCCTAAGAGAACATTGTTATAGCAGTGCCCTAAGAGAACCTTGTTATTTCAGTGCCGAAATGGAACCTTTTTATTGCAGTGCCCTAGCAGAACCTTGTTATTACAGTGCCGTAATGGAACCTTTTTATTGCAGTGCCCTAACTGAACCTTGTTATTTCAGTGCCGTAATGGAACCTTTTTATTGCAGTGCCCTAACAGAACCGTGATATTGCAGTGCCCTAGCAGAACCTTGTTATTGCAGTGCCCTAACAGAACCTTGTTATTTCAGTGCTGTAATGGAACCTTTTTATTGCAGTGCCCTAACAGAACCTTGTTATTGCAGTGCCCTAGCAGAACCTTGTTAGTGCAGTGCCATAACTAAACCTTGGTATTGCAGTGCCCTAGCAGAACCGTGATATTGCAGTGCCGTAACAGAACCTTGTTATTGCAGTGCCCTAGCAGAACCGTGATATTGCAGTGCCCTAACAGAACCTTGTTATTTCAGTGCCGTAATGGAACCTTTTTATTGCAGTGCCCTAGCAGAACCTTGTTATTGCAGTGCCCTAGCAGAACCTTGTTATTGCAGTGCCATAACTAAATCTTGGTATTGCAGTGCCCTAGCAGAACCGTGATATTACAGTGCCCTAGCAGAACCTTGTTATTGCAGTGCCCTAACCGAACCTTGTTATTTCAGTTCCTTAACTGAACCTTGTTATAGCAGTGCCCTAAGAGAACATTGTTATAGCAGTGCCCTAAGAGAACCTTGTTATAGCAGTGCCCTAAGAGAACCTTGTTATTTCAGTGCCGTAATGGGACCTTTTTATTGCAGTGCCCTAACTGAACCTTTTTATTGCAGTGCCCTAACTGAACCTTGTTATTGCAGTGCCCTAACCGAACCTTGTTATTTCAGTGCCCTAACTGAACCTTGTTATAGCAGTGCCCTAAAAGAACCGTGTTATTTCAGTGGCCTTATTAACCTGAACAAAGCAAAAATAAAGGAAAAATAAAGTGAATCCTAGCTTTGTCCTTGGAACAGGCAGTGACACAGAGAGAGGCACAGCGAGAGGGAAATAAAGAGGGGGATAAGGTAGAAGGAGGAAAGGATGGAGAGATAGGGAGGGAAGGCTGGAGAGAGAGGGAAAGAGTGAGAATGAGCTAGTTGCACCTCTTAAGAAATATAAATAATACAGTCATGGGATCTGGAGGGAACTGTCACTGTGATGTGTGGCCTTGCCAGCTCCACCCCCAACAGGACCTGCCATCTACCGAAATGCTTATTACCCAGAGTGCAGGCACAGTGCCGGAGCATGAACCCGCTAAATGGGAGCCGCAGATGGGCTTCCCCCCAGTCCGCAGCAGGGCTGGCCAGACAGGCGGAGGCAGTGCGTGGGGCAGCGCAGGGTTAACTGCTGGCCAGGCTCCATGGTTTCATGGGAATGGAATGTGGTAGTGCTTGAGTGGTGCTCCCTTCCCAGCATCCCCCAGTGCTAAAAACAAGGCCCGCTGAATGCTAATGATCTGTATTATCAAAGAACAATTGATGGACTACCACTGCACAACAGAAACTAATTACTGCTAAAGCTTTATTAGCCTTTAATTACGGAACCTCTTTGGCAATTAGCAGAACAAAAACACTTTTCCTTTTTATTGCCACAATAAAAGCCACAGCTGCCGGGGAAAGAAGGGGAATATTAAAGATGAAAAATGGAAACATAAAACAGCACTTCTTTTTAATGCCAGAATGTGTCCGGGTAATGAACTGGGAATCATAATCAACCTGGATACACTGGATGCTAAACATTAAAATGAGAAATAAACAGCCACACAATATATTTTAAGTGTAGATCTTCTAATGATCTGTGTGATCAGATATTTCACAGTGTTTTCTAGTTTTTCATTTTTTCCCATGTTTTTTGGTTCCTGAGCAGACCCTCAGCACACATTGATACATTCATACTAATATAAACATATGGCTTTGTTTTTATTGAGGCACTTGTCTGATTCACCAGCCTGGAATTAATTTCAAGGAGTCTAATCACAATGTGGTCTGGATTCAATCCTTTACAGGATCCAGTTCATTGAAAACACAATGAACTAATGAGCATAATGAGTGCGTTTGTTATTTTCTTCAAAAATCCAAAATTACGGGGATCACTGAACATGGAAACTTGAAGTGTGTGCGAAGTTAAAAAATAACAGATCAAAATTTGAGCGAAGAGTTACAAGCAAGCACTCACTCTGCAGTCCGGCAGCTTAGCAGCGCAGTCATCGCATAAGAGCTTCATGTGCAGGTTGGTGTACAAAGGCTGCAGGTCCTCCATGGACCGGTGGAGGTGCCCTTGAGCAGTGTGCGGGCAGCCTCCCTCCCTGTGTGGGCCTACAGCCATCTGTATGCCACTCTCTGGGGTTGCCAGTATGGCACCAGCATAGTTCAGCACCTGACCCATGGGGGTACCACCACACTGGGATGCCCTAAAGTCAAACACACGGGCCAGTTTTCCTCGTTTCTCATAAAGGATATCACACAACTTGACAGCAAGACAAACAAATGACTGGATTCCCCAGACAGGCAAGTTAACAAATGTATTAGTTAAATAAAAACACTGACCAGGCCTTAACCAGCCTCGAATAATAAATAACTAATGACAGAACTGAGTGATTACACTGTTAGGCTGAACCAATACACTTAGAAAATGTGAAGCAATTATAAATATATAATCCATTATGGCTCCAAAAACTAGTTTAAATTTGTTAATGGCCAAACATTTTTTCATATCCAGAAACCTATCATATTTAGAACAATTCTTTAAAAATTGTTTGAACTTTCCAAAATCCGGGAACCTAGTAGTGAAGACTCACTGTGGCTGATCTTTCTGTTACAATTCAGTGAAATAAGGGGCTTCATTTACAACAGTCTTTGTTTGAAAAGCGTCCCAGTCGTTACTATGCACAAACAACAAATATTTGCATTGAATTAACTGAAGTCGCTTTTGCGACTCATTTTTGTGGGAGTTACCATCAAAATCTTTTCATCAAATGCTAAGTTAATTACAGTTCCCCTGACATGGTCTAAACTAAATCCAGATGAGAAGCTTTAATCTCGAATCTCAGCTACGTGTTTATTTAAAGGATCTCCAGTCTATTGAGACCGAGGCTCTCTTCTCTTTGTCTAATTCTTCAGCGGGGTAAGAATTCCAAAACAAACTCTCGCTATGTTTACAAGTGTCTCAGTGAATCCAGAGATGGAGTCTGATGTGTTTTCTGAAGATTCGCAATTAGGGATGAATGACAGGCACTGCTTGATCCTCTGAAATTGCTGCTCTCAGCAATCCTCAGTTACGAGTGCTGATCCTCTGACATCACTGCCCTCAGTAAGCCTCAATTATGTGGGCTGATCCTCTGACATCTCTGCTCTCAGTAAGCCTCAGTTATGAGTGCTGATCCTCTGACACCGCTGCTCTCAGTAAGCCTCAGTTATGAGTGCTGATCCTCTAACATCGCTGCTCTCAGTAATCTTCGGTTATGAGTGCTGATCCTCTGACATCACTGCTCTCAGTAATCCTCAGTTATGAGTGCTGATCCTCTGACACCGCTGCTCTCAGTAAGCCTCAGTTATGAGTGCAGATCCTCTGACATCACTGCTCTCATTAGTTTTCAGTTATGATTGCTGATCCTCTGACATTGCTGCTCTCAGTAAGCCTCAGTTATGAGTGCTGATCCTCTGACATCTCTGCTCTCAGTAAACCTCAGTTATGAGTGCTGATCCTCTGACACAGCTGCTCTCAGTAAACCTCAGTTACGAGTGCTGACCCTCTGACATCACTGCTCTCAGTAAACATGAGTTACGAGTACTGATCCTCTGACATTGCTGCTCTCAGTACGCCTCAGTTATGAGTGCTGATCCTCTGAAATCGCTGCTCTCAGTAAACCTCAGTTATGAGTGCTGATCCTCTGGAATCGCTGCTCTCAGTAAGCCTCAGTTATGAGTGCTGATCTTCTGACATCACTTCAGTCAGTTAGTCTCAGTTATGAGTGCTGATCCTCTGACATCACTGCTCTCAGTAAACCTCAGTTAGGAGTGCTGATCCTCTGACATCACTGCTCTCAGTAAGCCTCAGTTGTGAGTGCTGATCCTCTGACATCGCCACAAGCATTGAAGAGATGAGCTCATCTGTTGATTGAACAACATATTTATTCTGTGTATAATGATCAACTGACACTACATGACGATCTTTTATTTTTGTTCATGAGGATCTACTGACATTATTCATAATGATCTACTGATTCTGTCAATGCTGGTCTACTGACACTATTCATAAGGATCTACTGATTCTGTCAATGCTGGTCTACTGACACTATTCATAAGGATCTATTGATTCTGTCAATACTGGTCTACTGACATTATTCATAAGGATCTACTGATTCTGCCAATGCTGGTCTACTGACACTATTCATAAAGATCTACTGATTCTGTCAATGCTGGTCTACTGACACTATTCATAAGGATCTATTGATTCTGTCAATGCTGGTCTACTGACATTATTCATAATGATCTACTGATTCTGTCAATACTGGTCTACTGACACTATTCATAAGGATCTACTGATTCTGTCAATGCTGGTCTACTGACACTATTCATAAGGATCTATTGATTCTGTCAATGCTGGTCTACTGACATTATTCATAAGGATCTACTGATTCTGTCAATGCTCGTCTACTGACACTATTCATAAGGATCTACTGATTCTGTCAATGATGGTCTACTGACATTATTCATAAGGATCTACTGATTCTGTCAATGCTTGTCTACTGACACTATTCATAAGGATCTACTGATTCTGTCAATGATGGTCTACTGACATTATTCATAAGGATCTACTGATTCTGTCAATGCTGGTCTACTGACATTATTCATAAGGATCTACTGATTCTGTCAATGCTGGTCTACTGACATTATTCATAAGGATCTACTGATTCTGTCAATGCTGGTCTACTGACACTATTCATAAGGATCTACTGATTCTGTCAATGATGGTCTACTGGCACTATTCATAAGGATCTACTGATTCTGTCAATGATGGTCTACTGACATTATTCATAAGGATCTACTGATTCTGTCAATGCTGGTCTACTGACACTATTCATAAGGATCTACTGATTCTGTCAATGCTGGTCTACTGACATTATTCATAAGGATCTACTGATTCTGTTAATGAGGGTCTACTAACACTAGATAAGGATCTACGAATTTTGTGAATGACGGTCTACTGATACTGTACATAAGGATCTACTGTTTCTGTGCATGAGGCTCTACTGACACTGTACATACTGAGCTCACATGAGAAGCTGAGATGGCCCACAGCTGTGAATGGAAACATATTCCCTCTTCATGTGCACATGATTGACGGAGGCCCAAATTCAACGCATTGTGCTTCTTCCTGGACTTTAAGTCAGGCATTTTCATTTGCAATGTGTGTCACACTTTTGCCTGGGAGTAATCAGCTCTAAGGATGGTAGTGTCACTAACTCGCAAACAATAGTAACATTCCCAGAGAACATTTCCCAGAATGTTAGGAATGTTAGTGTAAATGTTCCCACACTTTAAACCCAAATGCTTTTTTAATAAATGAGTCTTCTCAATAATTTAAAAGGAGTAAAACGTTTTGTTAAAAAGCAGTGAAAACTTGAACAGATAAAGTTTCCCTACTTGAATAGGCAAGGCGGTCAGTTTCCCCAAACCATTTATTCAAAGATTTCTGGTTTACATTGCTCAGTATGTGCACATTGTCAAGTTTCTTGGACATTATCTGAAAATCAAAAGGAAGTATTCAGTTTTGATATTCAACAGAAAGAATAACTTGAACAGTGGATGGTCATTTATGTAAATTTTATCAGGAATGTTAGCAATGTTAAACAATTCTGCCATTCCAATGCTTTCCATTCAGAACATTCTTAAAATGTATTTTGACGCATTGCGCTCATGCCTAAAACATCATGTCCTTCTTGATGCTTTGCATGACTAAATAATAACCATGAGGAGATGTTTCCAGCCAAGTTTGTATGTAATAAACCTGGAAAGTTTTTTCGGTGACTGTGACGGAACTTGCTCAGAACAAGACTGTTTGGAGAAGGTTCTCACCATAATGTTATCTGACAATCGAACGATGGACTAACAAGAATGTTCCCCAGCGGATGTTTCCTTGAAAAATGTGCAGTTTGCTGGGTTTTTGCCTTCAGTTCACCACTGTATCACAAAAAGGATCTGACCTCTAGCAGTGGCCTTTCAGTTCCTGTTTAGCTTCCTACAGAACAGTCTGCTGAGTCTGTAAAATACCCTAGAAATGTGTGACAAATGGGGAGAAAAACACACAGCTTGTAGCTATAACTCCACAATCATCACACAGCTTGTATAGTGTATATTATATTTGGTATAGGGAGAAGCACGTTGCAGCTTGGATGCTTCTGGGCCCGGCTATAACTTCACACTCATTACCCTCCATTAGCCGGCCCAGCCAGCCCCTTGGTGTGGAGGGATTTTTCTTCTTCTTTAATTAGAGATGACTAATTCTGAGGCCTCAGGCAGACAGTGTGAATGCCTATATCACCAACTACATTGCCAAAGGAGCCCAGATCACTTGACAGGCTTAGCGCTTCAGAAACCCAGCTCAAACATGATGGTTTATACTTTATGTCTTCATTTAATTCAGAGACGCTCCTGTTGAGTTTACACATTATCCGTTTATGTTGTCAGATATTTAGGTACAATGCCCAATTAACCATATCAGATTTGAACCTGCGAGCCTTTGTTTTGGAGAGTCACACACCGCATGGCCACATAAAATACCATTGACATCTACTAAGCTTGGTTTTCTAATGTGTTGGACGTGACTTTTTGTTGAGGTATTGGTAAATGTATTAAAGGCAGTTCAACTGACAAAATAAACATCAATGGATGTATAGGGAGTCACCTGATGGTGATAACAGCTCACTGTCCAAAAGTAAAGTGAAGATATTGTGGGTCCTGTTCTCTGTTGGTCATGTTTATGGCCGGGTCTGTATAGAGGCCGCTGTTCCATTTACATACTAGCTCGATTACTGCTGTATGCCACGCCCTTCCTGGTCTCCTTGCGTCATATGGCCGGAGGGTACCGGGCTTCCATAAGAGCGGGCATACACTGGGATTTGAGCCTATTTTTAAGACGATCCTGCTGCCGCTGACAGACTTTGCAAATCGTGCTGAACTTCAGCTAGGATCGGCTGACGTTGGTTTGACGTGCGAAAAGGTGTGAAAGAGTGAGAGATGCCCAATCAACTGCCCCAGGACCTCACAATGAGCTGATGGACAATCGGGGGAATTATGACATATTTTGCTTGTCTTTTCATGTAGTATGAGCAGAATCGCAACCCGATTTCCTGAAAGTGTGCGGATACTTCACTGTGTTTGCACGAAAGTCATGCCAGTCTGCATCATAACAAATCTAGTGCTAGAAAAAGCATGTTCAGAGGAATTTACCCCTATTACCGGCCCGATGGTTTAGCTCATTCATTGCGTTTTTTTACATTGCCTTCGTAAACCTGGCCTGCCACCTAGTTAGCTAGACCTACACTTAAAGCTAGAAACTACAGCTTAATATTTTTGTCCTAACCTGGTGTAATGGTGGCGTGACGTGTGAGGTAGGAGGGGCCAAACGCAGCAAGGGGGATTCATTAAGCACTAGGCCACTAGGACGGGAAACCCTGTAGTTAAAGGAAGGAGACAAGACAGGGAAACACACATACCAAGGCTACTAACCGGCTCACTGTCACACACCAATGAGTAGAAGCGCAAACGCCAGGTTTCTCAGTAAGAAAACCAAACAAGGCTAATGGAACAAAGCACTGGGCTCCCATACTTGAACAAGCAAAGTGACTAAAGAAAGAGCCAGAAATAATAAACGCCCTGTCTCGGTAACAAGACGCATAAGAACAGGCGAGTAGCATAATGGCACAAATAACACACACCAAACGTACCGAACACTGCAAACTAATACGAATTAGTATACGAGGAGGTGAAAGGAACGGAGATCTAACGTTCCAAGGCTACTCTCAGAGACTCGCAGTCAAACGCAAACCTGTCAACAAAAACGCCCAAGCTCCATATGAGGAGAGACATACCTGGAGAGCGAACAGAACTACAGTTCCGAACAAAATCGTCCCGCAAGCAAAAAGGACGAAACAGAACAGCTGCACCGGAATTACCGGCTAAAAGACTAACGCGAGTTTGATAGGAAATAAACGCCCTGCCTCTTGGTAAAGAAGAATGTAACGAGGAGGCGAAGGAACAGATATAACATTCCATGGCTACTTTCATAGGCTCACAGTCACATGCAGAGAACATAAAGGGGTAAACGCCCAATCTCCCAGGAGAGAGAAACATTTTACAGGCGAGTCGACGGAGCACCGTCGTTCCATAACTTTACTATCAAAAATGACTAATGCAAGCTTAATAGAAAACACACGCCATAGCCTCTCAGTAAAGGAAAATGTAACGAGGCGAAGGAACAGAGATAACGTTCCATGGCTACTTTCATAGGCTCGCAGTCACATGCAAAGACCAGGAAGCAGGAACAGAAAAGAGCCAGGGAGGAAGAGTCCGGATAACTACATCTACATTGGCAAGTACGCCAGGGGGGAAGAGTCCGGATAACTACATCCACATAGGCAAGTACGCCAGGGGGGAAGAGTCTGGATAACTACATCTACATAGGCAAGTACGCCAGGGGGGAAGAGTCCGGATAACTACATCTACATAGGCAAGTACGCCAGGGGGGAAGAGTCCTAATAACTACATCCACATAGGCAAGTCCCGCATTACTCCAGAAAACGTAAAGAGGTAAAGGCCCGATCTCCCAGTAGAGAGAAACATTTTACAGGCGAGCCGACGGAGCACCGTCGTCCCATAACTTTACTAGCAAAAATAACTAACACAAGCTTAGTAGAAAATAAACACCCTCGCCTCTCGGTAAAGGAAAATGTAACAAGGCGAAAGGAACAGAGAACTAACGTTCCAAGGCTACTTTCAGAAACGCGCAGTCACACACAAACATGTCCACAACATCGCCCAAGCTCCATATAAGGAGCGAACACAATCATCCCGCAGGTAAAAAGGATGAACAGGACAGCTGCACCGGACATCCACCGGCCAAAAGACCAACGCAAACTTAATTGAAAATAACCGCCCTGCCTCTAAGAATAAATAAAGCCCTAAAGTCAGTATGATAAAACGCCCTGGCTCTTAGTAAGAAACTACCATACAAATACACACAATCAAACAAAGACTCCTCTCGCTTTCACGGAAGACAGCAGACAGAGAGAGGAGAAAGAGACAGAAAAGGGCAAAAGATCTAGGCAACAGACAAAAAGGAAAGACCAGAAAACGGTGACAAAAACGAGCACACAAAAAAGGAATTCAACCTTAAAGCTCAAAGCACAAAGGCAAGTCCTGCAAAACTCCAATAAAGCACAACGGAGCAAAACGGTCTCCTTAAAAATCTAGACCTAAACATACTGGCTAAACATTAAAAGGGCAAAATAATACCGCACACAAAACAGCACAAATAATGCCAGACAATACACCACAATACAAATCAACAAACAATCAATCAATATCGAAGCCCCGGACAAAGGAAACAGAAGGCTTATATAGCTCCCCGGCAAACACGCACACCTGTGAACGCTGACGAGACTTCTCCGCGAAAAGCCGAGACGGAGCCAAAACTCCACTAACAGAGCAGCGCCCACGTGTGGCGACCGAGGAACATGACCGCAAGGGAAAAAGGGTCATAAACCATGACACCTGGGGTATACTATGAAGGAAGCTAAACAAAGCCAGGATTTATTTGCGTTAGCTAGCTTGCTCCTGAAACCAATCTATGAGCCAAAACAACAAATGGCCTGTTTTAGCTTTATTAGTACACAATTCCTGGCAACTCTGCCGAATATGGAGTTTCTAAGTGGCACTATTGTCCCGTAGCTAGTCCATTTAACAAGCAACCCCCACCCAGCCTCACCTGCAACTATACTGACCCGAGTGTGGCACAGTAGACAATAGCGTCTATCTGTGAGTTCATAAAAAAAAAAAAACATTCCCGAACCAAAAATTTGTATTCCATAATAGCAACAAGATAAAGCCAACAATAGCCCGAATGTATGCTATATGAACTACACCACGTCATTCTACTATCTAAATGTCACGGTTTTTCTGGTTGCCATCCCTTTCCCGCTTAGGGTTTCTTGCTGCCTCGAGACGGCTTCCAGCCCGTGTTTTATCTTCGTCCAGGGTATCAATTTGCTCACCTGTTCCAGGTGATTTTCCCCGATAAAAAAGCTCCTTACTTCCCTTTTCCGATGCTTTGTTGTCAGTTCGCCTGTACACTAAGCCAGGTATCAATATTGGAAAAAAGCGACCACTTCATTTCAAAGGTTTGCTTTGATTTGCCAGTGCTGCTCTGTCTCAGACAGTCACCTTATTTCTTTCTATCTCTTACCTCTCGGTTTAGTGAGAGTTCTCTCTTTTTTCAGTTCACCTCCTTATTTCGGCCGTTTAAGTGTTACGTGCCGGAGGTGTCTTTTCTGTTTTCTGTCTCCCTTTTCTGCTGGCTCTATTTTATGAGCTTAGGGGATATTTCTGTTATATACTTGTGTCTTTGAGTTTCACCCACTTTTTCCGGGTTGATTTCTGTTTGGCTATACGCCGGGAAGTTTTGTTCCCTTCTTTTGTTTTTCTGCTCCGTTCGTGGATTCCTTGCTCCCCTCTAGTGGTCCTCACATTCCTGGGTGACTTGTTCTGACTCCGTCCAGTCGCATCTGGTTCTCCGAGACCAAAACCATCACACTAAATGGTACAACGTCATTCTAAAAATGGTATGACTGCTACATTAAGCCATTTTCCAAGTCTCTGTGATGCACACACCTGGGGCTCTATCTTGGCAATCTTGGCGCTTGGTCTAAGCGCATGGCGTAAAATCCATTTAGGGCGTGTCCAAGTCCACTTTTGCTATTTTAACGGCGTGTTTTTTGGGCGCTAAGCACGGCGCAACGTCCAAATGGGCTGAACCTAGTATCTTCATTAATTATAGGTGTGTCTTGGGCGTGATAAACCAATCAAATAAACCAATCAAAATGTCATATCTCATTCCTTTTAAAAGCCTGCTTTTCCACCTTGGCGGATTGCTTATGATAGCGAAACAGACATGCTCGTGCGAGTTTAGTGTGATCAAGGAATAGGCTATATGGATCAATAGTAGCCTATGATCAATATTATTCGGGCTAACCATTATGAGTTCCTGGTAATTCCTGACAGTGCTGTTTAGAAAATATACACGGTTAAATTTCGTTAAAAGCACCTGCAACAGCTGAGAATAAGCGACCAATGGCTTCCGTCTCACCTTAGAAAACGCCAAATTAGCCTGCTTGTTTAACGAATTTCGTTTGATTATGCAATGAACTCATGTTCAAGCTTCATCAGAAGTTAATTAGGCTACCTGCATTCTAATTTTGATTAATAACATAAATAACATTATTTTGCCTTAATGATGACACTAAATACAATAAATATGTCAGGTTGGAAACCCATAGGTTCAGCATATTTTCCCTTGTTTTATAATGTCCTGCTTATGGAAATGTGACCAACCTGTTTAACTGGTAGCGTAATGCTTTAAAACGATCCACTTTCCCAGGAAGACCGTGAAAAGTGCGATTTACAGCAGGGGAAACAGACCTGCTCCTGTAAAGCGCATATGCAGATAATGGCATTAAAATTTATTATTAATTAATTGTGTAACGTGCTGCAAATTTCTTTTCGTTTCTAATTAGACGCTTATTCTCTTTAAAATCTTTTGTTCCTTTATGGAATAACAGGTGAAATCAGCGGGGTTTTAATAAGCTGAGAGTATGGAAACTTGTCACTGTAATTTAAAAAATAACCTTATGCACAGCGAATCCACTGTAGCCTAGGCTATTTGAAAAACAATAAATGCAATATTCACTGGACAAGGTTTTGAAATGTTTTCTGTCACAACCATTCTATTTACTTACAGGCTGTATTCCTAGATAAACAGAATTGTATTGTAATGACATCTGAAGCGCATTTTAAGAACTCAAATGTCCATTTATTGCAGTGCGCGAGTTTTCTATTGAACGACAATTCACGCATTAGGTGTAAATGACAATTTGCGCATTAGGCTTGATATAGGTGTTATCAGCTCCTTTTTAATGGATAGCCATTGTCCCGTACAATTGCACATCGCCTGGATGTTGATGGAGTGAGCTGAGGGACAGGTATGTGGTCTTTGACCTATAGACCCTTTTATTATTATGCATTTTTTGATATAGCCTACACAATAATAATATTTCGCATTGTGATCTAGATATTTTAGTCATGCCTGTGCACGCCCCTGTGTGTAACAGACAGGATGGTACGCGCATTGTGCACACGCCTATGTAGACGCACTTACATGCGCCGTTAAAATAACATGTAAACAACTGCGACATGACTTTAGACCAGGTTTGTGGTGGTTCTAACGCAAGCGCTTTCTGCTGGCTCAAGATAGCAATATGCCAAAAATAATCCTGGCCACTCCTCATTTTAAGACCAACACGCCCAGTTCACTTGTAACGGGCGCAAGAATACATGGTAGTTAAAGGACGTAAGCGCTAGACGTTATAATGAACCCAGCACCGGGTGTAAGATAGCAAAGACACTTGCGTTTGGGTTAGCGCCGTATGATGTGTAAGATAGGGCCCCCGGAGTTATAAAGCTTTAAATAGAACACCCCCTAAATAGGTGAGAATTGACCAAATTCGGCATCTGCGTGAAGGGGTTAATGATGTCGTGCATGCCAAATCAAGGAAGCAAAATATAAACAAAACGTGTATTTGGAGTGAGTAGGTGAACTTCCCCCTGACTCGCCGATAACCTTTCTTTATGTTTTTTTCAGATATCCACCAGAACACGGAACCAGGTTAGTAGGGGGAAAAAAACAGCTAATTTTCATTTTATACAAATTCATAAAAACAGATTCTCCATGTACATTCTGCCGAACGATAACGCCACTCCCGTCTCCCTTTCTCTCCCACACTATTCACTCCCCTGGCCTCCCCTCCCTTACTGAGGCCGCCCAGGTAAGTAGTCGCTTTCCCGCATGCAGATTATACACAACGACCACACTAGGAAAAAACACAGCTTTAGGTCGTGCACAAAATCATTACACACCATACACTGATGTGGTGACTGTACTTCCCTGGGAAGCCCATATTGTGTAAAGATTTTTAGTAGGGCGTCCAATACAGTTCTGGCTGAAATGTTCCTTAAGGGAATCACTTCTGGGAACCTAGCAGCAACATCCATTACAGTCAAAATGTACTGATATCCATGTATTGTTTTAGGCAAGGGCCCCACACAAACATGACTAAAGGGTTAATCAAAAGCAGGCACAGGAATCTGATTCTGACCTGATTCGGTTTTCCCTCCATCTGGCATGCATGACAGGTTTTACAAAATGAGGCCACATCTTTATGCATTTTCGGTCAATAAAAATGTCTAAGAACTTTAGCCTGGGTCTTCCTGATGCCTAAATAACCCCCTGTAGGCACCCCATACAAGTCTCAGAATAGCAACCTGGCAACACTATTTGATAGAACACCTTCCAGTCCTCCTTTGCTGGACACTCAGGTGCTTGTCATCTATCTTAGAAAAGAATGTCTCTAAAATCACACCCGTTTCTGATGTCACCACCACTTCCAGTGCTGTACTAGCTTCGCAAGCCTGTGAACGTGCAACTACACAAGCTGGGAACAGACCTGAAAACTCCACCTCAGCTTCAGGAAAGGTCTCTGGCGATTCAGTCAAAAGGGGGCTGACACATACTTTATCCCCGCCAAATAATTCCCTATTAGGAATGACATCCCAGGTACCAGCAGAGTGGACAAAAATCCAACCGTTACAAGATCATTTAACACATTGGATTTAGGGTAGAAACGAAGAGGAACAAACACAAAATGGCTGCCCACGCCTTGAATCAACGTACGTCTTCAGTGAGCTTAGCTACAATCATTCCACCCACAGTCAGCTACAACTAACGACTGCACAGTGCCCGTGTCCCATAATAACAACGGGGCACTCTTCCTTACTTCCCGCTGGAGTGACTGAGCCTTCTGAGATAAACCTACTGTTTTAAGATGGAATTATAGAATTAACTCCTTTAGCATCTTCAGGACCAGCAATGCTGGACACCGGCCCGATAGGCTATGGGGAAGCCTCTTGACTTTTGTGTTGCAGCTTAGGACATCTGCATCTCGCGTGCCCTAGTTTTTTACAATAATGGCACAAAACAGTGGCAGGAAATGGACCCGATGAACGAAACCCCTCCCAGTTAGCTTTCTGGCCACTAGTGATTTCTCTGCCAGCACTATTCGTAGGAGGGTCCCTTTTAACCCATCTGGAGGACTGTCGTTTCGCAGCTACAAAATCCACCCAATGCAAGAGCTCATAATCATCAGCAACCACGGCAGCTTTCATAAGTGTATCGATTTTAAGATCATCTCAGTGTGTTTTAATGTTAACGGATACACTGTTACACAACAGGTACACAAGCTCTGCACCATCTGTCAAATCCAGTCCTTCTGCTGTGCAAACTTCAAGTGAGATTCCCCCCACTTTCTGTTACTAGTCAGTACCAATGCTTTCATTTTACAGTAGTCAGTTGACTGCTCCACATCTAATGCAGAATATACCTCTTGCGCTTTTCCAATAAAAAACACTTTGAGCCAGCAATGGCTAAATATACCTCTGGCCATTTCAGACTATTGGCTATTTTTTCAAATCTCAATTTCACCTTTGCTGAATTAAGGAACTAATTTTATGTTTCTAGCAAAAAGTTCTAGCAAAAACCACTTCCGTATTTGAGAGCTGGCGAGATTGCAATTCTCACTTTTTCAGTTCCAATTCGAATTTCAGCTGCATTTTTTCTTGTTCTAATGCAAGCCGTTTTTCCGCCTATTCAAATTCATCTGTCCTCTTGGTCTCATGCATCCTCTCTCTCTTTACCTCCATCTTTTCCAGCTGCAAACGAGTAGCATTAGCCAGCGGTTCCCCGCCTGAATCACCACCAGTTTCCTTGACTAACAGTACTACAAGCTCGCCCTTGTTCATGTCAGCCAGGAAAGGTGCATTTAGATGTGATGCTACTGTATGCAACTCAGCTTTTTAAGTTGGCACCCGTCTCTGAGCCACAAAACCCTTCTACTACTGAGAAATTCAGACAGATCAAAGTCGGAGCTCATCCTGCTACCATATTTTAACCACCACTTAGAATATATAATTACAAACACTGAAAGTGACCAGTGTGTTGCCAATCCGCAATGCTACACAAAATAAAACTAAAGTATTTACATGGCAAATGACAACCGCCACAAAATATTAAATTGGGGTGGCGGTGTGGCTGGGACAGGTAGGAGGTCTTTAGTTGAGAGTCTAAGGGAGCGGGGTGGGGGTATGGTTGGGTCAGGGATGAGGTCTTTAGTTGAGGGTCTAAGGAAGCAGGGTGGGGTGTGGTTGGGTCAGGGATGAGGTCTTTAGTTGAGGGTCTAAGGAAGCAGGGTGGGGTGTGGTTGGGTCAGGGAGGAGGTCTTTAGTTGAGGGTCTAAGGAAGCAGGGTGGGGTGTGGTTGGGTCAGGGATGAGGTCTTTAGTTGAGGGTCTAAGGAAACAGGGTGGTGTATGGTTGGGTTAGGGATAAGGTCTTTAGTTGAGGGTCTAAGGAAGCAGGGTGGGGTGTGGTTGGGTCAGGGATGAGGTCTTTAGTTGAGGGTCTAAGGAAGCAGGGTGGGTGTGGTTGGGTCAGGGAGGAGGTCTTTAGTTGATAGCCTAAGGCAGCATGGTGAGGTGGGGGTGTGCTTAGGTCAGGGTGGAGGTCTTTTGTTGAGGATCTAAGGGAGCGGGGTGGGGGTATGGTTGAGACAGGGAGGAGGTCTTTAGTTGAGGGTCTAAGGGAGTGGGGTGGGGTGTGGTTGGGACAGGGAGGAGGTCTTTAATTGAGGGTCTAAGGCAGCATGGTGGGGGTACTTTTTAAAAATATGACTGTACAGGCTGCACTGAATGCTAATAAAACAGGGAGGAAAGCAATGTGTTGACAGTCTTCTTAGAGCCTCTGTATTGTGACTGGCAGCATTGTCTTTTTGTGCATGAACATTTTTTTGCAGCTTTTGTGCAGTGAAAGTTCTGTGTGCATCAAAAGTCCTTAGTACAGAAAAACAAAACAAAAAAACCCCTTTCATTTATTTTTTTCTGATCTTGCCTCTGTTCTGGTACATTGTACAGAAATAATCAAAAATGTTTGAGACGCCAAACAAAAACTCCTGAAGAATTTACATTTCGGAAAACAAAGCCCATAAAGTAGTCACCATGGAAACAACCCCAAAGTTGCCAGACAAAAATAAACATGTGAGCATAGGACGTCCGATGAAAGTAAGGGAGTTTTCGTAGATCTCGAGGTAAAAAAAGGCCAAAAAGCCTGCTACTTCCCCAAAATTCTAGGTGGCTTCATCAGAGTAGTTTCTAGACCAACGTCAGGACAAACATGGCCCCGTAGGGGCACCCTCCTGCACAGATTCTGTAGGTTCTTTTTCCATATTCAGATATTCACCATACACCAGGCATTATCGTGAATATGGCAAATGGGGCAGAGCCAGCTAGATGCCATAGGACCCGACGTGCTAAAGTGTTTTTTTCCCTATCCCTTCCCTAATGCACAGCAGAAAGGAAGCTAGCCTCAATCTGAGATTGTTTCTCTCTGCAAAGAGAATGCCAGACGCTTGTCCCATACCAACAAATTTAAAAGGCCATTCCAGACAAAAATCTATCAAAAATCCAGACAAAAAAAAAAATATATATTTTCTCTCTCCATCTCTGTATACTAATATCTATACTTGAAAAGTATAAATCCTAATTTAATGTATATTATTATATTCATATTTTTTGAGTTCATACAAACTCCATGACTGGAAAACTCATAAATCATTCAAACTAATTTTTAAAATTTAATTATAGGACTCTTTAACAAAAGAATGTACACAACTCAGATAAGCAGTGTGTGCTATAGCAGATAGAGTGGGTGTGAGGAGAGTTAAATTATACACCGGCAACAAGACAGAAATCACCTGTTCAAACAGTGCTGGCTTGTGGACAAAAAAACATCCCGATGCAACAGCTTTCAGTTCCATACAGTATTGTGTTTAACTGCAAGCTCTAATTCACTGAGATGGTGAAAAAACAGAAAACCTCATTCATTAATGAAGAAAACAGAAAATGTGTATTATTTCAAGATTAGCTTGCCAGTTTTGACTGAATATGGGATCCACTTCACTGCAAAATAGGACTGTGTTCATTTGTGTTGGCACATTTTAGATTGGATAACACTTTGCCTTAGATTTGGCAGTTTTGATTGAATCAAGGGGTAAACAATTACTGCACACCATTCAATCCACATTTGTCCTGAACTTTAACAAGCAAATAAGGCAGGCATTATATTTATTCTTCACAAACAGTAGCTAGGTTTGGAGAATAAAGTTGGTGACTGATGAAAAACCCAAACTGTGTTTGTGAATAAAAGCATAATGCTCACATTTAGTTGTGAGTCAAGGTTAAGGACAAACGTTGATTGAATCCAGGGCTACTGTCGCATTGGCATTACGATAAGAGCACATACAGACAGTGATAGGGGCACTCGTTTGGATTTGTTATGAATAAAAATGAGTTCTTCAGCTTCCGAACACAATTCTTCAACTTCTGTTCATTCTAGCAGTACGTACATCAGCCTCAAATTAAAGCATGCTTTCCTGTCTTCAAACGTTTTTCAGCAAACGTACGTGCTTTGTTTTCGGTGTTTGCCGCTCCCTGCACAGGCTTATGTGCTCAAAGGTGAGTGAAACGAAGGAAAGCGGTCATGTGCGACAGGAAGCGAGATGCGCTGCGGCTGCTCGCTCAAGGGTCTGGACAGGACTTGTCGCAGGCGGGCTGAACGGTCGACGCCGTGCTGTTGCCTTTGTAAGAGACCCAAGGTCGCCTCTGACACAATAGCATTGCACAGGAGCCCTCTCCTTTTCAGCTCGAGTGCAGCAAGCAAAAGGGAAACCAGTCTGAGGTGAATGGAAAATGAGGGACGAATAAAAGAAAGAAAGGAACACTGACAGAAAGTACAGCGTCGAGTTTGCGGTCAGCTGACTCCGTTCCTATCAGGTCTTGAAGAAGCATCTCCAGTGTGATTTACTGTGCAGATCTCACTCGAACTGGCAGAATCAGATCGATGCTAAAATCACATTTCTTTTAAATCAGAATTTGAAACTTGGCACAGAGCATTAGGGGTGAACAGCAGGGTGGGGCGTTTGGTGTTGTTGGGCGGGGTGGTGGGTGGGGCGTTTGGTGTTGTTGGGCGGGGGTGGTGGGTGGGGTGGGTGCATTGGAGGTTTTGTCGAGAAAGAGAATGCCCTGAGCTGATCGTTTGATGTTGGAAAATATACAATTGCATGGAATGTTGTTTTGTTCGGTACCAGAAGACTTCCAGGCCTTCAATTAAATCAGGCTGGGCCACACCCCTGTTAGCTAGAGGGTCTGACTGAAGAACAGCCCTTTATATTTATATAAAAGCCATGCATGTACATTTTTATAACGCGTGCATGGCTGTGTTATATCACATCACAATTTATACCGGTTTGGTTGGAGCCCAAACACCTGTCAAAGATTAAGGTGCCGTAGAACTACTAGAGCTACTTTACACGACCAAGAGAAATCCCTAAGAGAAAGGAGCCCATATCTTCTAACAGGTCTCCTAGGTCTGAACAGCAGCTTCGACATTAGTCTGCAGCAAATGAGTCCTGTGACTAATCCATCATCCAAAATGTGCAAGAGCAGTATTTGCAAAATAGTCCCGTTCGCCAACTGAAAAATGCACCCGCTGCCAAGGAAACAAGCGCTGGATTTGTTATTGTGTGCAGTTTTCTCAGTTGATGTTTCAGCACCGCAATTTTCATTAGACACGATGCACGTTGGGCAGGTCCGGATTTACCGCTGTATTTTCTGCGCCGGCCAATTCACATCCATGTGTGCTTTCATGAAACATGAGCACACCAACCGCCTTCCCTGTATTTGTGGAGAAATGTTAGGACATCTCATTTTAATCGCACCTGTCTTTCACATTTCACGTGCATTTGTCGTTAATCGACCTCGATGAAAATGGCTTTGTCTCACTGTCTTTATTAATATCATCAAGATCATCATGGTTATCTTCATCATCACCATCAGAACCATTCTTTTCGTCTTCACCAACGCCACCGTCATCACGATCATAATCCTCACCATCAGCTCCACCTTTGTCATTAATATCATCGTCGTTATTACATTCGACAGATGCTCTTAACCAGGGCGACTTACACAGCTGACATTCTTGTGCATAAAATCAATTTATACAGCTGGAATTTTTCAGTGCATAGAATCCATCTATACAGCTGGAAAAGTATTTACAGAAGCAATTATAATCACGATCATAATTATAACCATCATTATAATTCATCATATAACCGTCATCATTGCCTTATTGTCCGTATTGTCTTTATCAGTACCACCATCGTTATTACCGCCATTGCTATAGAACTGTGATCAAGGAACTGGGTTTCTAAACCAAAGGCTGCAAGTTTGAATCCACGGTTGCTGTACCCTAATGCAAAGTACTCCTGTGAATGCCCACCTGTACTGCTCCTGGGTAACATGAGAGATGTTATAATGTATAGAATAAGACTTTCTGAATATAGATATTCCTGATAAGCAAACAAATCACATGCAGTAAAATGTTCCATGCTAATTAAATTTTAAGAGAATTTATGTAACTGAAAATGGGTTTGAGTGTTTTCCATCAGAGTAAAAATGTAATCTATCAAAGTTGATTTAGCACTGAGCCTTTTGCTGTGTAAGGCTGTTAATCGTCAATCCCATCCACGTTACAGATGAAAAACTGATTTAATTGAGACAAAGAGAATATGAGTCACCAGATCACTCCAAATCTAGTACATCTAAATACCAGAAAACATCTAAGTCGCTATGGCTCCAGTGCTAAGCTTTGTCACTATGAATCAGTCTCTGGGGAAAATGGCAGGACTATTACCACTCAGCTTGTAGTAAACACAACCTTGCCCATACTTAAGCACTTGTATTACTCCATCAAAACATTTTAGCAAAGGCGACTGCAGCCTACAGGTAAAGCATTTTAGTTTTCTTGTGTAAGTATACATGAAAGACCGGGATAATAATTGCTCAGTGTATTGAAAAATCAGAGCAGTCAATTATGTACTATTGACGCACGCAATTAAGAGCAATTTTGAGCCGATGGAAATCAGAAGAGTTTTCATTTGGGGGAAAGAAACAGACTGAGGTAATTTAGATAAACACAAGCCTCTCTGCAAAACATTCTATTCAGGGTGATTTCCTATTCACTTATAAAAGCTTCACATAACAGCTCCAGGAGCCATGCTGAGTTTTATCAAAGATATGGATGATGACTTAAGAAGAAGAAATAACACACACACACACACACACACACACACACATATGCATATCTATCCTTATACATACAACCACACACACACACACACACACACACATATACAGTACATGCACAAATATGCATCTGTCATTATACAAACATATACACACACATATGCATATCTATTCTTATACATGCACATGCATGTCTATCATTATACATACACACGCACAAATTTTCATCTGTCATTATACACACACACTAACATATATGCATGTACACAGATATGCATATCTATCCTTAAACATGCACAAATACCATTTATACTGCATGTATAAAATTTTATAATTCTCTAAATCGATATATACATATATATTGATATGCCCTTATCATCGTATTGGATATTTTCATGAGAACATATCAGTGCTTGAAGAGGAAAGAAATGTATGCATTAACTAAGGTGAGCGTAGGGTGGGGGGATGGTGAATTTCGTTCACAGGTCATGGAATGGGGGTTGGAGGAGTGTACATAGAGCTTATGAGGAGTAGCGGACCACTAAAAAGAAGTAGCGAAACACTAAAAAAGTACCGGTACTCATATGAGCAAAACGTAGAAGTACCGGTATGGCGTACCGGTCCGTTCTACCCTGCACAGGAAAATAAGAACATTTTCTGGAAAATACAAACCTCAAGTCCAAAAAAGTTGGGACAGTGTATATGTAATGGCGGCGTGACGTGTGAGGTAGGAGGAGCCAAACGCAGCAAGGGGATTCATTAAGCCCTAAGGCCACTAAGGCGGGAAACCCTGCAGATAAGGGAAGAGACAAGACAGGGAACACACGTACCAAAGCCACTAACTGGCTCACTGTCACGCGCCAATGAGTAGAAGCGCAAACGCCAAGTTTCTCGGTAAGAAAACCAAGCAAGGCGAATGGCACAAAGCACTGGGCTCCCATACTTCTACGAGCTAAGTGACTAACGGAAGAGCCAGAATTAATAAAAGCCCTGCCTCGGTAACGAGACGCATAATAACAGGCGAGTAGCATAATGGCACAAATTAAACACACACCAATCGTACCGAAGCTACTAACCGGCTGACTGTCACACGCCAATGAGTAGAAGCGCAAACGTCAGGTTTCTCAGTAAGAAAACCAAACAAGACGAATGGCACAAAGCACTAGGCTCCCATACTTCTACGAGCTAAGTGACTAAAGAAAGAGCCAGAGATAACAAACGCCCTGTCTCAATAACGAGACGCATAAGAACAGGCGAGTAGCACAATGGCACAAACTAAACACACAGCCAACAAACACTGCAAACTAATACGAATTAGTATACCAGGAGGCGAAAGGAACGGAGATCTAACGTTCCAAGGCTACTCTCAGAGAGTCGCAGTCAAACGCAAACATGTCAACAAAAACGCCCAAGCTCCATATGAGGAGAAACATACCCGGAGAACGAACAGAACTTTAGTTCCAAACAAAATCGTTCCGCAAGTAAAAAGGACAAAACAGGACAGCTGCTCCGGACATTTACCGGCTAAAAGACTAACGCGAATTTGATAGAGAATAAGCCCCCTGCCTCTTGGTAAAGAGGAATGTAACGAGGAGGCGAAGGAACAGAGATAACGTTTCATGGCTACTTCCATAAGCTCACAGTCACATGCAGAAAACATAAAGGGGTAAATGCCCGATCACCCAGGAGAGAGAAACATTTTACAGGTGAGCTGACGGAGTACCGCCGTCCCATAACTTTAATAGCAAAATGACTAACACAAGCTTAGTAGAAAATAATTGCCCTAGCCTCTCAGTAAAGGGAAATGTAACGAGGCGAAAAGAACAGAGAGCTAACATTCTAAAGCTACTTTCATAGACTCGCAGTCAAACGCAAACATGTCAACAAAATCGCCCAAGCTCCATATGAGGAGAGACATACCCAGAGAACAAACAGAACTACAGTTCCGAACAAAATCGTCCCGCAGGTAAAAAGGACAAAACAGGACAGCTGCACCGGAAATTTACCGGCTAAAAGACTAACACGAGATTAGTAGAAAATAACACGCACTGCCTCTTAATATAATAAAAATCCCTGACTCACAACAAAGGGGAAACGTAGTCCACAAGAAGGAGACAAAACAGGGAACAAACGTACCGAAGCTACTAACCGGCTAACTGTCACACGCAAATGAGTAGAAGCACAAACGCCTGGATTTTCACTAAGAAAACCAAACAAGGCAAATGGCACAAAGAACTGCTGCCCTATACTTCTACGAAATAAGTAACTAAATAAAAGCGTGAACGCCTGGTCTCTCAATAAGGAGAAACCATAGAAAGGCGAAATAGAGCAGAGAACTCCCATACTTCTACGAGCTAAGTGACTAAAGAAGAGCCAGCAATAATAAACGCCCTTCCTCGATAACGAGAAGAGTAAGAACAGGCGAGTAGCATAATGGCACAACAACACACACACCCAACAGTGCGAAATAAAGCAAATACAAAGTAATATCGAAGCCCAGAATGAAGGAAACAGGAGGCTTATATAGCTCTAGGGTGACCACGCACAGGTGTGGATGCAGACAGAAGCTCCGCAATCAAAGCAGGGTGGAACAAGCATCCACCAAAAGGGCAGCGCCCTCGCATGGCCACCGAGGAAAACGACCGCATTGGGAAAAAGGGTAGAAACGCATGACAGTATAAAATGTAAATAAAAACATTTTATACCTGTATTCAATTGAAAACAGTCCAAAGACAAGATATTTAATGTTTTAACTAATCACCTTTATTGTTTTTTATAAATATACACTAATTCTAAATTTGATGCCTTTAACATGTCCCTAAAAAGTTGGGACTGGGGCATGTTTACCACTGTGTTACATCATCTTTCCTTTTAACAACACTCAGTAATCTTTTGGGAACTGAGGACACTAATTGTTATAGTTTTGAAGGCGGAATTCTTTTTCCCATTCTTGCTTGATATAAGACTTCAGCTGCTCAACATTCCGGGGTCTCCATTGTCGTATTTTGTGTTTTCAATGGGAGACAGGTCTGGACTGCAGGCAGGCACTCGCTGACTCTGAAGCCATGCTGTTGTAACACGTGCAGAATGTGACTTGGCATTGTCTTGCTGAAATATAGTAAGCAGGGACGTCCCTGTAAAATACATTGTCTAGATGGCAGCATATGTTGCTCCAAAATACATATGTACCCTTCAGCGTTAATGGTGCCTTCACAGATATGAAAGTTACCCATGCCATGGGTACTAACACACCCCCATACCATGACAGATGCTGGCTTTTGAACCTTGCTTTGGTAACAATCGGGATGGTCCTTTTCCTCTTTGGCCCTGAGAACACAACGTCCATTATTTCCAAAAACTATTTGAAAGGTGGACTCGTCAGACCACAGCACACGTTTCCACTTTGCGTCAGTCCATCTCAGAGGAGCTTGAGCCCAGAGAAGTCAGTGGCGTTTCTGGATGTTGTTGATATATGGCTTATGCTTTGCATAGTAGAGTCTTAACTTGCATTTGTAGATGCAGCGACAAACTGTGTTTACTGACAACGGTTTTCCAAAGTATTCCCGAGCCCATGTGGTTATATTCATTACAGAAGCATGTCGATTTTTAATGCAGTGCCTTCTGAGGGATCAAAGGTCACGGGCATTCAATATTGGTTTTCGGCCTTTCCCTTTATGCACAGAGATTTCTCCAGATTCTCTTTTAATAATATTATGGACTGTAGATGGTGGAGTCAGGAAAATCCTTGCAATCGTGCATTGACAAATGTTGTTCTTAAACTGTTGGACTATTCGCTCATGCAGTGGTGAACCTCGACCCATCCTTGCTCGTAAACGCCCGAGCCTTCGTGGATGCTCCTTGGAAGGTGTTGCAGGCATCAAATTCGGAATTAGCGTATACATACAAAAATCAATAAAGTTGATAAGGTCAAACATTAAGAAACAAACATTGGTTTTCTAAATGAATGAAGTCATCATCTATATTATATTTGGCACAAATTGTGTGTGATGCAAGCAATAGAGAGCTTCACGTCTGCAGTGTAAGTGTAATAAAAAAACGCTTGTGACAATTGGAATATAAATATTCATTAAATATGGCAAACTGGGGGCTGGCATTTGTGTGCATCTGCATAATACATAGGCTGAAGTCATGTTAGCAAATAAAAAATATATGATCCTTAACATATACTATCTTATGTGTATATATGGCAAATTCTCAGTGTTGCATCAACCCTAAAAGGTTTGTATGAGTCCAGTTGGTACCCCATGCAGTATCCTTGTAGAGTTAAAGGTACCCTACACTCTCAGAATGCAAAAATTGTACGAAAAGTGCCTAAAAAGGTACAAATGCTTGTCACTGGGGTGGTACACTATAGATACATAAAATGGTGACACTTCCTTTGAAGTGTCCTTCATAAGAGCTATATAACATCTTCATAAGGACTGCATAATGCATTCATAAGCACTACATAAAGTGTTTATGTCAATGACCGCAAATAGGCATATGGTGTGTTGTGTCAACATTGATGCAGCATGTGACATTACCATGACATACGAAGTGAAACGACATAAGATCCTTATGTCAAGTACCGTAAGTAGGCACTACAGATTCATTCTCTTTTATTCCACTTTTTTGTCCATTACCTGTAGATCACAGGACCTTTCAGAACCCAGACAGCAGGGTGAGCCTCTCTCACTTTACCATCTGGGAACCGCACTGCAATACCCCGGGGACGTGGTGGCTTAGACACTGGTCATTCTCAGAGGGTGGTTCATGGAAGTGTTTTCCTCTTTTAAGCTCCGTTTTCACCTTTTACATACAAAAAGTGGTATGATATGGTATGTCCTGCTAATGTCACTTGCTGCATCTGTATTGGCATAAAAGGGACTATGCCTATTTACAGTACTTGACATAAGGATCTCATGTCGTTTCACTTCATATGTCATGATAATGTCACTTGCTGCATCAATGTTGACATAATATACCATATGCCTATTTGTGGTCAGTAACATAAACACTTATGAATGTTTATGTAGTGCTTATGAAGACATTATATAGCTCTTATGAAGGACCCTTCAAAGGAAGTGTTACCCATAAAATTGCCAGCAATACATAATTAATTGGTAGGACCTTTTTTGCTTGAAAAGGTACTTATTAATACTCAAATAGAACATTATTGTACATTCAGGGTACATTTGGGAAATTGGTTCCTTAGTGAAGAAAAATGTACCTTCGCTGTACCTTTATTTCTGAGAGTTTATCAAAGATGAGTTAATACCAAAATATTTCCAATTTATATTTTCTCCTCTAAAGGTAGGCAGAAATGAGAAGAAAGTAAATGAAATAGGACAATTTACCACACATACAGTAGCTGTTGACTATTGTGTCATAATAAGAACTGGACTGAGAACTGGAGCATAACATTTTTTGACACTACGTTTCTGTGTAGCCCTGTAAACCTTGCCCCTAGTGGTTGAGACGTATCTGTCTCAATTACAGTATTCATGTTTGTCTGAAATTATAAACTAGAGCTTTAAGAAAACCCCGTAAATCTTCACGCAGTATTTTTTAAAAGCCGCTTGCGAAAGCCTCAGCTTCTCCAGTTACACTGCAATGCCATAACGTAGGAGGGTGTTATCAATAGCCCAAAGCACTTACGACCCTCCTCTTGCCACAGCCACAGACTGTAAAATTCATAAAATGCACCGTTTATACACGCTAAGAAAATCATGTTCACGTATATAAACAATAATATATTTTTAAAATGTTGTACAAATGAGCATTCGCCGTTTTCCCTTGCTTACTGTACTATACAGTACCTGATGCACTTTCGGTTTAGAAGACACCTAATTTCTTTTTCCAAAATCTCTCGTATAATTATGTTTAGGAAACCCAAGTACTTTACCAGCGTATTCAGCTACAGCTGTTTTCTGATTAACCCTGAAGAGTTTATCTTGTTACATTTCTCCAAAGTCCCGTACAGTTGACATTTCCACAGCGACCACCTATCGCACTTAGGGCTGAAATACGTTTCTGTTGTTGTGTAAAAACACACGCTTTTGTATGTTTAAAAAAAACAAAACGTATTTAAATACATTAGGCGACTTATGTTATGGTTATTATGTATAAATGTATTCTGTTGCAAATTTATGAATGATACAGCTTCTTCAATTTGAACTTTAAACCATGGATGGGCAGAGAATATTTTTTGAGATATTGACATTTAAATAAAACTGGTAGAAACTAGGTGGAAATTGCCTCTGGAGAGCCAAAGTAAATAGAGATAATCATTTTCCATGAAATAGTGCTCATGGTTTTTGCGCACATCGAATGTAAACGAAATGTAATTGAAATGGAGCGTGCCGATTTGCATTTTGGCACGGATATGCTTACATAAGATTGAACTGAGGACCGTGCATTCTTATTATTGACAAAAGATTAAATGGATTTGCATTAACATTAACCATAAATGCAGTGGTTTGACGGTCCCCTGGAACGCCCCTTTCTTTGAGGCCCCGCCTTGATGGGCATGCTTTGACAGTTTGCATGTTCAGTTCGGAGTTTTGGCAGGGTTTTTGCGTGACCAGAGTAAACATTTTCACAGCGACCACCTGTCGCACTTAGGGCTGAAATATGTTGCTGTTCTTGTGTAAATACACACGCACTTTTGTACGTTATAAAAAAAAACGTATTTAAATACATTCGGCGACGTATATTATGGTTATTGGGATGGCAGGTATGCCATCAGCCAAGTTACGGCTTGGTGGGGCATGCCCCATACCTATACAGCACCGAGAGTTTGGCACTTTTCAGGGTTTCCTACAGAAGTAACCACAATGACTATAGACTCTCAGCCCTTAAAAACATTAACTTCTGTATGTTCTGACCTCATGTAACCACACAGCATTCAGATACAACTTCACACATCCACACAATCTCCTTCCTCTTCCGCTTCTTCTTCTTCTGCTTCTTCTTCTTCTTCCCATTTTCCTGTCAAACTGCCTGCCTCCATCGCGATGTTATCCAATGGGGAGAATTATTATTTGAGGGTATGGTCCGTATACCTGCTCATCAAGCTTATCATCCAATAAAAACGCTTCATACTCATGTTTTTTAATGTTAATATAGCTAATGGCTTCATGCTTTCTAAGAAGCTACTGTGGCTTAGTGGTTAGAACTGCAGTCTCTCACACAGTGGATTGTGGGTTTGAGCCCAGCAGGGCACATGCTTATTTTCCACAAAAACAATGTGCAACTGTTAAGTACTTTTCATTTCTTAGACTGTTATTATTTTCACATTAACACATTAATGTATTTTTATTGCAAAGGCAAAAGAGGTTTCCAATATTAACTGTTCAATGTTTCACTTGTATTTCACTTGTACTATATCACACCCTCCCCAAACCGGACGCTACTTTTTGTCTGGTTTGGGGAGGGTGTTACGCTCTGCTCTTGCGGTCATGACTGACTGACTGTGGAACCCGAACCTCAACGTACCCTTGCCTCGCCCAACATTTCTTTATTCATTAATTAATCACTTTAAAAAAAATAAAAATAAAAATAGCCTCCGAATGTGGCTCTAGCCTAGTCTATGCTACTCTGTAGATAATGTAGCTGCAAACACTTTTAATTTAACTACCGGAAAAAAAGGCAAAAGACGTTTCCAATATTAACTGTTCAATGTTTCACTTGTAGCCTATTTCACTTGTACTACAGTGAAATGGTGAACGTCAGACCGACACTGACAAATGGCATATATCACGTGATTATACCCCTTTGGTCTTCTGGTTAGTGTCAAGCCTTAATATTGCGAGAGACGTGGGTTCGTACCTCGCCCGGTTGATATTAAAGTGTAATTTCATTTTGGACTCAAACAGTGTGCACATGTTCTGGTTTTCTCATGCAAGAATGTTTTTTTTATTGCAAAGGCAAAGACACGTTTACAATATTAACTGTTCACTTGTAGCCTGTTAAACAATTCAGTCACAGGACACCACGACAGTAATGCAATAGGCTAGCTAACGTTATGGGAACAGGCATCCCATGGCCATTTGTCAAGCAAAGAAAAAAGTTGAAAAGAATATCATCTGGTTAACATCGCGTTCTTGCATTAATGTAAAAATGCCATTGGCTACATGTTTTAATCTCACACAAATGCCGACAAAAATATTTGTCTGTGTGGAGCGTGCTGTCCATTGCGCCGCGGTCTTGTCTGACTCACTGTGGAAGCAGAACGTTCAACGCTCGCCTTGGCCAACAGTTCTTTATTATGTCTTCATTCATTTCTTCACTGCAGCTCTGTTCAGTTTATCCTTTTCACACATAACACAATGTCACCATAAAATTAACTACTAGGAAAATTAAGAATTTACGATAATACATTAAGAATTGACGATAGCCTACTATAAGCTCCAATGCCTTGAGAGATCGGCTTTATAAACGTCCAATTCCCTAAACATATCTGATTCATGGTTAGTCACTTTAAAAAAATTACTATAGCCTCCGAACATTGCTCTAGTCTACGCTACTCTGCAGACAATGTACTATCTTACTGCAAACACTTTTCATTATAATAATAATCAGAAGAATAATCTCTGGTAGGCTACTTTTTTAGTAGTAGTATGTAGTATCTGAACAAAAACGTCTCCGACGTAAAAAAAAAAAGCCAAGTTACTCACGCATAGCCTACATAGCGCTGTCTATAAGTCCTTATTTCCAACTTGCAAAAACTAGGCCTGCCTTTAAAAGTATTGATATCAAAATGTGGCCAAGTTACAACTAACAATATTGCCTATCGTAGCTCACACTAAATAAACTAGCTCTATTCCAAAGCAATGCAATCCAATCTTTCCTAAATTATTTAATGTAACTTGGCCCTGTGTTTCTTCATCTTACCATCTCAAGAGAATGTGGTCAATGAAACTGTATGTTCCACATCAAACTGCAAAAAGAGAATAATGCATAGTGGAAATACTCTGATTCAGATGTGCACTTAGAAATTAAACAGAAAGATTACTACACTATAGGGCATGTTTGAATAATTGTCTGCATCCACTGCTTTGGGTCTATGAAAAGCACAGAATGAATAAAATGTATTATAATAATTATTATTATTTATTTATTTGGAATATTTGGATTTCTATCAAAACCTGTGTGGTCCTACAGAGCATAGATATCCTTGTGTTCACAAAATTCTGTTCGCAAATATAACTATTATTGTAATGGGGCGTGACGTGTGAGATGGGAGGAGCCAAACGCAGCAAGGGGATTCATTAAGCCCTTAGGCCACTAAGGCGGGATACCCGCAGATAAGGGAGGAGACAAGACAAGGAACACAAACACCACTACAAACGCTACTAACCGGCTCACTGTCAAACGCCAAGTAGAGCGCAAGGACAGGAATCTGAACAGCCAGAAATAAATACGCGCCCTGTCTCGGTAACGAGACAAATCAGGACGGGCGAGTAGCGTAAAGACAAACATAAAACACAACAAACACTGCAAAATAATATGATAGTATGAGTGGAGGCGAAAGGAACAGATCCAACGTTCCCAGGCTACTCCCAAACTCGCGGTCACACACACAAACGTGTCCACAACATCGCCCAATCCTCCCTATAGGAAGACATGCGCCAAAAGACGAAACAGAACAGCAGTTCCGAACAAAATCGTCAAACTCCATGAAAGGAGAAATGCGCCGAAAGGAACGAACAGGACAGGCAGCACCAGACATTTACTGGCTAGACCAACGCGAGATTAATTGAAAATAAGCGCCCTGCCTCTCTATGATGAGGAAATGTAACGAAGCGAACAGGAACAGAGATTTAACGTTCCCATGGCGAGATAAATAGGCTCACAGTCAAATACAGAAAACAAAGGGGTAAACACCCGATCTCCCAAGAGAGAGAAACATTTTACAGGTGAGCCGACGGAGCACCGTCGTCCCATAACTTTACCATCCATAGACTAATGCAAGCTCAAATTGGAACAACCGCCCTAGCCTCTCAGTAAGGTGAAAAGTAACGAGGCGAAATGGAACAGAGCTAACGTTCCGAGGCTATTTTAAGGAAACACGCAGTCAAACACAAACACGTCCACAACATAGCCCAAGCTCCATATAACTAGGAGGCTAACACCCGGAGAGCGAAAACAGAACAACAGTTCCAAACAAAATCGTCCCACAGGTAGTTAGGGAGTATAGGACGGCTGCAACAAAAGACCTACGCAAACTTAATAGCAAGACTGCCTCAATATAATAATATAACCCTGACTCACGCAGTCCACGAGAAGGAGACCAAACAGGGTATTACGTACCAAAGCTACTTACTGGCTCACAGTAACACGGAATTGAGTAGAAGCAAAACGCCAGGTCTCTCAGTAAGAAAACCCAATCAAACGGCGAAAATGGACAAGAGAAACTGCTACTCTATACTTCTACGAGCTAAGAAACTAAGTAGAAGGAAAACGCCTGATCTCCCTAAGGGAAGACATGTGCCGAAGGGCGAGCAGAACTACTGTTCCGAACAGAATCGCCCAAAACTCCATACACGGAGAAAAAGCACCAAAAGGCGAAATAGAGCAGAGATTTACGGTCCCAAAACTCCTACGAGATAACTAACCACCAAGCCAGCAAGAAATAAGCCCTGCCTCAACAAAGAGACGTTAAAAAATAGGCGAGTAGCCAAAATGGTACGAGAACTCACAGCCAACAATAACACCACAGTACAAACAATAAACAATTAATGTCGAAGCCCCGAATAAAGGAAACGGTAGGCTTATATAGCTCTCAGTGACCACGAACAGGTGTAGACGCTAACAGAAGCTCTGCCCACTCAGCAGGACGGAGCAAGCATCTACCAAAAGGGCAGCGCCCTCGCGTGGCCACTAAGGAAAACGACCGCATAGTGAAACAGGGTTCAAAACCATGACAATTATTATGTTAAGAAAATTAGTACTATTACTTATTTTCCATCATCTGACCCACAAACATGTCTGCATATGTTTGTAAAAATGCTATATCTACGCTATTTTAAAAATATTACTTATTTTTATCTGCATTTATTTATTCATCCCCCTTTCTCTATTGTACATGATGTTTCTTGATATAAATGTCTGCTTGTGAATAGTAAAGAAATCTGTAGCAGCAGTTAACATTTTAAAACCTGTACATTTTGTAAAGTAAACTTGCCAACAAAGTATAACCATATCCTTTCTGGAGTGTAATTATTCATCAACTGTTAAAAACATTCATTGAAATCATATGTTGTTCCATGAGGCACAATCTCTTCATATGCTATGATGAAGAAACACAGGGCCAAGTTACATTAAATAATTTAGGAAAGTTTGGATAGCATTGCTTTGGAATAGAGTTAGTTTATTTAGTGTGAGCTACGATAGGCAATATTGTTAGTTGTAACTTGGCCACATTTTATCAATGTTTATATCAATACTTTTAAAGGCAGGCCTGGTTTTTGCAAGTTGGAATTAAGGACTCATAGACAGCGCTATGTAGGCTATGCGTGAGTAACTTGGCTTTTTTTACGTCGGAGACGTTTTTGTTCAGATTATATATATACTGTATGTGACTATTCTGAAATAAATGTATTATGTTGCTAATTTATGAATGATACAGCTTCTTCTTCAATTCAAACTTTAAACCATGGATGTGCAAGGAATATTTTTTGAGATACTGACATTTAAATAAACTAGTAGAAACCAGGTGTAAATTGCCTCTGGAGGGCCAAAGTAAATAGGGTTAAATAAATATTTTTCATCATGATTTGTTTCCCTCTTCTCTCCAAGAATGCAGTCTCAGATTATTACCCATGATGCAGATCTGGATGAAATATGCATTTTCCCGTAACTTAAAAAAAAAAGAATCGGTGCACATTTTCTTTCAATTCAAGCGCAATATCTTCCTTCATTAAACATGGTGATCACCAAACAGTATTGGCACAGAAACCAAAATGAACACTTATTTGATGGTGAGTCAAAATTAAAGGCAAAATGTTGATTGAATCCAGGCCAGAGAGTTCCAGAGAACCAAATTCTGCATTAAAATACACAACTGTAAAAATAACATAGACTGGACATGCCATTGAAACCAATGGTCCAATGCAATCTAGTATTTCTCTCAGGCCAACTCACATATTCAAATAACATGTTTTAATGAATGAATGTGCTGCATAATTATTTTGGTTTGGTACTGAATGGATCTGCTTTAGGTACTACTCTGGAGCACGGGCATCTCCCCGCTAAACATGAGATGACTAGAAACCCCCCCGTACTAAAGCAGATCCAAAAAACAGGTGGAAGCTGGGGTGGTGGCGGGTGATCGCAAATTTTTATGCAGAAACCAAAGCAAACGTGGCAGCAAACAAATGAGCAGCAAAGAGAGGTCTGATTCATGGTTTAAAAAGTGGCGCTCCTATAGAGGTGTGTGTATGTGATTAGTTGAGTATGAGACGTGTGGTTGCTAACCAACTGGCAAGAGTTTCCAGACAAAACTTGGTATGCACACTATACGTTCGCGATGCTCATTTCTGGATCAATAACAGTAGCATTTCAGAAGCTGTAGAGGGGAAAAGAATACTCGGAGGTGCTCCATTATCATTGGAGTGTGATTTTTACTGGCCTTACTCAAGTACCTCTCTCTGTAGTACCTCAGTACCTAAAGGACCCATGACTCTAGTCCAAAATGGAATGGTATCTGTGAAGGCTCGGTTCTAGTGTGTGGATGGGCCCCATGGTCTGGTATCTGTTAAGGCACTGTTCCAGTGTCTGGATGGGCCCCACGGTCTGGTATCTGTTAAGGCACTGTTCCAGTGTGTGGATGGGCTCCATGGTCTGGCATCTGTTAAGGCTCTGTTCCAGTGTCTGGATGGGCCCCACGGTCTGGTATCTGTTAAGGCACTGTTCCAGTGTGTGGATTGGTGACACAGTCTGGTATCTGCTAAGTTACAGTATAAAAGTACAATAAATTAAAACTTAATAGTGGCCATGCTGTTTTATCTTGAATGGATGAGTCTACAAGAAACTACAAATAGATACAAGAGCATATATTTGTGCATGACAACTAGGCTATAAACTAACTCTGAAAGGAAACAGAAGACAAGTACATTTAAAATGTATTTGGGGTGAATATGGGACGTAACGTAAAGCCCGTCGAGTGTTCCTGCAATCCTTCATCTCCAACAGACTGGATTAAATTTTGTCCGAGGACCGTCTTCCTGGAGCGCTGATTGCAGCTCTTCACATTATACTGAGAAATATCGCGCGGCCTTTTCATTTGCTTCTGTGAGGGTGACGAAATGCGCTGGCCATGATGGAGGATATCGAGTGCAAATACTGTCATTAAGAAGAATCCTCTACCCCAGCCTCTCCAGTGGGATTGCGTTCAGTCTCACACTATTCTGCATATCGAGGCAGTCCGCTCTTGATACTCCCGGTGCACGCAGTTCCGAAAGGAATTCTCTGTGGTGCACAAGCAATTGATTTTGGAGATGCAAATAATATTTGGTATATGGTTCTCGTTAATTGGATTCCAGTGTAGGCAGGGCCACAAGAAGTAAATCACTAATGCGTGGGAGATAATCTGATCAAATCCCCACGCACTCAAGAACCAGTCAATTGTGCAAGAAAATGCTAAACAAAAATGTGCGACCTTTACCAAACATGGTTAAAATGTGAAAGGTCACAGAAGGAGACGAAACATAGCCTACACCGGTTATTTCTTTGGCAGGAATATCCCATTCTGTATTTTCAAATGCTGTTTTTCATGCTCTTCACAAACCACCTGTGACTTTAAATATAAATCTATACTCAAAAAAATGTTTGGCATTATTTAACTATGAAAAATAAAGGGTTTAATATGAAAAAGAGACATCAGTTTCATATTCCCACTGCAGAGTATGTAGGTAGGCCTATAGTTTATATCGTCTACAGTCAGCGTTGTCATAATATGTGATGCACGATTTCCACTTCAAAAGCAAAACTGCTTTAAACTAGGCTATGAAAATAAAATGTAAAAATCACAGGTCCTTAAGAAACAGATGCAGTATGTTTCAGTGTTTATGCCTAGCCTGTATAATCGGCAGTAAAGTGGCCTTTATTGGAAATTGGAAGATTACTGTAACTCAAGCAATATGACAGTATAGTTTAATGGACATTTACTAATGTTGTATGCAAATGAACCCTCGTTTTGGCTCAGTAAAGTAGATAAAGCCATCAGATTTTAATCTTCTAAGTTAAACACTGGAACAAAATGCAAAATGGGAATCACTGTATTTGGGGGGGGGGGGGGGGGGGGGGGGGGCGGGGGTTGAGGGAGGGAGTAAAAACTAATGTCGCGTTCTGCCAATATTAACGTGTTTACTTCATTTCTGTGTATTCCTGTGCTGGAGGATTGGAAAAGAAAACCATAGAAGCGGATTGGGTGCGTATGCAGATTGAAAAGGCAGGAAAAACGGTAAGGATTAAAGCTCCACGCATGTGCTACTGCAGGTTTAAAAAGTCTAAAGAATCTCTTTGTGTAAGGCTATTTTATGCCAGCTGTGTTTTTTAGGCTAGCCCTGAATACTTATTCATGAACTGTTGTTCATTAGGCATGTTTTTAGGTATGCTCTATGCCCTCCTGTAAATTAAATATAAGTAAGTATATATAGCATACGTATATCTGTGTGACCATGGTGTCCTACACAACTTGAAATCTTGTTTTTCTGTAACAATAGGATGAGAATTATATGAAATGGTTGCGTACACAAAGCTGTGTGTTTTGTTGTGGAACGCACTATTGATTTAAGGCTTTCACTCTGGTTAGCACAGGTGAAAGGTCCTCAGGCCTCATCCTGGAGAGCCGCAGGGCCTGCTGGGGTCCCCCAAACCTGGTCCTGGAGAGCCATGGGGTCTGCTGGGGTCCCCAACCCTGGTCCTGGAGGGCCGCAGGGCCTGCTGGGGTCCCCCAAACCTGGTCCTGGAGAGCCGCAAGGCCTGCTGGGGTCCCCAACCCTGGTTTATTGTCGTTACTCAGCATTCAGTTGCTCAATTAAAGTACTTGATTACAAAGTTCAACCTCCACAAGTAGTTTCCGGGGTCTGAATCGGTTGCTCATATTCAGGTGAAACAAAAACTAGCAGACCGACTGCGGGTCTCCAGGACCAGGGTTGGGGACCCCAGCAGAGCCTGTGGCTCTCCAGAACCAGGATTGGGGACCCCAGCAGACCCTGTGGCTCTCCAGGACCAGGGCTGGGCGATCCGTGGTGTAGGTGGAAAGCTTTGCAGGCACATGATTGCAGGATAAGGCCAGTCTCCACTCTGGTAGGTGTGGCCTGACAGGGAGATCACTAAGGTAATGAGCTGACAATCACAGTCATCTGATTTTCATTCAGAAAATGAAACTCAACCCATCTTACCTACTGATGCGATCCAGGCTGATTACCAAAAGCAATGCCCCACCTAAGAATCAAACCTGCAACCTCTCAGTTCCAGGCCCAGTTTCCGAACCGCTGCACTATACTCCCTCCTCCATAGTAAAAATCCCCACTGTGAATCTCTGGGGCAGCTTCTGCTGTATTTCAAAAGGGTATTGTGTGACCCGTATTACAGTCTGTCCACCCCCGCAAATTGCATTGTGGGCCTTTGATGAGCGTGGAGCGGTTGTATTGAAAATAAAGGAGACACCTGCGCTTCTCTGGCCTGCTCACTTCACTCAGCGCAGTAATTCAAGGTGACCAACAATTCCTTGCGCACATCTGGGGCCACGGTGTAGTCAGGTTATGCGAGCAGAACCGTACGCCATCTAACGACAGCTGGAGGGCGCCATAGCTGTCAAAATGGCTCCAAACCTTGTGACCGTGAGAGTGGCAGGAAAATACAAATCTGTCGGCAAGGTAACGGCGGCCCTACCGTTTATTAATGCCATAACTTGCAGCTCTATCGTTCAGGTGAATAATGATTTTGACTACGGTAGCTGTGCTGCGCTTCAGGCTTGGTCTTGTGTTTAGATTCAACATGGAACCACATTGATACAGAGGTAGATGGAATGAGCTAAATAGCACTTGTCGTTTCCAAAAGAAAGCTATTAATAGAGAAGCATATTTCTCTGATAAGCCAGCTTGCCTGTGCCACTGCAATTATATTGCCAGTCTTAAAGTTCTTCTTATTGTTCCTGGTGGATAATAGCATTTATCACAGATATCCTAATAACTGGGTTATAATGTGGAGTCTTTCAAACCTCCCACTTTACTGTTTGCTCTTTTTTTGTTTCAAATTTTTAAGCACGTACGTACAATCAGGTCACACTGTTGTGTAAAAACAATCAGCTAAGGATTTGTAGTGAAAGTTATGGATTTAAATGATAAGGGGGTCAAACATGATAGCTGTCATATTTTTCTTTTGGAAAAAGAACATGTGACAACGCTACGACTGTTTTGAAAAACTGATTTGTGGCTGAGGTAGGAAAACCTTCAGGTTCTTCAGCATATGGGGCAACATAAACATATTGCATACAATATGTTGAGTATACCTTAAGTTAACATTAATATGCACACACCACACCACACACACACACACACATGGATAACAGAAAACATCAGCTTCTGTGAACGTCAGGATTTCCTGTTATCCTTCTTGCATTGGATGGCAGGGTTCGTCAGTAGTGGAACAAAACAGAAGTAAAAGGCTAAATTATGTTTTTCCTGGTTCTGTGCACGCATTTAACATATTTCAAGGTGCTATTGTGTCCCCATTTCAGAACAAAGAACACTAGAATTGTCATTGCAAAACTGTTTCAAGAAGAGTGGAAAAACATGAAACTACAATTACAAGAAAAACAACAGCACAATAGCTCTAGTTCACACAGACGGCCCTGATGTGAATCTGTAAACAGGTTCTGTGGAGGAAATCAGGAAATTAAACTAAGCTCCATGTGCAATCAGAATAAAATCGGTTCTGACCATACTGTGAACCGGATCAGCTGCATCTGAACAATGTAACTATGGGCTGGCCCAGGCCTCAAGCGTCCATCACTCAATGGCCCTGCCCACAACTTGGCAGCTACACCCACAACCTGCCAGAACCCCTTCTCCATAGAAAAAGAGTAAGCTCGCCTCTACCACCAACAATTATTCGCTGTAGCTGGTGGGGAGACACGTCGATGTGTTGTGTGACGTGTGTCTGGCACAAGGAACTGGGTCAGAAGAACTGTGTCCTTTCTGTAAGAAGCCCAGCTTCGGCCCTCTCCCAGAGTCTGCTGTCGAAAAGCAGTGTTTGGGGCGATTGTGTTGTGCCTACCCAGCGTCTTTCGTCTCCTTTTCTTCAGTGGCGGTCACGTTACGCGCCTTAGCTGGGTGGATGAAACAGACATGATAGCAGGCAGAAAAAAGAGTGGATCATTATGGGTTAAAAGAAAAAAACAGTGGACAAGAGTAAGGCTGTGCCGGGTAACAGAATTTGCATATTCGGTTAACTGTTCCTAAAGGGGACATGAAGCACTTGGTAAAGTGGCTCTGGTTCGTCAGCTTTTTACCTTAAATTGGATATGACCGTGCGTTCAAATCGACCCATATTTGCTGGAAAAAGAAGTTAAAGTTTCCTTTTTTTCCACAAGGGCGCAGCCATTTTGGACCAACTGTGGTCATTATGTCACTAGGTTATTTGGTGTCGGCTGCTCAATGCATTACTATGCGAAAATAGCTGACTTCCAGTGAGCTCAATGATGTATCGTGAGGAAAAAATAAAACAAAAAACGCGCAGACAGCCCTTTTGTACTGCCCTGAGATGCTCAAATTAGTATTACCGAACAAAACTTAATTTAAAACTCAATTTCACAAACTGCTTGTGACCATAGGCTATAATGCTGTGGCCTCTGACGAACCGGCAACTGCTGCGCCGCTGCCTTGCCTTGATAAACAGTTTGGGAGCTAAAGTCGTGTCTTGCTAATATTGCCTATAGAAAATAAGCATTAGCTTGTGATGCTAATTCGCGGTGAAGTCGAAAGTTTACATACACCTTAGCCAAATCCATTTAAACTCAGTTTTTCACAATTCCTGACATTTAATCCTAGTAAACATTCCCTGTCTTAGGTCAATTAGGATCACAACTTTATTTTAAGAATGAAATCTCAGAATAATAGTAGAGATAATGATTTATTTCAGCGTTTATTTCTTTCATCACATTCCCAGTGGGTCAGAAGTGTACATACACATGTTAGTATTAGCACCCTGACAACATGATGCTGCCACCTCTGTGCTTCACAGTCGATGGTCATTATGGCCAAACAGTTCCATTTTTGTTTCATCAGACATAAAGTAAGATCTTTGTCCCCATGTGCAGGAGCAAACTGTAGTCTGGCTCTTTTATGGCAGTTTTGGAGTAGTGGCTTCTTCCTTGCTAAGCAGCCTTTCAGGTTATTTCGTAGGACTCATTTTACTGTAGATATAGATACTTTTGTACCTGTTCCCTCCAGCATCTTCACAAGGTCCTTTGCTGTTGTTCTGGGATTGATTTGCACTTTTCGCACCAAAGCACGTTCATTTCTAGGAGACAGAACGCGTCTCCTTCCTGAGCGGTATGACGACTGCGTAACGACATGGTGTTACTAGCGTACTATTGTTTGTACGGACGAACGTGGTACCTTCAGGCATTTGGAAATTGCTCCCAAGGATGAACCAGACTTGTGGAGGTCCACAATGTTCTTTCTGAGGTCTTGGCTGATTTCTTTTGATTTTCCCATGATGTCAAGCAAAGAGGCACTGAGTTTGAAGGTAGGCCTTAAAATACATCCACAGGTACACCTCCAATTGACTCAAATAATGTCAATTAGCCTATCAGAAGTTTCTAAAGCCATGACATCATTTTCTGGAATTTTCCAAGCTGTTTAAAGGCACAGTCAACTTCTGACCCACTGGAATTGTGATATAGTGAATTAAAAGTGAAATAATCTGTCTGCAAACTATTGTTGGAAAAATTACTTGTGTCATGCACAAAGTAGATGTCCTAACTGACTTGCCAACAAACTATAGTGGAGTGGTTAAAAATGAGTTTTAATGACTTCTAAGTGTATGTAAACTTCCTACTTCAACTGTATATCTGCAGGCTGTATCAAGGTAATGCAGTCGTGCAGCAGTTGCCGGCTCATCAGAGGCCACAGCATTAGGTAGGCTATATGGTCAGAAGCAGTTTGTGGAAATTAAGTTGTGTTCTGTACTACTCATTTGAGCATCTCGGGGTAATACAAAAGGACCATCTGTGCCGTTTTTTTTTTTTTTTCATGATGCATCGTTGAGCTCACTGAAAGTCAGCTATTTTCCCATAGTAATACATTGACCAGCCGAGACCAACCAACCTAGTGACGTCACGACCGCAGTTGGTCCAAAATGGCTGCGCCCTAGTGAGAAAATAGCAAACTTTAACTTCTTTTTCCAGCCAATATGGGTCGGTTTGAGATTTGAACGCACGGTCATATCTAATGCAAGGTTAAAAGCTAACGAACCAGAGCCACTTTACCGAGAGCGTGCTTCATGTCACCTTTAAAGTAACTGCCGTAAATGGTGAAACCGCATGGGGGGGGTGAAACACATTTTCCTTTGCCGTTTTCCCTTGCTTCAATTTTTATTTGTAAAATTTTAATACAAAGTGTTAATTACTTCTTTAATTACATGTAGATTACTTGCCATTACTATCATTGTAAACAACAATATTGTGCAAACTTGCCAATGGAACAGCAGCCTCGAATAAACGACTCTGGGCGTCTAAAAAACTTTCTATACAGGCATTTAAGAAGCCAAATAAAATAGGCTTTTAAGTATAAAAGTATTAAAATAATCTTCAGACGTGCCTCAGTCAAACAATCTTCAGTGCAAATCTATAAAAGGCATATGCTAGGAAGTTTGACACTCAATGGATGATCTGAACTGCTACAAGGTGGGGCCAAGTATTTTGTCCTGTTTCCATATGATGTGGGGATAAATTTAGCACTTGAAAATAACATTGACGATATGCACACCGTGGCCACATGCAAAGTGCTAATTAACCTTAGCTTATTAACTAACTAAAGCTTATTAACCACCTAACCTTTCCTTAGATTTTGCTACTGTGTGCCAGACCACACGCTCCTTTCAGTGGACCGAGGGGCAAAACAAACATCTACAATGTTTGCACCTGCTCAGTTGTGTGTGGCTGCTGTCCTTTTAGCTGATACACCTTGGCTAGTGTACCGTGAAATTACCAAGCGCAATGGCTGCAGACTATGCTAAACCACATTTAAATTAGCATCCGCCCTTACGTAACACCATGATGTAAACATGTAGGCAAGAAATGGTGATGGAAGCAGGAAAGTATAATTCAATGCTGTTATGGCTAAGAAATTAATTTGCCAGTTCACTGTTTGCCAATAAGTCATTATCATTATTACACCCGCGCGCAAACAGGGGGTATTGTTTTCGCTCCTGTCTGTGTGTGTGTGTGTGTGTGTGTGTGTGTGTGTGTGTGTGTGTGTGTGTGTGTGTGTGTGTGTGTGTGTGTCTGTCTGTCTGTCTGTCTGTCTGTGTTTGTGTTCCTATCATCCATAACTTGAACAATTCTACTCCGATTGCGATGAAACATTGTGGAAATGTTGACAGTTGGGCAATAACCTGATTCCCCCCCAATCGGTCAATGTCTGCCTTCACAGTGCAAGATTTAGCCCCATGCATTACGCTCAGGGTGGAGATTAGCGCGCGCGCAGGTGTAGTATCTCTCTGGAGTGCCATTCTAGTTATGTATTGCAACTGATTTCGGCTTTTAAGAGATGAAGGCCAAAGACTTCCTTAATTAAGGCATTCATTAATTAAGGCAATGTTGACATTTTTGGTATGATTTCATTGGGTGGAAGCAGTAACCAGGAAATACAGTTTTTGCCATGTTACATAACTAAGATCCTCAGATAGTTCTTAAGTCTAGAAGTTTTTTTATTGTGATATCATATCTGCGTCACTTAAACTGTGGAGGTTACATTTCGAGTCTTCTTGATTTTCTTAACCACTATTACAGATCTCTACAGTACCCTTGAAATATCATAGGCTTAATCAGAGGGAGCCTTTGTGACTTGAATTTATTTTGACACCATTAGAGCAGCACTACACAAGTATTAGAGCAGCAGTACACACGCATTAGAGCAGAGCTACACAGCAGTACACACGCATTAGAGCAGAGCTACACAAGTATTAGAGCAGCACTACACACACATTACAGCAGAGCTACACAGCAGTACACACGCATGAGAGCAGCACTACACAGCAGTACGCACATTAGAGCAGCACTACACAGCAGTACACACGCATTAGAGCAGCACTACATAGCAGTACACACACATTAGAGCAGCACTACATCGCAGTACACACGCATTAGGGCAGCACTACACAGCAGTACACACACATTAGAGCAGCACTACACACGCATTAGAGCAGCACTACACAGCAGTACACACGCATTAGGGCAGCACTACACAGCAGTACACATGCATTAGAGCAGAGCTACACAGCAGTACACACGCATTAGAGCAGCACTACACAGCAGTACACACGCATTAGAGCAGCACTACATAGCAGTACACACGCATTAGGGCAGCACTACACAGCAGTACACATGCATTAGGGCAGCACTACACAGCAGTACACATGCATTAGAGCAGCACTACACAGCAGTACACACACATTAGAGCAGCACTACACACGCATTAGAGCAGCACTACACAGCAGTACACACGCATTAGGGCAGCACTACACAGCAGTACACATGCATTAGAGCAGCACTACACAGCAGTACACACACATTAGAGCAGCACTACACATGCATTAGAGCAGCACTACACAGCAGTACACACACATTAGAGCAGCACTACACACGCATTAGAGCAGCACTACACAGCAGTACACATGCATTAGAGCAGCACTACACAGCAGTACACACGCATTAGGGCAGCACTACACAGCAGTACACATGCATTAGAGCAGCACTACACAGCAGTACACACACATTAGAGCAGCACTACACATGCATTAGAGCAGCACTACACAGCAGTACACACACATTAGAGCAGCACTACACACGCATTAGGGCAGCACTACACAGCAGTACACATGCATTAGAGCAGCACTACACAGCAGTACACACACATTAGAGCAGCACTACACATGCATTAGAGCAGCACTACACAGCAGTACACACACATTAGAGCAGCACTACACACGCATTAGAGCAGCACTACACAGCAGTACACACGCATTAGGGCAGCACTACACAGCAGTACACATGCATTAGAGCAGCACTACACAGCAGTACACACGCATTAGAGCAGCACTACACAGCAGTACACACGCATTAGGGCAGCACTATACAGCAGTACACATGCATTAGGGCAGCACTACACAGCAGTACACATGCATTAGAGCAGCACTACACAGCAGTACACATGCATTAGGGCAGCACTACACAGCAGTACACACACATTAGAGCAGCACTACACACGCATTAGAGCAGCACTACACAGCAGTACACACGCATTAGGGCAGCACTACACAGCAGTACACATGCATTAGAGCAGCACTACACAGCAGTACACACGCATTAGAGCAGCACTACACAGCAGTACACACGCATTAGGGCAGCACTATACAGCAGTTCACATGCATTAGGGCAGCACTACACAGCAGTACACACGCAATAGAGCAGCACTACATAGCAGTACACATGCATTAGAGCAGCACTACACAGCAGTACACACGCATTAGAGCAGCACTACATAGCAGTACACATGCGTTAGAGCAGCACTACACAGCAGTACACACGCATTAGGGCAGCACTACACAGCAGTACACACGCATTAGGGCAGCACGACACAGCAGTACACACACATTAGAGCAGCACTACACAGCAGTACACACACATTAGAGCAGCACTACACACGCATTAGAGCAGCACTACACAGCAGTACACACACATTAGAGCAGCACTACACACGCATTAGAGCAGCACTACACAGCAGTACACACGCATTAGGGCAGCACTACACAGCAGTACACATGCATTAGAGCAGCACTACACAGCAGTACACACGCATTAGAGCAGCACTACACAGCAGTACACATGCATTAGGGCAGCACTACACAGCAGTACACATGCATTAGAGCAGCACTACACAGCAGTACACACGCATTAGAGCAGCACTACACATGCATTGGAGCAGCACTACACAGCAGTACACATGCATTAGAGCAGCACTACACAGCAGTACACACGCATTAGGGCAGCACTACACAGCAGTACACATGCATTAGAGCAGCACTACACAGCAGTACACACGCATTAGAGCAGCACTACACATGCATTAGAGCAGCACTACACAGCAGTACACATGCATTAGAGCAGCACTACACAGCAGTACACACGCATTAGAGCAGCACTACATAGCAGTACACACGCATTAGGGCAGCACTACACAGCAGTACACACGCATATTAGAGCAGCACTACACAGCAGTACACACACATTAGAGCAGCACTACATAGCAGTACACACGCATTAGGGCAGCACTACACAGCAGTACACACGCATTAGAGCAGCACTACATAGCAGTACACATGCATTAGAGCAGCACTACACAGCAGTACACACGCATTAGAGCAGCACTACACAGCAGTACACACGCATTAGAGCAGCACTACACAGCAGTACACACGCATTAGAGCAGCACTACACAGCAGTACACACGCATTAGAGCAGCACTACAGAGCAGTACACACGCATTAGAGCAGCACTACATAGCAGTACACACACATTAGAGCAGCACTACATAGCAGTACACACACATTAGAGCAGCACTACACAGCAGTACACACGCAATAGAGCAGCACTACACAGTAGTACACACACATTAGAGCAGCACTACAGAGCAGTACACACGCAATAGAGCAGCACTACACAGCAGTACACACGCAATAGAGCAGCACTACACAGCAGTACACACACATTAGAGCAGCACTACACAGCAGTACACACGCATTAGATCAGAGCTACACAGCAGTACACACGCATTACAGCAGAGCTACACAGCAGTACACACGCATTAGAGCAGAGCTACATAGCAGTACACATGCATTCGGGCAGCACTACACAGCAGTAGACATGCATTACAGCAGCACTACATAGCAGTACGCACACATTAGAGCAGCATAAGCATTAGGGAGGTGCTACACAAGCATTAGAGCAGAGCGGCAGCGTCTAGCTCATGTTGCAAGTGTCAGGTCTGGACCACTATGAAAAGCTTTTCTTTTCATAACCTTTTGAAACAGTGCGGTCAAGGAAAATTATGATGGATGTCAGTGGGGATGGCTTTACTCACCAGTGTCTACACAGCACAGCTTCTAGCTACTTGTAGCACGTTAATTAATTAAAACGTCTGTTAAGTGCCAGGGAACACATTAAAACTCATGCTCTGTTGCACGGGAATAGGTGCCCTTGCATTTTTTCATTATGCCTGGGAATCTCTCTGCCATTGAAACCTTGTTGATTTTCAATGTATCCTGACACATGCGACTTAAAGAGGGGGATCGGCATAATTATTTGATTGTGGATTTGTGCAGAGAACAGTACAGATGCCAGCCCAAAGATAATAAAATGCATTGTAAGATAGAGCCAGCTGTGAAACTGTCAGCACTAGTGATGGAAGAGTGATGTTTCATAATGAGCTGTCATTCATGGACCTGCCTGAACCAATCAAAAGGTTTCTCCCTACACCACAAAGCACAATGATAGGTTCAAATTGACTTGCTGATAGCATATAATAGCACATACTCACATCACTGGTTATCACAAATTAATATGATACATACAGTAAATTCTTTACATTAATTCTACAATTCATTTCCAAAGCTAACAATCCTTTTTTTCCTTACGGAAGACTGTTGGAAAATAGAATATATTTTTTCAGGTCACATACATCCCAAGCGGGAAATCTAAAGCTGTCATTTAAGAATTTTGAAAGATGAAGGACCCTGATTTTGTTATGAACAATGATTGCAGCTGGCTCTCTACCTGATTCTTTTGAGCAACAGTCTGCAAAGTAACATTATTGAACTTCCATGAAAATACATAGGTAGTGATACTTGTAATTGTGTTTCAAAGAAATTAGACAGAAGCCCCTTTTGATCGGATTGAATTACCTACAGATATTTCAGATTGGATTGGAAGCTAATTCAATTCCAACTACCCCAAACAAGATATTTAATCTCATTGTACCTTGAATATATGTGGAAAAAAATGTTTTCTTTCTGATACCATAACGCATAGGAAACAGTCTATTCCAAGGCCATCAGTATATTACATTCTCAGGACTGAAAAGAAGTTAATTAAATGGTGAGACAGCAGTCGGGTGCTGGGGAGAACTTGGCTGGGACTGTGGTAATAATAACACCGTGCACTGTAAAGAATAAGGTAAAATTTACAGTAAAATCTACCAGTTGCCAGAAATTTACCATGATTGGAATCCTGGCTGGTATTTGAGAGTATATTGGTTGAATCCAGTCCAGTATTTGTGAGTATATGGATTGAATCCAGGCTGGTATTTGGGAGAATATTGATTGAATCCAGTCCAGTATTTGTGAGTATATGGATTGAATCCAGGCTGGTATTTGTGAGTATATTGATTGAATCCAGGTTGGTATTTTTGAGTATATTGAATCCAGGTTGGTATTTTTGAGTATATTGAATCCAGGTTCGTATTTTTGAGTATATTGATGTGAGGGTTAGAGTAAGGTTCGGAGAACCAGACATGACAAATAAAGATTCTAAAAACGTATCTAGAAAGATATGCCACAAAAGCGGGAGAACCGCACTAGGGAGGAGATAAACAAAAGAACGGGAGCAAAACTTCCCTAGCACAAGGCAAATCAAAGCAACCTCAAAAACGGAGGTGTATCTCGATAAACAGCGAGAATAAATAACAAAAGAACCTCACACACTAAATCACTAGGCATAACAGGGGGTTAGAGAAACAAAGCAAAAACTTGAAAAAAAACGAGTGAAAGAAAGGAACAGAAAATAAAACCTGTTATCCAAAGCTCTATAGGCAAAAGAGTTTGAAAACAAAGGGTAAAAGGTAAAAAGAATAAGGATAAGGAAAACGATTGGAAAGAAAAGAGAAAACCAATCTGATCCTAATTTCTTTTGCTGCGTTTCCTATTCATACGAACCAGAAATGCAGCGACCGAATTTCCTATACCTTACCGTCTTCGTTGTCAACATAGCAAAGACAATATCGAAGTTTTGGAAATGCAGAAGTCCTGGGCTATTTATAACCGACAGGAAACCCGAAACAGGTGCAAAGAATAATTGCTGGGCGAGATACAAACACCGGAACGGAGGCGGAAAATATCCGATAGAGCGTCCCGATGACGCAAAAAAGAAAACCAAACGGCGAAACAGCAAAGGCTGCTAATAACCGTGACAATTGATTGAATCCAGTCCAGTATTTGTGAGTATATTGATTGAATCCAGGTTGGTATTTTTGAGTATATTGATTGAATCCAGTCCAGGATTTGTGAGTATATTGATTGAATCCAGTCCAGTATTTGTGAGTATATTGATTGAATCTAGGTTGGTATTTGTGAGTATATTGACTGAATCGAGGCCAGTATTTGTGAGTATATTGAATTGATTGAATCCAGTCCAGTATTTGTGAGTATATTGATTGAATCCAGGCTGGAATTTGTGAATATATTGATTGAATCCAGGCCGGTGTTTGTGAGTGTCATGGTTCTGCAGCCCTTTTCTTTTCTGTGGGCATTGCCACTTGGGGCTGCGAGACGGCACTCCTGTTGTTTTTTCTGCCCTCCGTGACCAATTATGTGTTATTGGTTTCAGGTGCGTTTAGGCTACTTAAGCTCAGCGCCTTCTTTGTTCCAGGCTTTTGTGTAAGCTTACTTTATGCTCAGGCCGGTAATTTCGGTATAGAACTTTGAAGACTGCATATCTTTTCTGTCTTGAAAGATACGCAGGAACTTCTTTAGCTTTAGAGTTATAGGTTTAGTCTTTAGGACTTTTTCTTTCCTATTTCTTTCTCTAAGTTCTTTCCTCGGTTTTCTTTCAGTCCTCTTTGAGGCTGTAACTTTTGTTACCCTTTTCCTCCTTATTTGAGCTCATTTGTATTTCATTGAGCTGGAGGTTTTTCTTTCTCTCTCTGTCTATTTCTGCTTGAGTCTTCGAGTCAGTATTCACCCTCTTTTCTGGGTTGCTTTCTGTTGGCTTATTCGCCGCGGGTTATTTCCCTTTTGTTTGTTTTTTCCATTCTGTTCGCATTTCCTATTTCCTTCCTCAGTCTTGTGGTTACTCCATGTCTGTGGGTAGCTTTTAGAACCCCCTTTTCGGTTGTGTCTGGTTCTCCGACCCCTTTCCCTCCCTCACAGTGAATACATTGATTGAATACAGGCCATATATTTGTGAGTATATTGATTGAATCCAGGCTGGAATTTGTGAATATATTGATTGAATCCAGGCTGGTGTTTGTGAGTATATTGATTGAATCCAAGCCAGTATTTGTGAGTATTTTGAATTGATTGAATCCAGTCCATTATTTGTAAGTATATTTATTGAATCCAGTCCAGTATTTGTGACTATATTGATTGAATCCAGGCTGGAATTTGTGAATATATTGATTGAATCCAGGCCGGTATTTGTAAGTATATTGATTGAATCCAGTCCAGTATTTGTGAGTATATTGATTGAATCCAGGCTGGAATTTGTGAATATATTAAATCCAGGCTGGTGTTTGTGAGTATATTGATTGAATACAAGCCAGTATTTGTGAGTATATTGATTGAATACAAGCCAGTATTTGTGAGTATATTGATTTAATCCAGGCTGGAATTTGTGAATATATTGATTGAATCCAGGCTGGTGTTTGTGAGTATATTGATTGAATCCAGGCCGGTATTTGTGAGTATATTGATTGAATCCATGCCAGTATTTGTGAGCAAAAAACCGTAGGTGAATGTACTTCCAGTAACTATGAACTATGTTGTACTTACAAGCAAATTACAAAATATTCCTGTGCAAGATTGCTTCGGAAAGAAGTCATTTTTTCCCACACTGCAAAAAACACTGCAAATCTTAACAAGCATTTTAATCTCATATTTAGACTTTAGAATCTTATTTCTGTTACTTTTTGCTAAATAAAACAAATTATCTGCCAGTGGGGTAGATATTTTTACTCAATTCAAGATTTGCCAGTAGGGTAAGATAATTCCACTTGTCAAGTAAAAAGTAACTTAAAACAAGCTAAAATTTACCACTTTTGAGGAAAAAAATTCAGTGCAAGCCAGAATGTTAAAGGAGCACAGTCAGGCATATGCATGTTTTCTGCATTCTAATCTACTATTTAATGTTTAATATTTTCCAAAAAATCAGAAAGATTGGATTTGTGGTTTTTCAGATATGGGCCCTCAAGAACAGCTCCATCTCCAGAGCAGCTCCAGCCTTATTTACCACATTTTCCATATCTTTGCCATTTTTAGTTATATAACACAGTTTGTGACGAGCTGTAATAGTCAAAGGTTGTGTAACAATACCTTTTAAGTATGGCCCCTTTCAAAAGCAGCACAGCATGAAGGTGGGAGTGCAGGGCTTTCCCAGCTCAGCCCAAATCAGTGCCAGATTCATGCCTTTGATTCCCAGCCCATACCAGTGTGTTCCAGCCCATAAAGGAATTACCAGTGTGTTCCAGCCCATAAAGGCATTACCAGTGTGTTCCAGCCCATAAAGACATTACCAGTGTGTCCCAGCCCATAAAGGCATTACCAGTGTGTTCCAGCCCATAAAGGCATTACCAGTGTGTCCCAGCCCATAAAGGCATTACCAGTGTGTCCCAGCCCATAAAGGCATTACCAGTGTGTCCCAGCCCATAAGGGCATTACCAGTGTGTCCCAGCCCATAAAGGCATTACCAGTGTGTCCCAGTCCATAAAGGCATTACCAGTGTGTCCCAGCCCATAAAGGCATTACCAGTGTGTCCCAGCCCATAAAGCCATTACCAGTGTGTCCCAGCCCATAAAGGCATTACCAGTGTGTCCCAGTCCATAAAGGCATTACCAGTGTGTCCCAGCCCATAAAGGCATTACCAGTGTGTCCCAGCCCATAAAGCCATTACCAGTGTGTCCCAGCCCATAAAGGCATTACCAGTGTGTCCCAGTCCATAAAGGCATTACCAGTGTGTCCCAGCCCATAAAGGCATTACCAGTGTGTCCCAGCCCATAAAGCCATTACCAGTGTGTCCCAGCCCATAAGGGCATTACCAGTGTGTCCCAGCCCATAAAGGCATTACCAGTGTGTCCCAGCCCATAAAGGCATTACCAGTGTGTCCCAGCCCATAAAGGCATTACCAGTGTGTCCCAGCCCATAAGGGCATTACCAGTGTGTCCCAGCCCATAAAGGCATTACCAGTGTGTCCCAGTCCATAAAGGCATTACCAGTGTGTCCCAGCCCATAAAGGCATTACCAGTGTGTCCCAGCCCATAAAGGCATTACCAGTGTGTCCCAGCCCATAAAGCCATTACCAGTGTGTCCCAGCCCATAAAGCCATTACGTGTGTCCCAGCCCATAAAGGCATTAAAAGTGTGTCCCAGCCCATAGAGGCATTACCAGTGTGTCCCAGCCCATAGAGGCATTACCAGTGTGTCCCAGCCCATAAGGGCATTACCAGTGTGTCCCAGCCCATGAAGGCATTACCAGTGTGTCCCAGCCCATAAGGGCATTACCAGTGTGTCCCAGCCCATAAAGCTATTACCAGTGTGTTCCAGCCCATAAAGGCATTACCAGTGTGTCCCAGCCCATAAGGGCATTACCAGTGTGTCCCAGCCCATAAAGGCATTACCAGTGTGTCCCAGCCCATAAAGACATTACCAGTGTGTTCCAGCCCATAAAGGCATTAACAGTGTGTCCCAGCCCATAAAGACATTACCAGTGTGTCCCAGCCCATAAAGACATTACCAGTGTGTCCCAGCCCATAAAGCCATTACCAGTGTGTCCCAGCCCATAAAGACATTACCAGTGTGTCCCAGCCCATAAAGGCATTACCAGTGTGTCCCAGCCCATAAAGGCATTACCAGTGTGTCCCAGCCCATAAAGGCATTACCAGTGTGTCCCAGCCCATGAAGGCATTACCAGTGTGTCCCAGCCCATAAGGGCATTACCAGTGTGTCCCAGCCCATGAAGGCATTACCAGTGTGTCCCAGCCCATAAGGGCATTACCAGTGTGTCCCAGCCCATAAAGCTATTACCAGTGTGTTCCAGCCCATAAAGGCATTACCAGTGTGTCCCAGCCCATAAGGGCATTACCAGTGTGTCCCAGCCCATAAAGGCATTACCAGTGTGTCCCAGCCCATAAAGGCATTACCAGTGTGTTCCAGCCCATAAAGGCATTACCAGTGTGTTCCAGCTCATAAAGGCATTACCAGTGTGTCCCAGCCCATAAAGGCATTACCAGTGTGTCCCAGCCCATAAAGGCATTACCAGTGTGTCCCAGCCCATAAAGGCATTACCAGTGTGCCCCAGCCCATAAAGGCATTACCAGTGTGTCCCAGCCCATAAAGGCATTACCAGTGTGTCCCAGCCCATAAAGGCATTACCAGTGTGTCCCAGCCCATAAAGGCATTACCAGTGTGTCCCAGCCCATGAAGGCATTACCAGTGTGTCCCAGCCCATAAGGGCATTACCAGTGTGGCCCAGCCCATGAAGGCATTACCAGTGTGTCCCAGCCCATAAGGGCATTACCAGTGTGTCCCAGCCCATAAAGCTATTACCAGTGTGTTCCAGCCCATAAAGGCATTACCAGTGTGTCCCAGCCCATAAAGGCATTACCAGTGTGTCCCAGCCCATAAAGGCATTACCAGTGTGTCCCAGCCCATAAAGGCATTACCAGTGTGTCCCAGCCCATAAAGGCATTACCAGTGTGTCCCAGCCCATAAGGGCATTACCAGTGTGTCCCAGCCCATAAAGGCATTACCAGTGTGTCCCAGTCCATAAAGGCATTACCAGTGTGTCCCAGCCCATAAAGGCATTACCAGTGTGTCCCAGCCCATAAAGCCATTACCAGTGTGTCCCAGCCCATAAAGGCATTACCAGTGTGTCCCAGCCCATAAAGCCATTACCAGTGTGTCCCAGCCCATAAAGCCATTACGTGTGTCCCAGCCCATAAAGGCATTAAAAGTGTGTCCCAGCCCATAGAGGCATTACCAGTGTGTCCCAGCCCATAGAGGCATTACCAGTGTGTCCCAGCCCATAAAGGCATTACCAGTGTGTCCCAGCCCATAAAGCCATTACCAGTGTGTCCCAGCCCATAAGGGCATTACCAGTGTGTCCCAGCCCATAAAGCCATTACCAGTGTGTCCCAGCCCATAAAGGCATTACCAGTGTGTCCCAGCCCATAAAGCCATTACCAGTGTGTCCCAGCCCATAAAGACATTACCAGTATGTCCCAGCCCATAAAGGCATTACCAGTGTGTCCCAGCCCATAGAGGCATTACCAGTGTGTCCCAGCCCATAAATGCATTTCCAGTGTGTCCCAGCCCATAAAGCCATTATGTGTGTCCCAGCCCATAAAGGCATTACCAGTGTGTCCCAGCCCATAAGGGCATTACCAGTGTGTCCCAGCCCATAAAGGCATTACCAGTGTGTCCCAGCCCATAGAGGCATTACCAGTGTGTCCCAGCCCATAAAGGCATTACCAGTGTGTCCCAGCCCATAAAGGCATTACCAGTGTGTCCCAGCCCATAGAGGCATTACCAGTGTGTCCCAGCCCATAAAGGCATTACCAGTGTGTCCCAGCCCATAAAGGCACTGCCAGTGTTTATTTCACACAAGACCAGGTACATCTGTGATGTTTTATTTTCTCTTCTGTAGAGGAGGTGACTCACAGGAAGTTGAGGAACAAGGCAACATAGACGGAAACCACAGATGTAAAGAGACATCACCCTGGGGTTTGGTGGAATGCAATGTTTAGGTATGTAGGACCTCAGCAAATACCAGTGAAATAGCTGTGTTTGTGTCTTTTTCGTCCACAGGTTTTGAATGAGTTTACAAAACTGGTCATACGTATATTACACAACAGAATTCTCAATGTCATATTTAAAACTTCCAATGCGGGCCATGTGTACACTCTGAGTTAAAAGTACTCTATCAGAGTTGATTTTACACGGAACAATTTGCTGTGTGGTTTTTTATTGGGCTGTGCTGTGTGCGATTATCACAGAAACACTGGCAATGTAAAGGTTAATGGGTGTCATTGGGTGCTCACCCTCCCGTGTGTACCCCGTCCCAACACACACACACATGTACACACACACACACAAACACACACACACACTGTCTCTCTCTATCTCCCTAGCTCTCCCTCCCTGTCTCTTTAAATATTTAATATACCAATGATAGTTTTTAAGCCTTTGAGCCCAGAGTTGAAATGCATATCACTGTATTTGGAGAGAAGAATATGAATTGGTCTGGCCTTGCTGAAGATAAGCGCTTGTGTGTGTTCAACCACCCCCCGCCCCAGTCCGTCCTTCCCTAGAAAAAGCTTGCAACATTCATAGAGCCTGTCTTGGACTTTTTTCCATTGTTTACAATGGTGGGACCTCATGTAAACAGTATGCCTCTGAAATGGCCCCTTTTCAACTTGCCAAGGTGATTGAGACATCTGACCAGTCAAAAAAAAAACTGCAAAAGAAAAAAAAAAACAGAATTGCAGAAAGGAGGGAGGAGGAGGCCCAAAACCTGTCTGTGTAAACAGAATGGAATGGAATGCGCACCAGTGGACTGCCTGAGCGGAAGCCTGCTCTGTTCAGGACAGCCTGGGAACATGGCAGTTAGCACCCCTGTTTAGAATCCTGGGGAGTGGAGCCTGTACTTTTTCACAAATAAACTCTAAATGCAAGTTACCACAGTATAAGGGATACCAGACCATGGGGCCCATCCACAGAACAGTGCCTTTGGAGTCCAAACTGATGTACGGTAGTACGGAGCACGGAAAAAGTACCCAGAATGCGTACGCCGTTTGCTCAATACTATAATCTGAACAAAAACGTCTCCGACGTAAAAAAAGCCAAGTTACTCACGCATAGCCTACAGAGCGCTGTCTATAAGTCCTTAATTCCAACTTGCAAAAACTAGGCCTGCCTTTAAAAGTATTGATATCAAAATGTGGCCAAGTTACAACTAACAATATTGCCTATCGTAGCTCACACTAAATAAACTAGCTCTATTCCAAAGCAATGCTATCCAAACTTTCCTAAATTATTTAATGCAACTTGGCCCTGTGTTTCTTCATCTTAGCATATGAAGAGATTGTGCCTCATGGAACAACATATGATTTCAATTAATGTTTTTAACAGTTGATGAATAATTACACTCCAGAAAGGATATGGTTATACTTTGTTGGCAAGTTTACTTTAGAAAATGTACAGGTTTTAAAATGTTAACTGCTGCTACAGATTTTGTGAACACAAGGATATCTATGCTCTGTAGGACCACACAGGTTTTGATAGAAATCCAAATATTCCAAATAAATAAATCAATAAATACAGAATAATAATAATAATACATTTTATTATACATGCCCTATAGTGTCGTGATTTTTCTGTTTAATTTCTAAGTGCAACAAATCTGAATCAGAGTATTTCCACTATAAATTATTCTCATTTTGCAGTTTGATGTGGAACATACAGTTTCATTGACCACATTTGTTTGAGATGGTAAGATGAAGAAACACAGGGCCAAGTTGCATTTAATAATTTAGGAAAGTTTGGATAGCATTGCTTTGGAATAGAGATAGTTTATTTAGTGTGAGCTACGATAGGCAATATTGTTAGTTGTAACTTGGCCACATTTTGATATCAATACTTTTAAAGGCAGGCCTAGTTTTTGCAAGTTGGAATTAAGGACTTATAGACAGCGCTCTGTAGGCTATGCGTGAGTAACTTGGCTTTTTTTTTTACGTCGGAGACGTTTTTGTTCAGTAAATAAATAAATCACTTATTTTTGGTAACTAACTAATGATGAACAATGCATGAAGATAATGACATCGAGAGAGACATGCATACAGAATAGTACATGCATTCCAAATAAATGCATGCAGACATTCGTGTAAACATAACGCCCTCTACTGACGAGAATGATAACATTTCTCCTATTAGCGATAGCCCACAATTACATTAAAAGAGTTTGTAGATGAGCTGTATTTAATGTCTAATGAAATACAATGAACAGCCCCACCTGAACTATGGATCATGAAGAAGCATGTAAATTAATTAACCAAGTCTATATGGAGACATGCATGCACAATAGGCTAGCCGCAAACACATTGTAGCTGAAAGAAATACATACAGCCTAAAATATGGAAATACAGTTGTAAAATAGGCGGATTAGTATTCTTTAGAAATAACATTAGGCTATTCAACACTGGCTTGTCGGATGCGTAACTCCAAGCTTCCATGTCTGGGCTACGAGCTGCCGAACTTCATAAGCACAGCATAATACCTTTGTGTTTTTTTTTTTTTTTTCGGTAGTGTAGTCTAACGTTGTCTGCGGGAAATCTTTTGGTACCAGACCATGTAGCTAGGTTTAGTTTCGTTTTCTGTAGTGCAATGGATGTAAGGCATGTTGATTCGCTTCGTAGTAGCCTAGCTTGTACTTGCTTCCTGACTAGCGTTTCTCTGGCAAAACTAACGTTGGCGAACAAGCTTAATTGGACAACGCATATTTCCCAGGAATCTTAGCCAGAAAGAAAACAATAGATACTACTAAGAAAGTAGCTTACCAGAGATTATTCTACTTCTTCTTATTATTATAATTAAAAGTGTTTGCAGTAAGCTACATTGTCTGCAGAGTAGCATAGACTAGAGCAATGTTCGGAGGCTACAGTAATTTTTTTAAAGTGACTAACCATGAATCAGATATGTTTGGGGAATTGGAGGTTTATAAATCCAATGTTTTAAGGGATTGCAGCTTATAGTAGGCTATCGTCGATTCTTAATGTATTATCATAAATTCTTAATTTTCCTAGTAGTTCATCTTATGGAGACATTGTGTTATGTGTGAAAAGGATAAAGTGAACAGTTGAAGTGAAGAAATTGATGAATAAAGAAATGTTGGCCGAAGCAAGGGGGTACATTGAGGTTCGGTTCCACAGTCAGTCATGACCGCAAGAGCAGAGCGTAACACCCTCCCCAAACCAGACAAGAGCGAGCGTCTGTTTTGGGGAGGGTGTGATATAGTACAAGTGAAATAGAAGTGAACATTGAAAACCTCTTTTGCCTTTGCAATAAAAATACGTTAATGTGTTAATAATAACAGTGTAATACATGAAAAGTACTTAACAGTTCCACATTGTTTTTGTGGAAAATAAGCATGTGCCCTGCAGGGCTCAAATCCACAATCCTTTGTGTCAGAGACAGCAACTCTGACCATTAAGCCACAGTTACTTCTTGGAAAGAGTGAAGCCATTAGCTATATTAACATTAAAAACCATTAGTACGAAGCGTTATTATTGGGCGATAAGCTTGATGAGCAGGTATAATTCTCCCCATTGGATAACATCGCGACGGAGGCAGGCAGTTTGGCAGGAAAAATAGGAAGAAGAAGAAGGAGAAAAATGGCAAAATAACCCAAGTTTGGGGCTTTATTGTGTGGATGTGTGAAGTTGTATCTGAATGCTGTGTGGTTACATGAGGTCAGAACATACAGAAGTTAATGTTTTTAAGGGCTGAGAGTCTATGGTAATTGTGGTTACTTCTGTAGGAAACCCTGAAAAGTACCAAACTCTCTGTGCTGTATAGGTATGGGGCATGCCCCGCCAAGCCGTAACTTGGCGGATGGCATACCTGCCATCCCAATAATATGCATTGATGCCACTCAACTGAATACGGACGTAACCGCTTGCTTCTATTGCCGAAGTTGCAGCAACCAATATGGTGTCCAGTGCACTGCGTCCTCTCAATTTCTCCATAATAATAATAATAATAATAAAGACGCAAGATTCTTCATTCTGAACATACTTCACTTGTGTATTGTTCCGACACATGTCTGTGTCATGTGATTTTTTTTAATGTCTTTGTTTTGAGTGAAATTATGTACGTTTTTGGTTTTAATGGAGTAATGTCCTGAGTTCAGCCCTTTTCTTTATTTTCACTGCCATTCATTACCTGTCAGAGCTCCTCTGCTGTTTTTTCCAAAGAGGGCTCCTTGGAGTCTTCCTCTTAATGGGATGTGAAGTGCTGTAAGTCCACTTTCTATTGAGACGTCAATCAAGGCACTGCCTCCAGGCTCTCTTTTAATATCATTGAGTAGAAAAAGATTATTCTGCATTCTTCTGCCCCTTGTGTAAGATATCCATCGTTTATGGATGAATGTACTGTTTAAAAGGGGAAGTACTGCATGCAAAAGATTACAGAAAAAATATGCTAGTGTGTGTTTCTGTGTGCGTGTATGTGTGTGAATGTAATAGTGTGTGTGTGTGTGTGTGTGTGTGTGTGTGTGTGTGTGCATGTGTTTGTGTATGTGTGTGAGTGTGTGCACATGTGGCAGGGAGGGACTATGGCATTTGAAGGAGAGGAGCACCTAGTACACACCGAACTGCACTGCAAGCTTGCATTCTTTGCATTGTATAGTCAGAAGTGCACACTGATCATTTAGTTGTGCCTCCTGCAACACAAGCGCGGTGTGATTACATCAGGAGGGCTTCAACTGCAGCATATTTCACTGTGGCCTTGGACCGTTATTATTCATAAAGTCACACCCCCATCTACTAGAATCTGCCAATGTGCTGAAATGGAAGGTTGTAGAGCGAGATACTTATACTTTGCAGTCTTTCTCCATAGGAGATTACATAGTGTAATAAATAAGTGCTGTTTGATGTATCCCGTTGAAATAGTCTTCTCAGAGAGCTTTCTGGGGTGAAGATGAATTCATCCAGGACTTTTGGTCCCTATCCCCACATTGTGAGTCATGGGGAAGATGAGAAGAATGACAGAAAAGTGAGACTGGAAGAATGGAGTTTGGAAGAGAGAGAAAGCCTTGTTATTTTGCTCCCCTGGGTGACTATGCTCTCTGTCAGCATACAAGCAGCCCCAGGCTTGCTCTGAGCTTATCAGGCAGCTCAATCAGAGCCAGGAGTCATTAGAATAACTTCACATGTTCTCCGTGATGTTTTGGAGATTCACACACAGACAAAAAGACCAATGCGACGAATTGTGTGCACAGATATGTTCCCTTACGGATATAGAATACACTGCAATATACTGTACATTTTTGCTAAATATAACAATACATATATTTCCCAGCAAGCTATTATTAAAAACTATATACTGTAATATATGAAAGAATCAAACAACAGCTCTAGAAATTGGTGGATGCTTAATGGGTGTACATTAGGAGTTTCTGAGGGACTGAAGGATCAGTAAATAGCCAGAAAGTATCCACCAATCACGTTCGCCATTGTTCTATCTGTTATTAGCAACAGACATGATAATTGGTGGAGCTCCTCTTTTTCTTTTCCATGAGTAAAGTGGCATTATGGCCATCTTGTCCCCATTCTCTTATCCCTGAACCAGTGATATTTTTATCAGTGTAGTTTCCCTTTAAGTGAACGGTGCCCATTCGGTCCCGGATAGGGTTCTGCTGTTTTAGGGTTCTGTTACCCTAAAAGTGGTGTACCCAAAGAACTTCAAACGATGCCGCAAAAAGGCCACAAAGCGTTGTATAGCATTGCTTCCCAATGACAGGATTCAAAAGTGGTTTCTAAATACAAACAAACACACTGGTTTTGCATTTTTCTGTAGTCCCCAGAACGTCTATTAACAGAAACATAAAGGGAAACCACCGTATAAAATCCAAATTCCCATCTAAAATATGGAAATGGAATATGTTTGATCCTCAGGTCAGGCAATAGTATGAATTAATGGACCAACACTTATGGTCCTTCAGCCTCTGAATTTTGTAGCCTGCTCAACTACCCCTCTTTAACAGGTAGCATTAAATATTTATCAAAAATAGCTATATTTACTATAAATATTTATACCAGCCTGGCTGTTATTTTTCAGAGGAAATGTGCAGCTTTTCCCTGATTGTTGAAGCATTCAACAGTTCAGAAGATGAAAGACAAAAGGAATCTATTAAAAGAACAAAATAATTTTTTTACATTATGTTATATTTTATGTTAAAGCGTGCATGATAGCAGTGTAATTTTTTGAAGGAATAGAAATTGTACTGAGATCTGTAGTTTTTGCTGAGTTTACATAGGAAACAGTTGGCCAGAGTCAATGAGCGATGCACAATCGGCTCTAGCGTCACCCAGGCATGGAAGGGTTTCAGCCAGCCAAGACAACGGTGTCTCATTGCTCACCAGCGACCCTCACTGGTGAATTGGCTGCCTGCAAGTCCGCCTGTTTAGCTGCATGAGAAGTGTCTTCCTCCGACTCATGTCTGTGATAAGTAGCGCGATAAGTAGTGGTAGCTGACCTTGTGTGCTACAGAGAACGTCTGCACTCTCCCAAATCGACAGCGGAGGTTGCAGCAATTACTGTGTTGCCTTGCACTTTATTCTCAAATTCTTATTTGTTGTACCTGTTTGTACATATGTGGGCTGCAAAGTTTGCAGTTTTTGCAGCTACTTAGTAAGTGAATAGGGAAGCAAAGTGTGCATTTCTGTCTACATTTGGGTATGACTTTTTATAAATTTGATAAAATAGAATAGAAATAAATAGAAGAATGTTGATGCTGACTACAGGTTTAACCCCTTAACTAGCACCAGCCTGTATTCAGGCCAGAAGTGGTTTAGTTTATCTGCATCTATTGTGTCTTTTTATGGTGAAATTTTCAATCAATCTCGTCACACAATTTGAAAGTGTTAAAACTCATGATTCTATCTCTATAAACTATCTTATGATCCCAATGTTATAGCAACAACGGTTCCTTATTTTGTAATGAGATACAAAACAGGCTTGATCAAACGACGACTCAATACGTTCTGTGTTCTAGAAATCCCCAGACAATATGAATCACGGTAAAGTCGGTAACCTTATCCCACCAAAAATTTTTTTTAAATCTTTTAGGTGAGAAAAAAAACGTACTCTTGGAAAACAAACTCCTAAGGGTTACCGTAAAGAAGAGACTAGGATTATGCCTGTAGTCAAGGGGGTTCAACAGTTATTTTCGAGCTTGTGTTCAAAAAAGGTGGTGCTAGAGAAGGGGTTAAATTAAACTGGACATTTGCTGTATGTAATTTAGACAATTCCACTTACTTTATACAAGGACTATAAAAGACCAGCCTAACTGGGCTGAATGGTCTGTTCCCATTGTAAAATATGACATTTTAAGGAAGAGGTTTTTATTGTGAGTGTGACGTTCAATGTGTAATATTAATGGATTTAAATTCTTCAGCAGGCTTCCCGCAAAGTTTTTTTCCGGCTGGCTCAGCCAGCCGTGCACGCATGTACCGTTCATTACAGAGAGATGAAATAAATACATGAATAATAGATGTCACAGAGTGGAGATCAGAATGTTTGACACACTCTGGAAACATCAATATCCTTTTAGGACTCTTTTCTGAAACCTGTTGTGTTTTTAGTCAATCCTTTTTTTTACGCTTTCAAGGGTGAGAGTGCTACAGTGCTTTCAATTCCCTCTCTTGTGGGGGTGGGGGCCATCGCTATTGCTAGCATCATCACGGCGATAATACACTCCCCCCTGACCACCATTCCCAGTCAAGATTCGGCATCACAGACCGCCTCATCATTCCCAATATGATGGAAATATGATTGAATAATAAATATACACTCAGTGGCCACGTTATTAGGTACACCTATCTAGTTCTATGTAGGACCCTCTTTTGCCTCCAGAACAGCCTGAATTCTTCATGGCACAGATTCAAGGTGCTGGAAACATTCCTTAGGGGTTTTGGTCCATGCTGACTCAATAGCATCATGCAGTTCCTGCAGATTTTTCAGTCACTCATTCATGCTGCAAACCTCCCGTTCCACCTCATCCTAAACGTGCTCTATTGGATTGAGATCTGGGTTACATTATCCTGCTGTAGTGATGGGCAAAACAGTTCACTTCAGTGACACGAATCACTAGAATCAGTTCATTAAAAAGATTCGTTCAAAAGATTCGTTCACCGAATCGTTCAGTGCTTGGGCGGAGCTCCGACTGCGTACTGCGTAGTCCGACTCACTCAGTGAACTGACGGCCGAACAGTTCATGCGGAAGTGCTGTCGCTTTGACAAATGCGCCAAACTCCGTTTACAAATCTTGATATTTTAAAAGTTTCCTCGTTGAATATCAATATTGGAGGTGAACGCTGGTTTTCAATGACTTTTAAGTCTTAACTTGCTGGGCCTGATGCTGGCAGTTTGAGCCGCTGATTATCACTCAGGATCACGTCACGTTAACTCACTGTGTCTAGTAGCTTCAGTGAACGGATCACTGAACTTGCACCGTTACGTCACAGTTCGTTCACTCAGTGAACTGACGGCCGAACAGTTCATGCGGAAGTGCTGTCGCTTTGACAAATGCGCCAAACTCCGTTTACAAATCTTGATATTTTAAAAGTTTCCTCGTTGAATATCAATATTGGAGGTGAACGCTGGTTTTCAATGACTTTTAAGTCTTAACTTGCTGGGCCTGATTCTGGCAGTTTGATCCGCTGATTATCACTCAGGATCACGTCACGTCACGCAGTGAACGAATCAGTCCACTCTGCACGCTCGCTGCCTCGCTTGGCGCCCGCCCGCCCGTGAATTTTTTTAATTATTTTTTTTTTTAATATAAACTTTATTTCGAACAATTTAGGAAACAAATTAGAGAAAAAAAAGAAAAAAAAAATTCTAGTATACAACACGCAAACACGGTACTCATTTCGGCTATACAATACTTAGAACAATAGGCTACGTCCGAAATGGAATAGGAAGAAGCAAATGCGAATGATTCGTTCAGCACAGCAGAACTGGTTCGCAAGGGACGAATCACGTTCGCTCGCGGCAGTCCCTCCCCCTCCCTGCACGGTGCACGCTCGCTGCTGATCAGATCCGTTCGTGAACTGAACTGAACTGAGAAATGAACGGATCTTTTCAGTAAGTGATTCAGTTCAGTTCGTTCACCCAAAAGATTCGTTCTTTTGAACGAATCGTTCGCGAACGACACAACACTATCCTGCTGGAAGTATCCATTTGATAAAGGGGAGACTGTAGCCATAAAGGGATGCAGATGATCAGCAACAATGCTTAGGTATGCCGCAACATTCAAATAATGCACACATTAGGCCCCTTAATACCAGTTGAGCATCATTTGATTCCCCAAACCATTACGCCACCACCAGGCTGCACCATTGACACAAGGCAGGATAGAGCCATGGATTCATGCCGTTTACGCCAAATTCTAAACCTACCATCTGCATGTCACAGTAGAAATTGAGATTAGTCAGACCAAGCAACATTTTTTCCAATTCATCCAGTTTTGGTGATCATGTGCCCACTGTAGCCTCATCTTCCTGTTCTTAGCTGACAAGAGTGGACCATGGCATGGTCTTATACTGCTGTAGCCCATCAGCTTCAAGGTTCGATATGTTTTGCATTCAGTTATTGGGATGGCAGGTATGCCATCCGCCAAGTTACGGCTTGGCAGGGCATGCCCCATAGCTATACAGCACCGAGAGTTTGGCACTTTTCAGGGTTTCCTACAGAAGTAACCACAATGACCACAGACTCTCAGCCCTTAAAAACATTAACTTCTGTATGTTCTGACCTCAGGTAACCACATAGCATTCAGATACAACTTCAGACATCCACACAATAAAGCCCCAAACTTGGGTTATTTTGCTGTTTTTTCTCCTTCCTCTTCCGCTTCTTCTTCTTCTTCTTCCTATTTTTCCTGCCAAACTGCCTGCCTCCGTCGCGATGTTATCCAATGGGGAGAATTATTCTCTGAGGGTATGGTCCATATACCTGCTCATCAAGCTTATCGCCCAATAAAAATGCTTCATACTAATGTTTTTTAATGTTAATATAGCTAATGGCTTCATGCTTTCCAAGAAGCTACTCTGGCCTAATGGTCAGAGCTGCTGTCTCACACTTGTAGGTTCGAGCCCAGCAGGGTACATACTTATTTTCCACAAAAACAATGTGCAACTGTTAAGTACTTTTCATTTATTAGACTGTTATTATTTTCACATTAACACATTAATGTATTTTTATTGCAAAGGCAAAAGAGGTTTCCAATATTAACTGTTCAATGTTTCACTTGTATTATATCACACCCTCCCCAAACCGGACACTCGCTCTTGTCTGGTTTGGGGAGGGTGTTACGCTCTGCTCTTGTAGTCATGACTGACTGACTGTGGAAACCGAACCTCAACGTACCCTTGCCTCGGCCAACATTTCTTTATTAATTTCTTCACTTCAGCTCTGTTCACTTTATACTTTTCACACATTACACAATGTCACATTAAAATTAACTACTAGGAAAATTAAGAGTTTACGATAATAGCCTATATTAAGAATTGATAATAGCCTCCTATAAGCTGCAATCCTTTAAGAGATCGGCTTTATAAACCACCAATTCCCCAAACATATCTGATTCATGGTTAGTCACTTAAAAAAAAAAACAATAGCTTCCGAATGTGGCTCTAGTCTACGCTACTCTGCAGATAATGTAGCTTACTGCAAACACTTTTAATTATAATAATAATAATAAGAAGAAGAAGACTAATCTCTGGTATGTACTTTCTTTGTAGTATCTATTGTTTTCTTTCTGGCTAAGATTCCTGGGAAATATGCGTTGTCCAATTAAGCTTGTTAGCCAACGTTACTGTTGCCAGAGAAACGTCAGTCTGCTTCTAGTCAGGAAGCAGGTACAAGCTAGGCTACTACGAAGCGAATCAACATGCCTTATAGCCTACATTCATTGCACTACAGAAAACTAAACTAAACCTAGCTGTCCAATACCAAAACATTTCCCACAGGTAACGTTCTACACTACCGGAAAAAAAAAGGCAAAAGACGTTTCCAATATTAACTGTTCAGTGTTTCACTTATAGCCTATTTCACATGTACTACAGCGAAATGGTGAAAGTCAGACCGACATTGACAAATGGCTTATATGACATGACTATACCCCTTTGGTCTTCTGGTTAGCGTCAAGCCTTAGTATTGCGAGAGACGTGGGTCCGTACCTCGCCTGGTTGATATTAAAGTGTAATTTCATTTTGGACTCAAACAGTGTGCACATGTTCTGGTTTTCTCATGCAAGAATGTTTTTTTTATCGCAAAGGCAAAGACATGTTTACAATATTAACTGTTCACTTGTAGCCTGTTAAACAATTCAGTCACTGGACACCATGACTGTAATGCAATAGGCTAGCTAACGTTATGGGAACAGGCATCCCATGGCCATTTGTCAAGCAAAGAAAAAAGTTTCAATGCAGAATATCATCTGGTTAACATCGCGTTCTTGCATTAATGTAAAAATGCCATTGGCTACATGTTTTAAGCTCACACAAATGCCGACAAAAATATTCATCTGTGTGGAGCGTGCTGTCCATTGTGCCGTGGTCATGTCTGACTCACTGTGGAAACCGAACCTTCAACGCTCGCCTCGGCCAACATTTCTTTATTATGTCTTCATTCATTTCTTCACTTCAGCTCTGTTCAGTTTATCCTTTTCACACATAACACAATGTCACCATAAAATTAACTACTAGGAAAATTAAGAATTTTACAATAATACATTAAGAATTGACGATAGCCATAAGCTGCAAAGCCTTGAGAGATCAGGTTTATAAACCTCCAATTCCCTAAACATATCTGATTCATGGTTAGTCACTTTAAAAAAAATACTATAGCCTCCGAACATTGCTCTAGTCTACGCTACTCTGCAGACAATGTATCTTACTGCAATTCTTCTGATTATAATAATAATCAGAAGAATAATATCTGGTAGGCTACTTTCTTAATAGTAGCCTATCTATTGTTTTCCTGCTGGCTAAGATTCCTGGGAAATATGCGTTGTCCAATTAAGCTTGTTAGCCACCGTTAGTTTTGCCAGAGAAACGTCAGTCAGCTGCTAGTGAGGAAGCAGGTACAAGCTAGGCTACTACGAAGCGAATCAACATGCCTTATACATCCATTGCACTACAGAAAACTAAACTAAACCTAGCTACATGGTCCGCTAGCAAAATATTTCCCGCAGACGTTAGACTACACTACCGGGTAAAAAAACTGCGAAGGTATTCTGCTGTGCTTATGAAGTTCGGCAGCTTGTAGCCCAGACATGGAAGCTTGGAATTACGCATCCGACAAGCCAGTGTTGAATAGCCTAACGTTATTTCTATAGAATACTAATACGCCTATTTTACAACTGTATTTCCATATTTTAGGCTGTATGTATTCCTTTCAGCTACAATGTGTTTGCGTCTAGCCTATTGTGCATGCATGTCTCCATATAGACTTGGTTAATTAATTTACATGCTTCTTCATGATCCATAGTTCAGGTGGTGCTGTTCATTGTATTTCATTAGACATTAAATGAGCTATATGTAACAAATTTACTGTACTAAATCATAAAATGACCATGATATGGCATCAGAGATTAAGGAAACATGCTAAATCGAAATACTGGCTTCTCCGACAACAATGCTACAGCCAGTATGTTCTCCTTTGAAATTTCCATTCCGGGTTGGAACGTCTGTATTTGTTTTGGCCTGTGTGATTCACTATTCTCCGAGTTGACTCCGAGTCCACTGCCCATCACGAACAACCAGATGTACTCCGGCACTCCGACAGCCGCTTTACGAATGCCTATCTAAGTTCAACATCATTTCCATTTAGCTAGCTAACTAAAGATTTAAATATACAGTACTGTGCAAATGTCTTAGGCACCCTAGATTTTTTATGTAGATTTTTTCTTAGCTGTTTATTTTTTGTCTTCTGCATTAGTGTGTCAGTAGAAAAGAGCAAATTGTAGATTTCCAAACATTGATTTTCCAAAAACTTAATTGAACTTTCGTCAGAGAAAAGAAGAACAAGGAGGCCTGTTCTCAACATCACCGAGGCTGTCTGGGATTACCTGGACAGATAGAAGCAAGCAAGACAGCCAAATTCTGCAGAAGAACAGTGGCAAATTCTCCAAAATGCTTGGAACAATCAACCAGTTGATTTTCTTATAAAACTGAACAACAGTGTACCGAAGAGAGTTGATGCTGTTTTAAAGGGAAAGGGTGGCCACACCAAATATTGATTTGATTCAGTTTTTTATTGTTTACTGTTCTTTGTAGTGAATTGTTTGATATTTAGAAACTTTTAATTTAATTATTTTTGAAAGGATATTCGCCTTAAGGATTTTCTTTACATGTGCCTAAGACTTTTGCACAGTACTGTATATAGTTACTCGCTAAACATACCAATAACGTTAGCTTATATCTGTGTGACCGTAAACATAGCCAGCCATGCATCTAGCTAACATTGACAGAGAAAATATAATGTTGCGCTCGGCTCGTCTCGCGCTCATGTTCGTTCAGTGTCTCGACTCTCTCCAATATTGTGAATTTGGATTGCAGTACCCATTTTAAACGCTCCGTGTCAATGTTACATATAGCTCCTTTAAATACAGCTCATCTACAAACTCTTTTAATGTAATTGTGGGCTATCGGTAATAGGAGAAATGTTATCATTCTCGTCAGAAGAGGGCGTTATGGTTACGCGAATGTCTGCATGCATTTATTTGGAATGCATACAGAATGTCTCTCTCGATGTCATTATCTTCATGCATTGTTCATCATTAGTTAGCTACCAAAAATAAGTGATATCTGAACAAAAACGTCTCCGACGTAAAAAAAAAGAAAAAAAAAAGCCAAGTTACTCATGCATAGCCTACAGAGCGCTGTCTATAAGTCCTTAATTCCAACTTGCAAAAACTAGGCCTGCCTTTAAAAGTATTGATATCAAAATGTGGCCAAGTTACAACTAACAATATTGCCTATCGTAGCTCACACTAAATAAACTAGCTCTATTCCAAAGCAATGCTATCCAAACTTTCCTAAATTATTTAATGCAACTAAAATATCAGAAACACCCCTGAATAATGACTTTAAATTTGAAGCATCTAAACCACAATTACAAAAGCATCTACACAGGTGATTCCTATTAATTTGAATGCTAATTAGCAGCATATGTCTGCTTAAAAGAGGTCTAACCAGCAGCATTTGCTAAGTAAGTCTCAAAAGCAAGATGAGGATACTAACAGAGTTCCAAATGTTTGGGACAAATAATGGGGAAATAATGTTTGGGACAAAGACATATTTTATCTTGATTTGGCTCTGTACTCCACAGATTTATATTTGATTCTATGGCACCCTGAAATGGGGGCCTATGTATAAAAATTGCTGTAATTTTGTGAAGACAAAATGTATAAAAATACCCTTTAATAAAGGCTGGGAATCTGTACTTTAACCACATGCAAATTGGTTGCTGTATTTGTATATTCACCACATGTGAATATACTGTATATAACAACAATAACAAAAATGTGTGAGATGTCGGGGCTTGTGGCTGAATAATGCGTTATGACACTCCATTGACACTTTTATTAATTTCAACATTGAGCAAATCACATAAAATTCATATTTTATTTGTTGAAAGATAGGGATAGGCAATTGTAACTATACCTTATTTTTCATTGGGACCATGCATGTAAGCTTGTATGAGACCAGGGACAGCAAGGACACGTTTTCAAAATATAAATGTAAATATCTCTGGGAATCTTCCCATTCCCAAAACAGGGAAACAGGGGAGAAATACAAATATGGGATAGGCACTGCTTACAGTCTCTGCATTCAGGCCAATAGGACAGGGAACGGTAACAGTAACAGGGTTAATAACAATTAACATGGGGATGCTAATATCCAACACAAAAGAATGCTGGGATGTGGGACTTAACCAAGCTACAGACTGGTATTCAGAACTATACTATATCTGCACGTAGTATCATCCCTTCAAAGCTCTCAAGAAATACGTATATACTCAAGGCACAGACAAACACATCCGCATATATTTACAGATTTTATTTTTGTGAAATATGTTATGTTTGTGACACACAGAATCTGAAAACAATACGCCGAATCGCTTAGAATTCTTCATAACCAAGAAAAAATAAATAAATCTTGTGAATCTAATGTCTGACTTAAAGGATATAAACTGGGTTTTTCAATGAGAAAGGCACAGCTGTTCAGTAAGCAACAGCCAGTGCATTTTGCCTTTTATCTCCCCCAGTAATGTGCACAGGTGCTGTTTAATTCAATTGGAAAACGTTGCCATGGTTTTACATTAATATATTTTCATGTTACCAGTACAACTGTTGTCATGGAGATGATAGGGGACGTATTTGAAGTGAAACGGAATCTAGGCTTTAAAAAGGGCTTCATATTTTGGTCTTCTTTTCCATACTAGTTTTATTTTTAATTTTTTTACTGCAAGCAGAAAGAAAATAGGGCCCATAAATTTTAATTATTTTCCCTGTAAGCCATTTAACATAAATGGAAATGTGGTGAGAGTACATACAGTACGTACATCTGGGTCCGTTTAAGCCACTGAGTTTACTCAAATAAAGTACCTTGAGCCGTTTGAAGAAAATAATTTGTTTGAATTTGTAGAGCATGTAATCTATATCTAATAGTTTTTTTAAATCACGTGTTTCGTTTGGTCAATGCCTTATTCTCTATCTCTCTGCACGTCAGTCTTCTGTTCTCATTCCAGTAGGGACTCTTGTTCCTTTGTTTACAAGACACGACCAGTTTTTTTTTAAAAAGAAAGAAAGAAAACCTACTGAAGAAAGAGAGAGGCACAGTTGGGACCATCAGTAAAACAGAGACTAGGATGGTCAGAAAACAAATGTTTCAAGTCCATTTGCAGTATTCATAATGGAAATGATTAGAAATGTTTATTCAATTAAATCTGTTTGCTCAATGATTTTCTTACCGAAAGACAGACATACAGCACAAAATGATAGCTTTATACTCCATCCTTACTCCATACATACCAGGTCCAAATTTCCTTCTTAAAATAATTTTTCATATCTGCAAATGTAAGTTGCCATGTTGCATGAGTCATGCGATGTAAATAGACTGATAAAGTTTTGGTCCTCATAATAAAGTTTTAGAAAAGTGGAGGGACAGCGATAGATGTGTAATTAAAGAAGTGTGCCTTGAGAACATTGGAGATCTTTGGAGAATGCGTGGTTCATTGAAGAGGTATGTGTTAGGTTTCCCCCAAACTAGAACGGACCCAAATGCAGGACTCGGAGACAGACTCGCACAATAAACTCCAACGGAGTATTTATTAAGGGATGCAAACACACAAGGGAGTGGGGAGCTGGGTGAGGGTCTGGATGCGGGGTTGGCAAGAGGTAAGGAACAGACGAGGTAGCTGGGTAGGGCGGACAGGAGCTGGGCGAATGGCAGATGGACTGGTGACGGACAGGAAGCAGGGTTGACGAGGGCAGAAGTGGAGCGGGGAAGCAGGCTGGTGGGCAAACTGGAAAAAGGCAGACTTGACAGATTAGCAAACACAACAGACAATGCCCGAGTAACATGTCTTACAAACATAACCTGACGGAACGAACTGGCGACGAGACAAACGTAGAAGGGAGAATAAATAGGGAGAATAATGAATGAAGCGTGCGGAATGTATGCGAGAGTGAATGCGACAATGAGAGTGTGTGTGGAATGTGAACAGGGAAAGCGAGTGATAGGCTGTGGGATAATGAGAGGGGAATGAGGAAATGAGGAGGGAAACCACGCCCAGCCTGCAGAACATAGAAGACAGACAGGGTAAAAGGAAAAACATGACATGAAACGAGAGGAATGGGGAAAACAGGGAGAATGATAGGAAGGTGGACTGGAAGGGAGCAGCGGACGTAACAGTACCCCTCCCCTCAAGGAATGCCACCAGGCGTGCCACCAGGCCAGATCTTGTGTGGGTGAGCTCGATGGAAATTCCGGATGAGGGAGAGGTCCAGGATCAGCTGGCGGGAAATCCAACTGTGTTCTTCGGGACCGTAACCCTCCCAGTCCACCAGGTATTGGTATCTACGCCTGACAGTGTAGGCGGGAGTGTTGTCAATGATCCGGGGAGGTGGGGGGCTGAGCGGGCTGGAGGAGACAGGCTTAACTTGACTGACGTGGAAGGTGGGGTGGATTTTAAGGGAGGAAGGGAGCTTAAGCTGAGACCCAGTGGAAGGGTTGATGATGGCGGAGATGGGGTAGGGACCAATGAAGCGGGGCTGAAGCTTCTTGGATGTGGCCTGAAGGGGAATGGACGATGTGGAGAGCCAGACCTGCTGTCCCGGGACGTACTGTGGGGCTGCGGTCCGGTGAAGGTCGGCCAGGCATCGGGTATGGGACGTGGTGCAGAGGAGTGCGGTGCATGCCATCTTGCAGATCCTCTTACATCTGAGGAGGTGGGCCTGGACGGATGGGATGGAGACCTCCTCTTCCTGGACTGGGAATAGGGGAGGTTGGTACCCTAGGGAGCACTCAAATGGGGACGTACTCGTGGCGGAGCTCTTCAAAGAGTTGTGGGCGTACTCAACCCAAAGGAGCAGCTTGCTCCAGGAAGAGGGGAGGACACGCACCGCAAGGCAGCTTCCAGGTCCTGGTTGGTGCGTTTGGTCTGGGGGTGGTAGCCAGACGACAGGCTGGTGGAGGCGCCCAGGGATTGGCAGAATGCCTTCCATACCTGGGAGGAGAACTGGGGCCCATGGTCTGAGATGATGTCCAAGGGGATCCCGTGCAGCCTCACCACATGCAGCACCAGGACCTCTGCTGTCTCGATGCAGAGGGGAGTTTGGGCAGGGGGATGAAGTGGGTCCCTTGGAGAACCGGTCCACGATCGTCAGGATGGCCGTGTTTCCATCCGAGGGGGGGGAGACCGGTCACAAAATCAACTCCGATGTGACTCCAAGGACGGCCCGGGACGGGGATGGGGTTGAGGAGACCAGCGGTAGGCTGATGGGAGGCCTTGCTCCTGGCGCAGACGGGACAGGCGAGGACGAAGGCACGGGTATCCCCCTTCAGCGTGGGCCACCAGAAACTCCTCCTCACCAGGGTGATGGTCCTTTGGATGCCCGGGTGACAGGACAGACAGGAGGCGTGCGCCCACTGGAGGATCTGAGAGCGGACGGAGTCGGGAAAAAACAGACGGGAGTTGGGGTTATTGCGGGGGTCCGGGTGGGTTACCTGGGCGGCCTTCATGATCTGTTCAATCCTCCAAGAGACCACAGCCACCACACAGGAAGGGGGAACAATAGGATCGGGGACAGCAGGACTGGCAACCGGGGAATAGATACGTGAGAGGGCATCGGGCTTAGTGTTGTGGAAACCGGGTCTGTAAGTAATGGAAAAGTTAAAGTGACCAAAAAACAGGGACTAACGGGCTTGACGGGAGTTAAGGCGTTCAGCAGACTGGATGTACTCAAGGTTTTTGTGGTCAGTCCAAACTAAGAAGGGGTGCTCCGCCCCCTCCAGCCAGTGCCTCCATTCCTCCAAGGTGTAGTGAGGTTTGGTCACTTTTATTCAGAATTAATTAAGTTCAAAACTCAATTTTTGAACTTTTAGGCGAACAGGACAGGAAGCTACGTGGTGGTCCAGGACACCACAGTAGAAGCAGGAGCCGGAGTTCAATCTTCGGCGTCGCTCTTTAGTGTCGACCAGGGTTCTGCCTAACTGCATGGGTTCATCCTCCAGTGGGTCGGGCACTGTTAGAGATGGACAACTGGAGGGTTGAGGCGGTGAATGGACTCGTGAACGAAGGGGTAGAGTGAAAGCACCCAGTCGACCCGTCTTCTCTCGAGCCCGGGCTCGCAGACGGTTGTCGAGGGAGATGGCGAGCGAAACAAGGCTGTCCAGTGAACTGGACTCGTCCCGCGTCACCAGCTCATCTTTTAGGTTTTCGTTCAGCCCATCTAGGAAAACCCCTTGGAGGGCAGCGTCATTCCAGCCGGATTCAGCCGCCAGGGTGAGGAATTTGGACCGCGTGCTCTGCAACATTGCGGTTCCTCTGATGAAGGTGGAGCAGGCGCTGGGTAACGTCACGGCCGCAGACCGGGTGATCGAAGACCCTGCGCATCGGTAGTGAAGGTGTGGAAGTGGGAGCAGGCGGGCAGCTGTTTGTCCCAGATAGCCGTTGCCCAATTCCGTGCCCTGCCTCCCAGGCAGGCCATAATGAAGGCAATTTTGCTAGAATCAGACGAATAGGAACCAGGTTGCAAATGAAAGACGATGTTGCATTGCATCAGGAAGCCCTGACATTTCCCCAAATCACCTAGGTAGTGCTCAGGGTAGGGAATGCGGGGCTCTCTGCCAGGGAGGAGTGGCGGGACTGCGGGCTGGACCTCAGGAACCGGTGGTGGTTGACTGGCGTGGACCCTCGGGAGGGGCAGCGGGATGAACAGCTGATTCATCATGGTACCCATCTGACCCACTTGGTCAGATATGGTCTTCAGGGTCTCCTGGCCGTCTTCCAGGCGTAGACCGTGCTGGCTGATTATCGCCCCTTGGCAGGCGAGGGTGTGGTGGAGCTGCTCCGAGTCCGCTGGGTCAGTGCTGGCCAGTTTGTTCTGTTACATTTCCCCCAAACTAGAACGGACCCAAATGCAGGACTCGGAGACAGACTCACACAATAAACTCCTATACGGAGTATTTATTAAGGGATGCGAACACACAAGGGAGTGGGGAGCTGGGTGAGGGTCTGGATGCGGGGTTGGCGAGAGGTAAGGGACAGACGAGGTAGCTGGGTAGGGTGGACAGGAGCTGGGCGAATGGCAGATGGACTGGTGACGGACAGGAAGCAGGGTTGGCGAGGGCAGAAGCGGAGCGGGGAAGCAGGCTAGTGGGCAAACTGGAAAAAGGCAGACTTGACAGATTAGCAAACACAACAGCCAATGGCTGAGTAACACGTCTTACAAACATAACCTGATGGAACAAATTGGCGATGAGACAAAAGTAGAAGGGAGAATAAATAGGGAGACTAATGAATGAAGCGTGTGGAATGTATGTGAGAGTGAATGCGACAATGAGAGTGCATGTGGAATGTGAACAAGGAAAGAGAGTGATAGGCTGTGGGATAATGAGTGGGGAATGAGGAAACGAGGAGGGAAACCACGCCCAGCCTGCAGAACACAGAAGGGTAAAGAGAAACAGACAGGGTAAAAAGAAAAACATGACATGAAATGAGAGGAATGGGGAAAACAGGGAGAATGATAGGAAGGTGGACTGGAAGGGAGCGGCGGACGTAACAGTGTGCCTTGAGAACATTGGAGATCTTTGGAGAATGTGTTGTTCTTTGAAGAGCTATGCCTTGAGAACATTGGAGATCATTGGAGAATGTGTGGTTCTTTGAAGAGGTGTACCTTGAGAACATTAGAGATCTATGGAGAATGTGTGGTTCTTTTAAGAGCTATGCCTTTAGACCATTGGAGAATGTGTGGTTCTTTGACGAGGTGTACCTTGAGAACTTTGGAGATCTTTGGAGAATGTTTTTTAGTTAACAGGTGTGCCGAGAACATTGGAGAATGTGTGGTTGTTTAGTTGGGGTGCTTTATTAAGAGTGAGAGGGGTTAAGGTTAGAAAAGAAAGCTAGTGGAAATTAACTTCTTACCACAACATCCACTTCCTCTTTACATGGTGAGAACTTCCTCACATATATGGCATGCATGTGCACACTCACTTTGACTTCACACAGAATCACATCTTTGAATAACAGCATCATTTATGAATAAATGCCAGGGAAACCGCAGTGCACTGGCTATTTTTTGACAGGACAAGGATTGTTCTGGATTTGAATTTGCAAAAGTTACAGCATCAGAATAGGCGAGATGACCAAAACAAAAGTTTTTTTTAAGGCTTCTGTAGGAGTGTAGGCCGCACCAAACCTTCCAACAGACGTGCCACTCTCTGCAGTACTATAAGCAACATCTGATATCGTTTAGGTGGTTATGAAGGGACACTCTGCCTTAGTTGAAATGTTTAACTTTGCAGATATGTGTCCCACCCTATTTGTATACGGTCTATGGTCCCACCCCACCACTATATCTTGACAGAGAAGCACCCATTGGCTAAAAACGTTGGCGAGGACCCAGTATTCACAGAACAAAATTGCGGCTTTTACCCATCATTTGACTCTGGTTCAAACCTTCTCTCAAAGAGGAACAATCTGCCCAGTGATGAGTATATGTTATTTGAAACACAGTAGATCAACATAGCTACAGAACTATGGAAGCATATCTGTGCCAAAATTCAATGGATGTGTGCAAATTCAAATAATTCAAATGAAAATGCAAAAGACCATTTTGCGTTTTCATTTTCAAGTTAATGTACGCACTTTATCTGACAATTTGAAAATGTTAATGCAAATATATTTCATTTATTTTTTCTCGCCCTCTACGACACAACCCTGCCATAATTTAAATGAAAATTAAAAACCACATTTGCATTAGCAGTTCCTTATTGCAATCGCATGATCCATGACAAAAAGGAAATTATAATTCAATTTGCCATTTTCATGCTTTGCGGCACAAGAGTGACATAATTCAAATGCAATGGCATTGCATCCATTTACATTATCATATCCGCATGGTCACACAAAAATCCGAACTGAACATGCAAACTGTCAAAGCATGCCCATCAAGGCGGGGCCTCGAAGAAAGGGGCGTTACAGGGGACCGTCAAACCACTGAATTTATGGTTCAACTTCAATGGTTGTCTGTGATTTCGGTCATCAGGCCGTTAGGCTACCAGGCTAGATACAGATAGCAACATTTCCTAGTTCTCTGTGTTTGGGGATTAGGCTAAATGCTAAAAACTAGAAAGGAAACGAGGTAGCCTAAATGTTACGATGAGCCTAGCCAGCCCGTTGTTTACTAACTTAACCTTAACAGCAGGGGGGACTTGCCTATGTCTCAAATTTTGTCTGAGTTGTAGACCTATTTAAATTTAAATGATTCTGTAGCCTATGTTCTTAAAAGACTGAGCATAATGGCACTGTGCTGACATGTTTTTTTTTTACATTATTAATTTGCTGTGTAGATAGGCTACTGTCGGAACTCACTGTATTGGCACACCCTCTAAAAATACCAGTTTTTACGTTCTCTCTCATGTAGCCTAGCCTATTTAAACTGAACAAATTAAAATGTTTTGTGTAGTAGGCTAGGCCACAACAGTAAAGTCAGCATCATAGAGGCTAACCACCGCATCTTACAGCATTGAGATCGGAACGTTATAATAAAATTAAAATATAATTTAAAAAAATAGTGTAAATGTCCCTTTGTTTTAATCTGTAGCCTAGGCTATGTTGCTTCATGACTAGGCTAAATATAGATTATTAGGCTACAATAGCTGAGGCTACAGGTAAAATGTCCATGGTTGATGGGCCTGTGAGTAGGGAGATCAGAGTCAGGGTTGTGCCCCGGGGTCATTTTTCCAGTGTTTTCACCATAGACTGTATAAAAATATGGACAAAGCCACTGTGACGTCACCCATTGCCTTTCCATGGCCTCGGAAAAACCAAATTGAAACACGGAAGTCTTTTTCGCCGGCTGTTTGGACGAACTGCGCCTGCTCAGTGGAGCCGACTTGACCTTTGCTTGGAGCAGGGTGAACCGGATATGGTCTTCATGGGAGGGTCTCTGTCCAGGCACAGTATGATTGACAGTTCGGGGCGGAGATTCTGGAAAGCGGGAGAAATTAGAAGCGGGAGTTTTATATTGCAAGCACAGTCTGATTGCAAGCAAATTCACGGTAAGTCAAGCTAATTTATTATATAATTTCATTTTCACGGTTTTACGGTGTTATTTATTTGCATTGACTGTGTGAAATTCGCCACATCATTGTGTTATGTTATAACGTTTTATTCAGTTATCTTCAATTTACAGTACAATTTAAAGTACATTAATATTCCACCCAACTCAGATCGGAGGTAGGCTAATTCCATTAGCTAGCATACCAGCTTGACAGTGAGATTGGTTACGTTAGGCCTAGGCAGGCTAAGGCGAATATAGGGTAACGTTATGATTGCCATTAACGATATTGACGGTCAATCAATCACATTTACGTACAAGACTACTTTTATTATAAATGTCCCGAAGAGCTGCTCTAAATAGGTAGCAAGCTGTCAGCAAGCTTGCGACCCAAAAAATCCGTCCAAGCCATAGACTGTATAAAAATAGGTCCTTGCGGGATTTCTAAATTCCTAAAAATGTCAGTAAAAATGGTTAGGTTTTGCTCGTTCCAATAACCCAGCAGAGTAGCCTATTATGTTAATAATGCCCGCCCGAACCTGTCCTATTTTTTTTTGTGTGTGGATAAAATATAAAATATATGATCACCCTAGCTAACACAAATCACAATGAAAGAAGATAAAATAACGTCAGCTGTGGCCATCTACGAAGCATTTTAATAGTCTATTTGCATGCGTGAAAATTGCACAATGCACTTTGTAAAACCAAGTTTCCCACCCTAGTGCATTAAGTCTCATTACACAGACTGGTTGTAACCTTAACCTTTTAATTTCTTTTGCAGACACGATGGAAAACCAAAGCCTCAACTGTGAGTTTCTGTACCCACCTTTCATTGTGAACCATTTTTCTTTTTTAATCACTGTGCCTTAAACTAGTCATTTACATAATATAATTTGAGTGTATTTCTCTTGCATTGCTAATTTTTCAAGCGTAGCTCTCGTTATGCAATAGGACCAAACAGCATATTGACAATATTAAAGTATCATGTCTAGATTGTGGATGATGTTTTTAATAGCTTGCATCCAGAATGTATCATTGTATATTGCAATGAGATGCATTTAATTTTATTCCTCTTACACAGATAAAAATGTCTGGATAGTTGGTGACAGCTACATCCGGCGTGGGGAGGAGAGAGCAAGGGAGACCATGGGGACCAGTCTGGGTCTGGATGCCAGGGTCCAGTGGTTTGGCTGGGGAGGCCTGAGGTGGGAGCGGCTTCTCCCCTTCATTCACCAGTCCCTCAGAGGAAGAGCAGCCCCGGATGTCCTGCTCATACACTGCGGCGGGAACGACCTCGGCAACACGAAGAGCCTGCGTCTCGTCGCAGACATGAAGCGGGACCTGCAAGACCTCCACCGGCGTTTCCCAGGGACGAAGATCCTCCTATCAGCAATCTCCCAGCGACGCCGGTGGAGGACTGCCAATCCGGGGAAAATAGACAAGACCAGGAAGTGGGTGAACAATGTCATGGCTACATTTGTTCAGAGTTTTGGTGGAATTTTTATCCCACATTCTACCATAAAATTTGATAACGCTGACCTATTTCTAAAGGATGGTGTTCATTTAACCCCTAGGGGAAATGATATTTTTTTAAATAGTATGGTCCATTCCCTTAAAGACTGAATCTAGGGGAGGAGTTTCTCCAATCCTGGATTTAGCTTTTAATGGAATAGGTTTTTTTTTAATGAAATGGGTCAGCTTTTCAAATTTTATGTTATGATGTTATATTTTGTATTATTTAAATTAATGACATCTGTAGCTATGCCATTGTTCACCCAACTCCCCCTGCTCTTCCTCATCCCTGTCCCACATCTTCTCTCCCCCACCCCCCATCTTGTCCTCTCCAGCCATGGCACCCCATGGCCTTTCTTGCTCCCTAAGCCGGTGTAGCTGTCAATTAAATTTTTTTTAATTATCCAACTTGTTTTGATGTGTTCATTATTTGCATAACAGAATCATGCAGTAGGTGAAATAGCAAATATTACACAATATATAAACTAATCAAATGTCATTCAAATCATTCAAAATGAAGCATAAATAAGGGCATCTGGTAGCCTAACTACCCTCTACATTATACATGTTGTACAGCAATTAATTTTTTTAAGTACTTGCTCTGTAATGAGAATCGGACCCTTTATATAAATGGGGAAAAATGTCATTTGAGGTTTTTGTCTGCTTTTGTCTTTAAAATATTTAATACCCTCTTGCATTCAGTTAAATAATGAGAACATAATGCACCAATACATTACCGCTCAAGATGGCCTTCCCCAGCGTGCACACAGTGTAAGTATAGCCACTGATGTAAATAAGTAACAGACATCCTGCAATCTCACTGAAAGACTAAGGAGGACCAGCTTGTGCTGCGACTTTAAATGTATTAAAGGAGTGATTAAGATTCTTTTTTCACAAAGCAACTTGAAATCAGTACAATGTTTTTATGTATCCTTAAAAGATGGTCAGATGTCCCTTGTGGCTGACAGGGTGAGTCCGTGGTCCATACATCCCGCACAGGATGGCGGCGTTTTCCTTTGTAATATGGATGCTGCAAATTTGATAAGAGGGTCACCCACAGACTAGGACTGCGGTCCCCAACCCTATTCCTTGTTTCAACCCCAAAATCTGATTCTACAAATTAGCAGCTCAAGATATCATTTCATCACAGAATTAGTGATCTGTGTTAGTATTGATTATGTTGGTAACTTGAACAGCTGGTAATAAATTTACATCTGTAAAATAGAGAAAGGATAGAGCAAGATCAGTTTTCATTTCATAATAGGGGACAAAAAACTCAAGGGTAACAAAAAGTTAGGGGTTTGACATAGGAGACAACAAAGTTCAGTAGCCTGTCTCAGTTTAAAGCCCACTCACCACGTCAAGGTGCAGGCTGAGAGTGGGAACACAAGACAAGACACACATTTAGTACAAGACAAACCCTGACGAGACACACATTAAAAATGACAAGGTCCACATAAAAGATCAAATTTGTACATGTTTATGCTGGCTGTAAGTGGTATTGTAATCCATGGGTCTTTGTAAGCGAGGACTTCCACAGTAAACACTTATGCCCCGTTTATGCGGGCTCTAAGTGATACTTGCAACAGTCATCCAGGGGTTACTGTATGTGAAGACTTCCACAGTACACACTTATGCCCCGTTTATGCGGGCTCTAAGTGATACTTGCAACAGTCATCCAGGGGTTACTGTATGTGAAGACTTCCACAGTAAACACTTATGCCCCGTTTATGCGGGCTCTAAGTGATACTTGCAACAGTCATCCAGGGGTTACTGTATGTGAAGACTTCCACAGTACACACTTATGCCCCGTTTATGCGGGCTCTAAGTGATACTTGCAACAGTCATCCAGGGGTTACTGTATGTGAAGACTTCCACAGTAAACACTTATGCCCCGTTTATGCGGGCTCTAAGTGATACTTGCAACAGTCATCCAGGGGTCTCTGTATTTGAAGACTTCCACAGTAAATACGTTCTTGTGGTGCTTGGCAGTATCTGGCTTTGAGGTAGAGGCTTTAGTTTCAATCCATTTGATTTTCAGCGGTGAGAGGGTGCACACTGAAATACACACACATAAATATGTAAATTGAAATAGACATACGTAATTTGACATACACACATACATATGTAACGACATACATACACATGTACACTGAAATACACGCACATAAATATGTAAACTGAAATAGACGTACGTAATTTGACATACACACATACATATGTAACAACATACATACACATGTACACTGAAATACACGCACATAAATATGTAAACTGAAATAGACGTACGTAATTTGACATACACACATACATATGTAACAACATACATACACACGTATAAATTAAGACATATGACCCCCTCACTACTCACCATAAAAGTGAATCAACTTGGTTAGTCTTCTGCGAACCATCTTACATTTAAACTTTTCAGTCGCTCTTCTTGCCAAGTGATTCAAACGGACTTTACAGAACCATGAAGATGCCATCTTCACCAGTATGTGGACATGATTTGCTTCAACACACGTGTCAAACATGTGGTTGTGCAGGCCAGGGAAGAGATTTTTCTCAGCGCAATCAGCAAGCACCTGAGTAACTACAGCCAATGTTACTCCACTGCCCTGTGGTGGCTTGCCTCCATTTCTTCTGAGCAGCCTCTGAAAACATCTCTCGGTGGCCTGGCACACTGCAACCATGTCTTTTGATGGCTTCTGTAAGCCACCTCTGTCCTTCAAAGCCAGAAAGGAATGTGTTCCTTCCATTGATGTCAATGCCTGTGAGCAAGGCATGCAGGTAACCTTCTCCCTCAATTTTTTCACAACAAAGCCTGCGATGTAGTTGATTGCAGCATCTTTGTATTCTGAGAGGTGGTCAACATCTGGGAGGTCAGGGATGGTGTCATCTCCAGGCAGTAGCATTTCCACCAGCTCCACGTCCATCCTGCGTGCAATGTTGACTGCTGCAGGTGTTGAATCGAGGATGTCAGTGTTGTCTCGGAGGAGGCAGTTGCCTGTGCCTGTCTTAACTTGGTGCCTCACAAGTAGGCGCTTGTAGGCTGCTCGAAACTGTCTAGCATTGGGGTTGTTGTTGTACCCTCCACGAGCTCTGACAGCAGCAAAAAAGAGCTCCAAGTGATCCTGACTCAGTTTGTATGTTAGAAGGTACCTGCATGGCGCATTGGGTCTCTCAACAAGGTCATTGTATATATTGAGTGCACTTCTGCCATTGGCTATGAAGCCATAGATTGATGTCTTCTTGGCAGTTGAATGCATGTGCACAAGCTGTTTCCCATTGTTGACCTTGAGCCCACGAAGACACGTCTCTGCCCGCTGAAGGATAGCCTCTGCGCGGTCTTTTGTTGATGGCTTGATGGGTGCTTTGAGCCCTTTCCCAAGTGGGTTGCGGCTGTTGAGGACATCAAACGCACCATCGATTGTGCGCAAGAACTGTACTGTAGCCGCACATCCTCTGAACTGAGGATACTTCAGTTCTTGCTCGCAGTACTCCAGGGCATCTGCCACACTGCTGCTGAAAAGCTGAGCTGCCAGGTGGACCTTCATTTTCTGTTTTCGCCACTGGATGTGTGCCATTCTCAACTTGTTGCCAAGCCGCAGACCTTCCTTCTCCTGAAGGGTGTTCAGGTGCTCAATGTACTGCCACTTGATCTGTTTGCCATCTTCAGTTTCCAAAACCCCAGCTGTTGCAAAAGCATTTCGAAGAAGCTTCAGCATATGACATGGATCCAGGAGCACATGAACCTTAAGAGTCGGGTCTTCCGGATGGGGGAAGTAAGGTCTCATGTTCAAGATGTTCAAGTCGGCACCAAGCTCCCTTACCATTGCAAAGTTCTGTGAGGGTCCATCACATGTCAGTGAGACAACCCACACACCAATAGCATGAAGTCTACAAAGGCTCTCCCTGATGATGTTGGCCTTCTCTTTTCCGGTTATGCTAGCGATGAGGAAGTACGCAAAGGGGATTTTCCAGGACTCGTTGATGGAAACAACCATGAGGACCATGGCCTGTGTGGCTACTGTGTTGTCAATTTCACCAGTGCCAAAATCCACATAACCATGGATTTGGCCCGAGCCGAAATCCACTTGCTGATGTATATAAATCTCATCAATCATCAGAGCACAGACCGTTTCCTTTCCCTCTTTCTTCTTCTCTGCGACATGGTTCTTCAGCGCATTAAAGGAAGCCACGGTAAAGCCAGGATCAGCTGAGACGCTACTGTACCAGTTGCGTATCGTCTGAGTATGTGGCAGAGCAAAGTTGAACTTCTCTCTGACATACTCATACGCTTTCGGAGAGTAGAAGTGCAAAGTTATGGCAAATTGCCGGAGTTCCTCAGAGAACTTTGCTGACCTCTTCTGTTGTATCCTGGTCAGAATTTCTCTTGGCACTTCATTGATGGACTCCAGTAGATCAGCACACTCTGTTGAAATTAAGAGTTTTTTCTGGAGCTCTCCGGTGATGTCTTTCAAAGAGAACACTTTTCTCTTCAATCGCCTGGTTTTTTGCGTCTGGATCCTCAACTTCTTTCGACATCTCAGTAGCTTCTGCTGTACTCCTTCTGCTTTCCTCTTGAGAGTTCTTGGAGACTCTACAACAGCGTAAAGGTGATCATTAACACAGCTGGATGGTAAAGCTGAGTACTCATGATCATGTGACACCTCTGGATCTCTGTTACCAATGCACTCGCTTGCTTTCCTCTTGGGAGTTCTTGGAGACTCCACAACAGCGTAACAGTGATCATTAACACAGCTGGATGGTAAAGCTGAGTACTCATGATCATGTGACACCTCTGGATCTCTGTTACCAATGCACTCGCTTCTTGAAACACCACTTACCTCCCCACCAACATCTACATGTACATCAGCTGTCACAGCAATGTCGTCATCATTGGAATTGAGGACACTGATCTGCTCAGCAAGATCCTCCATCATGACGACATTGTTCTGATCAGCTGCAGGAATGTCACTTTTTGGATTGTGTGCAACCTTGTCATGACACTGACGACAATTAACAGGACAAACTGTAATGCCACTAACCTCTGCAATACTCACATTTTCTCGCAGTCTTCTCGGTCTTCTAACTGGCCTCAGCAAGTGTACCGGAAGGTCAAACACTGTTGGCACTGCATTCAGCGTCAGGCATCGTTTTCCCTTGAAGGGGGTTAAGGAGTCACTGTTAATCACTAGCCACTGTGAATATTCACAATGAGAATGGTAATGTTATTGGTAATGTCATTACCTACTTTAATAATCGTATACACACACACACACACACACACACACACACACACACACACACACACACACACACACACGCGTGTGTGTGTGTGTGTGTGTGTGTGTGTGTGTGTATATATAATATATATATATATATATATATATATATAATATGTGTATATATAATATAATATATATACAGTCAAGCCGGAAAGTCTCCCCACCCCTTTCACCTTCTCCACGTTTTATTACGTTACAGACTTATACTACAATAGATTGAGTTCATTTTTTGCCTCAAACATCTACACACAACACCCCATAATGACAATGTGAAAAAAAGTTTTTTTGAGATTTTAGCAAATTTATTAAAAATAAAAAACTAAAATTTCTCATTTACATAAGTATTCATACCCTTTGCTTTAACATATTTTTAAAGTATCATATTTCATATTTGGTCGCATATCCTTTACATGCTGTTACTTCCTGAAGTCTGTGACCATCAACATCAACTGCAAGGGTTATTTCTCCGGACTCATTTTCCTATAGAACTCTATGGGGAAAAAAGTCAGGAGAAACAACCCTTAAAGTGATCCATCCACATCTACTACATATCTGGCAACAGAGTGATGGTTTGGGGCTTGTTTGATAGCTCAGACCCTTGATAACTTACAGCCATTTAGCCAGCCATGTGTTCCATACTGTACCAGTGTAATTTACAGCTGAATCTAGTCTCACCCCCCAATTTCCATAGAGATCCATTCAAATGCAGAGAGGTTATAGTATCGCTTGTAACAGTACCTGAAAATAAGATATCGACAGTTTTTTCATGTTGATGGTCACAGACTTCAGGAAGTAACAGCATGTAAAGGATATGCGACCAAATATGAAATATGATACTTTAAAAATATGTTAAAGCAAAGGGTATGAATACTTATGTAAATGAGAAATTTTATTTTTTTATTTTTAATAAATTTGCTAAAATCTCAAATAAACTTCTTTCACATTGTCATTATGGGGTGTTGTGTGTAGATGTTTGAGGCAAAAAATGAACTCAATCTATTGTAGTATAAGTCTGTAACGTAATAAAACGTGGAGAAGGTGAAAGGGTGGGGAGACTTTCCGGCTTGACTGTATATATATACACACACACACACACACACACACACACACATATGTACACATACACACACGTGTGTGTGTATATATAATACATATATATATATATATATATATATATATATAATGTGTGTATATATAATATTATATATATATATATATATATATATATATATACACACACACACACACACACACACACACACACACAGTATCGGAAACACCAGAAACTGAAAAAACTTTTCCATAAAACAGCTGCTATATGTTTGCTCCCATTTATCTTACCTATATGTTGGTATATATGGCTGGCATAAAAGTGTGTAGAAAAACTTGATAATTAATCATAATTAGCCATTAATTATATTATTATCAGATAATACTAATTTGTAACCTTGGAGTCACGGACAAATAAATGCTCCTCAAAGTGGTCGCTGCACAGACGTGATGCCGAGGTGGGACTCCATTTTGCCCTCCGCATGTTGACCAACCACTGCTGCAGCATGTCTTCGTCAGCTAAAGGAAATCTATCAAAGAATAAAATGGTTATAATAGGCTGCGATCGGTTGCGATGCAGCTTACAGAATTATAAAACTACCATCACAGATAAAAGTAGTCGGGCACCGAGGAATATGGTTTGAAATTAGACATTTGGATGATGTTAATTGCCAGAATTCAAAGCAAATTCTGTCTGAAATCTCATACAATATTCTATAATCCAAGGGTCATGGGAAAATATCAGACTATAATGTTAACGTTAGCCTATGTGGGAAAATATCAGACTATAATGTTAACGTTAGCCTAACGTTACCCTATTTTTATACAGTCCATGGTGGTGCCACGTGGCGACACGAAAAACATGATAGCTAAATGACAGCTAACGTTATGTCGGGTTTCCATCTCCATGAACACGTTTCCCACATGCTTTAAAAGTTATAAATAATGCTCAACCTAAAATGAATACCTAAAATGAATACCTCTAATGAAAAATACACCATGACTAATGCACGGTAGCTAACGTTAGCAATGTCGAAATTCACTCCACATAAATGCACTTAGCCAGTGGAGAGCATAGCAAGGACGAAGTGCAATGTAGCTACATGTCCACGATGAGACCGTTAACGTTAAATTACAAAGCTAAAAATAGACACAAAGGCTCACCAGGTCGATGTTTAATGGAATATAAGTTAACGTTACACAACTGAAATTTGACTAACGTTACTTTTGACAGGTTTTTACATCGTTAGCTAACGTTAAGTAGCCAAACCAAACGGTTTTGGGAGATAAAGTTGCTAACTGCACTAGCATACTGGTCTACGTAATATACAAAAGCGTTAGCTTGTCATGCTAGGTCGCGGTAGGTAACGTAGCGTAGGCTACTTCTGCAGGCTGTTATTTAATAAGGCTAACGTTACTTACTTGGTAAAAAATCAAGTAATAAAAATTGTATTACCGAAAAAACTGGAGACTGCTTTTTGTTTGACTAATGCACGGTAACGTTAGCAATGTCGAAATTCACTCCACATAAAATGCACTTAGCCAGTGGAGAGCATAGGACGAAGTTCAATGTAGGTTTTACATCGTTAGCTAACGCTAAGTAGCCAAACCAAAAGGTTTTGGGAGATAAAGGTGCTAACTCCACTAGCATACTGGTCTACGTAATATACAAAAGCGTTAGCTTGTCATGCTATGTCGCGGTAGGTAGCGTAGGCTACTTCTGCAGGCTGTTATCTAATAAGGCTAACGTTACTTACTCGGTAAAAAATAAAGTAATAAAAAATGTCTTACCGAAAAAACTGGAGAGAATGCTTTTGAGACGGTCGATTAGTACAGTTGTATGCAGAACATGCCATAATGAATTCAACACTAGTGACAATGAGAATTGCGATGTGATTGCGATGGGTCTAATGGTCTAATACTAGCCAAATTCACACATTAAAAGGACGAGAATGGGTGAGAATGTCAAGGTCATTGCTAGCCACTTGAGGTACCGCCTATGGGTACCGCCCACGTCCCGCCCCACGTCCCGCCCGTTCCGTCTATGGTTCCCGCCCCTCAAAGTGAGTGAAATGACCGGCAGTAACCCGACTCAATCTGTCCCCTGATTGGTCCTGAACAAATGTCAATACCCTGTCCAAACGACACAATATTTTAAAAAATCAGCACATGCACAGGCATTAGATGAAGGAAAGGCACCTATTGCAATAAAAAAATGTTTTGTAAAAAATTTATTTACTGAGTATTTTGACCAAATTGCTGCCGTTCACTTACATGGGGAAAGACCTATACTGGAGCCAGCCACAGTGGCGCTAGTGAGCAACGGCACAATGGCGGCTCCCAGGCCAACCAGGAAATGGGCTTCAAAACGAAATCCCAGTCTTGGCCCCTTGGTTTTCACCCAATAATAAAATAAGCTCAATTGCTGTGTCTTTCAGTTTTTACAAGTTTTTTACTGCCATCTGCTGAATAAAGACATGAATGACAGTCTACACAACATAGCCTACGCGGAATATGTCTTCACAAGTTTTTTTAATTATATATATTTTTTAATTAGCCTATAGGCCTACACCATACAAAATAATCCACCGTTTTTGTAGGCTGTGTCTCGTTTCAATCGCTGTCTCAGGCTTTCTGTGGACTACCTTACCTTTGCTCTGCACATAGCCTAAGGGTAGAAAACAATAATTCATAGAAATCGTGATGGAAATGCCCACGGTGAAAAGGGTAGCACATTTTCAGGCATAGCTTGCCATGAATAGCTGGCTGGTTTTGACCGTAACTGTAGACAAACCCGTAACATTAGGCTAGTTACCACACCAGATTACAGAAAGCAGGAGAATATATCTAAACTGTTAACTAAGTTAACTTAACATTGGGCTGGCTATGGCTCGTCGTAACTTTTTGGCTACCTCGTTTCCTTTTTAATTCTTATCATTTAGTCTATAATCCCCCAACACAGAGAACTAGGAAATATCGCTATCTAGCCTGGTAACTGCCTGACGACCAAAATCACAGACAACCACTGAAGTTGAACCATAAATTCTGTGGTTTGAACGGTCCCCTGTAACACCCCTTTCTTCAAGGCCCCGCCTTGATGGGCATGCTTTGACAGATTGCATGTTCAGTTCGGATTTTTGGCAGGGTTTTTGCGTGACCACGCGGAAATGATAATGTAGACGGATGCAATGCCATTGCATTCTAATTATGTCACTCTTGTGCCGCAAAGCATGAAAACGATATGTTAAGTGGCAAATTGAATTATAATTTCCTTTTTGTCATGGATCATGCAACAACAATAAGAAACTGCTAATGCAAATGTTTAATGTTAATGTTTTTAATTTTCATTTAAATTATGGCAGGGTTGTGTCGTAGAGGGCGAGAAAAAATTTATGTGAAATGGAGGGTTGTTTCTCCTGACTTTTTCCCCCATAGAGTTCTATAGGAAAATGAGTCCGGAGAAATAACCCTTGCAGTGATCCATCCACATCTACTCCATATCTGGCATCAGAGTGATGGTTTGGGGCTCGTTTGATAGCTCAGACCCTTGATAACTTACAGCCATTTAGCCAGCCATGTGTTCCATACTGTACCAGTGTAATTTACAGCTGAATCTAGTCTCACCCCCCAATTTCCATAGAGATCCATTCAAATGCAGAGAGGTTATAGTATCGCTTGTAACAGTACCTGAAAATAAGATATCGACAGTTTTTTGATGTTGATGGTAACAGACTTCAGGAAGTAACAGCATGTAAAGGATATGCGACCAAATATGAAATATGATACTTTAAAAATACGTTAAAGCAAAGGGTATGAATACTTGTGTAAATGAGAAATTTTATTTTTTTATTTTTAATAAATTTGCAAAAATCTCAAAAAAACTTTTTTCACATTGTCATTATGGGGTGTTGTGTGTAGAATTTTGAGGGAAAAAATGAATTTAATCAATTTTGGAATAAGGCTGTAACAGAACAAAATGTGGAAAAAGTGAAGCGCTGTGAATACTTTCCGGATGCACTGTACATTAAGTATTGCTTTTTAGCTCATAAACCATGCTTCCTTTGTGAATGTTAACATTTTGTGATCATATGAGCTACTGTATATTGGCTAAAAATGTCACCATTAATGTCACCATTGCGTTTTTAACGAACGTCATCTTCAAACTATCACTAGGATTTAGTCTAATGTTACACCACTGCCAAAACTATATTCTGCAAAATATCTGGCTATATTAAAGTGGAATTCCACCCAAAAACAACATTAACCTTATTGAACAGATGAAGACGCAACTAATTAAGTATTTCTTTGTGGCTGGACCAAAAAATATCTGAATACTAGAAAGGTCACTCAGAGAGCGCATCCCTCCGCCCATGCTGCATGTTGATGCATGTACCGTAAAATCAGGTATACATTGATAAGCAGTTGGAATTAGTTTTGAAGATTTGTTGGGATTATTGAAGTGCTTTTACTACTGACTCTGCAGGGGAAGCTCATACCATGGGCAGACAGAGTATGTATGGGTCAATATTTTCCATGTCAAAATGAAATGAAAACTAGTTAAATATGACAGGACTGACAGCAGTAATCTTGCATGGTGATTGATCCATTTGTCCTTCTTTGTAGGCTATCAGAGATCATTTAGTAGGCCTAGTGTATAATAAAATCTCAATAGAAGGTACATTTTGACAATTTTAATAAACAATAAACATGATTTACAAATGACTAAAAACACACAAAACATTTTCACTATAGAATATAAGAAACTCTACAAACATGATTCAATTCGTATTAAATCATGTTTGTAGAGTTTCTTATATTCTATAGTGAAAACTGGCTTAGGAAGGTGACCAAAATAGTAACGTTATTACAACGGCGTTAGCTTCTAGGCTAGCTAGCCACACACCTTGTAGGCTTGTTACGCTTGGTAACGTTAGCCTAACCAGTATTAAATGACTTGAAAATGTATTGTGAAAGTGAATCAGAACTCTCATGGTTAACGTAGCCAGTGTGGCTCCATTTTTTTTCTTTCTGTTGGTGCTGCAGGGAACTACCTGCGCACACAACAGAAAGGTAAAACAAGGCCCTAAAATGGCCGAAATGTCAACTGTTACCTGTCAATTGTGTTACCCATCAACTGTAACACAGTTGACAGGGATTAACACGGTTGACAATGTTGACAGTTTATTGTCATAGTTTATGCTTATATTGAGTGTTATTGATAAAAAAAGTCATGAACTATTATTATTACACAGAAATTACATAAGAATTGCTTAAAAACATGATTTGCATTAGAAGGGATTAATTTAACTGATCTAAACACTATATATCACAATGGTTTCATGGAGTATAGATGGTTTTGATATGATTCAGTGGTTTGAAATGATCCTTACATAATATTAAGTGATTTGTGTTTTAGGGAGATGGGTTCATCTGCTGCTGAGAAGCAGCGGCAGTACAGGGCTCGACGTAATGCTGATCCTGAGAGATGGGCTGCATATTTACAGAAACACAGAGAGACATGGCATGAGAACAAAAAGCTAGCGAAGGTGAAGACTGAAAGATAGTGAGAGGGAGAAGAGAAGGAAACGAGCATATTGGAGAAGAGCCCAACGCCAGAGCAGAGAGAGAAAGAAAGTGATAGAGAACCAGGTTACTCCACCCCAGAGTCCTGAAGTTGAGCCACAACCTCAGATGTCAAGGTAGAGATTTATTGAACAGAAAATTATGGGGAAAAAAAGAATGAAATGATGATGAAAAGTCTAGAGTCTAAAAATGTTCAAGTTTGCTATGTTTGAGCTCCCATAAACATTCTGTCAAAGTTTTAATGTTGTAATGTTTTTTAATCTATTAAATTGAAATCATCAGCTTAATTGCATATGACACTTAAATTTGTGGAATCAAAATAAAGTTTTTATCTTAAAGAAAGGTTTCTCTTGTTCTCCTAATGTGTCCTGTCAACTGTGTTAATCCTGTCAACTGTGTTACTTTGTCTGTCAACTGTGTTACGTGTGGTTTTTGTGTCATAAATCTTTTAAATGTTGGCTAAACTGTAACAAAAAAGATAGGGGATATCTCTAGAGAGGGAAGTCTTGCATAAGGATGGTGAATAACTAAATTCAGTGTAATGTGGATTTATGTTGAAAAAATATTCATCCTTCCTGATAGCATCCCACAGAATGTCCATTATGAAGCTCAAAATTCATATTTTCAAATCAGTTACACAGACAACCTCAAAATCCCTGGTGAATAGACTCAAAACACTTTCAAACAAATGTGTTATCAAATGTGTAGTACCTCATTCATGTTCTATATGACACAACATTTGTCTGTAACACAGTTGACAAAATAATGAATCAAATGTTTATTTTCATTAAAATATTTAAAAAGTCATTAGAGCTTAAGCTTGGCAATTTATGAATTTAGCACATTTAGGGGGTATATTATGGAAACAACTAGATTGTTTATCAAAAAATAAACCTGATTTCTTCACTTTTTGGTTGATATGAAATGTACCCCTAATTATAGAATGACTCATATGCTGCGTTCCAGTGCACCTCGGAAGCTCGTACTTCCCAGTTGTTAAGTCGTAATTACGACATTGGTGCGTTCCAGTGCTCTTGGTCGGAAAGAACAATAAACATGGACGCGATAAAGAAACTTGTGTTTTTGTGGTTAATGTTTAGCTATAGAAAGCAAGAAGCTGAGAACTGCTTTGTGCTTCAGCGGCACGTTAACGTTAGCTAAGTACGCTAGCTAGCTAACGTTAGTTGTAGCACCGTTAGACACACTCGCCTGGCATGCTTCATAGTAAAATGTTTGCTTGCTTGCTACAGCTAATAGATGTATACACGAAAATGTGCAACTACTAAAAAAAGAAGATAACTACAACAGAATAATATTGTTTTTTACCGTCAATTGGTGAAGCAGTTTCCATACTTTCCGCCATTTTTGCTGTCCCGAAATGTCTCGCAACGTCACAACTCGGGAACTCGGGTATCATCCAAATTTCCCACTCATATTTACGACTTCGAAGGGTCGTTCCAGTGCTCTTAACCCGTAAATACGGTAAATACGATATTTCCGAGGTGCACTGGAACGCAGCAATAATCTAGTGATCAAAATCACTAAACATGGCGGCGCCCCCATTGCAAAACATTGTAAACGCGTATATATTTATTATTTCGAAAACCACTGATCAAATCCGCACCAAAATGTAATGGGTTCGTCCTTGGCCCATAATACACATACATACTATACTACACACAAATTGGTCTGGTAGTTTTTACGTAATCCTGCCCACAAACAAACAAACAAACAAACTCACCCACACCACCGAAAACATACCCGAGGGAATAAAGTTGAAAATTCAGTAGAGGTATACATCAAAATGGTATATACCTCTACCATTTCCTAGTTTTTGAAAGACTACAGTGTTTTCAAGTGGGCGTGTAAATTACATAGTAAGTAGGTGGAGCCAGCGAGGGAAGAATTGCTGCCTGCTCTGAATAGTGTGGTAGGGACACATCGTACATCAAGCTAGCTATCATTGCTATTTTATTATAATGTTATTTCCTAAAGATGTTTTGGTAAACTAAACCAAACAGGACTTGAGTGCTGTCGGTTACAGAGTGGAGCTCCTCCCGTATTCCCTGTAGCCTACATCTTCCTCTACCTTATTGAATCACCCAGTAAGGAACTATGTCAACTAACGTTACATTATGATACATGGAGCTCTTACAGAGTGGAGCTCCTCCCGTATTCCCTGTAGCCTACATCTTCCTCTACCTTATTGAATCACCCAGTAAGGAACTATGTCAACTAATGTTACATTATGATACATGACCATTAAGTAGACTAACAGCTAGCTGACCATAGCTGACTAACGGTTTTGCTTTGAGAATTCGATTACAGAAGCAATGTATTTTTCTGGGCTAGTGCATTAGCTGTTGTTAGCAACGGGTGTCTTGGCTTAAAACAAATTGGTTTTTAAAAATGTTTTCCATGGAGTAGGCTATAGTAACCTTGCATTCCTTAATGGAAGGAGGTCGGATATCGGGGTGATTCACCATGTAAGTCAATGGCAGCAATGTGGTGAAAATACTCAGTCAATAAATTTTTCCAACAAAATTTTTTTATTGCAATAGATGCCTTCCCTTCATCTCATGCCTCTGCATGTGCTGATTCTTTTTTTTAAATATTGTCATTTGGGCGGGGTATTAACATTTGTTCAGGATCAATCAGAGGGACAGGTTGAGTCCTGGGGTCACTGCCAAAGGTAGGTTCTATAGGGTTCTCACTGCCCTCACTCGGAGGGGCGGGACCAAAAAGGGGAGACAACAATTATTGGTCTAAAACGTGCCCTGGCGTCTTGGGAACTTTATACAGTCTACGCTTGGGACAGGGAGACACGGGCTGTGTCCGAATCAGAGCCCTATCTACTGCGCCCTGTCTCCTGCGAAGAGTGCACTGGCAGAAGTGTGCTGTTTAATGTGCACTGTTTAGCAGGACGTGAAAAATATCCGCTATACTATTTCCAAACCGTACTGTGGAAGTGTCGTAAGCAGGTCATCAGACGTCCCACCAGTGTTGCCATGTCCGCGGTTTTACAGCTAAATTGGGATACTTTCAAAGTGCAGTCACAGGTAAAAATGAAAAGTCGCAAAGCACGCACTTATTTTAAAAAGTAAAAACATGATGATTTCGATTTAAAATAGTTTCGGTTAAAAATAGCCAGTTTTGAGTCGCCATTTGGCTGGAAAGTCTTACAAGATCTGGCAACCCAGCGCCCCACTCTTGCGCTGCCATGACACGTGTTGTTTTTGTTGTATTTGAAGGATAACGTCAGCGAAGCTGCGCCTCATTTTTCAAAAACGAAACCTCACGTCATATTCATGTGACCAAAATGTTTGTGTACTTCTTGAAAAGTGTGCTCCTGAATGTACTCAGCGAAACCCCGGAAGTAAGTGCGTCATCCGGGTGTTTGAAGTATACTGCAATTTGAAAAGAATTTGCGTACTCTACGACTTTCTCGCCCTATCTACTCACCAAGGCTACTCAACAGTGTGGAAGAGCGCTGATTCGGACACGGCCACGCTGTATTTTGAGTGGAAGTCGATTGGAGAACATCTTTAGTAGCCGACCGTGAACAAGCTGTTGTTTTGTGGACGCAGTTCGTAACATAATAAATTGACTGCCTTAGGCTACTCGCTTATCTTCAACATGTTTGTCATCACATATTCATTTTGGAGTGAGCTATGATGTGTCTACTACGAAAAAAAATACTGTTTTGTGAGGAGAGACAGCAGGGGATGTTGCAGCTACACAACAGGCCCAGCGTCTCGGAGCAAGCAGCCAAACTGTGGGTTAACTATATGAAATCAATTCTCCATACCTGTATAACCTTATCAATTTAGATATTAATTTAGCTATTCCACCCCGTCTCGTACGCAATCGCCGTACTCCCCCTGTCATGAACGTTACCATTGTTTAGCAATGCTGGGTTAGCTAGCAAGCTAACGATAGTTCACGGCAAGCCCTTTTAATTTAACTGTAGTATTATTCGACTTCCTTAAAGTCATCCTTGCTGGCTGGCCAAGTTGGCTTGCTAACATTAGCCAGCTGCTCCAATTAGAACCCTAAACTGACATTTCTACGCCTGGATAATTTTTTTTCCAGGCATCCCAAAAATTTGAAAATGTGCGGGAAATAGAACCAAAGTGTGAGCGGTATGTTTGTACTGACTCAATACGGGGATGTTTAAAATAAAACTAGTAATTTATCGGAAAAGAATACAGAGTCTGCGTTTGTAAATGTTTGCAGTATTTGTGATTAGGTTACAGGTTGCAGATGAAAGTTAATGCCAGCTACGATGTAATGTAGTCTACTATGCTTTAGCTACCGTGTGAACCCACTAACCTACAATGCCGACTTTAATCTGGAACAGTTTTCACAACAGGGTTTCATCGGAGACTGCTCTGTCACTGTCGAGTTAGTGGTTAGCCAAAACAATGGTGGTGGTTTGCTCATTTAAGACTATGGGGACAGCTTGCTACCTTTCTAAGGGACATTTATAATAGAACTTGTCAAAATAACATATGTGTGATTGATTGACCGTCAATATAGTTCATGGCAATAGCGTTACCCTGGCTATGTTCGTCCGTGTGTGGTGATGTTAGCTGAATATAAATTGAAGATAACTGAATTAACGTTAATTATGTGACGAATACCACACATGCGAATAAATGACACAGAAAATCAAGGATGAAAATGAAATGTTATATTATAAGACATTAGCAACTTAAGAAAGTTTACCGCGAGTTCGTTTAGCAAAATGGTGGGTTTGGTCAGGTCATGGGCACCACCCTGAACTGTCAATCATATTGTGCCTGGACCATGAAGACCATATCCGGTTGACCCTGCTCCCGACAACGTCACTTCGGCTCCACGGAGCAGACGCAGTTTGTACAAACAGGCGGCGAAAAAGTCTTCCGGAGCCTCAATTTGGTTTTACGAGACCATGGGAAGGCATTGGGTGACGTCACAGTGACTTTGTCCATATTTTTATAGTCTATGGTATTTCCCCCGTTTTTCTGGAGACTGAGCTAATGATGGTGGTATTTTCTCATTATAACTGTTACATTAGTAACTTGCCAGCGAGTTATGTGGCCTCTGTCGTCTCTATTAAGAAACGCTGCAGACAGGCAGGGACTACACTAGCAGTAAAATACCCAGCCCCAATTACTCCGCTTCTGTAACATCATTCAGTGGGCGTGGTAACCTGTTGTCTGAACGGTGTAAGCTTTGTGGCTGTTGTAGTTCATTCTAAAGCAAGTAGGCTACTTGGTACATGCACAGTAGTTTGAGGCTATATCTCTGCTCTCACGAGAGGTAGAAAGTTGGCTGAGAGCTCATTTTAATCAGGAGGAGAGCTACTTTTCTACAAACCAAACATAAAGACATATTTGGGTGGAATTCCCCTTTAAAAATGAACTAACATAACGTTAACATTAACTGCATTGCTTCAGGTAACGTTAACGCTTCTAAACCGAAAGTGCATCAGGTACTGTATATAGTACAGTAAGCAAGGGAAAACAGCGAATGCTCATTTGTACAACGTTTAAAAAATGTATTATTGTTTCTATACGTGAACATGATTTTCTTAGCGAGTATAAATGGTGCATTTTACAGTCTGTGGCCGTCGCGAGAGGAGGATCGTAAGTGCTTTGGGCTATTAATAGCACCCTCCTATTTTATTGCACTGCAGTGTAACTGGAGAAGCTGAGGTTTTTGCAAGATGCTACCCTTTTAAACAATACTGCATCAAAATTTACAGAGTTTTCTTAAAGCTGTAGTTTATCATTTCAAACAAACATGAATACTGTAATTGAGACAGATATGTGGCAACCACTAGGGGTGAAGTTTATAGAGCTAACTTAAATATCCAGTGAGTATAAGTGGCTTAGCAGTTGGTTCTGTTAAGGCAGAGTTGTATGGAACTGCTGATCATTGACATGGCATAATATCTTTTAAGCAAACTATCCACCTTGCTCTCTCGTTGATTTGCCCACACTTGTGATTCAGAAAAATGTTAAACCGTACCTTAAAATTAAAAACTTGCTTTGTACTTTTAGGTTAAAAATAGATAGCGTTAGTATGGCCGGTTTCTGTGCTGTGGTAGTTTTATGTCAAACTGAGAGAGTGACTAAAATTCCTACGTAAAATTAGACTTGGGAGAAATTATCTTGCATTTCACGAGACTTCAACGGCTGTTCGAACTCTCAATTAGCCTTTGTTTGCTACAAAATGTATGCCCCAATGTTAAGTCAATGGACAATTCATTTCCAGTATTTAGGTTTATACTTAGGTAAAGGTTAATTTAAAAACTATACAATAAACAGAAATGTCACCCATCAAAATAATTAGTCTATGTCATGCCCGACATATTGCAATGTGTACTACTTTAACGATTAGAGTTGTAGAATTTGAGCTTTGGCGTTGGAAAAAAAAAAAGTCTTAATCTTAATGCTATTAGGCTACTTAAAGGGATAGTTTGGAATTTTGGACATCATGTCTCAATTACGACTTACCCATCATATAGTTGATTGATGGAAACCATTTTCAGCTAATTCCATGCTGTCCCTTCTTTTGGACATACACACGTTGCTAATGCTAGCGCAACTCTAAGGTAACCGGTAGAATCCACAACCAAATGCACTTAAACACTCCACAGTGCACCCAAAACAAAAAACGGAAATGAGAACATTATCTCTTTGTGCTCACTACTACCGAAGAAACATTAGAAGCCAGTTGAGTAGCCCATTTGTAGGGAGGGCAAACCGGAGCTTTAGAACGTAGACAGCAGTTAATTCACGTGAGCTTGACAATAAATTTCTGACAGAAAACGTAGATTACTGACTTTTTTTACTTCACTGCTGTGGTGATAAAACTTACAAAAAGTAAGTGCTAGTGTATTGTTCGCCGTATGAGGCTAGAATGATCAAGCTAGCGAAAACCAATTAGCATTAACCCATAAAAAATGGACTTCTAACATTACTTGTTCAATCGAATCGTAAAAGTGAAAGCATTCGATTATGGTCAGCGGCACCGAAAATATCTGTCACACCCTCGATAAACGGCAAAAGTCCCCCTAGAAGATTAAATCTTTAAAAGTGATATCTTCTGAATCGTTATCGATTTCCCTTGGCCACTGTGGATGAAGCGCTGTGATCTGGGCATACATTTGCTATGTAAATTACGTCAGAAGTATTCAGCATTGTTATTGGCTACATAAACGTAATAGTACGCTTGTCACCATTAACTTGATTGGAGGCTGAAATGTCAATCTTCAGAATCCGTTTAAACCTTTCAGCAATAAGCTGGGACTTTTAAGTTATAAAGCGGGATATACAGAGCGAAAATACCGACCTGACAGTCTTTCCGAATTCTAACAGTTGATCAAGTCAACTGCCACTAGACCGCAAGACACTGAATAGAACCGAATACTGGCTGCGCTGATCTGTTTTCCCTGTCGTCAGAGTCCTACTCTTATCATTGATCGAATGTTGAGAAAATGTGAGTTTAAAAGGCGCAAAAACAGTCCGTAGCTATATCACATTCAAATTACATATAAGAACAGTTATTGTCCATAATACATTTATTTAAGGTTAAACTGACAATTTAAGCACAATATTTATGTAAACTTCCTGAAATACATTTTTTGGTAGTCCTGCCTACCATTTGACGGGGGTTTTACATTGCGGTGGCTAGCGGAGCTAACGTTAGGTAGCCATTGTGTAAAAATGCCTATGTGTGTGGCTTTAGACCGTTCGCTCAGTGGTGTCATTTGGGTATGGCAGAGTATGGCTCTTGCTATACCCTAGCCTCCGGTTTCAAAGGCAATTCGGGCGCCGCTTCTCTGCTATGATAGGCCGAACAGTTCAAAAGCCGACCCAAACTAGACACCACATATCCAGTTGGATAGCGCGCCGAACAGTTCAAAAGCCGACGCAAACTAGACACCACATATCCAGTTGGATAGCGCATGCGACTCAGTTGGACAGCGCACGCCACCCAGCTAAATAGCCCGCGCCGCCCAGTTGGACAGCCCGCGCCACCCAGCTGGATAGCGCACGCTGCCCAGTTGGACACCCCGCACCACCCAGTTGGACAGCTTGAAGATACCCAGTTTGATAGCTCGAAGATACCCAATTTGATGTCGCTGATTGGACAGGAATTCACTAATCTCTCACATGTAATGAATGTACGTAAAACCAATGTTTGTAGGGTCATTTGAATCATAACGATAATCAAAGTTTTTCGTTATTTGCCATTTTAATTTTCACATGGTAATTCCAAAGACAGAACGATATTTGGAAGAACTTAACCAATTTTTAGTTTAGGAATATGGGAAACAGTCATTGAACATGAGCAGAGACTGGTCTGACTGCAGACATGAAGAAGCAAACACTATTATTTTAAATAAAATAAGTGTGTAATTAATCACATTCATAAAATTAAATAGGCCTAGTTAGTTCAAAGTGCCGTTTTCTGGTATTTTTAAAACAAATTTGGAATATATTTTAGTTGGAATACAACAGCAAAAATTAAACAACAGGCTAAATGTGCAATTTATTTAAAAGAATAATCCCTGTTCTTTCATATATATATTTTGCTAGCTTCCACGTTGCTCTTGTGTTCTCTAGCCTGTGTTGTCCAAGCCTGAAATGGGTAGGCTACTCACTGTCAACCCATCTACGGTTTGCCCGTATAAAATATGGGTTTCCACCTTTTCGAAGGTATGCGGACGTATAATGTTATGATACCGGAAATCTAGATTATATAGGTTTTTTGTTTTCAAACGTTTTCCAACATAACTCATTCAAACGCAGCAATCATATTTTATTTCTCCCTCTCTCTGCTACTACTCTCGATTTCTGAGGCTGCGGGGAAAGCAAGTAGCTAGCCTAGCGGCATCAGGACTGTAATGTACTTTATGACAACCACGAAGACGCAGTAGCCCACAAGATACTCATCAACTATCTAACGTTAATTAACCTAGCGAACAGTTAAATGGTTATGACTGGACAATGTTAATGTTTATGCAATTTTGATAATTAGATAATGTTCCATGACGTATTAATGTGGTGGATGACTCAATTTAACAAAGCTACAAGTTTCATTGTAAAGTAACCCGTCTAACTTAAAGTTAACTGTTACTAGAAAATTATTCAAAGTAAGAAGAGAGATAATTTTATAACCATATGTAGACTACATTAATGCTAACGTTGCCTACTTAGGCTATCAAAGCTGTTATGTAGGCTAGTAAGATTGCAAAACTGCATTAAAAGTGCATAACAACTCGACTATTTCATTATTTAGGAAAGGTGGTATGTATCTCTCTCCTGCACTGGGTTGTAAGTGTGTGGGGTCAGTCATTTGGGGTGTCTGTTTACCTGTTTTAAAATGAGCACCTTAATGAATTTGTAGCTACACAGTTATTATTATGTGAAAAGTTAAATGCAGGAATATATTAAATAAACTTGAATCAGACAAATAACTGGTGGCTAGTGATTTTAATAGATAAACGATAGATAATATTATATACGGTTTTAGTGAATATACAGTTTTGCAGGGATGAAAATAAGTGCAGCTCTTTCCAGAGGTTGACACCTATGCATTAATAATATAATGCGACCGCATCTAAAGACAGACCTGGCGGATTCACTCATTGCTTTTATTGCAAACCAATGTTCTCAGTACACAGAGGATTACACTGACCTAAATGCACAGATTTCAAGTATTAGGCTATATTGGACTGGCGATAATACTGCAAACTGTCATCGTAAACATATTGCATGTCCTAGATAGCTCTACTGTGGCTATCTAGCTACACTACTGTCAACAAAACACACATAGGCCTACGCACTTTATACACACAATAACACTTAGCTAGCCCTGGTGACCAGCCAGCTCCGCTAACAAGCAGTATAACTAAACATTTAAACAACGTGTAAATAGTCTATATGATATAATGGCGTCACATAAATTGTAGTTGAAGACTTTTTTTTATTTTTATAGATTAGACAAATTCTTGCAAGCTTTATTCGTTGAACAATTCATACGACCAAACGAGATACACATATCCGGTAGGCTAATTCTAGAGAGATATCCAGCAGGATAGCGCGTTGCTACCAAATTTCACATCTCGTGCTACCGAACCGGACATCCCGCGAGACCCAGTTGAATAGCGCAGAGCTACCCAGTTCGACATCCCGCTCGCGCTGCCCAACTGGATATGTGGAGATGTCCACTGGGTATGTCGCGATGTCCACTGGGTGGTGCAGGATGACTGGATAGGTAGTGTCTTGTGAACTGGATATATCTCGCTTAAAAACTGGGTAGCGCAGAGCAACTGGATATACGGTGTCTAGTTGCGTCGGCTTTTGAACTGTTCGGCGCGCTATCCAACTGGATATGTGGTGTCTAGTTTGAGTCGGCTTTTGAACTGTTCGGCCTACCATACTCTGCTGTCCTGCTACTCTGCCTGGAGAGGGAGCGCGCACCTTCCCGATCCCCCGTCCCAACAAAACTAACAACGCCTAACGTTAGACAGCTAGCTAGACATCTTTTATTTGGGCTTACGTTTCTGTCAAAACCTTTCTATTCTTACGTAGGTTAGTTTCACCAACAAATATCCTAAGGACATAACGTCCTGAAATCTTCTGATCCCATCTATACAGAGCATATGTAAAAGGGGAGTCTGTGCTTCTGGATCACTATAGAGATGTCATGATATATTGAATATTGCATTGATGTATTAAAATTATAGTAGGCTATCTAAAACTTTTTTTGTTTTTGGTAGGCCTATTCTGTTTATCTATTCATTTTCTTTTGTAATGTAATAACGGGCAACCACACAGAGGCGAGGTAGCACTCTGTCGCCAAAGTGATAAATAGGCCTATAAATCTTATTTCTTGACTTACACAGTTGTAGCCTATAGGAAGTGGGTATAACGAAAGTTGTATTTAGAAATCTAATTGATCCTAGTGTTTCCTGCTCCGATGATATTTATTTGAGAAAATGCGTAGCTGAATCAAACGGAGACGCTATGTTTGTTCTTTCCTATACTGTTTTGCATAGAGCCCCTAAGCCACCGCATAGGTAGGCTACAAAAATTAACGTGGAAAACCGTATGTAGCAGGCTTACGGATTGCAAAACCGAGGGTCGGCTCCGAATCGAGTATTTCCACGTTATCCACATTGCTAGTAACAAATTCAGTAGAGACACACCGCACAATCTATTAAAAATAATACTTTTAATGTTACATTGCCTTTCTTTGGTGGATTATTATAAGATATATAGTAGCCATGCCAATATAGCCTACCAACAGGTTGTTATAGCTATCGCTTTAATATTTATCCCGTTTCCTCTAGTGTGAATTGTAGCCATGATACTTTCGTGTCTGACTTTCCTGCAATGAACACTTTATTTATAAATGGATTTAACATTGCAAAAACGATTTATTTCATCGAAAAACCCCACGTAGACCATGGATTGCAAAAACCGTAGACTATGCCCGAATTGCAAAACCGTAGGTAACCTACAGATCGCAAAACCGAGAGTAGGCTAGGCTAGCCTACGGATTTCCACGTGAGATTTTTTTTACCTATGCTTTGGGGGGCTCGGTAGTTTAGCCTAAATCGGAAAATAAAATAAAAACAAACGCTGCACTTGTGGGGCAAATGGCCAATTTATTTTAATCAAACGTTTGCATTACATGAGCTCATTCTTATTATTGAGTATTATTATCATAATTAGCCTATAGGCTATACTCAACAAGTCTACAGCCAGTACTTTCATTTGAAATGTGCAGATATATTGATAATCATTGAGAAATTTCCTGCTTGATTATTGCTGCTTGAAATAAGCATGAGGCCAGGCCTAATAAACATAGAGAGCAGCCTTTCACTCATTCAGCTATCTTGAAAATCTTCCTGCTTATACGTATGTTGTCCTGTCTATCCTTACCTTTTTTTAAACAGTACTACAAAGTAGCAGGTATACACTCTTCAGTTTGAGCTTATTTACACTAGCTAACGTTATGTTTTTTATGCATTAGGCCTACAGAAGATTTTACGTGATTCAGAGCCATTTGTGCTGGTTAGCAATGCTCTGTGCGCAGTTAAAATTTGACTAATTTCACACTTTTTGAACTTATAATGTAAACACCACAAATGGACAAATATTTAATAAATCTAACTTAGTCACAAATATACAGTTTGTCACAAAATGACTGACAGAAACAGAGTTCGCTAAATAGCTGGCTGCTGTTTGTGTTGTGGCGGAAGTAATGGTGCTGGCCGAGATTTTACCGGAAATGCGTAGTATAGTAAGTTGGAGAAAGTTACAAGTTTTTTTGTAAGTTGGAGAAAGTTCGCAGACAGCAGATAAGAAAATATGCTTTTCTACACACTTAGATTAGTGAAATCTTGAATCTTGAAATCTTTTTCTCTGGTTATGCAAATTTCGTCATGAATATTCATGACCGTTTTGGACTTGAGACTCAAAAACAAGATGGACGTCCCACAGCCAGCTGAAATCGTTTGGTAATAACAGCACAAGAATAACAACTATGTGGACGAACAAAGTACTAGCTAGTACCGGCGGAACATCACCTTATATCTTATAGACAATCTGGTTTTAACAAGAATCTAGAGAATATATGGTTTTACTGAGCAAGTGAGAGCTACTGTCTAGTTGGCTACCGTTGACTGAGGAGCCGCCGGTAATGAATATTCATGAACCGGCGAAGTCATCAACATTGCCTAGCATCAGTGCTAGTGGAAATGTTTAGAAAGTGAGATCATAACACAGCCATCGATTTCATGTCGACTTATAATTATGTATTAATTATAAGCATTAGGCCGTGTAACATTGCCAGTAATAATCTAGTTCTGCAAAAATATTTGAAATCGACTGTGATGATAATTTTATAGCATTTAGCTCCATTCACCTCCATGTATTTTTCCAGATTCTACTCTGTTTAGCAGTGCCTCAGCACTGCCCCCTGATGCTCAAAGAATGCCATTGCACTTTTTTTTCTGTTACATCGCAGTTATTGGAGTTGGCAAGGCTTTCTCTCTCTATGGGCTTCTCTATATAAGAAGGGGTGCATTCCAATATTCCCACTACCACTCCTTACCTACACGGAGGTATGCAAAACTGCCTGAACGTTTCGAGTACAAGTATTTGCAAATACAGTATACAATGTACCTGACATTGTGGTTTGCATCGAGACATTAAAGCTGGAGTATGTAACTTTTATTTTGAAAAATGTTGGGGAACAGTCATGCTTAGGTGGTAGCAATCATAGAAAGAATGAGAGAAATCCAGCACCATAGATTATGTTTATACCCTCAAATTCTGCATTCTAAAACCAGCAATTGGCTCTGAATTTTGTTTTCAAAGCAAGTTTTCAAAACAGTGGCTTAACCATGACCACATCGTGGACCAATAAACTGTGAGATTGACCTTGCCAGTAGCTAGCAAGTTGACCAGCTAGACTTTTCACAGCGACCCGTTACACCAACGCTATTTCACTGAAAGAAAAATAAAAGGGAATTGGATAAAGCTCGCTCGAAAACTGGAGTAAACATAGGTGCTAATTTCAGAAAGTGGTGAGATTTTCGGGAACAAATTGATTTAAAGACAGACAGGTAGGTGAAAAGTTTCAACATGAATGGACTTTCTACTTGCCAGACAACTGTAATTACCGATAACGAATAGTAGCTAGGCTGGTAATTGGTATTATTGATAACGTTACTTTATTCGGCGGCTAGTTCTTGGAAGAAGGGCATGCTTGCTCACGTTATATGTCGTATAGATCGCGTTAGCTCAAACTGGCTACGCGGCTATAAGTTACCAAAGCATAGCTACCAGCTGTAGCCAGATAATGCCTGGTTCAGACTAATGGGGCGGTCACACTTGCAGAAAATTGTCCGAATATTTGCTTCGCCTACCATTCACTTCCATTCAAAACCGTGCGAAGGGCAAATAAACGGCATCATTTCCGGCTGCGAAGCAAATTGTAATGAGGCGTGACGTGTGAGGTAGGATGAGCCAAACGCAGCAAGGGGATTCTTTAAGCCCTAAGGCCACTAAGGCGGGAAACCCCGCAGATAAGGGAGGAGACAAGACAACGAACACGCCTACAGACGCTACTAACCGGCTCACTGTCACACGCCAATAAGTAAAAGCGCAAGGACAGTTTTCTGAATAGCCAGAAATAATACGCGCCCTGTCTCGGTAACGAGACGCATAAGAACGGGCGAGTAGCGTAATGGCAAAAAATAAAACACACAGTCAACAAACACTGCAAAATAATAAGATAGTATTTGAGGAGGCGAAAGGAACAGATCCAGCGTTCCAAGGCTACTCTCAGACTCGGTCACACACAAACATGTGGCAGAGCTGAGTGTTTATTGTGTAAGTACACAAGACAGAAATATGCTTTTGAGTGTTGAGCAGTCACTTCGTAATGGTGTCTGTGAGACTCTAGCCCGTTCTTGGCAGAAGTTTGTTTGGTACACTTCACTGCTACCCGGAAAAAGGGGGCCGCCTTTAAAAATAGAAAACTTCAATGGCCAGAGTGTACTGTAGGGCGTGAAGAACAGGGGCAGACTCCAAACGAAATGAAACATTCAGTTTTCTCTAAATTCCTTTTCTTTCTGATTCACTCACTTCTGTGCATGGGAGTCCAATCATCTGTCTCTCTCTTCTGTCCATATCTCCATCAAAATGTACAGTAGTTTCCACTGTAACTTGGATTTTCCAAACTCAACATCTTTACGTTAAAAGAAAAAATGTACATGTCAAAGATCAGTGTAAATTTCAGGTGAAATCACAAAAATGAGATGGGAGAACATTATGGGCAATATCTGTCTTTTCGCAGATTACAGTCAATCGTCTTGCACTACAGTTCATTGTAGATCATACAAATACTGGGCAGGTGAACAATTACAAGCCATCAAAATGACAAAAAATAGAAACAAGGAAAGTAGACTTAATATATATATATATATATACAGATCCTTTCCAAAAAATTTGAATATCATGGAAAGTTGTTTTTTTCCCATAATTCCATTCAAAAAGTGAAACTTTCATAGATTATAGATTTATTACACACAAAGTGAAATATTTCTAGCCTTTATTTGTTTCATTTTTCATAATTTTGGCTTACAGCTCCAGAAAGCCCCCAAAACAGTATTTCAAGAAATTAGAATAGTGTGTCGAAAATCAGCATTTACTTCAGTTATTTCAGAGAATGAATGTTTTAGACTGAGTGTCACACTATCATCTAATTTACTCAAAACACCTGCAAAGTTTATCTCAGTTTGGTTCAGTATGGGGAAGACTGCAGACTTGACAATTGGCCAGAAGACCATCATTGACACCCTCCAGAAGATGGGTAAGCCACAAAAGGTCATCGCTAAGGAGGCTGGCTGTTCACAGAGTGCAGTGTTCAAGCATATCAATAGAAAGTTTAGTGGAAGGGGAAAATGTGGCAGGAGAAGGTGCACAAGCAAAAGAGATGACCGTAGGCTTCAGCGGATTGTCAAGCAAAGACGATTCCAAAATTTGGCGGAGATGCAGAGGGTGTGGACTGAGGCTGGAGTCAGTGCTTCAAAAACCACCACGTACAGACGTATCCGGGACATGGGCTACAACTGTCGGATTCCTCGAGTCAAGTCACTCCACTCATTCTCTGAAATAACTGAAGTAAATGCTGATTTTCGACACACTATTCTAATTTCTTGAAATACTGTTTTGGGGGTTTTCTGGAGCTGTAAGCCAAAATTATGAAAAATGAAACAAATAAAGGCTAGAAATATTTCACTTTGTGTGTAATGAATCTATAATCTATGAAAGTTTCACTTTTTGAATGGAATTATGGAAAGAAAGAAAAAACTTTTCCATGATATTCTACTTTTTTGGAAAGGACCTGTATATGGTACAGAGCATATTTAAAGTGATACTGCAGTCAAAAACCGACTTTTCCCGTTGGAAACCGATGTTTTGGGTTAGATTATGATCATACACAACTGTCTATGTCCCGACAATCTCATGTTCAGTCAAAATAGTTTTATCTGAGTTTTTGTGTAGACTTACCAATACGCTGGTTTCCAGGGATTCGTGACGTCACGAGATCCTTAACATAAAAATGGGTTGATCCTAGGGGTGGTCTCGGCTTCCCCCTCTTTGAGACTGAGACCCTTGTACTGCTAACTAGCTAGTTCAAGTTCGAATGCGAATTGCTTTCTATTACTGCTAGCGTTAATATTACGACTTATATCGAGCTACTAAGGCTACGTTCACACTGCAGGCCTTAGTGCTCAATTCCGATTTATTGCTCAGATCAGATTTTTTTTGCTTGGCTGTTCACATAAATTTTTTAATGTGGCCCATATCTGATTCCAGTGTGAACCAATTGTTCTGCTCAAATGACCCGTGCAAATTAACAAAAGCCTGTTACACAGCCTGCAGAAATAAACAACAACAAAAAGGAAGTCATCAAAGTCACAGCTTCTGCGTTAATTTTAAAGTTGATGTGCAGTGGAGCTAATGATAAGGGTGAGGAGACGGGGGGAAAAAGCCTAGTTTTTTGTGCTGCCATGGCTGCTACTTCTGTGCAGAGGGACTCGTGAATGCGATATCTGAGCCAGGAATGGGGGGACCATGACATGGGCGGTTTCAGTGAAACTGAAGCAAGGCATGAAATGAGTGATTCTGAGGACGGGCGAGTTAAGAAAATGGAGCGCTCGGCCGTTTGGCTAGTGAGACCAGTCGATATAACATTTATAAAACGGATAGTTCCGGGATGCAGATTGGCCAATACAGTGTTCCAGCCGTGTTAAAATACACAGTATAAAAAAGCTATCACATGACACATCTGTTCAACTTCATGTGTAATGTTAAGCTATAGCCCAACATCACTGCGCACCCTTAGATTAAACTATTGACACATTATTGGACCGACAACCATTAACGTTCAGTAAGCAGCTACATGAGAAAACCGTGAATAATAAATACCGTGCAACAAATCAAGACAATAATATGGACAGTTCTAACATTATTTTAAATCACAAAATGGTTAACGCATCTGTCCGCGAATGATATAAAAACGTAGCCTACGACTTATTATGGTGTAGGCTATCGTTTGTGCCCAAAAAAATCCACTGCTTTGCACATTTACCACTTATCTAAAATGACAACACATGATAATATATTATAATGTGAATGTGTTGATAACCTAACTAGCCCGTGCGCTACGTTCTAATGATGTATTCAAATTATCTAGGAAGTCGGAATATTTCTGATTAACGAGAAAAAAAAACGATTTGAACGTGACATTATTGTCACGTTCAAATAGTTTTTTCTTCTCGGAAGGAAATATTCGGACTTCATTTGAATACACCATAATGCCCTGCTACATCAAAAATGACGTAAAAAGTCACATTAATTCCGATCTGACTGTTCAGACTGCGTGCGCTTTGACACAATCGGTTATGTATCGGAATCTAATACCACATTGAAAAGTGGCCCAAATGAGAATTGGAAATGTCAGATTCAATGTGATTTTCGCTGTTCACACCTCCATAAAAAATCAGATCCGTGTCACATTTGAGGAAAAAATCGCATCTGGGCCACTTTTTACCTGCAGTGTGAACGTAGCCATAGAGAGTTATTCATCTACAACGTCTTACTTTGGTATCTTTAGCTAACTTGCCTGCATTGTGCCAAGGAGTCAGAGATGTATCGTTCCTCGACTGTGTTAGCTTTCATAATCTGCCGAGAGATGGAATGTATCGATAAGTTAGGTAATGCAAGGCAGTCTTATTGTCTGTGAGTTTAGCCCCGTTTGGTCCAGAGAACTGGTAACTTAGCTAGCTAGCTAGTTATCTTAGTTATCATTTATGAATAATGTTAGCTAATCAATGATAACAATTCTCTCCGGACCAAGTGGATGAGGGCGCTACAACCATGTTCAATATACTAACGTTACTGTGTGACTGGGTTTTGCTGTGTTTTTGAATGTATTTAATAGTAACGTTACTTTAGTGTGAATGAGCGTATTGAGTTCAGTGGGGCTGAGTCAGTTCACCAAGACACACTCTTTCACTCCTTGACTGCATGAATATTCATAATATGACTACGTGGCATCATCGTCATATGACCACACCTACTCACGAGTTCCAGTTCAAATTGAAGCGGTAAAAAAGGCCTTAGAAAAGGCTCTGCAGTATCTCTTTAAGATCAAGTTACCTATGCTATGGCACTTGATAGTTGTCTTCAGTTCATGTTTTCGTTTAGTTCAATTTTATTCCTTCTCGATTTCAAAATCTCAGTGTCGAAACATACTCAATTCAAGGTTATTTTATTATAGCCAACTAGCCTATTGGACTATGGGGATCAGCTGTTGATCAGTGCCTTGGAGCTTTGCATGCAGTTAATTGATCATTGAGAGCAGCTGTGGTGCATTGCCTTATGCCATGCCAATGAAGGTGTGACGACACCCTTCCTGTTGGAATTAAAAGAAGCAGGAAATGGCACATACCGGTTCTTTTATGATCAAAAACCTCTCACTGTGCTCCTCATGTCCAGTTTATTTGCGCTTGAAACTTGACAGGTCTTTCCAGGCTGTAAGTTTGAGTTTTTCTTTGCTTTAGTTGTTTTGAGGTTAAGTGGTAAGAACATTGGTAAGCCTAGCAGTTTTGTAGACGCACTTATGCTGGGTCACCTGCATTTAGGCAACTAGCACAACTAGGCTTTGCTAATCATTGCAAGTTATTTTACTTGCCTAAATAGTTGCCCAGCCTTGCAGCCTTTGTTTTGTTTATTTTATAATTTAAGCCCTGAAAACCCTCCTCTGAATGACACAGTTTCTTGTATTTTCTGTTGGGAAGGGAAGAGAGAAAAACTTCAAATTTAGTTTTCTCTTAATGTGAAGAGACATATGTTATTGTATATTGAAGAGGCAAGTGTTCATTGGAGAAACATTTATTGTGTATTCTATATTGAAGCGCCATTTGTTGATTAAATGAAACAATGGCAAGGCTGGTGGGAGAAATGGAAAGCTAACCAATGTTCCAGTTTCCATCTGATAAAGGGGGACTTGTTTCAGCTCCAATTATAATTATCTGCCTTTACATAAAAATGCATGGTAGGAAATTCAGCCTAGAATACAAGTCATTGAAGGTTGTTCACAATCAATCATAGGTGAAATATTTGCCATGACAGATCAGAGATTGTGAGTGTGCATGTTTGCGGAAAATATTCCTCTGAGGGGAAAACGGGCCTCATTTTTCAGTGTTTTGGACACAAGGGGAACCGATGGCTTCTTATTCTCACAGACATGCTTTGAAATTTGTGGAACACATTTAATCAGGTTTGACTGAGTTTTTTAGCTGCGACCAGCAGCTAGTATAAGTCACTCTGTGGTCGGTCTGTCTGTTAACATTTTTCCTGCTGCTTTGTAGTACACTTGATGTGTAGTGTAGTGGCATGTGCAGCGCCTCAGTGTTTTTGAGTTAGCGTAGTTACTTCCTGGTAGTGATATTAATCTCAAATATATTAAAGTAGCGATTGTGAACAGCTGGTGTCATCGCTGATTCGGAGACAAAATACGAATTAGAGACTATCACTTCTGGGGAAAGACTGCGCGCTAATTTGCTAGAAAAAAACAAACTAACCTAGCACTGACGTACGTTGTTGTGGCAATGTGAGTGCCACCCCTCGGTTCAAGAGGCGAAAGACAACAGTTCATTTGGAGCTCACTCCGTTTATTTGCTTGCGCCTTTCACTGGCGTTTTAAACAGACACACATACACACACAAGTTCGTCTCTCCTCTCGAACTCCCAGCAGTCTCCTTTTATGCCCTCAGGCTCACTGTCGAACAATCAAAGCAATTGGTTAATTACACAATTAATAAACAATCATTAATCACCAATTGCATGATTTCCGGCAGCTGTGCCGGCTCCACAAACCACACGAGTTCACTCTCTCTCTTGCCGGCAGCGCCTAAAACCACGCCCCCCTACCACAGTTGTGTTCTAAAAACTCGCCACCTGCGATTAGACGAGGTGAATCACTGCAACCTGGGATGTTCTGAGATGGGGTCGGTTACTGCAATTCCTCTCTGCAACATTCTAAAATGGTTTTGTTGCGTCGCAAATCTTTGGTCTGAACTGGCCTTTACGTAATGTTACATTGCGCGGATATCTCTTAAATTTAAGTTACTGATCAAATGATAATGTGGGTATTTTGACGCTAGCTATCTGGTAAACTGACTAGTAGGCATGTAACCGGATTCACAGTAAATCTCGGTAATAAACAGCTAGGGTGATGACACCGCAGAATAATTTATTTTTACCGTATACCGTTTCCAATATATATTATATATATATTATATATTATATATAGTTACGATTCCAAGCAGGGACTGGACTCACAACTCACACACAAGGAATTCCAATAATCCAATAATTTATTGCTTCGACCAAAACTCCTGAAGCATAGGGAGAAGGTTAGACAGACAAACAGAAACCAGTAATGGATCAGCAGTGAGAGAGCGGGAGCGGGAGAGGCCAGGGACTGGATGGTGGCAGGAATCCGGGCAGGTTGAGCAGAGGGGGAGCGGGAGACGCGGCAGCGTGGAGTGGGCACGAACAGCTGCAGGTTGGCAGAACTGGAGCACAGACAGGATATGCACAAACAGCTGCAGGCTGGTGGACTTGGAAGCAGATGAGAGTTAATTGACAGCAAGGCAAGACTGGATAAACGGCGTGTTAACGCAGTTTCTAGCGAGAGTTAATTTAAGCAAGGCAAGACAGAACTAGATACCAAGTATCAGACGAGACAAGACCAGAGTATTACTACAATGAGACTTAACAAACTGGCACAGGACAAAGAACACCGGGTGACTAAATACAAGAGTTAATAGGTATCAATAATGTGCAGCGTGCGAATGTATGCGTGAGTGATTAGCGGAGCAGAGAGTGTGCAGAATGCATGCGGAGAGAAGGAAAGGGATAGGCGGAAACAGAGCAATGGAACAGAGTGACACGAAAGGGAAAACCACGCCCAGTCTGCAGCATGAGGGGAAACAAACAGGAATACAGACCAACACGATAGGAGAGGAAACAGGTAAAACACGGGACACAAAGGGACGGGAATGAGAGCGTCACATATAAACTCCTCAAAAAAAGTTAGGAAACGTTATTTCGGTCGATTATTCCTCCCCTTTACTAATACCAATTGGTATTGTATTTTATATCGTTGGAAAGCCTGATTAGTCACCTTTACAACGAGGTACAACTTGTAAGGATCATGCATTCGTGGAATGAGGAACACAGCTAACCGTGTGGGTAGCGGCCCAAAAAAATGTGCCAAAATCCCCTGCAATATTCTTCTGTTGGTATTCACTCTCGTTTTGAGTTGCTTGGTGGATTGGATGATTGCACTCCCACAGTAATAAGGAAAAAACAACACATATTGGCCATATATATATATATATATATACACACACATATGTATATATACAGTTGAAGTCAGAAGTCTGATGTCTGTGACCCAACAATATCAAAAGACTCTTGATATCTTATTTTCTGGTACTCTTACAAGCAATACTATAACGTCTCTGCATTTGAATGGATCTCTATTGGAATTGGGGGGTGGGACTAGATTTAGCTGTAAATTACACTGGAACAGTATGGAAACACATGGTTGGCTAAATGGCTCTAACTCATCAAGGGTCTGACGTATCAAACAAGCCTTAAATCATCACTCTGCTGTCAGAAATACAGTAGATATGGATGGATAACTTGAAGGGTTTCTTCTCCTGACTAATATTTTCATAGACTTCAATAGGAAAATTTGTCAGGAGAAACAAAGTCCCTTAAACCCTTAAAGGCACAGTCAACTTAGTGTATGTAAACTTCTGACCCACTGGAATTGTGATATAGTGAATTGAAAGTGAAATAATCTGTCTGTAAATAATTGTTGGAAAAATTACTTGTGTCATGCACAAAGTAGATGTCCTAACTGACTTGCCAACACTATAGTTTGCTAACATGAAATCTGTGGAGTGGTTAAAAATGAGTTTTAATGACTTCAAGTGTATGAAAACTTCCAACTTCAACTGTCTATCCTATATACATTTATATTAATCTTTCAAATCAAACCGCTTTAGTGAGAAAGATTGTTGTTTTGCTCGTGTTAGATGGCACGCTGTTGTCGTGATCACACTTCCGGGGGCTTGGTTAGTGCTGCTTGGAAGAAAATATAAAAATACAGCATAAATCCACTATTCACTTAATACAATGTGATTTGTGTGCACAAACGTTTTTTTTACCATTGTTTCTCGGGAATGTGATTATTTGACGAGGGTGCTACGACCAATACTGTACATTCTAGCTACTGCATGTTTCATATTTTTAATATTTAAAATATTATGCCTCAGATACACAGATTAAAATAAACTTTGCAGTCAGACCTAGATTAAACACTTATAATCAGTATGAAACCGGAGTTCAAGTATGAAATATTAATTTCACGAATGAAATTCATTTTAATATGAAATATGCTTTTTTCGAAATGAAATACATATGCCGGCACCCAAAACACGATGGCCACTGGACACTGCCCACTGTGTGAAGGGGTTAAAATTGCCGAGATAATACCATGAAACGTGATAGTTTTGGCCAAGTTTACCGTACCCTGAAAAAGTCATACCGACACATGCTTTACTGATTAGCTAATGCTATCTGTTAAAAACAGATTGTCACTTGTGTGCATGTCCTCCATGGCTCCAACTGTTAAAGCCTATTGTTCGCTAACGTTAGCAAGCAAAATTCTAGCCAGTGTAGTAGCGGTCTAATAATACATAAGTTAGCTAACATAGCTAACACACATTTTCAAGTTTCTCACACTCCATATCCTCAGCTTCAGTTATTTTCTCTGCAACTGTTCATGTTTATTGCTAGGCAAATTATTACAGCAGACTACAACAGCCTCTTTGATTAGCGACAGTAAGTACAACAGCAGGTTATCTAGACCTCATGTAGCTGTGACAAATGGCCACCTAGCTGTGGTAAAAAGCCAACTAGGTACACCAAAAAGACAGCTAGTTAAATAGCTGCATGGCAAAAGGGGCAGCTAACTACCTGGACATAAGAGCTCGCAAACCTCTTTTTAAAACATAGCTAGCTAACGCTATAGGTGGCCTTTAAGGGTCAGCTAGCTACAAATTGTGGCACGCTGTTTTAATATTTATTCCACTTCCATAGCTAGCAAGACATTTGCGACCTACGTTAGCTCGCTAGTTAGCTGGCTGGCTCTGACTTGCATTTAATATGCAAATATTGGCTCATAAGCCTGTGTAACGTTAGCTATCCATACAATCTGCATTAAAGATTGAATTTTTTTCTCTAAATGAAATGCTATCGTGCAATAATATATTATTAATTGGAAATTCGAACACAAATTAAGGTTTGCAGATTGTCGGTTATTACATTCATGCAGCACACACCTTTATTTTCCAACCTTTTTCACTGCACTCTTTGCTTTTACATTCAATGCCATATGAAGGACAACAGGGTTTTGCGACGAAAGTTTATTAACTTTACCAAGTCCAATAGCCTACACATCTGCTGGCCCAACTCAGTTAGCCAGCTACGAGGAACAGAGCTCTGCATGCTAAGCTAAGCAACAATTCATATTACCTGATACAACAAATAAGAATTCAGCCCATTTAACTAATTTACGATTGTCTGTAGAGGAATCACCTGCTTAAATATCAGGAATGTTGACGTGATGTTGAAAATAAAATGTTCTCATTTTCATGCATAAACTAACTACATAGCTTTGCTTTTGTCATCAATGTGCACCCAGAAGACGTTAAAAATCACTTTTAAAAAAGATTGGCAAAATAACATTTTGAGTTAAATATGTCAAAACCTTGCTTAGACCATAGGCATTCCAAATATGTTGCTCAAACAAATAAGCCTCTGGTACATGTACTGGTAAAGGCAATTTGAAGCTCATTCCCATTAATTTCTGAGGTCCGAGGTCTGCATATTTTTCCAGAATTGATGACGGAAGTACCCCTCGAGCTTGACGTCTTGCTCTTTTGGTCTCTGCTATAGACCTCCGTAGTCCCGCCCACTTTGGTGACGAACAGCTGGTGCCATTTTTCAGAGAATGCACTGAAAATGTTTTTTTTATTTTATTTTTTATATTCAGGCAGCTATACGTTCACAACACCCAAGAGAGGGGTTGTCACATTTTTTAATAATTTATAAAATTGGTAGTTTGAAATTATGTCCAACATATAAACAACAAACACATTTTCAAAAAAACAACTAAAACGACACTGTTCACCACCACTAAAGCTGACACTTTCGACACGGCCAGACTGATAGTGATTCTCACCCTTGGTGATACTCTTAGTTTCACTTCCATAATAAGTTACAAGTGCAGACAAAGTGATAGCCATTTTTGCTAGCAGAGCAGCCGGTAGCTATTTCCATAATAAGTTACAAGAGCAGACAGAGTGATAGCCATTTTTACTAGCAGAGTGGCCGGTAACTACTTTGTTAGCTAGCAAAAGTGGGAGCCGGCGATGTACGACCAGGGATTCTGGGTAGTATGTGTTCCTCCACATTTTTCATTCCAATCGCTTATTTTGTTTGGCCTCCCTTTAATCCATAATCCAATACTCATTCTTTAAGACTCACAAAAGGCATGTTTATTCATGAAAAAAGGGGCTAAAATGCTTTATAGTTAAACACATAAGTATAATATGATGCAGAAGCTTGACTGAGCAAGGACGTTCCATTTGCCTAATTCATGTTTATCAGGGGGGTCGGGTAGGAGGATCAGACGCGACTGGAAAAGGATTAAAAAAATTATCCACGAAACGTGAATAACCACTAGATAAGGAAAATAAAGAAAAGTGGGACAAAAAACTCCCATACAAACAAACTAAATGAAACGTCCTTTATTAAAACAGGATGATACTCGTAAACTCGAGTAGAGAGATAAACTGAGAGGGATAATAATCCCGTAGAGTACCGAAAATAGAAAACAACCCCAATAGCTCTGGGCGCAACTCGTATAACGAGCAGATGTGAAAAGAATAACAACCCAACTAAATGGGCGAACTCGCAGAAATAAGCAGAAAATAAGCAGGTAGCAAACCTCTAGCTCTGACACACGTCAGAGACAAAACAAAGAGGCGAAATAACTAGAGAGCAAAAAAAAAAAAAAACTAAACAAACTAGAGTAAGGAAGGAATCTAAGACAATGATTCAAAGACTGATTGAAGACTGAAAGACAATAATTCAGTCTCCCGGCTATACCTTTACCTGGCTTGGTGAACATGGCAACAAAGACACACAAGCACCGGAAGGCGGAAACAGCGTGCTTAGAAAGCCCACAGGAAACGAGGAACAGGTGCGCCAGATAATCACCGTGAGGTGGAAAAACACGGAGCGGACGGTGGAAAAGTGCAGCCGCTCCACACCTCTGGACAAAAGAGCCTGCAGATGGAACCTCCACATTTTTTTCAAGCTCGGGAAACAAAGGAGGTTGGTACCCCAACTGAGCTTCAAACGGAGAAAGACCTGTGGAAGCGTTGAGCAGGGTGTTGTGCGCGTACTCTGCCCAGGTGAGATGGCGACTCCAAGAGGTGGGTTTGGAGGCGGCCAGGCATCGGAGAGTGTTCTTCAATGTCTGGTTGGTACGTTCCGTCTGGCCATTAGTTTATCCTCGGGTTTTCATCCGGAGACTAACGTTTGCCCCCAGCTGAGCGCAAAAAGAACGCCAAAACCAGGCAGCGAATTGCGGACCCCGATCCGCCACCACGTCTTGTGGTAGACCATGAACCCTAAAGACGTGACCACCACTAATTAAGCGGTCTCTGGGGCTGAAGGCAGTTTGGGAAGCCTTGGAAAACCTGTCCACAATAACGAGAATCACCGTATTGCCCTGGGACACAGGCAAACCGGTGATAAAATCTAACGCAACATGGCTCCAAGGACGACTAGGAATAGGTAAAGGATGTAAAAGACCAGAGGGTGGGAGTCATGAACCCTTATTGCGGGCGCAGACTGAACATGCCGAGACAAACTCCCGCACTTCCATGCTGGGCCACCAAAAGCGCAGAGACAGAAAGTCTCTAGTCCAATGTATGCCAGGATGGCCCACCAGCTGAGAGGAATGACCCCATAGGAGAACCTGAGATCTAAGCCGCGGAGGAACAAACAGGCAATGGGGAAGACTCCCACCAGGACCCGGATCCGAGGACAAAGCCCTCTGGACAGCCACCTCTGGGGCCAAGATCTGAGCAGCTGGCACAATAGGTTCGGGAGTTGGATCCCTATCAGCGCGGTCGTAGATACGGGACAGTGCGTCCGGTTTAACATTTTTCAACCCGGGTCGATATGTGATTAAAAAAAATTAAAGCGGGTAAAAAACAATGTCCAACGCGCCTGCCGGGAGTTCTTGGCTCACATCTTGGCTTGCTGAACATATTCTAAATTTTTATGATCAGTCCAGACGGTAAAAGGGTGCTCGAGCCCTCTAGCCAATGACACCACTCCTCGGCCGGTGTTAAGGCACGAGAGAAAAATGCACACGGATGCATCTTGGGATCTAGCGGAGAATGCTGAGACAAAATAGCCCCCACCCCCAACTCTGAGGCATCCACCTCTACCACAAAGGGGAGGGAGGGGTTGGGAGTAACCAGAATGGGTTCGGAACTAAACCTTCTTTTTAGCTCCGTAAAGGCCGCCACAGCCCTAGGGTTCCAGTAAAAATGCGAAGTTGACGTCTTTTTTGTAAGGGCTGTGATAGGAGCAGCTACCGTGCTAAAATTACGGATAAACCGTCGGTAAAAATCGGTAAAGCCAAGGAAGCGCTGCACCTGTTTCACGGAAAGCGGAGTGGGCCAATTCTTCACAGCCAAAACTTTCTTGTGATCCATCTGGACCTTGCCCTGAGCCACAATGAACCCCAGAAAAGAGACTGGGTTGACATTTAAAACACATTTCTCAGTCTTCACAAATAATCAAGCCTCCAAAAGACTCTTTAACACCTATTTGACGTGGATAATATGCTCAGAGAGATTAGCAGAGAAAATCAAGATATCGTCTTAATAAACTAACACAAATTTCTTTAACATCTCTCTGAGCACATCGTTAACAAGCGCCTGAAAAACCGAGGGGGTGCTAGTGAGCCTGAATGGTAGGTACGAGTATTAAAAGCCGTTTTCCATTCATCACCCTCCCGGACGCGCACCAGGTTGTACGCGTTCCGAAGATCCAGCTTGGAAAAACCGACGCCCCCTGGAGTTCATAAGTGGAAGTGGGTAAAGGTTCTTTATGGTTATGCCATTTAGTCCCCAGTAGTCTATACACGACCTCAAACTCCCATCTTTCTTTTTAACAAAAGAAATCCGGCCCCTGTCGGTGAGGTAGAAGGCCTGATGAAGCCATTATCCAGTGACTCCTTGATATAGTCCCTCATAGCTGGAGTACAAAGAGCCCCTGGGAGGAACAGTGCCCAGGTACAAATTGATAGCGCAGTCATAGGGCCTATGAGGTGGCAAGACGGAAGCGCGTCTGCTAAAAACCTCGGCGAGGTCAGAATACTTGCCAGGTACATGAGCGGGCAAAGGAAATTCCAGTGTCCTTCCTAACCTAGTACTCTCCAAACTAGAAGGAGAATCCAGTAACGGATCCCAACTGATCTCCGAATCTGAAAATTCCTCGACATTAGTCGAGCGCTTATTCCAATGCAGCTGAATCCTTAATGAAGTCCGAGAGAAAGCAACGTCATGTCTCGCTAAAGACCCGCCATTTCCCTCCAACTTAGGGCATTACTCCTTTAAGTGTCCCCTGCGCCTGCAGTAGCGACACCACTTCTCACGCGGTTTAGGTCGTTTAGATTCAGGAGGGTTAGATCAGGTTAGATTAGAACAGGTGCGCCAGATAATCACCAGTTGAAAAACACGGAGTGGACGGTGGAAAAGTGAAGCCGGAATGCCTGCTCACGGCTCCAAAGAATAATGTCCACAGAGATGGAACAAAGGACTGCCAAACCGTAATAATAATAATAATAATACCTTGCATTTATATAGCGCCTTTCTCAAAGCGATTACAATGATGAGGGGGAAACCTGCCTCTACCACCACCAATGTATAGCACCCACCTGGGTGATGCAACGGCAGCCATTTTGCACCAGAATGCTCACCACACATCAGCTGAGGTGGAGAGGGGGAGAAATTATATTAGCCTATTAAACTGGGGGATGATTAGGTGAGTCAGGACCTCGGTTTAACGTCTCATCCGAAGGACGTCATCTCCTACAGCACAATGTCCCCATCACTGCACTAGGGCATTGGTTTATTTGACCACAGGGAAGATTGCCCCTTACTGGCCCACCAACACCACTTCCAGCAGCAACTTAGTTTTCCCAGGAGGTCTCCCATCCAAGTACTAACCAAGCCCACACCTGCTTTGCTCTGCTCCTGCTGAATTGCTGAAGCTGAGTATGGTATGGCTGCTTGCAGCTGTGACGCTGTTGCCTCGATTCTTCCGTCCTCGTATCTCATCCTTGCACCCTTTCCTCGCGTCCTCCATTGGGTGGAGCTAAGGAGCGAGGAAAGAATGCAAGGAGTGAAAATAAGCGATTGGAATGAACCCATAGTTTCAGGTTCTTTGTGTTATGAATTCTGTCCCCAATCAACACTCTCTCTGTATTATGCTGTTTTCTGCAGTTTATGCATGTGCTGTGGTTTCGTACGTGTGTATTTGCATGCACACCCTTGTTTCTTGCTTGGCAAGAATAAAATACAGATATTGAGGAGGTGCAGTTTCCAGGCTGTGTGTCTTTATGAGGTGCCAGTTGTAAAATGCGTTTGCGTGTGTGCGTCTATGCGGTTGTGTGTGTGTGCGTGCATGCGGTTGTGTGTGTGTGCGTGCGAGCATGTGCTTACACATGATTGAGACAACCAACCAATGGCACTGATTGTCTCTTTACTGTTAGTGTGTTTCTTGAAATCAAATAAATGCCCAAATGACTATGCTCCGTAGTCTACATTTAAACCGTTTTGAGAGTCCAATTGGGAGATGACATATTCAAGGCTGAAACTTTTTATGATCAACCTGTTCTTTTACCGCAAACACACCTTTCAATGTCACTGATTGATTCAGTCCCACTTTCAGTCTCATTGGACAGAATAACCATTCATTCAAAGCCAATGATTCCCGTCCACCTACTTGAAACTCAGCTGCGTTTGAATCAAATCGTCTCAGCGCGGCGCTTTTAAAACATTTTTTAAATGTATTTTTTTATATGATGTACCACAGATTAGAGGGGATTGTTGAAATGAAGTAAATGCCCAAATGAATATGCTCTCTACATTTCTGATGTTTTTCTTGTGCATAAATGCATATGTGGGTCTTTAAAGGAGACCTCCACAGGAAAAAAAAACAGTTTTGCCTCTAGAAGTAGAGAATGGTGAACAAAGAATCTCCTTTGGTTCCTGTTTCAAAGTTGCTTGCTTTTCATGTTATTCGTGTTTAAAAAGGCTGAAGCTTTTTCTCACAATCTCAAAGGAGCAATGCACTATGGGATTGTTGGCTCTGTCTCCAAAACTCCTTTTAATGCAGCTTTGACTGTTCTCTGTTGTGGATTAACCCCTTCGTGCAGATGCTTAGTGGCAAAGCCAAGATTTTGCTCAACTCAGACATTCATTGCTCCTGCAACCAAACTACAAGTGGAAACAACAAACTCCATGTTTTATCTTTACTAGTACACAATTTGTGACAATGTAAAAGGGGAATCCAGGCAGCGGACTCACAATCCTGATCCTGTCCCCTTTATCCCCGTTTTTTTTTATCCCACTCTCCAAACAGTACACTAACAACAGAGTAAAAGGTAAAAAATAGATTTTTATTACAAAAATTCATAAAAGGTACACACCAGCTTTAGACGGGATAATTCCAGTCTGCTCTCTTGCCTCCCCCCCTCCCCCCCCCCCCCCCCCCCTGCCAGGCAGCACAGGACCCCCCCCTCCCAGGTAAGTGTGCCCAGTTTCCGCACACCACACCACACGCTGTAGTAATTACACGCCACACTCACAGAATAGCTCGCCTCGAGGGCAACCGCCTGCCCGGCCCAACCACCACTCAGCAGCTCAACAGACCTACACTTCGGGCATACATACAAAACCAAAACTGCACACACTCAACACCACAAACATACAGCAGTAAACATAAAAAATAAGGTGTTCGAGTCCCAACTGCACCACACTGCCGGAAGGTGCTACCACCGAATAAAAGAAAATAACCCAACTCAGGAATAGTCAGTTATTAACGTTTGCAGCAGTATTTTTTATCTGTCAAAATGACGGATGGCATTTGGATTTTTCCAAAATCAGTAAATGACCGGGAATTCTCAGTTAACGCAACCCCTGTTTATAATGCTATTACATTATCTGAAACATCAACGCGTAATACCCCCCACGCTCTGCCAATCATTACAGTTCATTCTGGTTTAATTGTTGGCTCTTTTATCCAATATAGTACATCATAGCCTTAGCAAATGTGTTTGCAATGTTTTATTGGATACTTTGAACAATAAATTACAGCCAGGTGTAACAGAATTTCTAGTTCTATGAGTTTAGTTTTACGCAAGCAACTTTGAATGTGCATTCGCTCACCAAGGCGTAATAGTTGTTTTCTTTTATTTTCCACAAGTTTTTACTAATTTACTATCTCGTCAGCAAGGCAAGAGAAAATCGTCACCTTGCTTACATTGATTTTGGGAGTGGATCAGAACAGAAGGTACTATAATTACCAAGATACCATGATACATTTTGAGTACATTTCACATACTTTAGTGTAAGAGATCATAGGTGGCTCAGTCATGTTTTACGTTTGATTTCCCTTGAAGCTAGAACATTTGCCAGCATTTTCCTGATGGTGGAATATTATTTTATTGGAATCCTATTGTACATAATATACATTGGTGTAGTATCTGCCTGGGCAATACTTGTCAGTTGGGGAATGGAAAATACTCATTCAAATTTACTGTCCATATGTGCTAGATGAATGTAACATTCCTTGGAGTGAGTATGAATGTGTATATGCTTTATAATGGATAAAAAATATTTTATTCATTTTATGATTTGGTTTTGGATAGGTGCAGGACATTATAAAACAAGGGAAAATATGCTGAACGTATGGGTTGCCAACCTGACAGATTTATTGTATTTAGTGTCATCATTAAGGCAAAATAACGTTATTTATGTTATTAATCAAAATTAGAATGCAGGTAGCCTAATGAACTTCGGATGAAGCTTGAACATGAGTTCATTGCATAATCAAACGAAATTCGTTAAACAAGCAGGCTAATTTGGCGTTTTCTAAGGTGAGACGGAAGCAATTGGTCGCTTATTCTCAGCTGTTGCAGGTGCTTTTAACGAAATTTAACCACATATATTTTGTAAACAGCACTGTCAGGAATTATCGGGAACTCATAATGGTTAGCCCGAATAATATTGATCATAGGCTACTATTGATCCATATAGCCTATTCCTTGATCGCACTAAACACGCCCAAGCATTTCTGTTTCACCATCATAAGCAATCCGCCAAGGTGGAAAAGCAGGCTTTTAAAGGGAATGGGATATGAAATTTTGATTGGTTTATTGCATGTCACGCCCAAGACACACCTATAATTAATGAAGAGACTAGGTTCAGCCCAGTTGCACCTTGCGCCGTGCTTAGCGCCCAAAAAACACGCCGCTAAAATAGCAAAAGTGGACTTGGACACACCCTAAATGGACTTAGACCAAGCGCCAAGATCGCCAAGATAGGGCCCCTGGAGCTGTAAAGCCTTAAAGGGATAGTTCGGAATTTTGGACATAATGTCTCAATTACGACTTACCCATGATGTAGTTGATTGATGGAATCCATTTTCAGCTAATTCCATGCTGTCCCTTCTTTTGAACATACGCACGTTGCTATTGCTAGCGCAACTCTAAGGTAACCAGTAGCATCCACTACCAAACGCACTTAAACACTCCACAGTGCACCCAAAGCAAATAAAATACAACGACAGTCTATCGGGGTTATTTTGAGTGTTTATACCATCATTTTTTAAGTCTAACTATCGTTGAATCATTAGCAGCATGTGTATGTCCAAAAGAAGGGACAGCATGGAATTAGCTGAAAATGGTTTCCATCAATCAACTACATCATGGGTAAGTCGTAATTGAGACATTATGTCCAAAATTCCGAACTATCCCTTTAAATAGAGCACCCCCTGACCAAATTTGGCATCTGGCGAAGGGGTTAATGGTTGTTGCTAAGATTCAAACGAAGGCTGTCAATTGGATGTAAAACCACACCTGTGGATACCGAACGCAATCAGTGCGTCTTCAAAAGAGATGACTTTGGAGCCAGACAGCTAGCAATGGTTGTGTGTGTTTGTGTGCGTGCATGCTTGCGTGCATTTTTGTTTGGGTGGCAGTGTAGTATAACGGATACGGAACTGGGCTTGTAACTTGTAAAGATTGCAGGCTTGATTTCCAGATAGGACACTGCCATTGTACCCTTTAGCAAGGTACTTAACCTGAATCAACCTGATCTCATGTGAATTCGGCAATATGTACCGATTGTTAGTGTCTCAAAAAACGGTACCTGTTTCCGAATTTTTCACAAGCGCCCCCATGAGCCTGTACTGGGAACTACTGACTAATGCTCAGTTGTAGAGTGTAAGGAGATTTCGTGAAAGATACATAGTGCGAGAGAAGCTTGTGATAGAAAAATATAGTTGTGCAAATATAGATTCTTTAAATCTTAACAGTTCGGGCATGAGCCCGAGTTACGTGAACTCCTGTGAGGTTATGTTTAGGGGTTGGGTGGGACCCTGGGACATTTTTTTATTTAATTTTTTATAATTTTTTTTATTTTTTATTATTTCTTTTTTTTCAAAATTGTTGGTAAAAAATATGGTAGCAAAAAGGGACACTATCTTAACAGTTCAGGCATGAGCCTGAGTTACGTGAACTCCTGTGAGGTTATGTTTAGGGGTTGTGGGTGGGGTACGGGAATCACGAACTCACGCAGGGCGTGTCTCGCGTCAAATACTACTACCCTCACACGTGATGTTTTCGGCCTATCACAGCCTTTAGTCAGTAGTTCCCAGTACAGGCTCATGGGGGCGCTTGTGCAAAATCCGGAAACAGGTACCGTTTTTTGAGACACTAACAATCGGTACATATTGCCGAATTCCATGAGATCAGGCTCCCTGAATTGATATATATCTAGTATAAATGAACACTATCTAACAGTTGCTCTGGATAAGAGCGTCTGCTAAATGCCATTCATATAATGTTTGTAAATAAAGGTTTCACCCTTTTAAAGCAACAACAGTAAAACATTTTGAAACTATTCACTGCATTTGACAGTCATTTATTCCCAGTGGAGGTCCCATTTGTTTAACTGCAATATTTCTGTAATGCTGATTTTGTCATCAAACCCATGACTACCCTGTCCATGAGTTCATATGTGTCATAAGTGTTCTTAAAAAAGAAAAATACTACGCCTGCTTAATGTTCCAAAAATCCTACTCTAATAACCATTCAGATTTCACAAAACATGACATTCAAAAAAGCAGCCCATAAAATAAGCCTTGTGTCCAATTAAGACTGAACAAAAAGTTATGTTATAGTTTATTATATAATAAAACAAAGACATATTTTGACTGCTTAGATTCACTGTTTCGTAAAAGTGCCATTTGTTATGTCTGTGATGTACTTACTGTGATGTGAAAACATTATGTAATTAAGTTTTCTTAATGAAACGGAATTTTTGGCAACTTTCAGAGGGATCTGGTATATGTTAGATTACATTTTGGGCTTCAGATTCGAGCAAGATAGAACTGTTGAATTAAACAGAATATAAATAGAATGTGACAGAACACATTTTAACAGGAAAAAATGTCAGAAAAGCTTTGTGCTGAGAATGGGAAGGCTTTCTTTTTAAGCTCTTAGCAGTTTGACTGGTGTGCAGAAACTTCACTAATGCAAAACATTTAATTCATAGAAAAGATCAAGAGAAATAAAAAGCACACAAAGAAATTGAGACTGTTGTTTACCTTAGGGGCTCTGGATTCATAATGAAAAAGTACTGAATTACCAAGATGGATGACTGTGTACAATATACAGTCAAGCCGGAAAGCCTGCACACCCCTTTCACCTTCTCCACGTTTTATTACGTTACAGACTTATACTACAATAGATTGAGTTCATTTTTTGCCTCAAGCATCTACACACAATAGCCAATAATGACGAAGTGAAAACAGGTTTTTAGAAAATATGCAATTTTATTTTGCTGACAAAAATAGGTTATTTAGAGGTTACATATCTGTACACACCCTTAGTCTAATACTTGGTTGCTGCACCTTGGGCAGCGATTACAGCTTCAAGGCGTCTTGGGAAAGAAGCTATGAGCTTGGCACACTTGTTTCTGGACATTTTTGCCCATTCCTCTTGGCATATCCTTGCAAGCTCCGTCAGGTTGGATGGGGAGCGTCGGTACACAGCCATTTTCAGCTCTTTCCACAGATGTTCAATTGGATTCAGGTCTGGGCTCTGGCTGGGCCACTCAAGGACATGCACAGACTTTCTCCGAAGCCACTCCTTTGTTCTCTTGGCTGTGTGCTTCGGGTCCTTGTCATGTTGGAAGGTAAACCTTCGCCCCAGTCTGAGGTCCAGAGCGCTCTGGAGCAGGTTTTCTTCAAGGATCTCGGTGTACTTAGCTGCATTCATCTTTCCCTCTATCAGGACTAGTCGCCCAATTCCCGCTGCTGAAAAACATCCCCACATCATGATGCTGCCACCGCCATGCTTCACTGTAGGGATGGTATTAGCCAGGTGATGAGCGGTGCCTGTCATGGTTTTAAACACCAAATCGCTGCTCTCGTCAGCCATTTTCCGTATCAACTGTCTTTCGGGCAAAATGCGCAAAGAATTGTGGGATATCTAAGGCTGCGAAGGATACACCAATGTATCCTTCAAAATCGGCCAAAAGTAGGCTGCATTTCGAGGGCGTATTTCAAGGAGTCTTCGTAATGGGACAGTACTTCTGACGTATGCGGTCCTGAAATGCAGCCTTCGTAGGTCGCAGCCTCGCAATTGAGACACAGCAATTATGTCTGTGTACCTTAAAAACTGTAGTCATCGTCACAAGTTAGAAAATGGGTTCAAAATTGAAATTACCAACTGCCGCTAGAGTGGAGTTTTGAACATTCCACCTGTTAGCAAGGTGAGTCGCCGTAGCAACCCCCCCGAAGCAAAATCAATACAAAATCTACCACCAGTGTTCTGCTGGACCCGGTCAGTTATGGAACGGCCCAACAATCCATGCACCCTCTTGTTGAGTTTGGAATTCCATTGTTATTGTTCAAGTAATAACTAATATTTCCTGTTTGTTATCAGAGTACTAACTGTCATATTTCCTGTTTCTTCTGAAATACCAATTGCTGTCCTTTTATCTCTATCTCTCTTTTACATGTTTGTTAAATGCAATGTCTGTAAGTATACTAATTAATAAGAAGCATAATGTAAAAATATCACCAAACCAAGGCCATTGTTTTTGTACATGTAAACAACACACACATTTTCTATTGCATTTTTTTATATGATTGCTCAAAACCTGCACCGCTTACTTCACCACCTGAGTGTGATTTTTCCTTGAAGTTTAAAAAACAAACACATCACTTTTACAAAACAGACGTCATTAAACATGACTTTAAAATTGAATATTTAGAAAGGGATCCTTTTCAAAAAGGATTAAAACTTAATTAGTAAAATTATTTATTTGTTTATTTATTTACACAAGACTAGGCGAGCCTAGCTCAGCCTGTATGCAGCCAGTGGGGAACATTTGACAAGGCACAGCAGATATTTTTCTGGAGCATGCAGGTTGGCCTGCATACCGGGGTGACAGAGTTCATCTGATTCTCAATGGTGTGTGTGTCAGAGTATGTGAGTGGGAGCGAGCGAGGAGGGGAAGCGGACATAATTTAATTAGAGTGATGAGCATTATTAGGATGTTACCACTCCGCAAGCTCCAGCTCAGGTTTATATATTGTGATAAAAATGGACATTGCATTTTTTTGTTTGGATTCCACATTAGTTTAGTTCATAAAATATACATTTATTCATCGTTTTGTTAGCCTATATGGAGAGTTGAAGTTGTTTTAATGACCTGTTGACATTTTCCGTACACAGATAATGGACACATTGACCGCATTCTCACAAGTTTTTTATTTGCTCAAAAAACTATATTAGATCTCCTTGGAGTTTGCTTGTCTCCACTCCTCTCCAAAATAGAATGTTTACTGAACCGGAGCGTCCAGACAGAACAAATCGATTCCAACAGTAGCTTATGACACCCGCAAATAGCCTACATATGTTGTCTTTTATGTGGATAGTTTAGGTCTGATCAGTTGTTTGTAATGAACGATTATTTTGCTGCCGCCTTTTTACCGTAATTACTTTTTAATTAAGTTTAAAAATTTTTTTTACTTTTTACGTAAGTTTAGGCACGGCGACCCCTGCTTTTAACCCTTTCGCGCATACCATCACAAATATGTGATCATTCCAGAACTGGCCGAAAAGCGTACCATCACAAATATGTGATTAGAATGTATCATTAGTTCAGTTGAGAATGTTGCAATTTTTTGGATTGATCCTGTTAATTTGTAAACCTCTAATAAAACACATTATTTTACCTATTCCAACATATTTTTTTGTTGATGAGGATAGATGGCATTAAATAACACACCTTCTGGTTCAGTTCACTATTACAACAATTTCAAACAATATTGATGGAAATATAAATAATTTAATTTCAGTGCTTAGTTTGGTTAACATCACTCTTACATTGGTATTGTGTAATAATCAGATCAAAAACGTCTATGACGTAAAAAAAAAAAACAAGTTACTCACGCATAGCCTACATAGTGCTGTCCATAAGTTCTTAATTCCAACTTGCAAAAACTAGGCCTGCCTTTAAAAGTCTTGATATCAAAATGTGGCCAAGTTACAACTAACAATATTGCCTATCGTAGCTCACACTAAATAAACTAGCTCTATTCCAAAGCAATGCTATCCAAACTTTCCTAAATTATTTAATGCAACTTGCCCCTGTGTTTCTTCATCTTTGCATGTGAAGAGATTGTGCCTCATGGAACAACACATGATGTCAATTAATGTTTTTAACAGTTGATGAATAATTACACTGGAGAAAGGATATGGTTGTACTTTGTTGGCAAGTTTACTTTAGAAATTGTACAGGTTTTAAAATGTTAAATACTGCTACAGCATTCTTTACAATTCACAAACAGACATTTATATGAAGAAACATCATGTACAATAGAGAAAGGGGTGATGAATAAATAAATGCAGATAAAAATGATGATATTTGCAAACAGAATTTTGTGAACACAAGGATATCTATGCTCTGTAGGACCACACAGGTTTTGATAGAAATCCAAATAAATAAATAAATACATAATAATAATAATTATAATAGTAATTCATTTTATTCATTCTGTGCTTTTCATAGACCCAAAGCAGTGGATGCAGACAATTGTTCAAACATGCCCTATAGTGTAGTAATTTTTCTGTTTAATTTCTATGTGCAACACATCTGAATCAGAGTATTTCCACTATAAATTATTTTCATTTTGCAGTTTGATGTGGCACATACAGTTTCATTGATCACATTCTCTTGAGATGGTAAGATGAAGAAACACATGGTCAAGTTGCATTAAATAATTTTGGATAGCATTGCTTTGGAATAGAGCTAGTTTATTTAGTGTGAGCTACGATAGGCAATATTGTTAGTTGTAACTTGGCCACATTTTGATATCAAGACTTTTAAAGGCAGGCCTAGTTTTTGCAAGTTGGAATTAAGAACTTATGGACAGCGCTATGTAGGCTATGCGTGAGTAACTTGGCTTGTTTTACGTCGTAGACGTTTTTGATCTGATATCACTTATTTTTTATCGCTAACTAATGATGAATAATGCATGAAGATAAACACGGAGAGAGACATGCATTCCAAAGATGTATGCAGACATTCGCTTAACCATAATCGCAACCCTCTATTGACAAGAATGAGAACAGTTATCCTATTACAGACAGCACACAATTTAATTAAAAGAGTTTGTAGATGAGCACTATTTAATGTGTAATGAAATACAATGAACAGCACCACCTGAGCTATGGATCATGAAGAAGCATGTAAATTAATTAACCAAGTCTAAATGGAGACATACATGTACAATGGGCTAGACGCAAACACATTCTAGCTGAAAGACATACAGCCTAAATACACTGCCTGGCCAAAAAAAAAGTCGCGCACTCTAATATTTTGTTGGACCACCTTTAGCTTTGATTATGGCGCGCATTCGTCGTGGCATTGTTTCGACAACCTTATGCAACGTCACAACATTTATTTCCGACCAGAGTTGCATACATTTTTGGCCGAGATCTTGTACTGACGACGGGAGAGTCAAACCACTCCATAAAGTCTTCTCCAGCACATCCCAAAGACTTTCAATGGGGTTAAGGTCAGGAATCTGGCGGCCAATTCATGTGTGAAAATGATTCCTCATGCTCCCTGAACCACTCTTTCACAATTTGAGCCCGATGAATCTTCGTATTGTCGTCCTGGAATATGCCCATTGATGGGATAACCTGGTCATTCAGTACATTCAGGCACTCAGCTGACTTCATTTTATTGTTGCATAATGTTGCTGTGCCTAGACCTGACAAATTGAAGCAACCCCAGATCATAAGACTGCCTCCAGAGGCTTGTACGGTGGGCACTATGCATGACAGGTGCAACGGCGACTTTTTTTTTGGCCAGGCAGTGTAGCTAGTACAGCCTAAATAGTTTGCATCAGTAAAATATGGAAATACAGTTTTAAAATAGGGCTATTAGTATTCTATGAAATACATTTAACGTTAGGCTATTCAACACTGGATTGCCGGATGCGTAACTCCAACCTTCCATGTGTGGGCTACGAGCTAGCGAGCGAGCTAGTGAGTTCATAAGCACAGCAGTTAGGCTATTCAAACCTGCGGGAAATGTTTTGGTACCGGACAGCTAGGTTTAGTTTCGTTTTCTGTAGTGCCATGAATGTAGGCTATACTGCATGTTGATTTGCTTCTTAGTAGCCTAGCTTGTTTCTGCTTCCTGACGAAAAGCAGGAAGTAACGTTGGCGAACAAGCTTAATTGGACAACGCATATTTCCCAGGAATCTTAGCCAGAAAGAAAACAGTAGATACTACTAAGAAAGTACATACCAGAGATTATTCTTCTTCTTATTATTATTATTATTATTATAATAATTAAAAGTGTTTGCAGTAAGCTACATTATCAGCAGAGTAGCGTAGACTAGAGCCACATTCGGAGGCTATCTATTTATTTATAAGTGACTAACCATGAATCAGATATGTTTGGGGAATTGGCGGTTTACAAATCCAATCACTTAAAGGCTTGCAGCTTAAAAGAGGCTATCCTCAATTCTTAATGTAGGCTATTATCGTAAATTCTTAATTTTCCTAGTAGTTAATTTTATGGTGACCTTGTGTCATGTGTGAAAAGGATAAAGTGAACATAGCTGAAGTGAAGAAATGAATGAATAAAGAAATGTTGGCCGAGGCAAGGGGTTTCCACAGTCAGTCAGTCATGACCGCAAGAGCAGAGCGTAACACCCTCCCCAAACCAGACAAAAGCGAGCGTCCGGTTTGGGGAGGGTGTGATATAATACAAGTGAAACATTGAAGTTAATATTGTAAACCTCTTTTGCCTTTGCAATAAAAATACATTAATGTGTCAATGTGAAAATAATAGCAGTCTAAGAAATGAAAAGTACTTAACAGTTCCACAATTGTGGAAAATACACATGTGCCCTGCTGGGCTCGAACTCACTATCCACTGTGTGAGAAACTGCAGTTTTAACCACTAAGCCACAGTAGCTTCTTGGAAAGCATGAAGCCATTAGCTACCTTAACATTAAAAAACATTAGTATGAAGCGTTTTTATTGGACAATAAGCTTGATGAGCAGGTATACGGACCATACCCTCAAATAATAATTCTCCCCATTGGATAACATCGCGACGGAGGCAGGCAGTTTGGCAGGAAAATGGGAAGAAGAAGAAGAATAAGAAGAAGAAGCGGAAGAGGAAGGAGAAAAACAACGAAATAACCCAAGTTTGGGGCTTTATTGTGTGGATGTGTGAAGTTGTATCTGTATGCTGTGTGGTTACATGAGGTCAGAACATACAAAGTTCATGTTTTTAAGGGCTGAGAGTCTATGGTCATTGTGGTTACTTCTGTAGGAAACCCTGAAAAGTGCCAAACTCTCGGTGCTGTATAGGTATGGGGCATGCCCCACCAAGCCGTAACTTGGCGGATGGCATACCTGCCATCCCAATAGTGAAAACTGTTTTCCATAAAAATAAGCTCTTGCATAACTATAGATTTGTAAAAATGAACAATAAACATAATAACTGGTAATTTGTATAGATATGTACATTACGTTCTTTTACCCGGATTTGCTCTTTTTTTTTTTACATGGTTCCAGATGGAAATATTTGAAGTTATATATATCCCATGTTTAAAAAAAAAGTCAAAACCATCTAAACCAACATCGGAGTGTGGGAATAACGTGTCCCCGTCAATTTTTACCAACAAATTTCTGTGCCAGTGACCAAGAATATAAAGAAATTGAACACAATTTTTTTTTTTGTCATTTTTATACTGTTTATTATGAGTAACTGATGATGAGAATGAAATGTAGTCTATATGAAATCATGAACCATACCTTCCACCAGAACAACCTGCTCGACCCTCATCAGTCCGGCTTCAGAACAGGGCATTCCACCGAAACTGCTCTCCTGGCTGTGATGGAGGCACTCACCACTGCTAGAGCCTCCTCCCTCTCCTCTGTCCTGATTCTACTTGACCTGTCTGCGGCGTTCGACATGGTCAACCATGAACTTCTGATCTCCACAGTCGCTGAGATGGGCATTTCTGGAACTGCCCTCTCTTGGCTTCTACGGTTCTGTTTCTGCACCTCATCCCCTTTCTACAGGAGCCCCGCACGGATCTGTATTGGGTCCTCTGCTGTTCTCCATTTATACTAAGTCTCTTGGTTCAGTCATTAATTCACATTAATTCACACGATACTCAACTCTTCCTCTCTTTCCCTCCCTCTACCCCATAGGTTAAGGAGAGGATATCTGCTTGCCTGTCTGACATCTCTGAGTGGATTTCTACCCATCATCTGAAGCTCAACCTTGACAAGACGGAGCTCCTCTTCATGCCATACAAGACCTCCCCACTACACGACCTCTCCATCACCTTTAGCCGTACCATGGTGGCTGCCTCCCGCTCAGCAAGGAACCTAGGGGTGGTCCTGGACGACCAGCTGGACTTCAAAGAGCACATCATAGTAACAGCACGGTCCTGCAGGTTCCTCCTGTACAACGACCGTACCTGAACACCTACTCCACCCACCTTCTTGTCCAGACCATGGTCACCTCACGCTTGGACTACTGCAACTCCTTGCTCACAAGCCTACCAGCCTGCGCCATTCTGCCTCTTCAACTGATCTAGAATGCAGCTGCCCGGCTTGTGTTCAACCTCCCGAAGTTCTCGCATGTCACCCCCCTGCTGAGGTCACTCCACTGGCTGCCGGTCACGGCCAGGATCAAGTTCAAAGCTCTGACCCTGTCCTACACTGCAGCCAATAGGACAGGCCCCCCCTACCTGCAGGACTTAATCCAGCACTATGTTCCTGCTCGACCACTTCACTCTGCTACAGCAGGGCGACTCGCATTTCCCTCCCTCCATGTCAAGTGACTCACTTGTCCTGACTGCAGAGCTTTTCCACCCTAGCTCCCCAGTGGTGGAACAAACTCCCCATTCTTCTACGTTCTACTCAAACACTGTCTGCGTTTGGTCGCGGCCTGAAGACAAACCTCTTCAGACTTCACCTTGACTGATATACCAATCTAGGACCTTTTTTATAGTACTTGTTCCCTGTTTTTTTTCGTCTGTAACTGTTTGATGTTAGTTTAGAAGGTATAGCTGATTTACCCATAGCTTACTGTGTGAACTACATTCAATATTCATTACTAGGCATAGCTGCTACGTTATGGGAAGGATGTGCTTTGTCTAATCTGTTCTGTAGTTGCTTCGATGACCGTCTGTATGCGCTTATTGTATGACGCTTTGGATAAAAGCGTCTACCAAATGATTATAATGTAATGATAATTAAATCTAAAGAGAGAGATGCGTACACATAGACTTACGCAAACACGCATACTTTCTAGCTCAAACAAACGCATATGCCTGGATTCATTTTCCCTTTAACATTACTACGAAGTTGGCTACAAATAAAGGGAAGTGTTAGTCATATTTTTAAATGGATCAGGGCACTTGTTTTTAACGCTAACAGCATGCTATCCCGGTAGCAACCGGTCACTGTTAGAGAGAGCCGCTGTCCCATATTTTTCTAAATTTAAATCGCCTGCAATGCAATGCTACAGTGTGCAATGCTACATTATGAGTTTGAACAGTAGCGATAACTTCTGTGTTCATTTAATTGGAGTTGTTCAGCTGAATCAACATGTAGCCTACTGGCACAAAATATAGGCTAACTACATAATTTACACTTAAGAAATCAACTTTTTTTTTTTTGGAGTGGTTGTCCAGTCAGGCTACCAACTAGGAAACCATGGTAGCCAAAACGGAGAATCAGTGGCTCGGTTGCCCCGTTCATGTCGACCCCTGCTCCAAAATCTGGATGATTAACTGAAATAAAAAGAGCTGTTCTGGCTTATTCAGTGCAGTTATCCAACTCCTGCTTTGTGAAATACCCCCTGGACACCGCATTTCACAAAATAAATAAATAAATAGGCTACGTTGCCCACGAACCAAGAGACATGTAAGTTGATACAGAATTACCTGAATTTTCCAGGACATTACAGCTGTTACAGCTAGCGCTATGCCATAAGAGAGAATGCTGGTTAGCTAGCTACACTAAAGTACCTTTAAATAGTTACATTTTAACTGAACTGAGCTGAAGACACGCAGCTTGCAGATTGGACCGACACAGGCACCAGTCGCCGTCCGTCTGTGAGAAATTTTCCTCCCAGCGATGCAGCGACAGACGGAGCACCTATCCCCTACAGACTGAGCTGTTCTCGATGTCATGAACTGATCTTATGTGCAGTTTGCCTATGAAATGATAGAGAATGCATTTCAGAAATATAAATTAGCTTCCCAGAAAGATTATACAGCTCTAAATGCTATCATTTTCATTTTGGGGCAATTGTTATTTAGCAAGCAAGCTAGATTCCACACACAACAAAGATGGCGACGACAAAGTTTTTGAAATATTGTAGCGATTATTATATTGGCTGACATAGCGTCACATGTGCACTTCCTTATACAGTAGGGTGCAAAAATATGGACACCCCTGGTCAAAATGCCTTATACAATTAATATTTATGTGAACAGAAGCTAACCTGACCTCTAAATGGTACAAAGTTAAACGTGACACATTTCTTCAAATTTTAAAGCAAGATTACTTTTTAGTTTCAAAATAATTTAAAAAAAAGGAAAAAGGCCCTGTGCAAAGGTTTGGGAACCCTGTGATTTAGTAGTTTGTAACTCCTCTCATTCTTCTGGTAGAACACCTCTAGCTCAGAAATATTCTTCGGCCTCCTTGTATGCATGGCATTTTTAAGATTTTCAATAATATTCAAGTCTGGGGACTGTGGTGGCCATTCCAAAACCATCATCCGTCTTTCCTGGAGGTACTTCATGGTTGATTTTGAGGTATGCTTCGGATAATTGTTGCTGGAATACCCATCCTTTCTTCAACTTCAATGTCTAGACTGACCTTTGAACATCAGAATCCATTCTTCCTTCCACCCGCACAATATTTCCTGTGCCACCAGCTGCCACACAACCCCAATGGATCCTCCTCCATGCTTAACAGTTGGAAAGGTGTTCTTCTCGAGAAATGCTTCACCTTTTCTTCTCCAAACATACCTTCTTTGGTGGCCAAAAAGTTCTATTTTGGTTTTCTTTTGCATACTTCAGATGCTTAATTTTGTGCTGAGGTCATAGGAGAGGCTTCTTTCTGGCAACTCTGCCATGTAGGTCTTTGTTGTTTAAAGTACGCTGTACTGTTGACCTGTGTCTGCTGCTCTTTTTTTGCAGCTCTTTTGCAGTGATGTGTGGGTTCTTCTGATCATTTCTCACCAGGTCTCTGGGTTCATGCTATGTGAAAATTTTCTTGTTCTTCCAGATCTTGCCTTGACTTCAACTGTTGCATTTATCTTCCATTTTCTGATAATGTTTCTGACAGTGGAAATAGGTAGTTTGAAAAGTTGAGAGGGTTTTTTCAATACTTCACACCAGCCACCACAGTCGGATACTTTAGAAGGCATGGAGTTACTTCAGACTAAATACACTGCCTGGCCAAAAAAAAAGTCGCCGTTGCACCCGTCATGCATAGTGCCTACTGTACAAGCCTCTGGAGGCAGTGTTATGATCTGGGGTTGCTTCAATTGGTCAGGTCTAGGCTCAGCAGCATTATGCAGCAATAAAATTAAGTCAGCTGAGTACCTGAATGTACGGAATGACCAGGTTATCCCATCAATGGGCACATTCCAGGATGACAATGCCAAGATTCATTGGGCTCAAATTGTGAAAGAGTGGTTCAGGGAGCATGAGGAATCATTTTCACACATGAATTGGCCGCAAGAGTCCTGAGCTTAACCCCATTGAAAGTCTTTGGGATGTGCTGGAGAAAACTTTACGGAGTGGTTCGACTCTCCCGTCGTCAATACAAGATCTCGGCCAAAAATGAATGCAACTGTGGACGGAAATAAATGTTGTGACGTTGCATAAGGTTGTCAAAACAATGCCACGATGAATGCGCGCCATAATCAAAGCTAAAGACGGCCCAACAAAATATTGGAGTGTGCAACTTTTTTTTTGGCCAGGCAGTGTAGTTCAGCCCTGGAATTTTATTCACCTGGCTCATTTAAGCCCTAACGAGTAAATCACCTTTGTCTGCGCCTTAGTAATGCCTTAGTAATCATCTTTTTAAAAAGTAACAAAGAATAATCCAAAAGCATTCCCAAATGTTTGTACAGGGCCTTTTTTCCTTTTTATTATTTTGAAAATGTAAAAAACTCTCGGTGCTGTATAGGTATGGGGCATGCCCCACCAAGCCCTAACTTGACAATATAAAGGTGGAGTCTAAAGTATTACCTTTATCACCGGTGAAGACAAAGACAAAGCGTAAGTTCCATTAATCACTAAACCTTCCGTGACAATTTTGTGCCCCATGACCCACCTTCTATATGTTCTCTTCTCCCACCGACAAAAGACAGTCTTCAATAGAGGTAGAGTTATTGGGAAAACATTTAAAACCATGATTCCTACTTAAACAGCCTGTTCAGGAACAAAGGGAGCATGTTGTGAACTTGGGATGTATGTCTAAGAGATCTGCAATGTATTCTGGTTCTAGACCAAGTCTTACCTTAAAAGTGATGAGCAAAAATTTAAAATCAATTCTAAGAAACTGGAAGCCAGTGTAGTTAGATCAGGGTTAGATTTATACGATTTCCTTTACAGCAAAGTGCCAGTCAGTTTGGGGCTGTTATCACCTCTGACGCGTGTCACAATGTTGGGCTTCGCATCCTCTACGGCTCCAGATAGGGGTTAAGAGAAGTACGCTTATCACCTGGCAGGCAGACCCAATGCTAAGCACTGACTCATGGATTCAGTCAAAGCCACAATAACACCTTCCCTTTTTGTTTGCCTGCTCAGTATTATAATAAAGACACTGAGGTATTGATTGAATCCAGGGATCCTCCTAATACAGCTCCAGGTTAATCTGAGGGGTAGCTATTGTTTATTTATTCATTTGTTTTGATGAAATAATGCTTGCCCATGAGAAGACGGCTTACAGTTTTGTAGGATTTGTGATCATGTGCATTTGACTTCAGATAGGGAGACGCAAGAGTCAAGTGCTTTTATGTTCCCTGTAGTTTCATTCTCTTTTCATAGGAAAACCCAGGATGCCCAATATCTTTCAGATTTTCTTCAGCCTTTTCAGTTTTTTTCCCTTTAGTTTCATGTCTATAAAGTAGAACTTTGCATGTTGGCCTACATATTTTGCTACTTTAAAAGAAACATTCAAGGTTGTTCTCCTAGAAGGTAAAACTCAAAGGTTTTGGCACAGGTGGATTTTCTTTTTCCAAATTTCTTTTTATGAACTCAAATCTTTTTGTTTTTATTCATGATATGTAAAGGAACCTGTACACCCCCACCTACCTTACCATTTTTAAAAATTCAGCTTCCAGGATGACGGCGGAGAGATACACAAAAGGTCTAGGTTTTTGTCACACATGCCATCATGTAGCTGATAATGAAAAATTGCTGGTATGCAACTCTCTGAAACAGAACGCAGTACACTGGCATTCGTACACAAACACAATGTGACAAGATGGTTACTCTCTCCCTCTGCTGTGACAGTTCATTCCAGACTAGGAAAAATGTCAAAAATGTTTAGTTCCGCTTCACTGGAGTTAATTACGAGCCTCCAGGCAGGCGCTGACTTTTTCTGCTAATGGCATTGAGTTAAAGATAAAATTCAGTTTTGGTTATTAAAAAAAATGTTTTAGCTACAGATCTAATTTACGAAATATCAAATATTTATGCAGTTGCAATTAAATCGACAATGTTTACCTTCAGAAAATCACTTTTTTTCAGATAATGCAGAATGTAAGTGCACAAGCATGAATGTAATCTGTGGGGCTAAAATTATTTATTATAATAGAAAAGCTACGTTCAAAATTCTTAAATGGTGAGCAGGGCCTTGATAATGTGTTCAGCCCAAAAACCTAATTAAACATTTTATTGTTGTTTCCGATAATGCATTTAAGATGTATAGAAGTTTCCGGCTGATCAACAAAACATTGTACATCATGTCAAATCAAAAGAAAGTGCAAAACCTTTCACCAATTTACAAAAAATTAAAAAGCTTAATTTTTTTATTTAAAAAGTATTCATACCCTTTGTAAATATGAGCAATGGAGCTCATGTATTACCTTACCAACTCATCCAATTTGTTGATTGTCTCCACCTGTTTTCAAATAAATCAGAGACATAGCCCTTCTCTCTGTGAAGTCCAACACTATGGTAGAGATTATCCACAAAACAAACCAAAATGAAGACAAAGGAGCACTCAAAACAAGTCAGGGATATAATTATAGAGAAGCACAATGTAGGGAAGGATGCAAGACCATCTGAAAGGCGCTGAACGAACCTCAGAGCTCAGTGTAGTCCATCATACAGGGAACAATATGAAACTCCAGCCACACTGCCTAGGTCATGCCGCCCGTCTAAACTTAGCCGCCAAACAAAAATGACACTTGTTAGAGAGACTACTGTGACACCAACTGTCACTCTGAGTTGCGGAAGTTAGTGGCTACGATTGAAGGTGATGTTCATGCCTCAACAATCTCCAAGGGCCTTTATGGAAGAGTGGCAAGGAAGAAGCCCTGGCTGAAAGAACATCCTTGCCCTAAAGAAATTGCAAAAATGTCACTTGTAAAATACTGCAAAGATGTGGCAGCAAGTCTTGTTGTCTGATGAGAGTAAAGTGGGACTTTTTGGCTTGAATACAAAGTAGTATGTGTGCCGTAAATCTAAAACTGCACATCAGCTTTGTCACACCATCCCCACTGTTAAGTGTGGTGGTGGTAGCATCATGTTATGGGGATGCTTTTCAGCAGCAGGGACTCGGTCAGGATTCATGGGAAGATGAATGGTGCACAATACAGAGAGATCCTGGATAAAACCTGCTCCCCGTCTGCCAGAAAGCTTAAACTGGGGAGGAAGTTTGTCTTTCAGCAGGACAACGACCCAAAGCACATTGCCAGAGCAACACTGGAGTGGCTTAAAATGAAGAAAATTGATGTCCTAATTTTAAGACCTCTAATTGGCCGCTTCATTGATTGATTGTTTCCTATGGAAACTCCGCCAAATTTACCCCCTCAGTGGTTGGGCCTGGCGAACGTATGACAATTTTTGTGGCCATGACCTTTTTTCTGTGTGCAGTGCTGTTTCCTAACAAACTTAGCTTGTAACTTCAGCTGGAGGGCTGCTTATTGGTGAACGTGCCTTGCCCCTTCTTTTTTAATGGTTGTCGATGGCTGACAGAGCCAGAGAACTTGTTCAGCCACTTTTAGATAATGACACATTTATTGAAACACTCGCATATGCTAGACCAGCTAACGTTTACAGTAATGACACAACAAATACTCCACCACCAAGACAGCCACCGCCGGAGACACCACCAAACCACTGATGTTCGGCTGTTTTTCTACCTAACTAAACAGTATGACGTGTTCGGTGTTTAAGGGTGGTGTTTAGTTGGTTAACTAGTAAGCAAGTATCCTTGTTAGCTGGTAAGCTACATTAAAGGTACCTAATTAATATGCTCACCTAGCAATGAAAATCATGACTGAAAAGACTTATTTCAAAACCTATTTTCCTCTCTGAGAATGTATTTAAAAAATACAGATCAGACCACCCTGGCCTTTGAAGTTAAGGACAAATATACACGTGTAAATCAATGCAATTGTAACTGAACACTGAACATTTTAAGATTTAAATGGGGCCACAGAACATGTACTGGCTCAAAGGCCACATGCTGTTTGTGCCACATGGTGTTTGCCACATGCTGTGTGTGCTCTCCACTGAGGTGTGTGCTGCTGAATGAAGCGCTGTTTCCAGAGCTGATCAGCCAGTGTGGCGCACGGCGGTTGGGAGAGTCTTGAGTACAAGGGCCACAGGAGTCAAGCTTGCGACGGGCCGGTCGATACCAGGACCAAGTGGCTAAATCACTCTCTCTGTCGTTTGCTCACACTGCTGGAGTCGCCTTGACGACAGGTTAGCTCAGAGGGAAGGCTGCACCTTCACAACTGTACTCCTGTTTCAGGTGTAGCAGATAAGAGCACGTCAAAGTTAGTGAGAAAAACATGTGAAACACATCCACATATTAGTTTTCATTCAGTTTCTGATCTTAATTTCAAGAACCATATATTCAGGCAATAGATCATGAGAGGGAGTGCATTATTGGAAATAACTGACGTTGCAGCAACGAGACCAAAGGTCCGCAGTGATTATATCCAATAACGCATGAATCCTCAAGTGATCTATTGCTTTTATACAACAATGTTACCATAAGCATATAGTAAGTCATGAAAAAATATTGAAACAATAACTTTATAAACTCATTCTTTATTTCGGATTCGCCAAATTGTTAGCACCCTGTTGCCGTTGCTATTGTTGTTGTTTATGCTTCCTAGGCAACGCGTCTATGCAATGGCAGTGAGGTTATACTAAATACCAATGCTGGTGGAACACATCTCGGCCAATCACGTTACTCGCTCGAATCTCATTGTTGTATAATCTGTACTGTACTATGCTGAAACCTACACTACATTCAATAAAAATAAAATGAGTAGGCCTAATAGTAACTGTCATCCAAGACAGTTACAGTGAGCACCATAATTCATTGGACAGTGACACATTTTGTTGTTATTTTGGTTCTGTACTCTAGCACTTTGAGTTTGAAAGGGTACAATGGCAATGAGGTTGAAGTGCAGACTGTCATACACTGGAATAGTATGGAACACATGTTTGGCTATCAAGGGTCTGATGTATCAAACAAGCCATAAACCATCACTCTGCTGCCAGATATGCAGTAGATATGGATGGATAACTTGAAGGGTTTCTTCTCCTGACTTATGTTTCCATAGAGTTCAATAGGAAAATTTGTCAGGAGAAACAACCCTTAAAGTGATCCATCCATATCTACTGCGTATCTGGCTGCAGAGTGATGGTTTGAGGCTCGTTTCATACCTCAGACCCTTGATGACTTACAGCCATTTCAGCAACCATGTATTCCATACTGTTCCAGCATAATTTACAGCTAAGTCCCACCCCCCAATTCCCATAGAGATCCATTCAAATGCAGAGAAGTTATAGTATCACTTGTTAGAGTACCAGAAAATAAGATAGCAAGGGTCTTTTGATATTGTTGGATCACAGACATCAGGAAGTCATGGAATGCAAAGGATATGCGACCAAATATTAAAAATGACTTTACTTTATTCTACATTATGTTAAACTGTCCAATATTTTTGATGCCCGAAAATGAGGGGGACTATGTACAAAAGGTTCTACAATTTCTAAACGGTTCATCCGATATGGATGAAAATACCCTCAAATTAAAGTTGACAGTCTGCACTTCAACCTCATTGCCATTGTATACTTTCAAACTATAGTACAGAACCAAAATAACAAAAATGTGTCACTGTCCAATACATTATGGTGCTCACTGTATATCATGTAAAAAATGTACTTACTTCACTTCTTCTTAAAGTAAATTATACATTTTCGTGTGTGTGTGTGTGTGTGTGTGTGTGTGTGTGTGTGTGTTCTCCAGCATATACAGTACATATAAGAAATAAGTACAACTCAACCTGTAGCTTTCTGTATAAAGCCTACAATTGAAGACTGGGCTATCTTACTGTATATCCTCTGAGTTCTGTCATTCCCTGTCAATGGCACTTTTTTTACAGCAGCGAAAAAATAATCTGCATGCTTTGGTACTACAACGTCAAAACATTCAAATTCAGCATCTGAGCAGTCAGTTGAATTTTATTTGTGCAGTGCTTTTTACAGTGACACTGAAAATACAAAGGGAAATTGGGCAAAACCCAGGCCTGAACCGTCAAAAAGTGAGCAATTGAGGTAAAAAAAAATTTTTTTTTAAAACACTCAAACGATGGTGAGAAAAAACTCCCCAATGGGAGGAAATCTCGGGAGGAACCCCTCCACTGGCCGGCGCAGTGTAATAGTAATGATGAGGGATCTAGCAGAGCTAATGATAAAATGGCAGGTTACAATCAGAGGTAGTTAAACTAGCTGGTAAAATAGGCAGTCCAAGCAGTGATGTGTAATAATATGCAATTCAGAGGGGTGTGGTGATGTATCTAGGCCTCCAGTTTGCATCATGGTGTGGGCTTGAACCAGGAGAGTGACAGGGCTGGAGCATTGTGCAAACTCAGGGTGGGGTAAGGGACACAAGCCCCAGGGATAAAATAGAGACGAGAAGAAGGATTAGGCACTATATAATTATGAGCAGTCCTATCCTATGAAAACGGGCGTGTGTGTGCACTCCAATATCAATCATGATGATGGCTAGCCGTCACCAAGTGGGAATGTCAGGCAGATGTATCGCGTACAGTAAATTCACATTAGCATGGTTTTCCCAGCGGCAAACCAATTAAAACCGCATAGGATTAATGATGCTTTTACTGAAAGATAATGCAGCGAGAATTGCACTATAATTTCTTTGATATGTCAGTTAGAAATTGTCCACTTCACACCATTTCCTTCAGGAAATGTCACTCATTTATCGTTCTTACTTTTTGATGTACTATCACGGCATCAGAGTATGCTCTCCAACATTATTTCTTTTAAAGCCCTATTTAGACGGGATAAGTTTTCAGGACAATATCTGTAAAGTAATTGCTATCACAGGAAATATTAATGACTGATTCGAATGGGATAAAGTATCTCTGTAATCAGTGTCTAGAAATACATAGATGGGAGTGTCTACTCCATTTTGTCGTCACACCTAAAATGTTGCATGCGTCATACACCCATACACCACATCCTATATCTTAACTGCAAACTGATTGCTCTGGCAGAAAAGTGCTGGCAGGGAGCAATTGAAAAAGATGCAAGCGCTCAAAACACAAAAACAATTTTGAATGGCAAACTGTCCACAAAATGCATGAGGAATGCTGCATTACACCTCTTTATTAACGTTAGCTTGAGAAAAATAGTAAACTGTTAGGCTAGACCATCACATGTATGCAAGGCTATAGCTAGGCTACTGCAGACAATAGTTTACCTAAAGCTGCCACAAGCATTGCCCCATTGATCAGTACTTTTGAGCCTGTTTTTTGGATTTGCTTGTGTCTGTCTTCTTATTTAACAAAAGTTGTGACCTGGACTTGGACCAAAGAGAGCGCAACCAAAGGCTTCCTCGAGTGCCTCATATGTGAACAACCAGGAGAAAAGACTTGGGGAAACTCCTTTCTCACAGGAAATTTAAACATATATTAAACAGAATATTTACCAACATTTCAATTCGTATGGGATTGCTATAACCTGTCATTATTTTTACAGGGCATTTAACAGTAGGTAAAAGACGCCGGAATCTTTACTGGCACGGGAGCACGCAGGTGCAGTCCATAAAAGTTACAGACATGGCAGATTCGGATGGGACTAAAATAACAGAGAACCTCCAGTAATAATTACCCCACCTCCCCCCATAAAACTTATCCCATCTGAATAGGGCTTAAGGCTTTTCCCCTGTTTCTCACCAGATTGTAATGGTCAATCACAATCACGCAGGAACACTAAAAATATTTGTGCAGGTCCCAGTTTGGAATGACGAATCACGTTCACACTGGAACACTAATTGCAGTTGTGCAGGGCCCAGTTTGGAATGGCCAATCACAGTCATGCTGGAACACTAATCGCAGTTGAAGTCTGAAGTGTAGGGAGTGTTAAGGGTTCATATTTAAAGTTTTTAAATTTAAATTTTCAGTTAAACATATTGTTCCATTGCAGGCCATCCAAGGGGCGGTAACACATATTGTTCCATTGCAGGCCATCCACTGCTCCGCTAACGGTAACACAGTGGTTAGCGTGACAATCTCTCTGTCATGGTTTATGACCTTTTTCCCTTGCGGTTGTGTTCCTCGGTCGCCACACGTGGGTGCTGCCTCGTTGGTGGAGTTTTGGCTCCGTTCCTTCTTCTCGCGAAGAGGTCTAATCAGCGTTGCACAGCTGTACATGGTTGCCGGTGAGCTATATAAGCCTTCCGTTTCCTTCATTCGGGGCTTCGAGATTGTTTGTTTATTATTTTGTACTGTGGTGTATTGTTGGCTGTGAGTTATTCGTACCATTTGGGCTACTCGCGAATGTAGCCGGTGGCACCCGGATGTTGAGTTCGCACTTGGTGACGTGTTTATTTTGAATAAAGTGCGGCTCGGGACAGGCATAAGAGAGACAGCCTTGGGTCCTGGCTTTTGTCCCAAATGTTTGGTGGAAAACCTCGCTTGTGAGTTGAAGGTATGGATAATCTTGGCTTTGCCATACATGTAATGAGTTTGTTGTACATTATAAACTATTTTGCGTAATTCATTTATTTTACGTGTACGCAGTTACGTGCCAGCAAGTATGAATTTCGGAGTTCGGCACTAGATGCCTGGTGTACTGTTAGCTGCGGTGTATGCGCTTCGTGTTTATGGAGGTAGGCCGAGCTACAGTGTGTTACTACCATCTATGTTGCACTATTTATGAGAGAGGCGCCTTGTTTTAACTTATATGTGTTTGGTTTATTATACAGACAAGCGAGATCTGCAAACTCACCTTTTTGTATCGAAGGCTGTGATTACGCTGTTCGTTGAAACGGTATGCCTACACTGCATTGTGTCTAGTATATTACCATACTGTTATATTTTATATTTACATTTATCTGGGAGGTAAAACAGATTGATTGTTGTGTTCATTGTATAGATTCAAAGCCCACAGCTAATCTGTCTGGCTACAGCGGGGGTTTGTCTGGCAGGGAAATTAGTATGAATTGTAGTAAATTGCTATTTATTTTAATAATATAGATATGTGTGGTTGAATTGAAGATTAACTTAATGTGTCTTTTTACAGATTCCTGTTATTGGGTGTGTGCCCGTTGTTAACCGCTGTTCCTTTATGGTAGAATAATTGTAATAATAAATGTGAAACTAGCTCTCTGTTAAATTATATAGGTAACTAATGAATTGAAACTAGCTCTGTTAAATTATATAGGTAACTAATGAATTGAAACTAGCTTTCTGTTAAATTGTATAGGTTTAATGAATTGAATGAATTGAATTGAATTGAATGAATTGAATGAATTGAATGAATTGAATGAATTGAATTGAAACTAGCTGGCCAGCTAGTGAGGTAAAGCCTTGTTCTGGCTATTGGTAGTTTGTAGCTAGGGGCTGGCTAGTTAAATTAGTTTTCTTTTCTTTTTCTTTCGTTTCTTTTGGCCTTTCATTAGTGGCCATTAATTTACTTTAGGTGAGGCCAATTACCATCTACTGAGTGTGGGTTGTGGTGGTGTCAATAGAGAAAGCTGGAGCTCATTCTCTGTGCACTCTTATTGTGAGCCCCGCTTCTTAGGATTGTTCTGGGGATCTGGACTCCTGCTTGAGTTATCGTGTAGAGTGGATTGTAGTGTATACATTTTGGCTTTTAGCTGTTTTTCTTAAGAGTGTGGTGGGTATTTAAACTCACTTGCTGTGTGGTACATATCCTTAGTTGGATGGCAGGGTGTAAGGTTCCTTAAGGAACATCGTTAGTATCCGGACTCACTCATGTGTGATGCATCGGCTTATAGTCGATTCTAAGGTATAGTGCCACTTAACTTTGCTCCAGCTATTCTATATGCTACCTTCTACCCTACTGCCACCACAAGGTGAATGGTACGGCCTCAATAGTGGTGAATGTGTACTACAGATGTTCATTGCTCTTCAACCACCATCATTCTCTTTTAATAATCCAAAAATAAAGAAATACTTTTGATAAACTGGTGTTGTCGCTTGTTCCATTCAGAGTTCCCCTCACTCTTGGTATAAACTGAGGGGTGGCGTAGTCGGCGTAGTTTACCGTCCCCTTGCGGGGGGGCGTTACATTTTGGCGTAGTCGGCAGGACGGCCTTAGGTGGTTGAGAGCAGTGACATTGTAGTAGTTAATATATTTTTTATTTTTTTTGTTTTGTTTGTTTTCCTTTTCTTGTTTGTTTGAGAGAGCAGCCTGTGCTTGTATATAAGGAACAGCGGTTGGCAACATAGTTGGGACCTGGCTGAGATACCGAACTGTTGTGCAACGGTCCACCCCCTGTCCCACTGAACTTTTCAGACAGGCGCCTCAAGACCAGCTATGGAGGCGGAGCTAGAGGCGCTGCGTGCCCAGGTGCAGCAGCTCCAAACAGACAATCAGAGACTGGCAGCGGCCTCAGGGGTGGACGATGAGGCGAGTGGGAGTGCTCAAAGGACACCTCGCACAGGCGGTCAATATAGGGAGCCTGTGGTCTATCTCCCTAGAGAAAGAAAATGTTCTAAATTTTCTGGTTCCTTAGCTACCGGTGGTTGCCTCGTTGAGGAATGGGTAGAGGAGGTTCGGAGTTCCATCAGGGCCAGGTATATGTCTGAGCTAGATCGAGCCATGTTTGTTTATGATCACTTAGAAGGAGAGGCCCGTACTGAAATTAAATATAGATCCCAAGCTGTAAAAGAAAATGCAGAGGAAATTCTTACAGTGCTTATTGACATATATGGTTGTTCCAAGTCCTATGTGTATTTACAACAAATGTTCTTTGACAGAAAACAGAAGGAGGGCGAATCTTTACATGAGTTTTCACATGCTTTGATGGCTTTAATGGAGAGAGTGAAACTCTGTAATTCCGATGCTATTTCAAATCCTGATGTTGTCCTCCGAGACCAGTTCTGTGAAAATGTTAGAGACCCCATGCTTCGGAGGGAGTTAAAAGGGCTGGTAAGGAGTAACAACCATCTGTCCCTCCTTGACATTCGTCGAGATGCAGTTCGTTGGTTTGAGGAGGGCCAGACCGTCCGTGAAAAGTATGTACGCCCCCCACCACCTAGCTGTGAAGCACAAACCACTGCTAATGGTGAGGCTAAACAGTTTTCTGAATTTGCTGAGCTTAAGAAAATGGTCCTCCAGCAGCAGACTCAATTGGACTTACTTGTCAAACATTTAGGCCCTTCTGCTGGAAATACATGGAGTAGGGAACGACCACTGTCTAGTAATAGCCGTTTTAGACGTACCGCTGATGGTCAACCAATATGTGTCAGATGTAATCTACCTGGACACATAGCCCGTCATTGTCGTGCTTTAGCTCCCCATAGTAGCCCTTTGCCGAATTCTAACTCCACACCAAGTGTTGTTGTGCAAAGTGGGGCCTCCTCAAACCTGCCGGAAAACTAGCAACCCCCAGTGTGCAGAGCCACACGCTGGGAGGGGTAATAGCAGGCTCTCAGGGTGCTTATCCTCCAGCGTATGGGCAGTTAGTGGGTTTGTGTCCTGTTTTAGGAATTATCATGGGTGGGGTGCATGTTCCTTGTTTAATTGATACCGGTTCCATGGTTACTACCCTTACAGAAAGTTTTTTTCAAGAACATTTTTCACATTTGGACAAACGAGATTGTGGGTGGTTGGGGTTGAAAGCTGCCAATGGTCTGGACATCCCATATGTTGGGTATATTGAACTAGACATTATGGTCCTAGACCAGTGTGTGCCCAAGAGGGGTGTGCTAATTGTTAAAGACTCTATTGACGTAGCTATTAGGAGCCGTAAGGCAGTCACCCCAGGCATTTTGGGAATGAATGTCCTTAGCGACTGCTATCGTATCCTTTTTGAGCAGCACGGTCCTAGGCTCTTTCAAACCCCGGCCGTGCAGTCAGCCGCTGCGTGGAAGCGTGCCCTTCGTCAATGTGAGAAAGTCGAGGCTATAGTTAATTCGTCTTCAACTTTTAAAGTGAAAGTGCAAGGTTGTCTCCCGATTTGTATTCCCGCGGGGGTGTTATCTATGATTCGTGTCACTTGCCCACAGCTCCCCTCTGCCGCTGAGTTTTTATTGGAGCCATTAGGGCCCCACGAAGGGTTTCTTCCTGATGGGTTACTTCTTTCTCCAACCTTAGTACATGCAGAGTATGGTACCTTGTGGGCCCCCATTACTAATGTTGGTAGCAGTGATGTGTGGCTCTCCCCTCGTAAAGTGATTGGCACAGTGCAGGTGGTCACAGTGTCCTCAGAGAGCACTCATCCTGTGCAAATTTCCATTGAATCTTCAGTGCCCTTGTGTAACGCCCATGTTTCCATGCATTCCGCTGCCTCCGTTTCTAAGGTGTCAGTTGACTGGGACTTACCAACCTTTGATGGACTAACCGATACCGAAGCGTTGGAGGCCAAGGCTCTTCTGTTTAAGTATCAGTCACTATTTTCTCGAGATGAAGGGGATTTAGGGTGCACTAGTCTCGTTACTCATGAGATTTCTTTAATGGACGACGTCCCTGTTCGTCAACCATATCGTCGTCTTCCTCCTTCCCAGTATGAGACGGTAAAGGCCCATATTAAGCAATTGCTTGATAGTCAAATTATTAGAGAAAGCAGCAGCCCCTACTCTTCTCCCATTGTTTTAGTGGCTAAGAAGGATGGGAGCCTTCGGCTATGTGTTGACTACAGGCAATTGAACGCAAAGACGCGTAAAGACGCATACCCTCTTCCTCGGATTGAAGAGTCTTTGGACGCTTTGTCGGGAGCCAAGCTGTTTTCCACTTTAGATCTTGCGAGTGGGTACAATCAAGTACCAGTAGCCGAGAAGGACAAGTTCAAAACGGCTTTCTGTACTCCCTTTGGCGTGTTCGAATTCAACCGCATGCCCTTTGGGTTATGCAATGCCCCTGGCACCTTTCAACGACTCATGGAGCGCTTGTTTGGAGACAAGCGGTACCAGTCCGTCTTGTTATATCTTGATGATGTTATTGTTTTTTCAACTTCAGTGAGCCAACATTTAGAACGCCTAGAAGAGGTGTTTTCCCGCCTTCAACGACAGGGCCTGAAAGTAAAATTCTCCAAATGTCACTTTTTTCAGAGCCAAGTGAAGTATCTGGGCCATGTTGTGTCTGCAGAGGGAGTCGCTACTGATCCAGAGAAGGTGGAGGCAGTACGAGAGTGGAAGCGCCCCATTCATCTGGCGGAACTACGCTCATTTTTGGGGTTTGCCAGTTACTATCGGCGGTTTGTTGAGGGCTTCGCCAAGATGGCCGCACCCCTACATCGTTTGGTGGGCCAACTTAGTAAGCCTCGGAGGAAGGGCAAGACCCCGCACGTATTATTGTTGTCAGTGTGGGACGAAACATGCGAAGAGTCCTTTCAATCTTTAAAGAAGAGGTTAGTCACTGCTCCTGTGTTAGCATATGCTGACTTCCAGAAGCCTTTTGTTCTGGAAGTGGATGCCAGTCATGGGGGACTGGGGGCAGTCCTTTCTCAGGAGCAGGAGGGTAGGCGCAGGCTAATAGCGTTCGCTAGCCGGGGGCTTAAACCAAGTGAGCGAAACATGGATAATTACAGTTCCATGAAACTCGAATTGCTAGGTCTGAAATGGGCAGTTACCGAAAAATTTTGTGAATACCTGTTGGGACATGAGTTCACTGTGTTTACCGATAACAACCCCCTCAGTCATCTCCAGACCGCTAAACTGGGGGCAGTGGAGCAGCGGTGGGCATCCCAGCTAGCCTCGTTTAATATGACTATCCGGTACCGGCCGGGGCGTAGCAATGGGAATGCGGATGCCTTATCCAGGCAGTATCTTGACCGTCTTTTACCAGGTACTGATGTTCCCCTGGGTTTGACCCTATGTGCCCCACAATCTCGGTGTGAGGTCCATGATGTTCTAACTAATGAGATTTTGACTCTCCCTAGACGTTCGCCAGAAGCATTGGCGTTACTGCAGGAACATGATCCAGTAATTGGCTCATTGTTAAAGTACTGGCGAGAGGCCAGGCTTCCCCGAGCAGAGGAGAGGGACCTCTTATCCTCTGAGAGCAAAGAGCTCATACGTCACTGGGAGAAATTAGTGGAACGAGAGGGGGTGTTGTATCGCTGTATCCATCCACCAGGGGGAGGTGGAGAAATATTCCAGTTGGTCCTACCACAGTGCCTGCAGGAGGAGGTCCTCCAGAGCCTCCATGATAGCCATGGCCACCAAGGGGTGGATCGTACCCTCCAGCTGGCTCGGAGTCGTTGTTTTTGGCCAAATATGGAAAAAGACGTAGCCCAGTGGTGTCGCAAGTGTGTGAGGTGTGTCCTCAGCAAGGAGGGCCAGCCCAAGCTTAGATCGTATCAGGGTAGCCTCCTGGCCTCTCGACCTCATGAAATCCTGGCCATCGATTTCACTGTCCTAGAGCCAGCGACTGATGGTAGAGAAAATGTACTTGTTCTCACAGATGTCTTTTCAAAGTACAGCCAAACTATCCTACTCGAGATCAGCGAGCCAGCACTGTGGCTGAGGTACTGGTCCACCACTGGTTCCTACCGCTTTGGGGCTCCTGGCCGCATTCATTCTGATCAGGGGAGAAATTTTGAAAGTACCCTGATCCGACAGCTGTGTAAGATATACGGCATCCAGAAGAGTAGAACAACTCCTTATCACGCACAAGGAAATGGCCAGTGCGAACGCTTTAATAGAACGTTGCATAACCTCTTGCGTACACTGCCACCTGTTCAGAAGAGACACTGGCCTCGCTATCTTCCCCAACTGACTTACGCATATAACACGACGGCCCACCAGTCCACCGGGATGACCCCGTATTATTTGATGTTTGGGTGTGAACCCAAACTGCCAGTGGACTTCCTGCTGAATAGGGTTGGAGAAGACCCGTCTAGTGAGACCGTGGAGGAATGGGTTCAGAAGCACCAAGAGAGTTTAACAGTGGCATATGGCCATGTGCGGCAGAGGCTGGAGGCTAAGGCGGCCAAGCGTAATCGGAAGCACAATAAGCAGATTAATGACTCGGGTTTAGACGAAGGCCAACTGGTGTATCTGAAAAATCACCATGTCAGGGGGCGGAACAAAATTCAGGATTTCTGGGACCCTTGCGTGTATGGAGTGGTCCGTCGCCCCCAAGGTCATGGTGTAGTGTATTCTGTCACCCCTGCATATGAAGATGGCCCAGTCCGTCAGGTCCACCGAACGGAGTTGAGGGATATCCCTTGGGCACCAGAGAGGGGAGGCCCTGGGGTATCAGCACCTGTATCGGTGGACTCTGACTGTTCTTCCCTTGGTACCTCAGGAGATGAGGACACTGACGATGAATCCTTTATCCTAGTCTTGGCCGGAGAGCACCAGAACCCTAGTATTTCACCAGGTGGGCAACGTGATCTAGACATTGCCCCAGAGAGCCCCCAGATTGGGGAGGCCCCTGAGGCTGTGGTCGAGGCAGTACCCGGAGTAGGCCCTCCCCGGCGCTCTAGTCGGAACACCGCAGGCCAGCATTCCAATTTACACCGATTGCCCCAATCCGCACTGGGTAGCTTGATGTCAACCCAGGAGGAGGGTTAGGTGGCTGCTGCTTTCTCTTGTGTGGCTAGTGCCCCCCCCCCCCCCCCCCCCCCCCATTAGAGGTTATTTAGTTTGTCATCGGGGCGGTGACACATTTTGAGGGGGTGGAATGTAGCCGGTGGCACCCGGATGTTGAGTTCGCACTTGGTGACGTGTTTATTTTGAATAAAGTGCGGCTCGGGACAGGCATAAGAGAGACAGCCTTGGGTCCTGGCTTTTGTCCCAAATGTTTGGTGGAAAACCTCGCTTGTGAGTTGAAGGTATGGATAATCTTGGCTTTGCCATACATGTAATGAGTTTGTTGTACATTATAAACTATTTTGCGTAATTCATTTATTTTACGTGTACGCAGTTACGTGCCAGCAAGTATGAATTTCGGAGTTCGGCACTAGATGCCTGGTGTACTGTTAGCTGCGGTGTATGCGCTTCGTGTTTATGGAGGTAGGCCGAGCTACAGTGTGTTACTACCATCTATGTTGCACTATTTATGAGAGAGGCGCCTTGTTTTAACTTATATGTGTTTGGTTTATTATACAGACAAGCGAGATCTGCAAACTCACCTTTTTGTATCGAAGGCTGTGATTACGCTGTTTGTTGAAACGGTATGCCTACACTGCATTGTGTCTAGTATATTACCATACTGTTATATTTTATATTTACATTTATCTGGGAGGTAAAACAGATTGATTGTTGTGTTCATTGTATAGATTCAAAGCCCACAGCTAATCTGTCTGGCTACAGCGGGGGTTTGTCTGGCAGGGAAATTAGTATGAATTGTAGTAAATTGCTATTTATTTTAATAATATAGATATGTGTGGTTGAATTGAAGATTAACTTAATGTGTCTTTTTACAGATTCCTGTTATTGGGTGTGTGCCCGTTGTTAACCGCTGTTCCTTTATGGTAGAATAATTGTAATAATAAATGTGAAACTAGCTCTCTGTTAAATTATATAGGTAACTAATGAATTGAAACTAGCTCTGTTAAATTATATAGGTAACTAATGAATTGAAACTAGCTTTCTGTTAAATTATATAGGTTTAATGAATTGAATGAATTGAATTGAATGAATTGAATGAATTGAATGAATTGAATTGAAACTAGCTGGCCAGCTAGTGAGGTAAAGCCTTGTTCTGGCTATTGGTAGTTTGTAGCTAGGGGCTGGCTAGTTAAATTAGTTTTCTTTTCTTTTTCTTTCGTTTCTTTTGGCCTTTCATTAGTGGCCATTAATTTACTTTAGGTGAGGCCAATTACCATCTACTGAGTGTGGGTTGTGGTGGTGTCAATAGAGAAAGCTGGAGCTCATTCTCTGTGCACTCTTATTGTGAGCCCCGCTTCTTAGGATTGTTCTGGGGATCTGGACTCCTGCTTGAGTTATCGTGTAGAGTGGATTGTAGTGTATACATTTTGGCTTTTAGCTGTTTTTCTTAAGAGTGTGGTGGGTATTTAAACTCACTTGCTGTGTGGTACATATCCTTAGTTGGATGGCAGGGTGTAAGGTTCCTTAAGGAACATCGTTAGTATCCGGACTCACTCATGTGTGATGCATCGGCTTATAGTCGATTCTAAGGTATAGTGCCACTTAACTTTGCTCCAGCTATTCTATATGCTACCTTCTACCCTACTGCCACCACAAGGTGAATGGTACGGTCTCAATAGTGGTGAATGTGTACTACAGATGTTCATTGCTCTTCAACCACCATCATTCTCTTTTAATAATCCAAAAATAAAGAAATACTTTTGATAAACTGGTGTTGTCTCTTGTTCCATTCAGAGTTCCCCTCACTCTTGGTATAAACTGAGGGGTGGCGTAGTCGGCGTAGTTTACCGTCCCCTTGCGGGGGGGCGTTACACCTATTTTTACGTCTCGTTGCTGAGGCAGGGCTTATTTCTTGCTGGCTCTTTAGTTACTTATCTCGTAGAAGTATGGGACCGAGGATCTCTGCTCTATTTCGCCTGTAAAATCTCTCTCCTGGGAGATCAGGCGTTTCGCTTCTACTTAGTTACTTAGCTCGTAGAAGTATAGAGTAGCAGTTCTTTGTTCCATTTTCGCCTTTGATTGGTTTTCTTACTGAGAGACCTGGCGTTTTAGCTTCTACTCATTTCCCGTGTTACGGTGAGCCAGTTAGTAGCTTTGGTACGTTTATTCCCTGTTTGGTCTCCTTCTCGTGGACTACGTTCCCCTTTGTTGTGAGTCAGGGTTTTTGTTCATATTGAGAGGCTGTCGTGCTATTTTCTATTTTTGCGTTGGTCTTTTGTTGCAGCTGTCCTCCGTCCTTTTTACCTGTGGGACGATTTTGTTCGGAACTGTTGTTCTGTTCGTTCTCCGGGTATGTTTCTCCTTGTGTGGAGTTTGGGCGAGGTTGTGGACATGTTTGTGTGTGACTGCGCGTAGCATTGGAACGTCTGTTCTCGGTTCCTTCGCCTCGTTACATTTCCCCTTACTGAGAGGCAGGGCATCTATTTGTGTTTGAGCTTGCTCTAGTCTGATAGCCGATAATTCCGGTGATGTTGTGGACATGTGTGCGTGTGACTGCGAGCCTCAATATAGCCTTGGAACATTCATTCTCGGTTCCTTCGCCTCGTTTCATTTCCCTTTACTGAGAGGCTAGGGCGTGTGTTTTCCATTTTGCATTAGTCATTCTGCTTGTAAAGTTATGGGACGACGGTGCTCCGTTGGCTCGCCTGTAAAATGTTTCTCCCTCCTGGGAGATCGGGTGTTTACCCCTTCATGTTCTACATGTGACTGCTAGCTTATGGAAGTAGCCACGGAACGTTATCTCTGTTCCTTCGCCTCCTCCTTACATTCCTCTTTACCAAGAGGCAGGGTTTTATTTTCTACTAACTCGTTTTGGTCTTTTAGCCGGTAACTGTCCAGTGCAGCCTGTCCTGTTCGTTCCTTTTTGTACCTGTCTCCGTACATGGAGTTTGACGATTTTGTTCGGAACTATGGTCCGGTTCGTCTTTCGGTGCATGTCTTCCTATGGGGAAGACTGGGCGTTTTTGTTGACAGGTTTGCGTTTGACTGCGAGTCTGAGAGTAGCCTTGGAATGTTAGATCTCCGTTCTTTTCGCCTCCTGGTATACTAATTCGCATTAGTTTTCAGGGTTAGTTTGTTGTGTGTTTTCTGTGTACCTATTGTGCTGCTCGCCTGTTCTTGTGCGTCTCGTTGCCGAGACAGGGCGTTTGTTATTTCCGGCTCGTTTTTTAGTTACTTAGCACATGGAAGTATGGGGTAGCAGTTCTTTGTTCCCTTTCGCCTTGTTTGGATTTCTTGCTGTGAAACCAGGCATCCGTGCTTCTACTCATTTGCGTGTTACAGTGTGCCGGTTCGTAGCTTCGGTACGTTGGTGTGTATTTGTGCCATTATGCTACTCGCCTGTTCTTATATGTCTCGTTGCCGAGACAGGGCGTTTGTTATTTCCGGCTCGTTTTTTTAGTTACTTAGCTCATAGAAGTATGGGGTAGCAGTTCTTTGTTCCCTTTTGCCTTGTTTGGTTTTCTTGTTGTGAAACCAGGCGTTTGTGCTTGTACTCATTGGTGTGTAACAGTGAGCCGGTCTGTAGCTTTGGTGTGTGTGTTTCTTGTCTTGTCTCCTCTCTTAACTGCGGGGTTTCCCGCCTTAGTGGCCCTAGGGCTTAAAGAATCCCCTTGCTGTGTTTGGCTCCTCCTACCTCACACGTCACGCCCCATTACACTCTCCTCGGCAGACCCGTGTCCGAGACTCCCCCAGAATACGGCGTTACAATATATTTTATTTTCTCTTTTTTCATCAGCCCGAAGAACAGACGTTTAACTGTTCCCATTAAGCCTTGCTGTCACCCGGGTAGAATCATAACATACAAAGTCCGCTATTCATTATCGAAGCGGGGGTGGGCGTGGCCACAACCGAAGAACAGAGGCCCGGGTTTCAGTGCAAAGTCTTGGGCCCAATCTCAATGTCCGCCATCACAGACTTTGAGGCTCGTTCCCGATAAGCCTGCGAGGGCTCAGGGCTGTCCCACTGTAAAATCGGCAAGTGCATGAGGGCTCTGTCATGGACTTTTCGAGCCCTTTATGTGGACTTTCCGCAAGTCTGCAATCCAAACATGGCAAACTTAGTGGATGAATATATTCGAAAAAATATTTTAAAATAAATTTAAAACTAAATTGAATAACTTAATTAATTGCACATACATTTACATTTCTATATTAATTCCCAGTTTTTTTTATTTATTTCCAAATTATTTTATTAATTCATTTTTATATTTCCACATTTATTTATTTATTCTTTTTATTTATTTAGCATTGCGGCACTCTCGGTGTTCCATAGGTTTGGGAGATAAACAGAAAACTGAAATAGTATCACATCAATGTGGCATGGGCGTGTCACCAGCTGCCCAGAGCCACTGTTTATTTTAAACGCTGTGTTGCCGAGAGGTGATGGCACAACACACAGAAACAAAAAAAAAGGGACAGTGAAACGGGCCGATATTTGACCGGACAGGGCCCGCATTTATTTAGTTTAACCTCTTGCTGCCAAACGCCCCCTAGCGGTAACGCGGGCGTTACGGAAATTGTTAAATTATACATTTCATTAATTTAATAATATATAATAAACTGCTCATATTTTGATTAAATATCCTTAAGATATATCCATTCCTTCTGGGGAAGTGGTTTTTAAGCCCAAAACGTCGAGATAAAACTTTGTAAATAACTCCTAAACTCCTAATTCTCTGACCTAATTCTCTACATGTATTGCAGCTTGATGTCACTGTTACGTTTCAGCCATGTTCATGCCACGTTTCATGTTTAGTTATGGTCACAGTTTATTTTTCTGTTCTTGTCATGCTTGTGTTCTGTTTATGTTTCGATGCAGTTTATTATGCATACACATTTCCGTGTTTTTCCGCAGCCTTGCGTTCATGCTGTTTCCCTCTCTCTCTCTCCCTCTCTTGCTGTCGCTCACGCTTCCCTAATTGTTTCATTCTCCCATGTCTATTTACTAATCTACTAACATTAGATCAGGATTGGGTAATACTAACTCTTTAACCATGTGTTCATGTTTACCTTATGTTTCTCGTGCATGTCATTATGTCATTTACTAATTTACTAACGCTAGGTCAGGATAAGTTAATTACTAACGATTACTAATTATCTTGTTACCTCGTCAGCCTTCCACACCTGATTTCCATTTGCATGCTGCTTTCAAGTTTTCAAGTGTCTGCACCTGTCTACACCTGCATATAAGCTCAGTGTTCATGTCTTGTCTTCGCGAAATTGTTGCCTGTTAGTTTAACTACTGTCACTTTTGAGCGTTATCCATTGTCTGACTTTTGTTATAGATCCAAGCCTGTTTACTGACCATCGTTACTGCCTGCCTACCGTTTCTACTGCCTGTTTTTTGACCACAAGTTTTGCCTGCTGTCTGTTTGTACCTCTGCCCCGCGGACGTCCCACGACCTACGAACTCTGCTTAACCCTTGTATTGTACTTCTGCTCCGCTGACAGCTACTCTGGTTACTGAACTTGTGCATGGTGTACCGATTCCGAGACTGCCTTCTCCCTCGGTACTATACTTTGGTTTTTTGGCTGGATTTTCTGTGGATGAACTTTGCTTGTGTGACTACGATTTTTGGATTTCCCCATAATAAAGCCCTTGCGGGCATTTATTATTACGTCCGTGTTCTGAGTCGTGCATTACGGGTCCAACCCGCACACACCTGTCTCAGAACAATTTCGCCACGATGGACCCTGCTGACTCAACCGCCATGTTCCACGCTCTGCAACAACAAGGCCTCATCATGCAGCGGCACGCCCAGGGGATTTCCAATCTCCGGGAGGAGATTACAGAGTTTTGCGCGGAGATGAGGAGACTGGCCATTGCCGTTCAACCACGCACTCCAGAGCAACCTGCTAAGCCGCCGGCTATCCCACCCCTCCAACCCCATGGGAACCTGGCAATTCCGGGAGCCACAACAGCCCCCCCCGGAGAGGTTCGGTGGTGAGCCGGAGAGATGCAAGGCGTTTCTGCTACAGTGTGACTTTGTCTTCCGACAACAGCCATTGACATATCCGACTGACGAGCGACGGATTGGCTACGTGATGGGGTTACTCAAGGGGAGAGCTTTGGACTGGGCTACTGCGGTGTGGTCCGGAGGTTCATTTCCTCTCAGCTACATGGTCTTTGCGGAGGAGATCCGCAAAGTGTTCCAACACGCCTCCAGTGACCAAGAGCCCTCTCAGCAACTCATAGCCCTCCGCCAAGGCCTTAAAAGCGCCTCGGACCATTCTATTGACTTTCGGACAATCGCTGCGGCTACCCACTGGAATGACTCGGCCCTTGCGGACTTGTTCTGGGCCAGTTTGAACGGGGCGCTCCAGGATGAGTTGGCTCATCAGGAACCCATCAGGGAGTTCGACGCCCTCGTCCGAGCCGCCGTTCGCCTGGATAACCGCTACAGACTTCGTCGGACGGAGAGACCAATTCCGCCGGGTCAGCCGTACCCCAGACGAGTACCTGCCTCACTGACGGAGGAGAACCAGGCTGGGGTAGTCGAACCTATGGATCTTTCCCGTGCCGGAGTTAAGATCTCGCCCAAGGAACGGAGACGTGGGAGGGAGACCGGGGCATGTTTCTACTGTGGAAAGCTGGGGCATTTTCAGACACAGTGCACCGCCCGGTCCAGGAAATCCGAGTCATCCGTAGGAGTGAGGTCTTCAACCCAGCAGGAGAAGATCTCCAAGAGCAATACTTGCCCTACCCTCATTGCTACAATCATGCTACCTGAGAGGGAGGTTCAAGTGAGCGTACTCATAGACTCTGGAGCAGACGCTAACCTTATCGACGAAGTTATAGTCAGAGATCTGGACATTCCCACCCTTCCACTGCCCCACACAGAGAATGCTTGGTCGTTGGATGACAAGATATTCTACAAGATGACCCACGTCACGGAACCCGTTCAACTTATCATTTCTGGCAACCATCATGAGTTCATCCAGTTCCACATCATCCACTCCCCCAACGACCCGCTCATTCTGGGACTACCCTGGCTTCAAGAACACAACCCCGTCATTGACTGGAAATCCCATCACATTCAAGCCTGGAGCCGTCAGTGTCACCAAGCCTGTCTTCGGTCCGCACCTGCACCTGCCGGGGGCGCACCTACAAAGCCGTCTCTTGAAAACGTGCCAGCCCCTTATCACGACCTGGGCATCATTTTCTCCAAGACGCAAGCACAGACACTTCCCCCTCACAGACCCTATGATTGCGCGATCGAGCTTCTACCCGGTTCCACTCTTCCCTCAAGCTGACTTTACAACGTCTCCAAACCTGAAAGGGAAGCCATGGAGAAGTATATTCGGGATTGCCTAGCCAACGGTCTGATTCGCCCCTCTTCGTCACCTGTGGGTGCTGGATTTTTCTTCGTCCAGAAAAAAGACGGCTCGCTGCGTCCTTGTATTGACTTCAGAGAATTAAACAATATCACGGTCAAGAACAAGTACCCATTGCCCCTGATTGATTCCGCGTTTCACCCTTTATACGAAGCCACCATATTCTCCAAGCTGGACCTATGCAACGCCTACCACTTGGTGTGCATTCGTGAGGGGGACGAATGGAAGACCGCCTTCAACACCTCGTTAGGACACTTTGAGTACCTAGTCATGCCTTTCGGCCTTCCTAACGCCCCGCCGTTTTTCAGGCGCTAGTTAATGACGTCCTACGGGACCTATTGGGCCGCTACGTATTTGTGTATCTGGACGATATTTTGATTTACTCCACCAACATCAAGGAACACGAGGGTCACGTCATGCAGGTTCTCCAACGACTTCTGGAGAACAGACTCTATGTTAAGGCTGAGAAGTGTGTGTTCCACACCGACACGGTCGAGTTCCTGGGCTTTATCTTGGAGAGGGGACAAATCAGGGCGGATCCCAAGAAGATCCAGGCGGTCACAGACTGGCCCACGCCTGCCACTCGGAAACATCTGCAACATTTCTTGGGATTCGCAAACTTTTACCGGAGATTCATCCGGAGCTACAGCCAGGTCGTCGCCCCTCTCACCAAGCTCACGTCTACTGCCATGCCATTCCGCTGGAACCCTGAGGCTGAAAGCGCCTTCAAGAAGATCAAGAAACTGTTCTCCTCCGCTCCGATTCTGGTGCACCCCGACCCCACTCGTCAGTTTGTCGTGGAGTCTGATGCGTCCGACACTGGAGTAGGGGCCGTGCTCTCTCAGGTTTCCCCCACTGACAACCTTCTACACCCCTGCGCATTCTTCTCCCGTAAGCTGTCTCCGGCGGAGAGGAATTATGACGTGGGAAACCGTGAGCTACTTGCTGTCAAACTAGCACTGGAGGAGTGGAGGCATTGGTTGGAGGGCGCCGAGAAACCATTTGTGGTCTGGACCGACCATAAGAATCTGGCGTACCTACAGACAGCCAAGAGGTTGAACTCCCGCCAAGCCAGATGGGCCCTGTTCTTTGGCCGGGTCACTTTTACTCTGACCTACCGCCTTGGTTCCAAGAATGTCAAGCCAGATGCTCTGTCCCGACAGTTCATGGCCAATTCTGAGCGAGAGGCGCCGGAGAACATCCTCCCTGGGTCCTGCACCGTTGCTTCGGTGTCCTGGAGGATTGAGGCCGTCATCAAGAAGGCGCTATGTGATGAGCCCGATCCCAGGTCCAATCCCGGTATACGCCTTTACGTTCCCTCCGCCGCCCGGACACATGTCCTCCAATGGGCTCACTCCTCCCTCATGTCCTGCCATCCCAGCTTTACCCGCACCCTGGCTGTTCTCAAGAGAAGGTTCTGGTGGAACTCCATGATCCCCGACACCAGGCGTTTTGTCAAGGCCTGTACCACCTGTGCCAGGAGCAAGGCCTCTCACCAGGCCCCAGCTGGTCTGCTCCAACCTCTGCCAGTGCCCAGTCGCCCTTGGAGCCACATCGGGGTGGATTTTGTGACCGGACTCCCCCCTTCTGAGGGCAACACCACCATCCTGACTGTGGTCGACAGGTTCAGTAAGGCGGCGCACTTCATCCCCCTGCCTGGATTGCCCACTGCCTAAGAAACCGCGGATTTACTGGTCAAAGAAGTATTCCGGATACATGGCATTCCCGCGGACATAGTCTCTGACCGTGGCCCCCAGTTCATCTCCCAGGTCTGGAAGGCCTTCTGTTCGGCTCTCGGAGCCACCTCTAGCCTCACGTCAGGTTACCACCCCCAGTCTAACGGTCAGACCGAAAGGGCCAACCAAGACCTCGGAGCTGCTTTACGCTGTGTATCGGCCAAGAACCCCACCTCATGGAGCAAGATTCTCACCTGGGTCGAGTATGCGCACAACGCCCTGCCCTGCTACTGGAAAGTCCCCATTCGAAGTTTCCCTGGGCTACCTACCCCCACTGTTTTCCGACCAAGAGGCCGAGATTGCTGTCCCCTCCCTGGAGGAATCGTCGAGTTGCTGATCACCACCGCACTCCAGCCCCTGAGTACAAGCCTGGCGACTCAGTTTGGCTCTCCTCAAAGGACATTCCCCTCCAATCCACTTCCCACAAACTCAAGCCCCGCTTCATCGGTCCCTACAAGATTCACAGCATTATCAACCCCATCTCAGTCAAGCTGTCATTGCCCCCTTCCCTTAAGATTCACCCCACGTTTCATGTTTCCTGCATCAAGCCCTATTCCACTGACCCCCTTTGCCCTCCTGATCCTCCTCCCCGTATCATAGATAATCACCCAGCCTTCACTGTTAAGAAGCTACTGGACATTCGCAAGCGAGGCCGGGGGTTCCAGTATCTGGTGGACTGGGAGGGGTATGGCCCTGAGGAGCGTTCGTGGATCGCTCCCAGTCTTATTATTGATAAGTCACTGATCAAGGACTTTCACCCTGATAAACTGTGTAGACCGTCAGGAGTCAGTCGTTAGGGGGGGGGGGGGGGGGGTCCTGTTACGTTTCTGCCATGTTCATGCCACGTTTCATGTTTAGTTATTGTCACAGTTTATTTTTCTGTTCTTGTCATGCTTGTGTTCTGTTTATGTTTCGATGCAGTTTATTATGCATACACATTTCCGTGTTTTTCGCAGCCTTGCGTTCATGCTGTTTCCCTCTCTCTCCCTCTCTTGCTGTCGCTCACGCTTCCCTAATTGTTTCATTCTCCCATGTCTATTTACTAATCTACTAACATTAGATGAGGATTGGGTAATACTAACTCTTTAACCATGTGTTCATGTTTACTTTATGTTTCTCGTGCAAGTCATTTACTAATTTACTAACGCTAGGTCAGGATAAGTTAATTACTAACGATTACTAATTATCTTGTTACCTCGTCAGCCTTCCACACCTGATTTCCATTTGCATGCTGCTCTCAAGCTAAGTGTCTGCACCTGTCTACACCTGCATATAAGCTCAGTGTTCATGTCTTGTTTTCGCAAAATTGTTGCCTGTTAGTTTATCTACTGTCACTTTTGAGCGTTATCCATTGTCTGATTTTTGTTATAGATCCAAGCCTGTTTACTGACCATCATTACTGCCTGCCTACCATTTCTACTTCCTGTTTTTTGACCACAAGTTTTGCCTGCTGTCTGTTTGTACCTCTGCCCCGCGGATAGGACTTCGGTCTGACTCCTGCAACGTCCCACGACCTACAAACTCTGCTTAACCCCTGTATTGTACTTCTGCTCCGCTGACAGCTACTCTGGTTACTGAACTTGTGCATGGTGTACCGATTCCGAGACTGCCTTCTCCCTCGGTACTATACTTTGGTTTTTTGGCTGGATTTTCTGTGGATGAACTTTGCTTGTGTGACTACGATTTTTGGATTTCCCCATAATAAAGCTCTTGCGGGCATTTATTATTACGTCCGTGTTCTGAGTCGTGCATTACGGGTCCAACCCGCACACACCTGTCTCAGTCACACCATAAACAATGTGCTGGTAAACTGTTCTGCTTAATTGTATTTCACAAAACTTTGGTTTGAAAAATCATTATACCTTTAGGCTTCAAGAAAAAATACTTTAAAGCTTTCATACGGCTGTACATTATTTTTTTCCAATTTTAAACCGACTTGTGCTTTTTTGCACTTGATTACGACTCGTTCGGCTGTGTTCAGTTTGGCGTTGTGAAACTCAGCCAGTTTCTGGAGTACCAATCCCGTGGCTTAGTATATGTTAGCCAGAGTGGTTTTGTACTTGTTTGCAGAGATTTATGCAAAACCGTCATCAATTGGGTGTATTTCTTTGACTGATAGCACAATAGGCCTATCTGAAGTGGGAAAAACTGTATTCGACCCGCCTCCACTCCAAGTATTATTTGCTTTCCATTGGGTTTTAAAACTGTCTGTCAGCCAATAGCCAAGACTCTTATCTTTCAAACAAGCCCTCATTCAACACAATGCCGTCGTAAATCAAGGAAATACAGCCTTGCGTAAGAGGAAGAGGCAACCAAGTGTAATTATCGAACCAAGATGGCGCAGTGTTTTTACCTTGTAGCGTAGCTCGCTACATTCCGTTTAGCAAAGCACAATTCATAAGGTAACTGCGCTGTTTATCTTTTTACTTTATAGTCTCTTTCATACAGTTTTTGGTTAGTTATGTCTAGGTTATTCAGGAGTTTCTCCGTGCAGCAGGTCCTAGCCGAAATATGGTTTTGCAGTCTCAGTGACGCAGAGTGATATAAGGTAACAGATTATTTTGCCGGTATACCAGTGCGAATTCACTGTTATGTATAAAACGAATCCCTCTGAATTAAATGAATATAGCTAACATTACTATATTGTAACTATGGCAAGCTAGCCAGCAAAATTACACATAGCAGCTAGCTATCTATTTGTGTCTGAGACGAGCTGTTCCAAGTTTCTTTTGAATGCAATGGCGTCTGAAGGGTTTGTTTTGTTACACATGAGTAAATTGTTCTGTAAGCAGTACAGCAGGCTCTGCAGGTAAACAAATGAGCAATTTATGCATGACCTAACACGAGGGAGAGATAACATGAGGATGAGTTTGTTGTTGTTGATTATTATGCCGGGGTTTATTTTATCTAGGGTGGACATTTGATTTTATATACCTGGACTAATTTCTGGCTAATGAGGCAGAGCTTTTTGGGGACCACGGCTAGGCTAGTTAGTTGTGTAATATGAAACACACCAAAAACACATCTAAAAATTAACTTTTATTGCCAATTATCAGATTTTATTGTAAAACTTAAAAAATAAATTATATTGAGACTTTTCTGGAACCTGGGCCATTTTGCACAATTTGGCACAATTTGTGCCAACTTTGGTAACCGAAATGGTTCACCTGAAAAAAAGCTCTGTAGAATTTGAATGATTTGAGATATTGACACCATGGGCCCTATCTTGGCGATCTTGGCGCTTAGTCTAAGCGCATGGCGCTAAATCCATTTAGGGCGTGTCCAAGTCCACTTTTGCTATTTTAACGGCGTGTTTTTTTGGCGCTAAGCACGGCGCATGGCGCAACTGGGCTGAACCTAGTCGCTTCATTAATTATAGGTGTGTCTTGGGCGTGACATTCAATAAACCAATCAAAATGTCATATCCCATTCCCTTTAAAAGCCTGCTTTCATATCCCATTCCCTTTAAAAGCCTGCTTTTCCACCTTGGCGGATTGCTTATGATGGCGAAACAGACATGCTCGTGCGTGTTTAGTGTGATCAAGGAATAGGCTAAATGGAGTATGATCAATATTATTCGGACTAACCATTAGCCTATGAGTTCCCGGTAATTCCAGACAGGGCTGTTATTTTACAAAATATGTGCGGTTAAATTTCGTTAAAAGGACCTGCAACAGCTGAGAATAAGCTATCAATGGCTTCAGTCTCACCTTAGAAAACGCCAAATTAGCCTGCTTGTTCAGCGAATTTCGTTTGATTATGCAATGAAAGTGTCAAACATCAATTCCAAGAGGCTGTTCTCATGGAGTTCTCGAAGTTCAAGCTTCATCCAAAGTTCATTAGGCTACCTGCATAGTAGGCTAATATTGATTAATAACATACATACCGTTATTTTGCCTTAATGATGACACTAAATAGCCATACAATAAAGCTGTCAGGTTCGCAACCCATAAGTTCACGCATATTTCCCCTTGTTTAATAATGTCCTGTTTATGGAAATGTGACCAACCTGTTTTACTCGTAGCGTAATCCTTTAAATCCACTTTCCCAGGAAGACCGTTAAACGTGCGACTTACAGCAGGGGAAACAGAACATGCAGCTCACGTGCAGAGAATGGCATTAAAATTAATTGTGAATTAATTGTGTAACGTGCTGCAAATTTGTTTTAGTTTCTAATTAGACGCTTAGTTCTCTTTAAAATCGTTTTGTTCAGTTAAGGAATAACGGGTGAAATCAGCTGGGTTTTAAACGGTGAGAGTATGGAAACCTGGTCACTGTAATTTAAAAAAATATGAAGGACGAAGAATAGCTAAGGTTACAATTTAGTTAACATGGTGACATCTCCGTTTTTTAACCATAGGCTATCGAAAAAAACCTTATGCACAGCGAATTCGCTGTAGCCTAGGCTATTTGAAAAACAATAAATGCAATATTCACTGGACAAGGTTTTGAACTTTTTTCAGTCACAAACCATTCTATTTACTTACAGGCTGTATTCATAGATAAACAGAGCTGTATTGTAATGACATCTGAAGCGCATTTTCAGAACTTAAATGTCCGTCTATTGCCGTGCGCGAGTTTTCCATTGAATGACAATTCACGGATTAGGTGCAAAGACAATTCGCGCATTAGGCTTGATAGCTATAGGTGTTATCAGCTCCTTTTTAATGGATAGCCATTGTCCCGTACCATCGCACATCGCCTGGATGTTGATGGAGTGGGCTGAGAGCAATGTAATGTGGCATTGTTTCCCTTCGCTGAGGGAAAGGTATGTGGACCTATGGAACCTTTTATTATTATGCATTTTTGATATAGCCTACACAATAATAATATTTCACATTGTGATCTAGATATTTTAGTCATGCCTGTGCACGCCCCTGTGTGTAACAGACAGGAGGGTATGCGCGTTGTGCACACGCCTATGTAGACGCACTTATATGCGCCGTTAAAATAGCATGTAAACAACTGCGACATGACTTTAGACCAGGTTTGTGGTGGTTCTAGCGCAAGCGCTTTCTGCTGGCTCAAGATAGCAATACGCCAAAAAGAATCCTGGCCACTCCTCATCTTAAGACCAACACGCCCAGTTCACTAATGATGGCGCAAGAGTTACGCCGTCAAACATGCTAGTTTGACGGTGTAAGCGTTAGGCGTTATTATGGACCTAGCGCCGGGTGTAAGATAGCAAAGACACTTGCGTTTGCGTTAGCGCCGCTTTGCGCCGGGTGTAAGATAGGGCCCCATATCTTTAGCAGAGATAGGCAGCATATTGAGGAATCACAAAGAGGAGTTATTTCCTCCATAGCTCTTGTAGCTCATCAGGTAAAAAATCTGAAATTTGAATTTAGGTACCCGTTTTTTGTTTTTTCACAATTTCTGTACATAAATTGTTGTAGTTAAGTAGCAAGAAGTGTATGTATATGACTACTTAGTCATAATAGTGCAGTTCTCTGTTTTAAAAGCTATGAACCATATTTGTAGCCTTTACAGTTTTCGAGATAAAACAGCTTTGTTTGTCACTAGTAAAAACAGGCGAGAATTGGTATATTTTGCCCTTGATATTGTTCAGCTCGAAGGGTAAAAAACTGACTGGATTTGTATTCTTCTTTAAATATATGGCAATAAGTTCTCCCTTAAAAAACCTTAAAAAACTTTACCGACATGTTTGGTAGACCTTGTAGAATAATATAAAATTGACAAAAATGAGTATGACTTTGGATAAGAATTGGAATATTCGGTTAAGAACATTCTAGTCACATATTTGTGATCTTACACCTTAATGAGTTAATATGTGGGTTTTTCATACATGAATCAATGTGTTCACATGCACGCTGTTGTTTCCTTTTCCATTTCTTGCTCACTAATATATATTTTTTCAAAGATGGTTTCAGGAAGGAAATCAAATAAAACTGGTTTATGGCCCCTCTGAAGCCCTTCTCCGGACCCCCAAGGGGTCCACGTGCCTGGGTTAACAATCCCTGGCTTAGAAGAACATTTGGCATTTGTGTTTGTGCATTTAATACTTTATCCGCACAACAGCCACTTCAAACAGTTTCATGCTGCCTGCAGCGAAACTCACCGCTAGCTATATGAATGAAGAAGAAAAAAGCATTCTGCAAGCATTCAGGACTAATTCTGCAGCTCAAGGAGAAAGGAGCTCTCTTTTAGCTTCAGAGACCCACAGGTATTCCACACAGAAAAAAACAAAAGCCCAAAGAGCAGTTAAGCTTTTCAGACATGTTTAAGATGGTGGGTGGGCTTTACTCTTCCACAGAAAGCAGCCTCCTTAGATAACCTTCCAGAGCAGGGATTCTCAAATATGACCCGGGAGGCCAGTAGTCCTGTTGCTTTTCATTTCTATCTGGCAGTTAGACGGCTGATTAATGTCAATGATTGGACAGAGATCCCACTTACCTGGAGTCCCAGGTCTAAATCAGTCCCTGATTAGAGGGTAAGAATGAAAACCAGCAGCGCTACTGGCCTCCAGGGCCAGATATGAGTACCCCACTGCTACAGAGAATAGCTATTGTGCACTGAATGTATAGTACACACTGTTCATGTAATTATCATATTAATATAATTGTAGTAAAAAAATATAGGTATGTTACTGTTCTGACAAGCTATTCCGGTTGAAGATCAACACTGCATTCTGCGATACAATTAAAAGCCGATATTATTAGAAAACTAAGCAGTTAGACGTATCTTTCAGGTTTTTGGAATTTTATAGGTTTGAAATGCACAGAACTGAAATGCTCAAACCTTGCTAGAATGACTTACAGCTTAGGGGTGCTGAAAACACAAATACAATTACTGAACATTTAAATAGATGTGTTCAATCATTTAACATGTGTGTTTATATTGTAAAACTAACTGTACTGATAAAAGTAAAGAAAAGTATATTTTTGATCATGCTTATAACACATGTATTCAGTCTTACTTGTGAAGAGTTTATTTGTGCTTATAACACAAGAATGTATTTACTCTTGCGAGAGAAGTGTATTCATGCTTGTAACACGAGTGTTTTCATGCTTATAATGCATGAGTGTATTCACTCTTCCTAGTGAAATGTATTCACGCTAATGACACGAGTGTATTCGTGCTTATAATGCAGGTGTATTCAGTCTTCCTAGTGAAGAGTGTATTCATGCTTATAACACACGTATAACACAAGAGTGTTTTCACTCTTTCTAGTAAAGAGTATATCTGTGCTTATAACATAAGAGCATATTCATTCTTCCTAGTGGAGTGTATTCATGCTTATACCACAAGCATGTATTCACTTGTCCTAGTGAAGTGTATTCATGCTTATAACACGAGTGCATTCACTCTTCCCAGTGAGGTATATTCATACTTATAACACAAGAGTGTATTTATCCTTCTAGTGAATATTGCATTCATGCTTATAACACAAGATTGTATTCACTCTTCCTAGTGTAGAGTGCATTCATGCTTGCAACACGAGTGTATTCATGCTTATAAAGCATGAGTGTATGCACTCTTCCTAGTGAAGAGTGTATTCATGCTTATGACACAAAAGTGTATTCACTCTTCATTGTGAAGAGTGTCTTCATGTTGTAACACAAGAGTGTATTCACCCTTCCTATTGAAGAGTATCTTCATGCTTGTAGCACAAGTGTATTCTTTCTTCCTAGTAAAGAGTGTATCCATGCATGTAACACAAGAGTGTATTCATTATTCCTAGTGAAGAATGTTTTCATGCTTATAACACAGAAGTGATTTCACTCTTTTGAGTAAAGAGTATATCTGTGCTTATAACACAAGAGCATATTCATTCTTCCTAGTGGAGTGTATTCATGCTTATAACACGAGTGTATTCACTCTTCCTAGTGTAGAGTGCATTCATGCTTGCAACACGAGTGTATTCATGCTTATAACACAAGAGTGTATTCACTCTTTCTTGTGTAGAGTGCATTCATGAATGCAACATGAGTGTATTTATGCTTATAACACATGAGTGTATTCACTCTTCCTAGTGAAGAGTGTATCCATGCATGTAACACAAGAGCATATTCATTCTTCCTAGTGGAGTGTAATCATGCTTATAACACAAGTGTATTCACAGTGAGGTATATTTATGCTTATAACACAACTCTTCCCGGTAAAGAGTGTCTTCATGCTTGTAACACAAGTGTATTATTTCTTCATATTGAAGAGTGTATTCATGATTATAACGTAAGAGTGTATTCACTCTTCCTAGTGAAGTGTATTCGCACCAGAATGTATTCACTCAACCCAGCAAAGAGTGTATTCATGCTTGTAACACAAGTGTATTCACTCCTCCTAGTGAACAGTGTATTCATGCTAACACAAGTGTATTCCTGCTTTCTAGTGAACACTGTATTCATGCTTATAAACCAAGAGTGTATTCATGCTTATAACACAAGTGTGTATTCACTTTTCCTAGTGAAGAGTGTATCCATGAGCTTCACATCACATTCACATTCATTCAGAGTCAGTGTTTGTAATACAACAGCATTGTGTATTTTTTAAATTGTTAATTTGAATTATTCAAAATAGTAGCAGGGCTTATATTTGTTAATAAATGCTAATGGCAAAGTGCACTGCTGTTGGATTGGTTCAGCTTTTATTCTGAAAGGCTGAAATTGCACACAGAGTGAATTATTCCTATAATGAGTTTCAGAGGTGAAAATTGGTCAAAATGAATGACTTAAACTCTATATTAACATAAAACATTAAAAAAACATTTTTAAAAAAGGGTTCGACGGCAACAGGCCATTCAGCCCAACATTTTTTTTTTTTTTTTTGTAAAACATTTTTTGTAAAGAAATAAATAAATAAATGACTAAGCACTGGAAATGGCCTTTCCCACCACACCCACACTTTCCGTTAGCAACCTGCTAACCCCAGTACTGGCGAGGCTGTTTACAGTAAATGTGTTATGAGTTGCTGGTAAATTCAGTTTGCTGAGCGGCAGTGCAGGAAATGCTCGCTGGCCACAGCTCTGCTGCTGTGGGTGAGCACATGTCAAATGAACACCTTTTCAGCAGTTTATCCTCCTGCTTAAATTCTGCTTTGCCAACCAGCTGCATGCAGTGTGGCTGCCAACCATTTTTTAAATGGCTGTCGTTATTACAATAAATTGTGTCTGATATGAGAGAGACAATGTGTGAAATGTAGAAAAATGTCCTTCAGAAATATTAATCTCTTTTTTTTAAATTTCCTTTTATTTAGTTTTAAATTCTGTTTAATGTGTTGTTTTTTGAGAAGGGGTTATTTTTGAATATTTTTGGTTAATACTGTGCTTGTAATATTTATGTGTATGTGCAACGTACTTTATGTAGAACATGTGACCAACATTATGTACAAAGCACTTTCCTTTTTTTCTGTGACCAACATTATGCAGGGGCCCACTTTCCTTTCTGCTCTGATTGGCTGGAAACTCCTCTGACCTCTGACCTCGGGTGATGTTCCTTGCCTAGCCAGTGCCAGACGACACCCCCCTGGTTCTGGAGCAATGATAAACCCCAGAGGGATTCCAGCAGGGAAATCTCACATGAATGCCATGATTCATAATGTAAGCTGCTCCAGAGGGTCAGCTTACATACATCTGGTCTACCATACACACAGCACCATTAACAGGAAGGCCAGCAGGACCAACGATGAGCCTGTGAGTGTGCGGAGACCAGTGCTGATAGTTAATTTAACAATCAGACTCCATTATTTACATAACAGTACAGGCATTTAGTGGATGCTCTTATCCAGAGTGACTTACACATCATACACATTTTTATATAGTTTCCATTTGTACAGCTGGATATATACTGAAGCAGGCAGTGTCCTACCTGGGAATCGAACCTGAAACCTTTAGGCTACATGCCCAATCACATTAGCCTCTAACCATTATACTACACGGCTGCCCTCCCTACTGGAAGGGAGCTATCATAATTAAATAAGTAAATAATAATTGTAATTTAAGACAGAAACCATAATAATTTGCAGGCAGAATTTCACATAAACAGCATGTTACAGTGTTTATTGCATTTGTATGCAGTAGTCACAATTTACAGGCAGTGTGTGTCCAGGGTTCCGTGTCTCGCTAATGTCAAATGCTAAAAAAGAAAGCTTTTGGCTGAGTGTTATGACTCGTAATCCATTTACCAAACCAAATATGAAACCTGCAACCTTCTAGTGCCTGTGAGAGAAAGCCAACTATGAGACCACTGACCTGAACAAGCGCAGCCCGCAAGGTGCTACAAGTGCTCATCGCTGTGGGAACCTATGCTTGGGCTTACGCCCAAAGGGCAGCCTCTGAGCCTAATTAGCACAAGAAGCCCATGGCTACTTCAGGAAGTGCACAGCAATTAACCATTTAAAGAAAACGTATTCCCCTTAAACGGGTGTCAATCCTATCATTTCTGCCTGTCTTGTCATTCATCTTTTAGTTGTGTTACAGCAAAGGTCTTCATGTTTAGATGACTGTACATACACAGCTCATGTACACATTATCAGATCTCTGTAATGTACCAATTTGTGCATAGTTGTCTGTTAACCCTATTTACTTTGGCCCATTTGGCCCAATTTTCGTCTAGTTTTTACTAGTGTCAATTAAGTGCCAATATCTCAAAAACTATTCACTGCACATCCATGACTGAAAGTTTGAATGAAAGAAGAGGCTTGTACCATTCAGAAATTTGGAACAGAATAAAGTTGTGTCAAAGTGGTCACATTTTATACAAAATACACATAAGAATACAAAGAAAAATACAAAACGCCTTGTGTTTTTATAGTTTATCACTGAATATCTCAACTTAAAAGTACTGGTATAGTGCACTATAGTATAATAATTGCTTATACTAGTGCACTAATATGTTGTCCACTTGTGTATACAATTTGGTACAGATATCTACAGGCTTTCCTTATGCATTGGTATTTTTCCCAAAACGGGGCCCAGGTGTCCCAAAAGCTTTCCAAACATGTGCATATAAAAAACATGTGCATATCTTTCTGTCTAGGCATGTCAATCATCAGAAATCTTTATTTTTATTTTAAAACAGTTATTAATTAACCTACACATATTTTGTGTTTATGTGTATGAGGGTATTCTCTTACAAAGCGTGCCCAAAAGTGCCCAAATACCTCTCCGAAAAGGATTACTTACCCTAATTTTATCCAACCAATCTGCTTTACATTTAAAATATCACTGTACTTCAAAATTAGATTTACCAGAGCCCCATAAGCCAGCAGAATAGCAGGTTTATCTATAACAAAGCTTCAACATGACTTTTTACAGCAAAAGTAATTAATTATACATCACTTTATTTGGCAAACCTGTCTGTTACCACCTCCTATGACAGAGGTGTCAGGTGGGGGAGGGGTATCTTCACTGTCCTCCCTGAAAAAGACAGATTCAAGTACATTATTAAGTAGAATCACTAAAAAATGAGAACACTAATTATCTCAAAAGGACATATGGCAAGTATTACAATTAAGTGAAAAAAAAAAAAAATATATATATATATATACACACACACACACACACATATACATATATATATATATATACACGTATATACATTAAAAAATCTTACATCCGCAGTACGTCTGATATTAGCTCCAACATAATTAGCAATCGTAGCTAACTAGGATTTATGAATTAGTTTGTCGTCTTGCATGAACTAAATTACATTATTATAATACTGTAATGTCTTGACTGAACCGTGAAATAAAGTACTGAGAATGGATGTAGTTTCATGTGTGAATTCAACAACTAGCCCTTGTGTTGGTTGCTACACAAAAAAAACTGCGAATGAATGCTACAAAACAAACCCCTTTCCAGCCTGTGACAACATAGAAGCTAACTAGCGAACTTCTGCGAGAATCCATTTATCACCAAACTAAAAATACTCGACATAATAGAGCTCCATACTGGTGATGATTATGATGATAATAACAATAATAATAATAATAATTTGTATTATATGTTTTTAAAAACACTTACATGTCCAGGCACGGGTCCATGTCACAGAGTCATTGCTATGCCTGAGGACAGACTTCTTCACCTCCGGGACACTGCGGTGCAGCACCTCCAAAACCTGAGCAACCGTGAAATAAACGCTCTTCTTTCCACCGTTGCTTGCCATGTTCGCGTATAAATGTATAAAATAATCATAATCGTTTAAGCAGCAAAGACATATGACCAGCGCAATTACACCATACAGCAAACCACGTACGCGTAAAGAGAAAAGCTGGCCTATGACATACATACAGCTAACAAAAGCGCTACACATGGGTAAATATCATCTGGATAGGCTAAAAACGTACTTGTACAGCAATCCAGTCCATCCCTTCCAGGATAAGCTCAGTAAAAATGGCCACAGGCATAATCTGATCCTGTCTACAGCGTCATGTGGCCAAGTGCGCACAGCACGATTGCCCTATGGACTGTCGTTACGCCTGGATACAGCGCCGTTCCCATTCGCTAGAATATGACATATTTTACTTCGTTTAAAAGGGCAGGAAACCCCGTAGAAGATAATCTACGTGGTTTACGTTAGATCATCCCTGAAGCAGTCTAGTAATGTTTTTACGCAACGGTAGTAACGTAGTACAAACGCAAATGCGATGGGTACGCACCATGGAAATGGAGATTTTTCTGGAGAATGGATAAATGGATTACGAAAAAACGTTCAGTATTCTTCAGAAAACAGTTATAACTACATAACCAGGTATCAAATTTGTTTGATTAAACATGTTTATGAAGAGATCTTGTAGAAAATAAAATATATTGAAACAAAACCGGAAGAACATCGGTTGTATGCATAGTGAAGTGAGCACAGGGAAAAAACGCATAATGTTAATTTATACAACTTTTCAGTAACATACAATTGTTCCTAAATCGGATCTTTATTTTTTAGTGTGTAGAAACTGTACCAAGAGTTTTTGTGATATGCATTTTATTGCCTGTGACTGCGGCGAGGTGAAGGCTGTAAACAGTGGGTTGGGCTATTAGCACCCTGCTGCTTTATGGCCCTGCATTGTAACCTGAGAGCTGAGAAGCATATAAACGAATGTGTGACTGTGACTGTTTTTAACAATTTTGCCTCGAAAGTTCCGTGTTCTATTAACGTTTTAATTTAGAATTTCCAAGAAATATGAACACTATAAAAAAATTGGGACGGATACGTCCCACCACTAGGGGGCCAAAGCCCATAGAGTTAAAAAGCCCTTCTTGTTTTACCCTGTTCTTCACGTTTCGTGTCTCGTTTTCACGTTTTCCTGTTTGTCTCCCTCGTGGTGCAGGCTGGGCGTGTTTTCCCTCTTTGTTGTACTAATTCTCTCTTGCATTTCCTCCGCCTATCACATTCCTTTCCCTGCTTGTATTCCTGATGCTCTCTTCTCCGTTAATCACTTTCGCCTACATTCTCACGCTGCATGCATTCATTAACTAATTAACTCTCCTATATATTCCTCCGGTCTTCATTGTCTTGTGCCGGTTCGTTAAGTCTTGTTGAGGCCGAGTTCGCTAAGTCTTGTTAAGTTTTGTTTTTGGAAAAACTCTTGTCTTGTCTGGTCTCGTATCTTAGTCTTAGTCACACTTTGTCTTGCTTAAAGCTACAATCTAGTCTTGCTTCGCCTAGCCAACTAGCATTTCATAGTTTTTTTTGTGTCTTGCTGAAACTAATGTCTTGTTTTGCTCTGCTTGTCTGCCTGTCTGCAGCCACATCCTAGCTCCACGCCACGCATCCCTGTCTCCCGCATCCCGCTCCTCCTCTGCTACGCCAACCCAGGATTCAGCCACCATCCAGCCCCTTGCCTGCTCCTCACCCCCGTTCTGCCCCTGTTTATGCCATCCCAGGATCCAGTCCCTTCCCTAAGCTTCTCCCTATACTTCTGGAGTTTAGTACGAAGTAATAAATTATCTGGATTACTGGAGTCGTGCATTTGAGTCCAGTCCGTTCTCAGACCCTTAACATTCAGAACCTCATTTGTTAATACCCGCAACCACTGAGCTCAAAAAATAAAGGGAAATTTCCTTGTGGATAGACAGAATAGTAATTGTTCATGAGAAGCCCTCTCAGGCCTCTGTACACAGTAAAATGTCCAGTGTTAATTCAACTCTAACAGTGTACAGATGGGCCTGATCTGGCCAGAGTATGCTCATATGTACACTGCTAGAGTTGAATCAACACTGTTAAAATTGAATTAACACTGGACAGTTTGCTGTGAATTTACTGTGTAGCTAGCTACGGTGGTGCTTTCCACTGTGGAACTGGTGTAGTTTCTCAGGAAATTAACCAAGGTAGTCTGTTTTAATCATCCTAATAGCATAATTTCAATGCTTCACCTTTCCTTTCTGTAAGCATGAGTCAAGCTCAAGGATAGGCCGAACTCTAAGAGAAACCAAGGGTATCGTTTCCCTAAGAGCCACTGCCACGCCCACATTCCCTCACCGCCCAAAACAAACAGAATCATTAGTGCTGTACATAATCCTCCACAGCACCACTTTTTTTTTCTTTCTTATTTTTAAATTCATAACTGAAAACAAGGCAGGTATCCCTGGAGGATACAAGTGGCTTTACTTCACATTTTACTGTGCTAATTACTTTTTGCATGATTAATTGCTCAAATTAGAATTAGCAGAGGAAGAAAATGATTCTTGGCAAGGTGTGAGCATTAATTAGTCAGTGAACAAATGAAAACATCATTAATGTTAGGTTTAAAAAAAACAAATCTGTGCCAGTACACAGGAATTAAACATAATGATGATTATTATTTCTCCTGTAATGCATTTCAGCATGCTCCAGGGAAACAGCATAATAATGTGGGTGAAAGGTTACGCAGTTACACTCTCACACATATCCTCAGTAACAAATGCTCACATACATACTCTAAGTCACACAAATCCACATAGACTCTCACTCACAAATTCTGATATACAGTATACACCTGTACAGACACACACACACTCATAGAGTCACTCACACACATGCACACCATTAGACAATCACTCACTCTCTCACTGACAAATATACATACACACAAATGAAGATACACGCACACACACACACATGCACGCGCACACAAACACAGTTATAAACGTGCACACACTCACTGACATTTAAACACACACACACTACTACCATGGGTGAAGTTGTCAGGACACTTTCACCCGTTCTGATGAATTCTGGGAAACTCTTGGAATCCATCTAAGAGATATGTATGTGGAAATGCCTGACACTGTAGACTCTTGTTGTTGAAATAACAAGAATATCTTTTCATAAGCGTTGTGTGACTCATCTAACATTGTTGGAGGATACAGAGGAACGGAAAACTTGTCCTTGGTCTCTGTTTTACAAGCATTCGTCTCAAAGATTCCCACTTCAGTTGTCAGGTAGTCACAGCTTAATCATTAGGGCTGTTATACATGTACGTATTCCTCTTTTGTCAGCCACACAGCCATTACAAACATGAATTATGTGTCAAAGTAAAATTAATTTAAAGTTATCTGTCAAAGCTGAGAATTATTGCAACAGCAGTACTATTTCAATAGCCACTAATTACAAAGCTGATCATAGTTTCTTTTCTTTTTTTACCCAACGGTAAATATTCTGTTACACTGTGAGAGGGTGGAAAGAAATGTGGGCCTGTATCTATAAAGCATCTCACTGCTGGAGTGCTGCTATAGGATCAGGGTTGCAATTTGCCTCATAGTGGATAAGGTTAGGATATGGAGACAGGAAAACTGACCCTAGATCAGTGGTTCTGCTCTGAGATGCTTCGTGAATATAGGCTTTGATCTAGGATCAGTTTCACCTTTTAGCGCATAGTGGATAAGTATTGGATGCCAGCAGCCACCATGCAAACTGTTCCTGCTGATTGGCTGAAGCTAAGCAGGCGTGGGCTTAGTTAGTACTTAGATGGGAGACCTCCTGGGAAAACTTAGTTTTCTGCTGGAAGAGGTGTTGGTGGGCCAGTAGGGGGCAATCTTCCTTCTGGTCAAATAAACCACAATGCCCCAGTGAAGTTATGGTGACACTGTGCTGTAGGAGATGCTGTCCTTCGGATGAGACGTTAAACCGAGGTCCTGATCATTAAAGATCCCATGACACTTATCGCAAAGAGTAGGGGTTTCCCCAGTGTCCTGGCCTAACCTGGCTCTTTCAATCTGCTACTAATCATCCCCCAGTTTAACTGGCTAAAAATGGTTCTCTCTCTCTCCACCTCAGCTGATGTGTGGTGAGCATTCTGGTGCAAAATGGCTGCCGTTTCATCACTGAGGTGGGTGCTACACATTGGTGGTGGTTGAGGAAAGTTTCCCCCTCATCATTGTAAAGTGCTTTGAGAGTGAGAAAGGCGCTATATAAATTCCAGGCATTATTATTATTAGGATAGACAAGGGAAACTGATCCTAGATCACTGCTCCTACTCAGAGACGCTTTATGAATATGGTGCCTGTGTTTTGTAGCCTTTAGAGTGCTGGTGGTATTTGATTATTGGATTCAACCCATCTCTAAAAAAACAGTAACTCAAAATACTCAGAATGTGTATAAACACAAATATACACCCTCTCCCAGCACTCAAAAAAAAATTGTTGGACAGTGGTTGCACGCAGTATTAAGTACACTCAACAAATAAATTGTTGGATTTACTTTAGAATTTTCATTGGAATTACTTAATAAAATTATGTACAGTGGCTGCACAAAATATTATTAAACAGTTGAAGTCACATATATTTAATTATGTGCAACCACTGTCCAATGACTTATTTTTTTGAGTGAGTGCAGTTTCTACTACTGTCACTTTGAACTAACCACAGTTTCTCTGTGTATATTTGGTTGGATGGATATGTCTGAATATAATTTTATCAAATATAAAATAAACAGTAAATCGATTAAGAAGTGACAAAAAGTGTAGAATCAAGACAAGGAAGCAAAAGTGATTCACAGCCCGCTTGGTGAGGATGTCCCATTATCTGACTGAAAGTCCGTGAGCCATCGCCCACTGGTAGGGGAGAAATCTAAAAAGAAAATTTTTTTAAATGCCCAATCTTGTTTAAGACACGTGATGCATTCCAGCTCTGAGCTTGAGTGTTTTTCATAAAATATTGCAAATTTATGAGAATTTCTCAGGCAGGAACCATACAGAGGAGAAATAACGTCCACTTCTAATTTGATATCTTATTACCATAAGCTCGGCGCAATGCATGCATAGCAAATTGTTGTTCTTCCACTGCTCAGACATATGGTAGGTGCTGGATTCCCTTCAAACTGGGCTCAATTTGCATGATACAGTGTGAGTGTGAGGGATTGGGGGATTATACTGGAAAAGGCACTTCCATTCTCAGCCTATTGTGCTAAAGAGAGGTATCGCGTTTGTACAGATGGCAGGAAAATGTGAGTCTATTGCGGCGCAGAGCCCAACGCGCGCAGCGAAATGGAAACATCAAAGACGGGCAATTTTCACATTTTCGCCCTTTCACACCAGACAGAAAATTCCCTGAAAAGGCTGGGCTGTTATTTTAAAGGGAAGAGTATTTACCACGTCTTGAGCAGTTTTTTTTTTCTTCTTACATTTTTAATGACTTGTCGAAGGCTATTATGTTGTGTTAGTTCCCTGGCAATGTGCTGTGGTTATTATGGCATTAATGGCATGGCTGGAATAAGTGCCTTTCAGTTGAGCTTCCTGACAACATGGCAAGTAGTAATGCCAGTCAACATTAAATGCTTTACCTGCGGTTTTTACTACATGCAAAAATGTACTTATTTCTATAGTAAGGAATTAAACCCTCCATGCAAATAGACAGCACACGCCTGATGTGAAAGTCAACTTGGTGAAAAATGAGGTACTAGGAGTGATTCTTACGCAAAAATTATGACTAAATTGTGCAATCATATCAGGAGACTTCATGTGGTTAATAACTGCATGATCTGAATCGCTTGGTTGATGACACATTGAAGATGACACATGTTGATGTTTTTCAGTATTTGAACCAACTCCAGTGATCAATGAGAAATAATTAGTCATGGAGGCTAAGACTTTTTATCATTGACAGAATCTGTAACTCGTTCTTTTCTGTCAATGTGTCTGCCAACATTCAGAGACTCCATGATAATGTAGCCTACACTGTAAAATGTTACCAACAGTATAATGTGTCCAAGATGGATCAAATGTACTCTATCGGAGTAAAATCTGCTCTACAAATAACATTTTACTGTGTATAATAAAAGAATATTATATTTGGTTGGGTCATCTTTAACCATGTTTACAATTAGCACTTTATATATTTCAAATTATGCAGATTTACAAACACAACACACACACACACAGATGCACGAATGAACAAATTATGTAAATTTACATATCTGTATTTTTCAATATTTCATTTAATAAATTCAGCTTAAAAATGATCATAATATAGTGCTATGGAGCTCAATAACTGACAAAAGTATTTGAATTTGAATTTAGTATATTTTAATTATATACGTGTGACGTATTTTCAGAAACTTGAATTTTTTTGTGCTGTATTTCATAAATTTGCATTTAAACAAAGATTGAAATTCAGATTTTCAAAATTAAGATCCATAAATACAAATCTCTCTGATTCAAATTTCTGTAATTCAGATTTTCAAAATTCAGATCCATAAATACAAATCTCTCTGATTCAAATTTCTGAAATTCAGATTTTCAAAATTTATATCCATAAATACAAATCTCTTGGATTCAAATTTCTGAAATTCAGATTTTCAAAATTCAGATCCATAAATACAAATCTCTGATTCACATTTCTGAAATTCAGGTTTTAAAAATTCAGATCCATAAATACAAAGCTCTCTAATTCAAAGTTATAAAATTCAGATTGAAATTCGGATTTTATGTTAACTAGGCCAAAGGTGAAGCATCCGGGCTTCCCAGGAAAAGTAGAAGCGTTCGGAACTGTTGAACTCGCATTTAGCCAATCACAGAGCTGCTAGACTTCAGCTAGCGGTGGCAAGTGCAGCAACGCTGTTATTCACGCCGTGGTGCAGATGACAAGCCGTAACGTTAACGAGGTAGGCTAATTATATAGTTATATAGCCTACGTTAGTTATATACAGGGTTGATAAACACTCAAAGTGCTGTATTGCTACTAGTGTGATATATTTTGCGTTAGCTAATAGTGGTCGAATTGTAAAATGTTTTCCGCAGGCAGGTACATCCAATCTTGCCGTTCCTTTTCATTTATTTCAAAAAATATATTAATTTCACCGTAGCCTATGTAGCCTATGTAATATATCACGTTTAGCCTAAACAAAAATGTCAGTAATATTATGCTTACCTGCAAAACTATAATGTTTTAGCTTATTTTTTCCATGAATAAACGTGGCTTTTTTTCGTCCTAAAGAATGGGTGTTGTTATGGATTAAAGCGCTTTATAATAAATGAAAAGGAACGGAAGATCGGATGTAGCTACCTGCCTGCGGAAAACATTTTACAGTTCGACCACTGTACCTAACCATTGACAGCAAGCTAACATAAGCCTGGTGTAGGTAGGCTAGAGAACATTAGCTAACGCAAAATACTCACACTAGTAGCAATACAGCGCTTTGAGTGTTTATCAACCCTGTATATAACTAACGTATCTATATAACTATATACTTACCTGGTCCGTGTAACATTTATCAATTTGATTTCCTGATGCATCTCAAATTGAAAAATTGACAATTGGATTCAATATTTCAATTTCCATTTTCTTATCCCTGAAATAAAAGGAAAATGAACCATTCAAACTCGTTTTTCTAATTTTTTGATTTACCGTTTGTCTTTTGAAAGTTGAAAATTGCATTATTGGCGTGGGTGGGTAAACCGGGGTAGTTTCTAATATCAACGATCAATGGACGGACTCAACCATGAATGTAGGGGAGCGATAACAAAGACTTCTTTCTTATTAGTCGCTGGCTTAGCCTTTTACCTTGACGTTCACTGTGCAGGATAAGTGCCAAAAATAAGACTACTGAGAGGAGCATATCTTACTCGAAGCTGGCAAATGATCTAGCAGCTGATAAGCCGGTGGTGATAAATGACAAGCCCTCTATTGATTCGCCGAGGCTGGTAGCTCATGTGCCTGGCTTAGCAACCCACTGGATTTGCATTTTGCAACTGACCTGGCTGGTCACTGGCATTCCTAGGCTGGTCACTCGCGTACCTAGCATGGCCACCCACTGGATTGACGATTTATTTGTGTTTTACAATTTCTGAATTAGGCTAATTTAACATCTCTCTTGCAGCAGTTTGAGTCTGCAGCTATCCACGAGGCAACAGTCCTGGTTCAATTCAAGCGAAGGACTTAGGAAATCATTAACCTCATTAACTTTGGCCCACCAGAAGCAATTTTCACCTATTTGCTAGGCTACTTGTCTTATTTAGCCCAAGTGTCATATCTCAAAAACGATTTACTGCAGCACATCCATGTTTTAAACTTCAAATTGAAGAAGAGGCCATTTGCAGCAGAATAAATTTGTCACAATAAGCCTATATGTAGCCTAGGCATAAAAATACGTAGCCTATGTGTGTAGGCTATAGGCTCTATAACATTTGAATAGGCCTACGTTAAAAGGTAGGCTATGTTTTTACATCCACAGCAATGTAGGCTATTACAGCCACACGTGCGGTGGTCACTGTGGAAATGTCAACTTCATTGGACACTGGTGGACTCAGGGGGTGGGGGCAGGGGGGGCGACTGCCCCCCCCCCCCCCCCCCCCCCGGTTGAAAACGTCGCGCTTAAGTGCCCTCTTGAGTGGCGAAAACGAGAATATGTGCCCTATTGGCTGCCCTTCACATAGGAAAACATAGCAAGAAAATACAATAACATGTCTTAATGAGTGCTCTATTAGTGGATAAAATGTGATGCAGTGCCCTATTGGTGCCCTTCCAATTGTCTAAACTTGACAATCCCTATGGATGCCCTTCCAAAGGTACACAGTGCCGTGATAAAGTGCCCTCTATGCTGCCACTACATAACAGTGTCCCAAAGGGTGCCCTTTCTGGATTGCCTACATAATGTTAATCAAGGACGAAGACTATTTCAGCACACATAACGCATCATAGCGATGCTTTTTGGGCGCTGATGGGGCCCCATGTCGTGCAGTAGGTGCCCTTTTTTTCTTTTCGCCCCTGCCCTTCAAACAGCCTGAGTCCGCCACTGTCATTGGACATTGGCGAACTATAACCGAAAGTTTGTTTATAGCCTACAACTTTTAAATAATATCAGGTAGGCCTAGCCTATTATTGTTCCTATATGGGAAAATGATTTTTGATGTAGACTAGAAACGGTGGGTTTTATGCACTTTATTGTCTGTGGCTGTGCCAAGATGAAGGTAACAGAACTTTTGGGGTTTAACCTGTAATTTATAATTTCAGAGAAATATGAATAGGCCTACTGTAATTGGGATGTCGACGACTACCACTAGGGGGCCACCGTGGATAAGAGATCCACAACTGGCTTGTCAAAGTAAAATATTTAGCCTACCTATATGTCATTTTACCCCATTAAAAATAAAAACCATAGCTCCTAATTGATTAATTACAGTCCACTGGTTTTATTGCCACGTTAAAAATCTGTTTAAATATTTGAATGATGAAGCAAAACCGATCGAGCATTAAACTTTATGATATCTAGGTAGCCCAGTGGAATTCCTGCTTAGGCTATACCCTGCGATCTCGGTCGGAATCCAACATGGGGCAGAACTATTTAACTTTTGTACAGGAACAATCCTACTAATCAGTGCTGAGAATGTAGGCAGTAGCCTTTTAGACATTGTGTCATTGGATGAGATTTATCCAATTCATCTACTGCTGTAGGCTAGCCTATACATTTGGGCTAAACATGCTGTTAGTGTTGCTATTGACTGACATCTGCACAATTACTCGCATAGCCTATGGTTTATTTACTTTTTTTTAGACAAATGTTTTGTGAGTTGGTTGGTGTTTTTTAAAAAATTGTGTTTGTACATGAGTGACCAGCCTAGGAATGCCAGTGACCAGCCAAGTCAGTTGCAAATCCAGTGGGTTGCTATTAAGCCAGGCACATGAGTTACCTTGGCGAATCAATTTGAGATAGCCTATATGCATCAGGTAATCCAATTGAAAAACGTTACATGGACCAGGTAAGTATATAGTTATATATATATATACAGTTAGCTATATACAGGGTTGATAAACACTCAAAACGCTGTATTCTACTAGTGTGACTATTTTGCGTTAGCTAATGTTCTCTACCTACGCCAGCCTTGGCTACGTTTGCTTGCTGTCAATGGTTAGCTACAGTGGTCGAATTGTAAAATGTTTTCCGCAGGTAGGTAGCTACATCCGATCTTTAGCTAACGCAAAATATATCACACTAGTAGCAATACAGCGCTTTGAGTGTTTATCAACCCTGTATATAACTAATGTAGGCTATATAACTATATAATTACCTCGTTAACGTTACGGCTCGTCATCTGCACCACGGCGTGAATAACAGCGTTGCTGCACTTGCCGCCGCTAGCTGAAGTCTAGCAGCTCTGTGATTGGCTAAATGCGAGTTCGACAGTTCCGAACGCTTCTACTTTTCCTGGGAAGCCCGGATGCTTCAGCTTTGGCCTAGTTACCATAAAATCTGAATTTCAATCTGAATTTTAGAACTTTGAATTAGAGAGCTTTGTATTTATGGATCTGAATTTTTAAAACCTGAATTTCAGAAATGTGAATCAGCGATTTGTATTTATGGATCTGAATTTTTAAAATCTGAATTTCAGAAATTTGAATCAGAGATTTGTATTTATGGATCTGAATTTTTAAAACCTGAATTTCAGAAATGTGAATCAGAGATTTGTATTTATGGATCTGAATTTTTAAAATCTGAATTTCAGAAATTTGAATCAGAGAGATTTGTATTTATGGATCTGAATTTTTAAAATCTGAATTTCAATCTTTGTTTAAATGCAAATTTATGAAATACAGCACAAAAAAATTCAAGTTTATGAAAAGTCACACGTATATAATTCAAATATACTAAATTCAAATACTTTTGTCAGTTATTGAGCTCCATAGTGCCTTTCATCACACATCAGAATCATGAAGCATATCACTGTGAAGGGAGGAGAAGCACACCTCAGCCCCCACCTGGGTCAAGCATGGCAGCCATTTTGTGCCAGAACGCTCAGCACACATCAGTTGAGGCGGAGATTGAGAAATGCATTAACCCAGCTATACTGTCATTCTTTGCCAAATGGCCTTTAATTACAATATGAGCACTCCACTAGGGACTGAGCCTGCAACCCCATGGTTAAACAGTCAAAGCCGATATACATTATAGCAGAATCTACATTATAGCAGAATCTACATACATTCTGATTAGGCTGCGGAATTGGAAAAAATCCCTAAAAAGAAAAAAAAATTATAATGTACATGAACTGAGGTATGTATGTGAATAAATAAAAATTAGATGGCCACATAAATAATTGTCTGTAATAGCCTATCTAAATGATGAAAATTAATAATGTAAAATGAAAAATTACGGGAGGAGTTACTTGGAAATAAGATTAAGCCCTGTGTGCTATTTTTATCTGCTTAATTCATTAACAGTCATTTGAAGGTGCATTTATTTATTTGGAGTCTAGCAATTAACATATTATCTGTAGGCATTCTTGACTACCTAATTTGGACCATCCATTTTGTGCACATTACATTAGAATGGAGATTGACTTTAAAATGGACACACTGTAAGATATTTTTTAAATTATGAATTAAATTAACTCCTGAAGGACGTGTAATGTACCGGAAGTACTGCTAAAAACGTTTCCCATGTTTGCTATAGTCGAGCTTGGACTGCTGGTATCAGCGTGTATGATGTCTTGTGATTGGAGTGTGGCGTAATGAACCCCACAGTGTGTAGTTACTACAACCAATCAAATAACTTTGCTCTTCTTGGTAAAACACTGCACGTCAGACGCCCAGTTTACAGATGCAGAGTACCTTCCTGGCTGCATGACGGGAGGAGACCTGGAAGGGTGTGACATGGCAGCTTGTCACCGCTGCATCAGATCATGCAGGCTGGCAGCCTCCCACCGGGAGGGCCCAGTTTAAATCAAGTGAAAACTCCGCCAAGCCGCTACGTCACCTACCGACCAGGAGCCCCTAATGGAGTGCGTCCAAGGTGATTCGTTAAATTCCTTGAGTTGCTGGTAGTATGTGATAGCTCCACCCATTTGTATACCTGCAGTCCTACATAAAAGAAAATGCGCGCAGACATTACAACTGAGGTAAAATGACACCAAAATCCCATCGAATGCTTCTGATAAACACTAGCACCCATTTCAAATTTAACAACAAAAGGTTTGTCTTTCTCTTTGAGCCTCATTTTGTGAGGGGAGTGGCTGGGTCGGAGGACCAAGCGCGACCGTCAGGGATTCTAAAAGTGTAGGTACTAACCCCTACACCACTAAAGCAGACAGATCTGCACTGGAAAGGGTAAAAATAAACAGTGGGAAACAAAACCTCCCGGTGTAAGCCAAAAATAAAGCAACCCCAAACGAGGGCGAACTCGAGTATAGCGAGTAATCAATAACAAAAGAATCTCACACTCTTTATCGAGTAAACAAATAACAAAAGAACCTCACGCTCCTTAACAAGGAACGAATACAGGAGGTCAGAAAAAACAAACAAAAGAAACACCCTGAAGAAACGGGCGAGAGAAGGGAAAGAAACTAGAGCCTGTTACCTACAGCTCTAAGTGAGAGCGAGCTGAACAAAAAGGCAACAGGTAGGAGAGTATAATGGATGAAGATAGAAAGGAAAGAAAAAACCTAAATAAATCTTTCTTCTAACTCTAATTGGACTTGCTGCGTTTCCTATTCGTGCGAACCAGAATAGCAGCGAGCGAATCTTATAGCTTCACCGACCTCCTTGTCAATATAGCAACGACAACATGGAAGCGTCGAAAATGCGGAAGTCCTGGCTATTTATAACCGGCAGGAAATCCAAAACAGGTGAAAGAAATAATTGCCGGGCGAGATTCAAACAACGAAACGGAGGCGGAAAAAATCAAGATAGAGCGTTCAAATGACGCCAAAAGAAAAACCGAACGCAGAAACAACAGCGGCTGCCAGAAACCATGACACATTTTTACCAGAGTTTGTAAAATAAGAAGAAAAAAGTAAAAAAAGAAGTAAAAAAGAAGAAAATATCAATTACGATTGTTGCATACAATTAAGGCAAAGCACAGTGTGGATATATTGAACCAGGGCCTGAAATCTATACTGGTGTTAAACTGAAGAGTCATGGAAATTGGAGCTGTGCTTGTTCCATCAGGACTATGAGATATGGCAGTTATATTGTAGGCTCCCTTCATCCAGCCAGGCCTGGTAGACAAAGCCAATGTCTCACACATACCGCCTGACGTTTATCGATTCTGAAGTCGCGTCACAGAAGAGGCTGTTTTAATCTGCAGTGGATATCAACACAGTCCACACAGGCACAACCTATTGAGCAGATAAAGGTCAAATTTTGAGAAAACTTGAGACTTTTCTGCTTATTACCGCCACTATATTCTAACCACAATAAAAAATAATACACTCAGTGTATCAATATGTGATAGCTTGGTGGTTTTGTACAGACCACAATTCAGATGAAAGGTAGGCCACATTTTTCTAATTCTAAGGAATATGTGTTCTCTATTGCATTTCTGTGCCTCCCTATAAAGCAAATCTTTAGGATACAAAACTGCCTGACCATGTAGGCATAGGCCTAGCTTTTATTTCTTTGAGTGTCAAAACTTAACTTTAATGAATCTTTCTGAAGCAGAGGCTTGACAAAACCCTTTAAGGTGTAAGATCACAAATATGTGATTAGAATGTTCTTAACTGAACATTCTAATGCTGATCTGGTAATTGAAAGCAATGAAATTCTAGAACACTGACTTATAATTTTGAAAAAGCATTCCAAAAGACCTACTCATCAAAGGGTTAAAAAATGCTTTCTATGAGACTCAAATATCTTTCAGTGATCATTCCAAAACACACAATAAACTGGCTTATCAGTCACAGTGACTGTGAAAGAAAGATTAAAAGTTGTTTCTTTTTGCTTAAAACAAGTGAGCATTTAAATTTTTAGCTATAGCAGTATTCTGAAGGGGGATCTTTCATTTAGCCAAATGAATATAATTGTAGTAAACCTACACACATTGTACGAGTGGTGATTATTCCAGCCTATTGAACTTGAAAATATCCTTTGGGGGGAAAAGGTGCCTGTTGTTTTTTTCCCGTCCTTCTGTATGTTCTCTTGAATGGCCGGGCTTTTGTGCTCCGGGAGAATGCAGCATTTCTCATGAAACTGATGTCCGCGGACTAGCTTTGTTTTTTCGCGGTGCAGTTTTGTTTGGGCTTTGATTGCTGTCCGCTCTTCTAAATCCAGGTGTGAGAAGTGCACAGGTGGGTAAAACCTGCACAGAACGCAACAGTGGGGGCTGCTGGGTGGCTCATTCAGTTTAGGCACCTCACACGGACTATGCCAGTGCCGACTGTGGCCGACTGTAGCTCCATAGGGTGATGCAAAATCACCCAGGGTGTTGGCCAGTTCAGTTGCATTCCATAGCTTTCTAGTGAATGGTCAATTGGGCGCTTGTGGGTTTAGCCGTGGTTTGGAGTGTCAAAAGAAGCAGCTGATGATGCCACAGGTCGATTGCATCGTGCCTTCGCATTAGGCACTAGCAAATGTAAAGGGACGTGACGTGTGAGGTGGGAGGAGCCAAACGCAGCAAGGGGATTCTTTAAGCCCTAAGGCCACTAAGGCAGGAAACCCCGCAGTTAAGGGAGGAGACAAGACAAGAACACACGTACCAAAACTACAAACCGGCTCACTGTCACACACTAATGAGTAGAAGCACAAACGCCAAGTTTTCAGCAAGAAAACCAAATAAGGCCAATGGAACAGAGCACAAGGTTCCCATACTTCTACAAGCAAAGTGACAGAAGAAAGAGCCAGAAACAACAAACGCCCTGTCTCAGCAACGAGACGCATAAGAACAGGCGAGTAGCATAAAAGGTACACATAAAACACACACAACCAACAAACACTGAAAGCGAATAGGAATTAGTATACCAAGGGGCGAAAGGAACGGGGATCTAAAGTTCCAAGGCTACTATCGAGGGTTAGCAGTAAAACGCAAACATGTCCATAGCATCGTCCAAGCTCCATATAAGGAGGGACACACCCGGAGAACGAACAGAACTACAGTTCCGAACAAAATCGTCCCACAGGTAAAAAGGGCGAACAGGACAGCTGCAACAAAAGACCAATGCAACCTTAATAGAAAATAGCACGCACTGCCTCTCAATAACGGGAAATGAAACGAGGTGGAGGAACAGAGATAACGTTCCATGATTACTTTCATAAACGCGCAATTAAACACAAACATGTCCATAGCATCGTCCAAGCTCCATATAAGGAGGGACACACCCGGAGAACGAACAGAACTACAGTTCCGAACAAAATCGTCCCGCAGGTGAAAAGGATGAACAGGAACAGCTGTAACAAAAGACCAACGCAAACTTAATCGAAAATAACCGACCTGCCTCAAAGAATAATTAAAACCCTAAAGTCAGTATGATACAAACACCCTGTCTCTTAGTAAAGGGCAATAGATCTAGGCAGAATGACAAACAAAGGACAGACCAGAAAGCGGAGACTGAAATGAGCACACAAAACAGGAATTCAACCTGAAAGCTCAAAGCACAAAGGCAAGTACCGCAAAACTCCAATGAAAGCACAACGGAGCAAAACGGTCTCCTTAAAACCTAGATCTAATCATACGATTAAAACTTTAAAAGGGCAAAATAAACCGCACACAAAACAGCACAAATAATACCAGAAAATACACCACAGTACAAACAATCAACAATTAATATCGAAGCCCAGAACAAAAGGAACATGGGCTTAAATAGCTCACCGGCATTACATCCCAGCTGTGAACGCTGATTAACTTACTCTGTGAAAAGAAGGGACGGAGCCAAAACTCCACCAACGGAGCAGCGCCCACGTGTGGCGACCGAGGAACACGACCGCAAGGGTCATAAACCATGACAGCAAAGGGTTTTCTCAAGACTTTCCGTATTTCCCAGATGTAGATCAAGATCAAATTGCCTAAATCTCGATTGCAGCGTGCTCTCAAACTCGTTAGTATAGCCCTGTGCTAATGAATATTAATTTATATTTATTGAATTAGGCTAAATATAGGCCTAAATATAGGTATATGACACGTGTTTGTGTTGGAATTTGTACGGCTTTCATATGCAGCCTGCGCCCTAATCGGCCAGAAATTCTACGTCGCTGTATGGATCTACCGGCCACAGTCGGCACTGGCATGGTCCAGATTCAATCCGAGGCCGTGAGTCTTATCCACGCAGCGCAGCAAATCCAAATTCCAAATTAGGGTGGGAATTGGACATGGTCAGCCCCACATTGGGAGCCAAATTTATAATAAGTAAGTAAATAAATAAATAAAAATAATGTGAATTGCAGAAATGTAAGCCAGCCCCCTTTAATATAATTTGCAACCCAGTTCAGAAGCAATTAGAAGGAATACTCTCCTGTAATAGGCACACGAGTTGGATATAAGATATTCCCATTAACACCCATTACTACTACTATATAATACTAATACTAAACTACTAATAGAGGGGGAAAACGCAAAGGTCTGGATACAACCTAACTATATGAATGCCCATCCATAAATGTCATGCAAGTACTTGGTTCATACGTCTATCCAAAGGCCAGATATTATATACATAGAACTGTATAGAGGAAGGGTTGCTGACTTAGGCCTACATTTGCACAACATCTATCCTTAACATGGATTTTCAAATAAATGCCATGGTTACTTTGTTTCTTTGCCGACAGAGTTTGCATTGGAGTTCATTTTGCTGATTGCTGAACTCGGCAAGCTGTGTTGGCAGAGAAAAAAGTAATATAATACGTATAATTTGACTCAGAGTTTAGGATAAATGTGGATTAAATCTAGGCCAAAGTCATCCCTTGTTTTACCTCTGCAAGATAATCTTTAAAAAATAAGTAACTGACCTTTGGACACATGGAGCAAGCAAGCGTCATGAACCTTCCTTTGAAGGTTCAAATTCAAATTCACTTCTGTTGATTTTGATTCAATTCGGTTCAAGCTTGCATTTAAAAATGTATTCCTACATGATCATGAAGAGAAATTCCCTCAACTGTGAGAATTTTAATAATCTAATGCACAAGAAATGGACATTGTCTTTGTTCTGTTTGAAATGAACAAGGTTTTTTGTTTTGTTTGTTCTTGATCCTGTGAAACAGAACCTGAACTGCACCTCATGTTGTGTGAAGAGGTTCCTGTGAAGAAGTTCTGGATGCCAGCCACTGAAGCTGGTTAAGGAACTGGACTCAAAACCCAATTCCTGAAGGGGTCTGGTCCCATGCGATGTGTTGCTGGGCTACCTATGTATGAGATGCTAATCCTGATCTACAATGAAAAATATAACCTATGGTTTTGTACAGCTGTCTTCCTTCCCTCTGCAGTTGGCCAAGTGTGCTTCTCAAGTTTCCGCCATGCCACCCACACCCTGACAACAGGGGTACCGCAAGTTAGGCACAGGAATGTCTCGATGACATATTTATCCCCCTGCAGTCTGTACAGTACCACAAACCAGGGCAAAACAGAGAACTGAACTTTATAAAGCCCAAATGTGGGAGGTTTATTGATGGTGTGTGTGTGTGTGTGTGTGTGTGTGTGTGTGTGTGTGTGGTGTGTGTGTGTGTTTGTGTATGTGTTCGGCTTGGCGCGGTGTTACTATTTTGGTGTTACTACTACTTTGAAGTTTTAATCACAAAGTAGATTTAAGAAGAAAATATACAACACTGCCATGTTAGCTTTCAGCACAACCTGCATTAAAGTATATCTAACTACTCCTGTGGTTCAAGATTGTTTCAATTACAAAGTTTATGCAGATGTGCAGATCATTGCCATGGATATTCTTGGAGTGTGAGTGCGAACAGTGAAGAGTGCATCTATCCACAATTTTAAATAATGTTGATAAAGTTTTGCGATACTAATAAAAATAATTTTATTTCTCGTCTAATAACCTAACTGGTCTGGCTATATCTGATGATACTGAAGATTATGTGAATGTAAAATAATGTGCTTGTGTTCATTAAATAGCTCTGCAAATAAAATAAAATAAAAAATAAATTAAAGTACATTTGCAGAGCTATTTAATGAACATAAGCACATTATTTTAGTGGAGATAACTACGCCGGTGTAGGCTCGTGCACCGTATGCGCTGACTGAGCCCAACCTGTGCTGACACTCAAACCTGTGCCAAGATACCAACCTGTGCTGACACTCAAACCTGTGCCAAGATACCAACCAGTGCTGACACTCAAACCTGTGCCAAGATACCAACCAGTGCTGACACTCAAACCTGTGACCGATGCTCGACCTGCGCCTGTGCTCATGGTAAGTACTTTTACTGACCAAACATCTAGGAAGTCCAGGTAAATTCACACACATGAATAAATGCAGCCCTAGTTATATATATATATATATATATATATATATATATATATATATATATATATAATTAACTCATGAATAATTGGTCTATTGGTCAGTTTCAATTGGAAAAATAGTGGACTTGTAGAATATTCCACTAGGGTACTAGTATATGCTACTAGGCACTGATAGTAGACTAGAGGCTGTGTAGAATATTCTGCAAGTCCTTTAAACACATCTGAAAGTACAGGCTGTCATTGAGGGAACCCAATTCTGACAGTAGAGCAGTAATTATGAGGTAGGAAATGGCAGGGATTCCCCCCTCAGCAAGACAAAAGTGTGTGTGTGTGTGTGTGTGCGTGTGTGTGCCTATGTGCATGTGTGTGGGTGTGTATGTGTGTGTGCATGCATGTGTTGGTGCGTGTACGCGTGAGTGAGTGAGTTGTTTAGTTAGTTGTTTAGTTTAGTATACTTTATTGGGATGGCAGGTATGCCATCCGCCAAGTTACGGCTTGGTGGGGCATGCCCCATACCTATACAGCACCGAGAGTTTGGCACTTTTCAGGGTTTCCTACAGAAGTAACCACAATGACCATAGACTCTCAGCCCTTAAAAACATGAACTTCTGTATGTTCTGACCTCATGTAACCACACAGCATTCAGATACAACTTCAACATCCACACAATAAAGCCCCAAACTTGGGTTATTTTGCCGTTTTTCTCCTTCCTCTTCCGCTTCTTCTTCTTCTTCCCATTTTCCTGCCAAACTGCCTGCCTCCGTCGCGATGTTATCCAATGGGGAGAATTATTATTTGAGGGTATGGTCCATATACCTGCTCATCAAGCTTATTGTCCAATAAAAACACTTCATACTAATGTTTTTTAATGTTAATATAGCTAATGGCTGCATGCTTTCCAAGAAGCTACTGTGGCTTAGTGGTTAAAACTGCAGTCTCTCACACAGTGGATTGTGGGTTTGAGCCCAGCAGGGCACATGTGTATTTTCCACAAAAACAATGTGCAACTGTTAAGTACTTTTCATTTCTTAGACTGTTATTATTTTCACATTGACACATTAACATATTTTTATTGCACAGGCAAAAGAGGTTTACAATATTAACTGTTCAATGTTTCACTTGTATTTCACTTGTACTATATCACACCCTCCCCAAACCTCCCCAGACGCTCGCTTTTGTCTGGTTTGGGGAGGGTGTTACTCTCTGCTCTTGCGGTCATGACTGACTGACTGTGGAAACCCCTTGCCTCGGCCAACATTTCTTTATTCATTCATTTCTTCACTTCAGCTCTGTTCACTTTATGCTTTTCACACATAACACAAGGTCACCATAAAATTAACTACTAGGAAAATTAAGAATTTACGATAATAGCCTACATTAAGAATTGAGGATAGCCTCTTTTAAGATGCAAGCCTTTAAGCAATCGGATTTATAAACCGCCAATTCCGCAAACATCTGATTCATGGTTAGTCACTTATAAATAAATAGATAGCCTCCGAATGTGGGTCTAGTCTACGCTACTCTGCTGATAATGTAGCTTACTGCAAACACTTTTAATTATTATAATAATAATAATAAGAAGAAGAATAATCTCTGGTATGTACTTTCTTAGTAGTATCTACTGTTTTCTTTCTGGCTAAGATTCCTGGGAAATATGCATTGTCCAATTAAGCTTGTTCGCCAACGTTACTTCCTGCTTCTCGTCAGGAAGCAGAAACAAGCTAGGGTACTACGAAGCGAATCAACATGCATTATAGCCTACATTCATTGCACTACAGAAAACTAAACTAAACCTAGCTGTCCGGTACCAAAACATTTCCCGCAGGTAACGTTCTACACTACCGGAAAAAAAACTCTGCTGTGCAGAAACTCACTAGCTCGCTCGCTAGCTCGTAGCCCACACATGGAAGGTTGGAGTTACGCATCCGGCAATCCAGTGTTGAATAGCCTAACTGCTGTGCTTATGAACTCACTAGCTCGCTCACTAGCTCGTAGCCCACACATGGAAGGTTGGAGTTACGCATCCGGCAATCCAGTGTTGAATAGCCTAACGTTAAATGTATTTCATAGAATACTAATAGCCCTATTTTAAAACTGTATTTCCATATTTTACTGATGCAAACTATTTAGGCTGTACTAGCTATTTAGGCTGTATGTCTTTCAGCTAGAATGTGTTTGCGTCTAGCCCGTTGTGCATGTATGTCTCCATGGAGACTTGGTTCATTAATGTACATGCTTCTTCATGATCCATAGCTCAGGTGGCGCTGTTCATTGTATTTCATTACACATTAAATACTGCTTATCTACAAACTCTTTTAATGTAACTGTGTGTTGTCTGTAATAGGATAACTGTTCTCATTCTTGTCAATAGAGGGCGTTATGGTTAAGTGAATGTCTTAATACATTTCTTTGGAACGCATGTCTCTCTCCGTGTTTTTCTTCATGCATTATTCATTATTAGTTAGCTATAGAAAATAAGTTACTTACGCATAGCCTACATAGCGCTGTCCATAAGTTCTTAATTCCAACTTGCAAAAACTAGGCCTGCCTTTAAAAGTCTTGATATCAAAATGTGGCCAAGTTACAACTAACAATATTGCCTATCGTAGCTCACACTGAATAAACTAGCTCTATTCCAAAGCAATGCTATCCAAACTTTCCTAAATTATTTAATGCAACTTGGCCCTGTGTTTCTTCATCTTAACATCTCAAGAGAATGTGGTCAATGAAACTGTATGTGCCACATCAAACTGCAAAATGAAAATAATTTATAGTGGAAATACTCTGATTACTACACTGTAGGGCATGTTTGAACAATTGTCTGCATCCACTGCTTTGGGTCTATTAAAAGCACAGAATTAATAAAATGTTTTAGAATTATTATTATTATGTATTTATTTATTTATTTGGATTTCTATCAAAACCTGTGTGGTCCTACAGAGCATAGATATCCTTGTGTTCACAAAATTCTGTTTGCAAATATCATAAATACTATTATGTTAAGAAAATTGGTACTATTACTTATTTGCCACCATCTGACCCACAAACATGTCTGGATACTTTTGTAAAAATGCTTTATGTACACTATTTTCTAGGTAAAAATATTACTCATTTTTATCTGCATTTATTTATTCATCACCCCTTTCTCTATTGTACATGATGTTTCTTCATATAAATGTCTGTTTGTGAATTGTAAAGAATGCTGTAGCAGCAGTTAACATTTTAAAACCTGTACAATTTCTAAAGTAAACTTGCCAACAAAGTACAACCATATCCTTTCTCCAGTGTAATTATTCATCAACTGTTAAAAACATTAATTGACATCATGTGTTGTTCCATGAGGCACAATCTCTTCACATGCAAAGATGAAGAAACACAGGGCCAAGTTGCATTCAATAATTTAGGAAAGTTTGGATAGCATTGCTTTGGAATAGAGCTAGTTTATTTAGTGTGAGCTACGATAGGCAATATTGTTAGTTGTAACTTGGCCACATTTTGATATCAAGACTTTTAAAGGCAGGCCTAGTTTTTGCAAGTTGGAATTAAGAACTTATGGACAGCGCTATGTAGGCTATGCGTGAGTAACTTGGCTTTTTTTTACATCGTAGACGTTTTTGATCTGATGTATAGTACACTGTATTAGGGAATGAGATGGTGTGTGGTACATTGTATTAGGGAAGGATATGGTGTGTAGTACCGTGTATTAGGGAAGGAGATGGTGTGTAGTACATTGTATTAGGGAAGTAGATGGTGTGTGTGGTACACTGTATTAGGGAAGGAGATGGTGTGTGTAGTACACTCTATTAGAGAAGGTGATGGTGTGTGTAGTACATTGTATTAGGGAAGGAGATGGTGTGTAGTACACTGTATTAGGGAAGGAGATGGTATGTACAGTACACTATATTAGGGAAGGTGATGGTGTGTGTAGTACACTCTATTAGGGAAGGAGATGGTATGTACAGTACACTATATTAGGGAAGGTGATGGTGTGTGTAGTACACTATATTAGGGAAGGAGATGGTGTGTGCAGTACACTCCATTAGGGAACGTGATGGTGTGTGTAGTACACTATATTAGGGAAGGAGATGGTGTGTGTAGTACACTAGTATGGAGGTGATGGTGTGTGTAGTACACTATATTAGGGAAGGAGATGGTGTGTGTAGTACACTCTAGTATGGAGGTGATGGTGTGTGTAGTACACTATATTAGGGAAGGAGATGGTGTGTGTAGTACACTCTAGTATGGAGGTGATGGTGTGTGTAGTACACTATATTAGGGAAGGTGATGATGTGTGTAGTACACTATATTAGGGAAGGTGATGGTGTGTGTAGTACACTGTATTAGGGAAGGAGATGGTGTGTGTGGTGTATGTAGTAGACTGTATTAGGGAAGGAGATGGTGTGTGCCATACACTGTATTAGAGAAGGAGATGGTGTGTGTAGTACACTATATTTGGAAGATGATGTGTGTAGTATACTGTATTAGGGAAGGAGATGGTGTGTGCGGTGTATGTAGTAGACTGTATTAGGGAAGGAAATGGTGTGTGTAGTACACTGTTCTGGGCCCGAGACCAGTGTTTCTGAAGCCAGAGGAAGGGAGCCTGGCACACTGACAGTAATCAGCCCTGAATGTTGTGAACATATGAATTCAGGCTCTGGCATCATACCAGTCCAAATAAGGTTGTATTTATCAGATGGTAATCAGACACTGAAAATATTTTGAAGAGTGAGATTCATCCTCTCTCCTCTCTCTCTTCTTACTCCCTCTTCCCTCCCTCTCTCTTGCGCCTCTCTCTCTCTCATTTGGCTCATGCTTTTCTCACTCTTCCTCTATCTCACTCACTTCCTCCCTTCTCCCCCCTTTAGTCTCTATTTGCTCTACTCCCCCCCTTCGCTCTCTCTCTCACACATCTCTCTTCTTTCTGTCCCTCCCTCTCCCCTCTTTCACTCACTCTCTCCTATCTCCCTCCCCCTCTATCCTGCCCTCCCTCATTTCCATTCTTTCTGTTTCTCTCCCTCCCCCTCTCAAAAATGAATGCATGTTGGGTTTTTTTGTCTATTCTCTCAGAAAGGCAGCATTGTGTTGGGCACATTCTCCAATCATCTGCTTTAAGGGGCACATTCAATCTAAGCACTATGGGGCTTTGTCCTTACTCTGGAGTAACAGGCTTAGACTGGTGTCACAGTTTGTTTTCTCTTGTTATATTTAGTCATTCTTGTCTTGCTCGTCATTTATTCGGAGGGATCGGTCGGATCCTTATAATGCAGGAATTTCCCACAGTATAAATATCAGCACAACCATATATACAGTATGTATACACAGACACACGCACACACATACATATATAGAACAGAAATGTATATATAGTATGTACACGCACACACATACATACATATATACAACAAATTTAAACTGAAAATAATTGTGCTTATCTAAAATTTATGTTTGATTTTAAGTCATTTGACAAAAGCAGTTGCCCATATCATCCAGAACCATTCCACTTATTCCTTATACCATTGGGCAACAGTACTTTTTGCTCTCCCAAAAACTGGTTGGCAGTATTATTATTATTTTTTTTCTCTGAACAATAATTAAATGTATTTTAATGACTGCAGGACCCTACCTGATCTAATTCAGCTTATTTCCAAACTGATTAATTCTCTTGATAAATGAATCCCTTAATGAAATGCATGCAATTAGACTAAAAGCCCTATCAAATAGTTCCTGTCACTCAACGCGGTGACATTTAATTGAAAATGTTCCATTGGGCGGGCCCAAATGCTGCGCACACAAATCCATTTAAAAACTGATCAGGTTTCAGGAATGCAGGGAACCGAGCATGCTTAATCAACTAATTGACACAACAAAGACCTTCCTAATATGTTTGTCCAATTAAAGCCTATGAGGAATTTAATAACATTGGGACTGCTTGCAGTAGTGTTGAATTATTAAATGACTGCATTTTAGCACTGGAGCTGGCTAGAGAGCAGGCAGCTCTGTTACTGTATATGTTATATATTGTGCCTGAGAAGTTCCTTTGCTGCAGAACATGAGCCACTATAGCCTGTGGTTTGATGAAAACCACTGTGTCATCTTCAGGGATAGTGTTATTCAAACACAACACGACAACTGCAACAGTAAAACGGCTTTAAAAATGTATCTGCTGCAGTGGTTTTGCTACAAAGTAAATCTATTTCCTTCAAGATGGCTTGCTGGTGATGACTGAATCCAAGGATCACTTTATTGTATCACAGTGCCAAATTAATCTGAGAAGGTTTATTTGGGTTGTTGATTTATACAGTTGCTACGTATTTACATAAGAACATGTGACTTCTTACTGGGGCAACAGTGTCCTCAGCCCAAACCTGCAGAAACTCAGGTTGAAGATTAAGTTAGCTGGATAAAATGACCATCGCCTATATAAGCCACCCGATGAAATCACACCCACACCAACAGCAGAAATGAATGCACCGTTTGTAAGAGGTTCTTACTGATGAATGAGCCATCATTTAGAAGCGAATGTGTTTTTAGAGACTGACAAGATCCTTTAAGGATCAAAGTTTGGCAATATCCAGTTTTTTAGTTGAAATATTTAAGTAGTTCTCTATCCTTTAACTTAAATGTGTCTTTAAACTCCTTAAAAGAGTGAATTGTACTATGTATTGGTTCCAACTGCAATAGAAAAAGTTATTTTTAATCCTGATAAAAACAGATGCTTGATTAGTGAAGATTCTACTTAAATCAGAAATGAATGACGAAGCACAACAAAATAGAAAATGGAATCAGGATATCAGTATTGTAGATGCTAATATTAAATGTAAAGAATGTTTGTGAATTACACATAAAATTACAACTAATGAAAATGTACGTTTAATTCAATATAAACTGATGACAAGAATTTATTATAGTAGAGAGAAAATTCACAAGTTTGATACCAGCTCCTCAGATAGATGTTTGAAATGTCGCATTCAAAGTAGCTCCCTCATACATGCCTTTTGGTACTGTAAATAAATTAGGAAGATTTGAGATTGAAAGCTGGTAGCAAAGGTAAACAATTGCAAAGTGGTATGTATACCCCTGATCTGTGTTTTCCAAATAGTGTTGTAGTCGAGACCACCTAAACCGAGACCGAGTCAAGACCAAGACTTTGAGGTGGCGAGACCGAGTCAAGACCAAGACTTTGAGGTGACGAGACCGAGTCAAGACCAAGACTGAGGGGGGGCGAGACCAAGACCAAGACCGAGAACCAATGGGCCGCTGTCCCTGCTTTTTTTTAAAATTTACATTTAATTATATCGGCCCCAAGGTGCGTCGGCCCACCGGGAAAATGCCCGGTATGCCAGATTACCAGTCCAGCGCTGTTTCCGTCCACTAAACCTATAAATCAATGATATTAAATAGTAGCATATTTTGTCATCTGTAACTAGTTTTCCGTGGTGGCCAATCAAATTTCTGTGGGGGCGGGTGCCACCACATGCCCCCCCCCCCCCCCCCCAGACACGCCCCTGGTCTCGACCGGTCTTGGAAAAAAATCATCCGAGACCGTGACAAGACCGAGACCAAATGCAGTCGATTCCGAGACAAGACCGAGACCTTCAAAATATGGTCTCGAGAACGGTCTCGAGACCAAGACCGGTCGCGAGTACTACAACACTATTTCCAAATGTGGAAAACGTAAGATATCTGACTGGATGGCAGATCTTTTTTTTCTCATTAGTTTTAAAGAAATTAACTTTGAAAAATTGGAAAAACACTGAAGCACCTAACCTTCCAAAATGGGAAAACATTAATGAAATACTATTTGAGTGTTGAGAGGACAATGTCAGAGGACAGCAATAGAGGTAAACAATTTAATAAGATATGGAGGACAATACAGATCCTTTCCAAAAAATTTGAATATCATGGAAAAGTCGTTTTTTTTCCATAATTCCATTCAAAAAGTGAAACTTTCATAGATTATAGATTCATTACACACAAAGTGAAATATTTCTAGCCTTTATTTGTTTCATTTTTCATAATTTTGGCTTACAGCTCCAGAAAACCCCCAAAACAGTATTTCAAGAAATTAGAATAGTGTGTCGAAAATCAGGATTTACTTCAGTTATTTCAGAGAATGAGTGGAGTGGCTTGACTTGAGGAATCCGACAGTTGTAGCCCATGTCCCGGATACGTCTGTACGTGGTGGTTTTTGAAGCACTGACTCCAGCCTCAGTCCACTCCCTCTGCATCTCCGCCAAATTTTGGAATCGTCTTTGCTTGACAATCCGCTGAAGCCTACGGCCATCTCTTTTGCTTGTGCACCTTCTCCTGCCACATTTTCCCCTTCCACTAAACTTTCTATTGATATGCTTGGACACTGCACTCTGTGAACAGCCAGCCTCCTTAGCGATGACCTTTTGTGGCTTACCCATCTTCTGGAGGGTGTCAATGATGGTCTTCTGGCCAATTGTCAAGTCTGCAGTCTTCCCCATACTGAACCAAACTGAGATAAACTTTGCAGGTGTTTTGAGTAAATTAGATGATAGTGTGACACTCAGTCTAAAACATTAATTCTCTGAAATAACTGAAGTAAATGCTGATTTTCGACACACTATTCTAATTTCTTGAAATACTGTTTTGGGGGTTTTCTGGAGCTGTAAGCCAAAATTATGAAAAATGAAACAAATAAAGGCTAGAAATATTTCACTTTGTGTGTAATGAATCTATAATCTATGAAAGTTTCACTTTTTGAATGGAATTATGGAAAAAAAAAAAACTTTTCCATGATATTCTAATTTTTTGGAAAGGATCTGTATATGAAGTATTGTAGCTTATATGGAGATGCAGAATCACCCAGCGGTTCAATAAGGGAATTTTTTCTTTTTTTTCTCTTGTTTGTGTGTCTTCTGTTGTGCCATGACTGGCTGTGGGTTTTTGTCGGGTGAGCTGTTGTTTGTGTGTCTTCTGTTGTGCCATGACTGGCTGTGGGTTTTTGTCGGGTGAGCTGTTGTTTGTGTGTCTTCTGTTGTGCCATGACTGGCTGTGGTTTTTTGTCGGGTGAGCTGTTGTTTGTGCGTCTTCTGTTGTGCCATGACTGGCTGTGTTTTTTTATCGGGTGAGCTGTTGTTTGTGTGTCTTCTGTTGTGCCATGACTGGCTGTGGTTTTTTGTCGGGTGAGCTGTTGTTTGTGCGTCTTCTGTTGTGCCATGACTGGCTGTGGTTTTTTGTCGGGTGAGCTGTTGTTTGTGTGTCTTCTGTTGTCCCATGACTGGCTGTGGTTTTTTGTCGGGTGAGCTGTTGTTTGTGTGTCTTCTGTTGTGCCATGACTGGCTGTGGTTTTTTGTCGGGTGAGCTGTTGTTTGTGCGTCTTCTGTTGTGCCATGACTGGCTGTGGTTTTTTGTCGGGTGAGCTGTTGTTTGTGTGTCTTCTGTTGTCCCATGACTGGCTGTGGTTTTTTGTCGGGTGAGCTGTTGTTTGTGGTTGTCTGAGTGGGTTTTGCGCGGTGGGGGAGGGGGGGTGGGGGATCTAAATACGTACACATTATGGAGTTGGCTGGCATTGGAAGTGGTCTTAGATGAACTTACCCCTTTTTTTCCTGTACTGTTGTCTTTGATTTCAACTTGGATTTTATATAGATAATGGCCTAAAATAAGATACCTGATGTCAGAAAGTATTACTTTTTTTCTGTCCGGACACTGTGGGCCTGACCTTTAGCGGGTGCAAAACCTTTTAGCACACACAAAACTAATAACACAGCCAATGATTAGGGCAAAAAAAAATAATTGGCCATGTATTGGTTTTGCGTGTGCTAAAAAGCTTTGTAGTGCAAAAGGTCTTAGTAAATCAGGCCCTGTATGTATACAAAAAACAAATAAAAACAATTGTACAAAAAAGGATCAGCACTCAGATGATTATTTTTATGAGCGCTACCAATTTTATTCATGAGGGAATTATTTACCACCAGTAATTAATAGAGGTGCACATTGCCAACTGGGAGCAAAGCAGAACCCTATATGTATTGGACAGACACTGTATTGGGCTCCGCTTCCTCACACTGGCACATTTTTATATACCATTGGCAACACTGAAAATATAATAATAATAATAATAATAAATAAATAAACTTTATGTGGATAAGAACTTCAAAAAATAAAAAGCAAACAAAACAGGGCACAAGATTACACGATAAAAACAGTAGTAAAAATCAGGAAATTAAAAAAGGACAGAGACATCAAAGCCACAGAAATGAAAATATCAGCAAAGCCATTGCCTGCCATCAATAAATATTAGCCATCAATAAATATTACCATTTCACAATGGTAATATTTATTGATTGCTCGGCATACGGGAAAGGGCACCTTGCATTCAAAAGCCATTTCAGTGTATTCATCAGTTTTCCTGGCCATGCAAGGGTGAACACTATTAAGGAAGGTTTCTATGCAGTCGCAGCTAAATTTGATATCATTTGCAAAAGGGTTTCACGATGGTAATATTTACATAATGACTAATACATTTTTTTATAGCGTTTCCAAATGTCCTCCCTCTAGTAGCACCTCCAGCTGAATTGGCCCTCTCTGGGACCAGCTGGGGTCCAATTCTGTAACAATAATTTACATGTTACAGGTAACCTCAGGTACAGAGCAGGTGACCTTAGGTACAGAGCAGGGGATCTCCGGTTCAGATCTGGGGCTCGTTTCACGAAAATTGCGACGTGCAAGCTGCGATCTGCGAGATGCGATCGATTTCTCCTGCACTTTTTAGAGTGTTTCACGTAGAAATCGCAATTGCAAGCCACGAACGCATGTTGCAAACATTCATGTAGGCAATCCATAAATCTGCAGTCGTTCTCATCCCCCTGCCTCGTTTGTTTGTGTCAAACTGTCAATTATCCAAAAACGCAAACCAAATGTGGCGCTATTACAGGCTATTTTACTGTCTGTAAAATATTCAAAATACTTTTAATAACCGAAATGATGTTACATTTTATCGTGTCTGACCTTAATCCAGCGTTATAATATAAACAAATATATAAAAACTAGGGGTGTCACGATACCGATTCGAAATCGAAAATCGATCGAAATGAGCGTTCGATTTCGAACTTCGAAATCACAAGCTGGTTCGCGATTCTCCAAGTTTTTTTTTTCTCTCCACCCCGCCCCCCGCGCGCTCTTCTTAGCCTTTCATGTGATGCGTACAATGTAAAAAAGTAGCCTACTTGGCCATCTCTAATGTAAGCGTTTCCGACTAAACGAAACTTGACGCCTTCCACTGCATTTTGTTCGTCCACGCAGGCATGCGTCCGAAGAAAAAAAAACAACGATATTCAGTGTTTCCCCTAGTTTTTTTTCAGGCCGGGCGGTGAAAGTGCGCCATTTTGCGTAGAGGCGGAAACTATAATTACACCCTCATAATATCAGCGCTGCCATTGAAAATTTTAATTAGGCCTAATGGGAAACCGAAGCTGTTTTGGGTTTTTCCAGATGCTATTTTGATCATTCCTGCATTCTGCGGTAAGGGAAATATTGCAGCTACATAAAAAAAAAGATTATATAAAAAAAAAAAAATAGAATAATATAAATTATTATTTTTTTTCATTAAAATTATTTATTTTCCCTCTTGTCCAAGCCGGGCGGCAGGTGAGCGCCCGGCCAAGATAATGGTAGGGGAAACACTGATATTTCAAAGAAGACACAGCTGCTAGTTAACGTTAGCTTACCGGTAGCCTGCATTACTTTTCGACACACCATGGCCACTGCCGGAGTCGGAGATGGAGAAACAGAACTGTAAAATCCTCCTGCTTCCCTCAAGTCACCGGTGTGGCAACAGTTTGCCTTCCCCGTGAGTTATATAAACAATGAACGCGTCATTGACAAAATAACGACAGTTTGTCGGCTATGCTACACGCGAGTACCATACGCCACCTCAGGCAACACGTCAAATATGGCAGGACACATTCGCAGGCATCACAAAGAAATAGATTTGACTGGGAAAAAAACATTGACACAGGCAACTCAAATGACAACCCAAATGACAGTCAGGGCATGAAAAAAAACGTGTAAATAGTTAATAGCGTGGTACATGTTCAACTGTTTATTATTTCAGATATTAGTTTGTTAAAGCTCTCAACTGTTCAAAGAATGTGAACACGCTCATCTTTTTAATGAAGAATTTGAAGATGTAAATGACCGTTGTCAGGGCATAAAACCAATGTGTAAATTGTTAATAGCGTGGTAAATGTTCAACTGTTTATTCTAGAGTCTAGTTTTGATAAAGCTCTTAACTGTTTAGGTGTGTTTAAATATTCTCATATTTTTGTTATTATTTATAATTGTTATTATTCAAGTAAAAGTTACTTATTGAGAAACAAGTATTTTTCTTTACAAATCAAGACTCGATAGTCTAACAATGGCATAGCCATTAGTTAGACTATAGTGCTGGAAAAGAAATTGTGCTGAAAAAAAATCGAAAATCGAATCGAATCGTGACCTTAAAATTGAAAGTCAAATCGAATCGCGGATTTGGAGAATCGTGACACCCCTAATAAAAACTATGGTAATGGCCAAAACAGCATTCAAATTCATTTGATAGCCTAATTAGTGTCACGATTCCAGCTGTCATGTCACGTTTTATTTTATTTTCTTGTCTTAGTTAGATTTCTTGTTAATGTCACGTATTGTATTTAGTCTAGTCACGCCACGTTTTATGTTTTATTCTTGTTACGTTTCATTCTTATGTCATGTCACGTTTCCTGTTTGATTATTGTTACAATTTATTTTCTAGTCTTGTCATGTCACGTTTTATATTTGATTCATGTTACGTTTCCCGTTCATTGTTAGCATACATATTTTCGTGTTTTTCCGCAGCCTTGCGTTCATGCTGTTTCTCTATCTCTCTTGCTGTCACTCACGCTTCCCTAATTGTTTCATTCTCCCGTGTCTAGTTTACTAATCTACTAATATTAGATCAGGATTGGGTAATACTAACTCTCTAACCATGTGTTCATGTTTACCTTACGTTTCTTGTGCATGTCATTTACTAATTTACTAACGCTAGGTCAGGATAGGTTTATTACTAACGATTACTAATTATCTTGTTACCTCGTCAGCCTTCCACACCTGATTTCCATTCGCATGCTGCTCTCAAGCTAAGTGTCTGCACCTGTCTACACCTGCATTTAAGCTCAGTGTTCATGTCTTGTCTTCGCAAAATTGTTGCCTCCTGTTTTCAGTGCACTTTTGAGCGGTTTTTCCAAGCCTGCCTTTTTGTTACGATCCAAGCCTGTTTATTGACCATTGTTATTGACCTCTGTTTTGTTAACCACTGCCTGCCTGTACCACGTGTTTTTGCCTGCTGTCTTTTGTACTTTTGCCCCGTGGAGCGGACTCCGGTCTTGACTCTTGCATCGTCTTCGACCCCCGAGCCTGCCTACCGTCTGCCTGTACTTCTGCCCCGCTGACAGCTACTCTGGTTACTGGACTATTGCATGGTGTACCGATTCTGAGACTGCCTTCTCCCTCTGTACTGTACATTGGTTTTGGCTGGACTTTTTGTGTATGAACTTTGCTTGCTTTTTGACTACGCTCATTGGACATTCCTTTAATAAAGCCCTGACGGGACTTTATCATTCAACCACTGTTTCTGAGTCGTGCATTTCGGGTCCAACCCTCACGCACCCGTCTCAATTAGGCTGTGAATAAACTGCATCGTCTGCTGGATGCTGACCATTAAGTCTACATAGCAAGATTGTATCACCCTTCCATTCTGTGTGGGCTGGCCATGGGTGTAGCCAAGGTTGCAAGTGGTATCTGGCAGAGGGGGGCGGGGTGGGTTGAAAAATTCACCTTGCGGTCAGATTAAATTGGAATTACGCGTTGTAGGCTAATATAAAAATGTAATTTGAAATATTTATTTCTTTTGAACTGTTAGGTCTACCCAGTAGGCCTAATATAGCCTACACTTTATATTAACGTTATGCGTATTGCTATTTGTTATATTCAAATTAAACCTACCCATTGTCACCTAGAAGCCATCCATCAGTATATGTCAGGAAGCAGTGATACAAATTGCTCACGCAGTTGCAAATGTACATGCTCCAAATGTAGCTGTCGTGTGTGCTCCCATTTAGTCCCAGGGCATCAAATACAACTTGTAGGCGGTGTTTAATGAGTGTTAGTCTACTTTTCTACACACAAAAGTGTGTTCGTTCTCAGTCGATGCCCTGGTGGGAATTTGCGACCTATCAATTGCACCAAGGAGACCACGCAGTGCATAAACGACTCCTTTCACTTGACGTCTGTGTTGCGGGCTCAATGAAAGCAGTAGGCTGTTTACAATGTGTAGTGCTGTCGTCACTTTACGGACGAATTGGACTTTTCGTTGCTTATTCCAAAAAATTGTCCGATGTCCGACAACCCAGGGAAAGCTCCCGGGTGCCAGGAAGCGCAGAGCTGTCACTATTTGAAGCGAGACAGGTAGGGCCATGCTCTGTTACATGTTAGTGTATGGCCTAAGATCAAGAAGGTTGCGTAATTCCATTCCTTACAAAAAAGAAGTTTATAAAAGAAGGCCTTTGTCTTTACACTTTGTCTGAACTAAATCCCAGACAGTGTAGGCTACTTAAAGTGCACTTTCATTTTACTTTGCAGAAGTAAATTCAGATCACGGTTTCAAATAGGCTACTTCAAGTATATCAATTTAGGATAGTAGCCTACAAGTTTAGAAGTAGTTCATAAATGGTAGTAGCCTATACTTAATGTTTAAATATATAAATACTTAAATGCATAGGCCTATTTAGTTTTATAAAGTTGTCTATGTAAACGATTGTCTACTTTAAAATAAACTTGATTTACTTATGTAGGCTACTACTTTTCTGTAAGGGATATCTTTCTAGCAACTAATCTCCGTAGTTATCTAAATGGTGGAAGCGATCACAAAGAAGATTCTTTCTGGAGCATGCCTCTCCGCACAATCAAAGGAAACGCCATATTTGTGATGGAAGAATTGTGTGTGTGAGTGGCCTATAGTCGTCGCAATTTTATTTGCATTTTCGTGAAATGCCTTTTGAAGAAATTGCGATCTGCGAGTGGAAATCCTTTCTGTAAGGTGGCTGGGTCTGAAGACCAGACGCGACCGTGAGGGGATCACAAAGTACTCCCGGAATGGAGTACCACAGAAAGGGGACAGGAATTAGAACTCCGCGAACTCAAGAAAAATAAACAGAAAGGGAAAATAATTCCTATATTTACAGCCAAAATATAGCAACCCAGAAAAGTGGACGAAAAGCTCACAGACTCAAGCAGGAAATAGGAGAAAAGGAAGGGTCTCTAGCTCAAATAATGAAAGAGCAATAATAAAGAGGTGAGAAAGAGTAAAGGTAACAAAGGTTACTGCCTCAGAGAGGACAGGGAAAAAACCAAGGCAAGGAAAAGAAAGTGCAAACGTGAAAAAAACTCCTAATAAAGAATAACTACCGCGCACCTACAGGCAAGTTTTTTAGCAAAGCTTAAAAGCAAAGTGGTCGCCCAAACCTATACCTGTTACCGGCTTTACATAAGCAACGAACCAGGAAGTTGCTGCGCTTAAATAAGTAGCAGACGCTAGCACAGAGTGCGGGTAGGCAGAAAAACACGGCAGGAGCGCCGTCCCGCGGACCTGAAAGGAAACGTCCGCAGAACAGAAACGGCGAGCTGCAAAACCATGACACTTTCATGAAATGAGCCCCTGGTCTCTCCGTTGTACCTAAATTATAGTAAATCCTGAATTGGAGCAATGCTAATAATTAGCATCTTGCCATTCGATATAATTCCCCCCAGGCTAACTTGCTTTATATAACCGCCTAAATCCACTCAAATAAGGTTTAAAACAGCTTTTTTAAGTGTCGTTGTTGGAAACGAAAATGATTACAGAGTGCACAAGGACAATATTTTCACTCAAATTACTGTATATGATGTCGTTTCAGATTTGAGATGTCGTTGTTTAGAATAAAGAACATACAGTAACTTTTTGTTTCACTCAAGGACGGTGCCCAGCACATAGACCGTATGGTCTGCCAGTAAACAAAGGAGAAGCAAATAGCGTTTTCTTAGCGAAATGTCTGATTATGAAGATGAAGGGGTGGAATTTGTAGTTGAACCACACTTTGAGCCAGAATATACTGATTTAGAATTAGAATAACTGTTCTCACGCAGAGTGATATTAAAGTTACCGACTCTCTTACCGGATGTTCTTTATTCTAAACAATGACATCTGAAATATGAAACGACATCATATACAGTAATTTCAGTGAAAATATCGTCCCTTGTGCACTCGGTAATCATATGTGCATTTTTGTTTCCGATAATGAAACTTGTAAAGCTGTTGTTAAACCTTATTTGAGTGGATTTAGGTGGTTATTTTAGCAATCGACAGCGTAACATACTATTTTGGGGGTAAGTAAAACAATATGAAATTCTTCAAAATGGGTGATCTATCCCTTTAACAAGTGTGCCAATGATCTGAATAATCCATTGCCAGATAAACACGCAGCTTCTTTCTTAGGGAAATTAAATGATGAATTAAAATGAGAAAAATCAGTTTTAATCATTAAGTACACAAAACAAAACCTGCACTTCAATTACAAGTTCTTTGCATTGCAGACTTTTCCATGAATATTCTCCATGTATGAGTCTACATGTACCCACAATTTAAAATTTTAAATTTAACAATTTTGCAATGCAAAGAAATATATATTTTATTACTCACCTAATAGCCTAATTGATGAGAACTGGTTATACCTGATGGTACTGAGTATTTGTGAACAAATTGCTGTATTAATTGCTGTTAATAAAATAAAATGATTGAAAATGGGTCGAGACCAAAAATCAGTTGCCACAAGTTTTCAGCTTCCTCAAATTTCAGCCGCCACTGCCACCAATGGACTGTTGGCATTGTGCTCTTGCACAAGCTCCTCAGCAGGGTTGAAGGCCGGGGGTGCTTTTCTTGTTGGCTACATTAGGATAGATTTTGGAGGTTAACTTACTTGTATGCGAGCTAGTTGAAAATGGAGAATTGCAATAAAGAGGCTACCTGTTTGCAATACATTTTTATATTTGACCTTTTCCTTTTGTAGCTGCTGTCACACATTAAAAATAATATAATTTAACATTTCAGTATGGTGACATTATTGGAAAGCAGATTATCAGAAATATTAGGGGCTTACCACCACTTTAAAATTTAGCAGAATGAAATTAGCCAATCTTAAGTGACAGATTTCATTTATCTGCAATTGTCTGCCAGTCTTCCTCTCCAATTTTGGCCACTCTGGCAAGGTTTGATTTGAGGATTGCTTTCTCTTTTTCATAACCCTCAATGATGGGTTCATGCTCTAGAGGTGAAAAAATGTGCCCTCTCCAGTGTTGCCATAATATACTGATCTACAACCCCAAGACAAAATAAAAAACAACACAGGTTACATTAGGGGAGTTATGTGATCCTGCAAAGGGCTGCGCCATCTTGCTTTGTGTCTATATAAGAAGTGTGATCCTTTTTTTTTTTTACATGCAATTCATCTCCACTTCATAGCAGAGCGGGTGCGCAGTTATCTGAGATGATTCAATACTAGATGAACTAACGTGAAACAGAGTATCTGAGGAAACTACATCAGCAGAGCCCTTATGTTTAAATCAGCCCTCTATTTGGGTTTTCTGCGGCCAGGATAAAAATGTGAGCTCACCCTAACAAGTCAGGTCAAAAGGATTTCCAAAACTATTAATAAAGACAAGTTTTCAAATGGTGGGAAGCAAAGAAAAACAGCACTACCTGCGTACAGAGTACAGATATCAATAATGATAGTTACAGTGCCCTCCACAATTATTGGCACCCCTGGTAAAGATGAGTAAAAAGGGTTATAAAAAATTCACCATTTGGTGAATTAGCTTAATCTCACACTGAAAAAAATCTAAAAATCCGACCTTTAATTGAAATAAATTTATTCTGAGAAAAAAAAATCCAAAAATTTCTCATCAAGAAATAATTATTTTTAACAAAACCACGTGTGTCACAATTATTGGCACCCCTGCATTTAATACTTTGTACAACCTCCCTTTGCCAATAAAACAGCACTGAGTCTTCTCCCGTAATCTCTAATAAGGTTGGAGTATACAGAGCAAGGAATCTGAGACCATTCCTCTTTAGAATATCTCCAGATCATCCAGAGTCCTAGGTCCTGTCTTGTGCACTCTCCTCTTCAGCTCAGCCCACAGGTTTTCAGTGGGGTTTAGGTCAGGGGACTGAGATGGCCATGGCAGAAGCTTGATTTTGTGTTCAGTTAACCATTTTTGTGTTGATTTGGACGTATGTTTTGGATCATTGTCCTGCTGGAAGATCCAACGATGACCCAGTTTTAGTTTCCTGGCAAAGGCAGCCAGATTCAGATTTTAAATTTCCTGGTATTTCATGGAGTTCATGATGCCATGTACCCTAACAAGGTTCCCAGGGCCTTTGGAGAAAAAACAGCCCCACAACATCATGGAACCCCCACTATACTTAACAGTGGGGGTCAGGTTATTTTCGGTATAGCCATCCTTCTTTTTACGCCTAACCCACCTTGAGTGTTGGTTGCCGAAAAGCTCCATTTTAGTTTCATCTGACTATAGAACACGGTTCCAGTCAAAGTTCCAGGATGACAGGAAAGGCTTTTTAATAATTTGTTGGCATGGAGGTGATGTCTAATGGCAGTTTTGGAGACTTGATGACCCCAAGATTCTACTTTCCTCTGTAATTCTCCAACAGTGATCCTTGGGGATTTTTTGCCTCTCTTACCATCCACACTGTGTGTGGATGCAAAATAAACTTGGGTCCTCTTCCAGGCAAGTTTGTAACAGTTCCAGTTGCTTTGAACTTTTTAAGTATTGACCTAACGGTAGATATGGGCATTTTCAGGTGAGTAGATTTTTTTTTATAGCCATTCCCTGACTTATGAAGCTCAACACACTTTTCCCTCATTTGATTTGTGTGTTCTCTTATCTTTCCCATGTTGATGTATGAATAAGGGAATATGGCCTCTGTGTCACCTCATATTTATACCCCAGTGAAACAGGAAGTCATGGATTACTGCTTGAAAGTTCCTAAACACTCTGATCAACTTTAAAAAGTAAAATATAAATGTAATTTTTGAGATTAAGCTAATTCACCAAAAGGTTAATTTTTTATAACCCTTTTTACTCATCTTTACCAGGGGTGCCAATAGTAGTGGAGGGCATTGTATATGCACAATAACCAATATGGCAGCTAGTGGGTCTAAGGTAAAGCCCAGTTTTTCTTTCGCAATGTGCAGGTCATAGATGGAGTGGCTCGTATTAAACTCTTCAGCATGTTGTTAAGGAGAAGAAATTCTGGAGAAAAGGTAAACTGTTTCACCTTTGTTTCCTTTTTCTTGTTGAGAAACACAAAAATGACATGCTGGGAGATTACACACAGATCCCAGGCCTACTCTGTAAAGGATGCTAGAGCAGACCATCCTACCCCACAGATGAACTAAGTGATAATAATCGAGTTAAAAAGGGAAACATATTATGTCAGTGCACATTAAGTTTAAAGAACCAACCGATTTATTTCCAAAAACAATACATGCCAGAACAGCTCACTCATATAGTTCTCCTGCTTTTTAAAGACGACCACACAGCGAAAGGTGACGTCAAGTCAATAATATTTCAGTGACTGAAGAATATAGTTATACATTGAATAATGCATTTGATTTTATGGTGGCACCCCATATATATTTTCTAATACATGACAATATATAATTTTTGCTTCAATATACATTCTGCTGATTATATTCAGATATACAGTATGCGGCTGAGACCAAAGCAGAAATAATCATTTGTACAGTATATGTATTTTGCTGTTGTTGTGCTCATCTGTAACATAGTTCATTTGGCATCAAACGACTCAAACAGAGAAGTTAGCAAGCTAGCGTAGTTGAACCTCAATCCAGATGGTTATTCAACAAAATCTTCGGGCATTTTTTTTTAGATGTTTATTGGACAGCATAGTGTAGAGTGACCCGAAGAATGGGAGTGAGAGAGAGACGGAGTGAAATGGCGAGGTTGCGGCTCGCAACGAGCACGTGTATGGTGCCCTACTGGCTACGCTATCGACACACCCGAATCCAGATGGATATTTAACTGCAATTAGTGAAACTTGCATTTTATGTATTTTTTTTATATTTCAGTGAGGCCCTTTCACGTTAGAGCTCTGCATCCTGACCCAAGCCCGACAGGGCCCCAAGGTATGCTGTGATTTCATTGGGTATCGGGCCAATTTTTAGCTCTGTGATGTTGGGTCAGATCGGGTACAGGCCAAACCTTAAGCGCTGCCAACCCGGAGGTTTACAAAAAGTAGCGTAGCAACACTTTTGCCAGCTGTTAACAACGATTGACAACATTGGCGCAAAGCTTCCAGTTTTTGTAGTGTGCCATCATGCTCAACTAGCAAATGAAAACAGCCGTATTTGACAACACAGGAGCTAGCCTATTCTGATCATTACCAACATTAAAATATTAATTATTTCTCTATTTTACAAACATACTTTATGCAAACATGAGGAAGAAAGATAGAGGAAGCTGCTCCTATGCTGTTTGTTGCATAGGTGCAGGCGACAAACTTCAACGTCAACATAACGGCTTCAATTTAGCTAGAGCTCATCAGGCTGGTTCGGTTGAGACGTAAGGATGCCGGGCTGGTTAGGGTCGGGCCATGTATCCTATCCACCTTACCCTAGGATCCCATCTATGCAAGGTGCAAGGGTAGGCACCAGAAAAGTCCTGGGTGGGTGGAGAAAGCATTAATTACATTTTTTGCATAATTTTGGTAAGTATTGAAATACCATTATGATGCAATTCAGCAAGGGAGACATAAGACACGTACCAAATTTAAAGTGTATACATTCTTGCCCGTGTATATTGGACTGTTGAGTAACATTCTATTGATACTCACAAAAATCAAAGCATATGTTTTCCTTTGCTCAAATTCTGTCATCGAGTTGGACACTCCCTAGTCCTCCTACCTGACTGAAATGGTGCCCCTTACAGAAGGAAATGGGTTCTGTAATCAGATTGCGGTGACTCATTTTTCAGAAGCCTGTACTAAAGGTCACCTGATTCAGAAGAGCAGTAACTGCAGCATAAAGCCTCAGTGCTCTGATTGAATCGGAGCGAACAGACAAGCATGCATCCTTGTCCTTTAATATGATTTTGGTCCCAGGGAAAGAGAAACCTATAAAGTAAGTAAATAAATCACCTCTCATTTATCCTCCCTCTAAGCAAAGAAACATTTGGATGCATTAAATGATTTGATTATTTCTGCCAAAGAGCGACTGAATAGCAACTTGAAGACCGATAATATTATGCAGTCTGACATATACGTCAATGACAAAGCACACTTTGTAAACATCAGAATTTATTTTCTCTTATTTTGAGAAGTCTGGTTTGCAGAATGATGTCCTCTTTTGGAATGCAGACATGAGGGCAATTCAATCAAAGCACCAAAGGTCTTGTTAAAAAAGAGAAACAAAACAGGTTCAGTGTCAGTATTGAATTACAGGCAGGCTCTCTCTTGTGACTTTTTTTTGGAACAATTTTGCAATTGAATTGAAAATAAACGAGAAATGTTGAAAAAACTAACTGAAAAAAGTACTTGTTTACAAAAAGACACTTTTTATAGTGTGTTTCTTTACTATTAAAAAATAGACAACAATTTGGCGGCGGATCATTAAACAAATCCATGATGACAGAACGTCTCCAGGCATGCAACAAAAACTAAGAGCATGCACTGACTGGGTGCACAACCCCCACCCCCAAAATATTTGTAGGAGTGGCATGTTGAATTAGTTCCACAGACAGGTGTGTAAAATAGTCGTATAGGTGACATCTCAACAATGCTGTGTTACGTCCCTATGCTGCCTCGTGAGTGCGGCCCTTTAAATCTCTTGTGTGCTAACGAGTTTCACTCTGTTCACACCTGACTCATGATAGGCAACTGCAGACACCTGTTGGAATTTCCAAGGGTATATATTGGTGGTGTTCTCTACCTCAAGGTTTTGGTTTAGATGTTCCCTTTGTTGGTTAGTTTGTTCATTTGCTGGCTGCATTTCTGTGTGATTTCCCATTTTAAAAGCCAGTTTTAACTTTTAACTGCTTTGTGCAAGTATATTTATTTTGTTTTTGAAATTGTTTGTGTTGTGGCCCCTTTGAGCCGGGGTCATAACATAATGGGGGCTCGTCCGGGATGTGAATTGTTTGATTAGTTTTGGTCCGGGATATGGACTTCATTTGATTAGTTTGTTTATGTACAGATGGTGTTATAATTTAGTTTTTTTGCGGTTTTGTTAGTTGTGGTCTCATTCGTGTGCCTGAGGGCGCAACCATTCCCATTTGTGTGCCTGAAGGAGCAATCCTTCCCATTTGTGTGCCTGAGGGCACAAGCCTTCCCATTCGTGTGCCTGAGGGCGCAACCCTTCCCATTTGTGTGCCTGAGGGCACAACCCTTCCCATTTGTGTGCCTGAGGGCGCAACCCTTCCCATTTGTGTGCCTGAGGGCGCAACCCTTCCCATTCGTGTGCCTGAGGGCGCAACCCTTCCCATTTGTGTGCCTGAGGGCGCAACCCTTCCCATTCATGTGCCTGAGGGCACAACCCTTCCCATTTGTGTGCCTGAGGGTGCAACCCTTCCCATTTGTGTGCCTGAGGGCGCAACCCTTCCCATTTGTGTGCCTGAGGGCGCAACCCCTCCTATTCGTGTGCCTGAGGGCGCAACCCTTCCCATTCATTCTGATTCGTGTGCCTGCGAGTACAGCCCCCCACTGGTTAAGGTTTTTGTCTTGGTTTATAGTGAGTGTATCTTGCCGTTTATTTTTTTTGTTTGTTTGTTTTGAGCAACCCTGGTAGGTAGGCACCAAGTGGGCCAGTTGATCAAACTTGTTTGGTTTTCCATTGGCCCACTACTTTATTATTTAGCCTTTTATTTTGAGGTAATCCTGGGTGGGGATTAAGTCCCTGGTGGGGGTACGCATTTCAGGCTTTTGGTCTCAGACTTGTAAGCCAAAGGTTTGTGAGTTCAGCGTTGAAAGTGGCCTCGTGCCCGGCACGCCTCAATGAAGACAGCTAGGCATTAGTAAGGTTTTGGGTAGGTAGTCAGGAACCAGGCTGCTCTTTGAGCAAGAGCTGACACTTGGACTTTGCCACTTTTAGTAGTAGTGTAGTTTAATTGTGGTGTTCTATGCTCTGTTCACCTGACTCATGATTGCCAATTGCAGACACCTGTTGGATTTTCCAAGGGTATATATTGGTGGTGTTCACTACCTCAAACTCAAACACCTACTGTTTCTAATTTCTTGCCCATTCAGCTTCAGATTAACGCTACCCCTTCAAAGAGAGAATTTGGCTCTCAGAGGTTTTAGGCTGGTGAAGAACAGCCCCTGTACACAGGACACAGAAGTAAGGTTCATCACTATGACCACATTCGGCAAGCTTTAATTATTCATTTTGAATTATTATTTTTTAACAGTACAAGCTATTCCATTGTGCTGGACACACTGCAAGTCTTTGGAATACTTTGTACAGATGAAAGTTTATTTAAGTGAAAAAAAAAACTGTATACAAGTGAAACTTGTAGTAACTAGTTGTGTGGGATTTTTTATCAAAAATAATTTTGAAAACATCACATTTCATCTTGAAGGCTTTCACACATGGTAGGAGTTCACAGTTTGTTTCACAAAAAGGTCAAATTACATAGCTCAGAGAATATGCTACATCCGCTGTGATGTAGGACAATTAATCAATTCAGAGCAGTCTATTAGTTTCTATATCAACTAACACAGATCTCTCTCTAGATGCAATTATAGTAGAAAAAGAAACAAGCACATTTCAAAAGGGTTCATGAATGTTATATATAGATGCGACATCCAAGGGACCAGACTACATACCATTAAATTAGCTACAGCACTAAGAAAATAATATTGAAAGAAAAATATTAGAATTGTTGCATTATTCCCAATATAAACTTTCCCACAATATCACACAAAGAAATAAGCATACTATTGCACTAAATCTGGATAAATTATACTCTGTTCCACAATAAACATAATCTAACTTCAAGATTTGAGTAGTCTGTGAACTGAACAAGGCACACAATAATGCATGTTAATGGGTCATTTGGAAATAATGACCCAAAGTTCATTGCATTTCATATATCCTTTTCCACAAAGGTACCACTTTACTATGGCTATTCAATAGGCAAATAATCCCGCCAAAACCCTTCACAATGTAGGGGAGAAAACATTTAGACTACTTCACCTCAGCGCTCATTAAACCCAACAATGCACACAATTACACATTTTTTTCAAGGATGGTGTCCCATAATGCAACAGTGACCTTTAAAACCCTTGAACTCCAGATGCCATCCGGCCCTTTTGTAAAACGCTGACTTGCTCTCCAATAGGCAGAATTTACCAAAACTTTAATGCAAGCGGCAAGTATTCTGGCAAGAGAGGATGCTATTATCTATACTGATATAACATACACATATATACACACAAAAATGCACACAGATATGCACATATACAAACACGCACATACACATATATACACACACATATCATATACAGTATACACACAAAAATGCAGGCACACACATATACAGACACACATATGCACACACACGTGATGGCATATATACATGCCCACACGTAAACATACACTTGTGGCCACACACATACATGCACACACAAATGGACACACACTCATAAATATACAGAGACACTGGCTGTGTCTCAAACGGCCTGTTGCCTCGCTGCCTGATTAGTCACTGTCATTCAAAGGCAACCTTTTCGGAGGTGCCTGAATCCAAACCTAAATTGAGACAGGCGTCCAAGGCAACTAGTACGTCATGAGCTTGAAAGTGGTTCCAGCCCATTTGTTTACATCCATCACATGACCCTCTCAACCGCCATCCTCAACCTACCCCATCATGCTCGGATAATGAAAATGGACACCATGGACATGTAAGTTATTAACATTTCATGTAAACCTCCTCAGTACAGGTTTGGGACTGGACTATCTGAGTTTGAGATGGAGCAGGATTTTTTAAGCCCTCTGTAGGAGTGTGGCGTACCGTCCCAGACTTGTGTTCTGGTTACTCAAAAGAGCGAACCCTGGCTGACCCCAAGGTCTGAGTTCAGCCCTCTCTCCCCGGTCTTTATGGACCTGTAATATAATGACTGCCAAATGCTGACTGATGTCTTTGTTATTGATCGGCCCCATTGAAAGCTTTGGTTATCTGGAGATAATCTGCGGGGTCTCCACAAGACCCGGAAGCTTGACCTAACTCAAGAGGACTAAAGTAGGCTTCCTTCTTTTCCTAACTTAACTGCAAACAAGCCTAGTGAATATAATCTAAAGTTTTTTCATCATTTTTAAACTTTCAGTTTGTGAAGTCATATATTTTTCTTGTTGGATTGTTTGTTTTGTTGTGTGTTTTCATATTTCGGATTCATTTCTTCTTATGGTTGTTATTATCATCATCATCAATAACAACAACAATATCATATATATATTTTTTATTATTATTATTATCCACAATGACATACACAGTCATGATTGTAAGACGAAAAAAACTGGGGTATACTACGAAGCAAGATTAAGGGGTTAGCGAGCTAATTTAAGCTTTAACCATGGGTTTTCCATATCACAAAGCTGACTCACTATTAATCAGGGTAAATCGCCATGGTAACTTACACTGCACAGCTAACCTGCTCCGGGAAAGGCTATGTTCAGGCTAACTTACTGAAGCGTATAAAAGCACCGTCCTTTAACTAATAAACCTCCTTGGGTTTGGAAAAAGGCGTCTCCATTCCTCAAGAATCCCTTAGAGATATGTGCGTATAGTGAGGGAGTCTTTTCGCAATTCCTGAGCTCCAGAAAAAGATTTACGACCAACAAAATACGCTGTCTTTCCCTGAGTTTATGAATATCTTGAGTATATGAATAAACTTTGGTATGATTGCTTCAGGAAGATTTAAAAAATGCTGTGTCAAGTTTAAAGTTTCAGAGCTCTAGAATGTGCAGTAGTCAAGGTCTTAACTATGTAAGTATATTCATATATACATATACATTGTATGTACAAATATACTGTATATATATATATTTATACAATGGCTTGGATAAATACTCAATTCTGATTGGTTGACAGCCATGGTTTATTTAAGCAATAGATTGCAAGAGGGCATCTATTGTTCTTTTTGCGTGTGTGTGTGCGAGCATGTATGTGTGACAGGAGGGCACTTTACGACTACGAATGGCAGGATTACACTCGCCTACTAAATCTAATAATGCACATACTAGTCGCCAAATATCTGGCAGTATTGATATGGATGCAAAAACTTGGTATGATGGCAACTTTGAAGACACTCGTACTGTCAAAAACAAAGTGTCGAATGCCTGTCAAAACAAGACAGGTCTATCGCAATGTAGCCTGCTACACAAACCATAGCTTGCAAAACACAGCAGTTCAATGGGGTTAATCTCCTCTCAAAATCTGTTTTGGAGTCCAGGGATTATGTCAGTCATTGGATATCGGTCAGAAAGCAGCTTGCGAAGCTACGGTCACCGTCTCTCACCAAGAAAACTCGGAGCTGTAGCCTATATCCCATCCGCTAGATAGCTAACGTTATTGTTAGTAACACTAATTCCGCTTCTGCATCCTCAACCTCGGGGGTATTTCACAAAACAGCATTAACGTTACTGAGTTAGCTGGATAACTACACAGAGTAAAATCCAGTACCCTCCCAAATCTGGAACATGGACTGAAGTAAAAAGTAAAAAGATCTGTTCCGGTTTTTACTCAGTGCAGTTATCCAGCTAACTCAGTAATCCTGTTTTGTAATGCTACCCGCTCAATCCCACAAGACCCCCGTCTAACGTTACATCCCAATCATCAACATCACTTCCGAGTGTCAACAATAAGGACTTACCCATGTCACATTTCACAATAAACGGTAATGTTCTGTTTAATTTTAGAAAGTAAAAATGACCAGTGTGTCAGCTAGCTAGCTAACGTTAAGTAGAGTAAGTTATAAGTAGCTAGTTATGTAAGTTAGCTAGCTAGTGCTAGGATAGAGCTAACGTAACTGTTAGTCTAAAGTGTAAGTTACTTGCTTTTCATTTTTAAATATCTTTTCAAAATGTATTGGCTGGCTAGCTGATTAGTTAGCTAAATTTGCTAATGGTTATATGGACATGTTAACGTTTTTATTTTATTTTTTACAGGTTATGCTAAATATTAATAAAAAGAACAGTAACTAATGTTAGCTAATGGTGGGACAACTCTGTAGAATCCAAACTTTAGTCATGCCATTGGCGTTACCAGCGGAACTATATATTTAGCTAAGTGGCGGATGTGTCGGCCTACATGATGGTTTGATTAAACGTTTTTAAAATAGGCTACCGTTTTATGAAAAAAAATTCACACATTTTAGTTGTAGCCATGGTATAAGAGATAAACCACTCCATGCCAGTACAGAATATATGGCACTTCAAGGTGGTTAATCAGCAAAAGTTCCAACAATCACCAGCTGTCGTGCCATATATTCTTGTATATGCACTGCATGTCATGGTTTATATATTACTATATATATATATATATATATATATATATATATATATATGAATATACGCAAATCAATCTAATGAATGATGAAAAATGTATCCAGTATCCAGAATCCACAGTGGATTTTTACACTTATAGGGTGATGTCTGCTTTGGAAAAGCACTGAGATAAATGTTCACATAGTTTAAATAATGTGTTCATTAATCAAGGCAAAATTCATAGAGATGGTTACGAAAGCATTTTTGCAGAAAGCATGCAGCAAGTTTAGGGTATTTTTATTAACTTGAGCAAACTATACGCCTAGTGCGATTTTAATAGCAACACAACACAATGTAACGCAATGCAATCCTGGCTATGTAAGATTTTTCTGTTAAAGATTAATGTTGGAGCCATATTATTATGTTACTTCAAATAAAATCTAAGAAAAGAATAATGATTTAAGTTGATAGTTTATTTAGTACCTTTATCTTTACCTACCTGTTAAAAGAAAACCTGTGAGAAAAAAACATACTTACCTGAATAGATATTCCCCTGAACAACACCCCCGTTAGTGCACACCGGTCATGGCACTGGGGACCAGATAATTTATCACCAGCTGCTCGGTAATCATTCACAAAGTGGAAGGCGGTACAGTTTTGAACGGATCTCACATACTTTCATGATAGTTTGTTTAAAGTTAAATAAACACAGCCCTCTTTTTAAATGGCGAAAGAATAATGATGAAGCATTGTGTTTTATTGAATGCGCATCAAGATACCCACTCTACTGAATCACGGCGGCTCAGTACAGAAGCCACCAAATCTATTAGTAACTGACTGCCTGTCAAAGGTGTCATGCATTTTAGAGGGGACACATGCACTCAGTTCTTGAACAGGTTGTGTCACATTCCCAATCCACACTGAAAATCTACAGAACTTTGCTTTACACTTTGTTTACTCTCTGTCATATAGGCAAAGTGGTGGGTGAGTCAGGTTAAAGGTACTGGAGTCCTCCTCAGTAAGGTGGAGGTGAGTGAGGCAGATACTGGTACTGGATTCCTCCGCAGTAAGATACTGGAGGTGGGTGAGTCAGGTTAAACGTACTGGAGTCCTCCTCAGTAAGGGACTGGAGGTGGGTGAGTCAGGTTAAAGGTACTGGAGTCCTCCTCAGTAAGGTACTGGAGGTGGGTGAGTCAGGTTAAAGGTACTGGAGTCCTCCTCAGTAAGGGACTGGAGGTGGGTGAGTCAGGTTAAATGTACTGGTATTCAAGTCCTCTGCAGTAAGATACTGGAGGTGGGTGAGTCAGGTTAAAATTACTGGAGTCCTCCGCAGTAAGGTACTGGAGGTGGGTGAGTCATGGTAAAGGTACTGGAGTCTTCCTCAGTAAGGGACTGGAGGTGGGTGAGTCAGGTTAAATGTACTGGTACTGGAGTCCTCCACAGTAAAGTACTGGATGTGGGTGAGTCATGGTAAAGGTACTGGAGTCCTCCTCAGTAAGGTACTGGAGATGGTGAGTCAGGTTAAATGTACTGGTACTGGATTCCTCCGCAGTAAGATACTGGAGGTGGGTGAGTCAGGTTAAATGTACTGGTACTGGAGTCCTCCTCAGTAAGATACTGGAGGTGGGTGAGTCAGGTTAAAAGTACTGGAGTCCTCCTCAGTAAGGTACTGGAGGTGGGTGAGTCAGGTTAAATGTACTGGTACTGGAGTCCTCCTCAGTAAGATACTGGAGGTGGGTGAGTCAGGTTAAAAGTACTGGAGTCCTCCTCAGTAAGGGACTGGAGGTGGGTGAGTCAGGTTAAAAGTACTGGAGTCCTCCTCAGTAAGATACTGGAGGTGGGTGAGTCAGGTTAAAAGTACTGGAGTCCTCCGCAGTAAGGTACTGGAGGTGGGTGAGTCATGGTAAAGGTACTGGAGTCCTCCTCAGTAAGATACTGGAGATGGTGAGTCAGGTTAAATGTACTGGTACTGGAGTCCTCCTCAGTAAGATACTGGAGGTGGGTGAGTCAGGTTAAAAGTACTGGAGTCCTCCTCAGTAAGGGACGGGAGGTGGGTGAGTCAGGTTAAAAGTACTGGAGTCCTCCTCAGTAAGATACTGGAGGTGGGTGAGTCAGGTTAAAAGTACTGGAGTCCTCCGCAGTAAGGTACTGGAGGTGGGTGAGTCATGGTAAAGGTACTGGAGTCCTCCTCAGTAAGGGACTGGAGGTGGGTGAGTCAGGTTAAATGTACTGGTACTGGAGTCCTCCGCAGTAAAGTACTGGAGGTGGGTGAGTCATGGTAAAGGTACTGGAGTCCTCCTCAGTAAGGTACTGGAGATGGTGAGTCAGGTTAAATGTACTGGTACTGGATTCCTCCGCAGTAAGATACTGGAGGTGGGTGAGTCAGGTTAAAGGTACTGGAGTCCTCCTCAGTAAGGGACTGGAGGTGGGTGAGTCAGGTTAAATGTACTGGTACTGGAGTCCTCCGCAGTAAAGTACTGGAGGTGGGTGAATCATGGTAAGGGTACTGGAGTCCTCCTCAGTAAGGTACTGGAGATGGTGAGTCCGGTTAAATGTACTGGTACTGGATTCCTCCGCAGTAAGATACTGGAGGTGGGTGAGTCAGGTTAAATGTACTGGTACTGGAGTCCTCCTCAGTAAGATACTGGAGGTGGGTGAGTCAGGTTAAAGGTACTGGAGTCCTCCTCAGTAAGGTACTGGAGGTGGGTGAGTCATGGTAAAGGTACTGGAGTCTTCCTCAGTAAGGGACTGGAGGTGGGTGAGTCAGGTTAAATGTACTGGTACTGGAGTCCTCCACAGTAAAGTACTGGATGTGGGTGAGTCATGGTAAAGGTACTGGAGTCCTCCTCAGTAAGGTACTGGAGATGGTGAGTCAGGTTAAATGTACTGGTACTGGATTCCTCCGCAGTAAGATACTGGAGGTGGGTGAGTCAGGTTAAATGTACTGGTACTGGAGTCCTCCTCAGTAAGATACTGGAGGTGGGTGAGTCAGGTTAAAAGTACTGGAGTCCTCCTCAGTAAGGTACTGGAGGTGGGTGAGTCAGGTTAAATGTACTGGTACTGGAGTCCTCCTCAGTAAGATACTGGAGGTGGGTGAGTCAGGTTAAAAGTACTGGAGTCCTCCTCAGTAAGGGACTGGAGGTGGGTGAGTCAGGTTAAAAGTACTGGAGTCCTCCTCAGTAAGATACTGGAGGTGGGTGAGTCAGGTTAAAAGTACTGGAGTCCTCCGCAGTAAGGTACTGGAGGTGGGTGAGTCATGGTAAAGGTACTGGAGTCCTCCTCAGTAAGATACTGGAGATGGTGAGTCAGGTTAAATGTACTGGTACTGGAGTCCTCCTCAGTAAGATACTGGAGGTGGGTGAGTCAGGTTAAAAGTACTGGAGTCCTCCTCAGTAAGGGACGGGAGGTGGGTGAGTCAGGTTAAAAGTACTGGAGTCCTCCTCAGTAAGATACTGGAGGTGGGTGAGTCAGGTTAAAAGTACTGGAGTCCTCCGCAGTAAGGTACTGGAGGTGGGTGAGTCATGGTAAAGGTACTGGAGTCCTCCTCAGTAAGGGACTGGAGGTGGGTGAGTCAGGTTAAATGTACTGGTACTGGAGTCCTCCGCAGTAAAGTACTGGAGGTGGGTGAGTCATGGTAAAGGTACTGGAGTCCTCCTCAGTAAGGTACTGGAGATGGTGAGTCAGGTTAAATGTACTGGTACTGGATTCCTCCGCAGTAAGATACTGGAGGTGGGTGAGTCAGGTTAAAGGTACTGGAGTCCTCCTCAGTAAGGGACTGGAGGTGGGTGAGTCAGGTTAAATGTACTGGTACTGGAGTCCTCCGCAGTAAAGTACTGGAGGTGGGTGAATCATGGTAAGGGTACTGGAGTCCTCCTCAGTAAGGTACTGGAGATGGTGAGTCCGGTTAAATGTACTGGTACTGGATTCCTCCGCAGTAAGATACTGGAGGTGGGTGAGTCAGGTTAAATGTACTGGTACTGGAGTCCTCCTCAGTAAGATACTGGAGGTGGGTGAGTCAGGTTAAAGGTACTGGAGTCCTCCTCAGTAAGGGACTGGAGGTGGGTGAGTCAGGTTAAAGGTACTGGAGTCCTCCTCAGTAAGATACTGGAGGTGGGTGAGTCAGGTTAAATGTACTGGTACTGGAGTCCTCCTCAGTAAGATACTGGAGGTGGGTGAGTCAGGTTAAAACTACTGGATTCCTCCTCAGTAAGGGACTGGAGGTGGGTGAGTCAGGTTAAAAGTACTGGAGTCCTCCTCAGTAAGGGACTGGAGGTGGGTGAGTCATGGTAAAGGTACTGGAGTCCTCCGCAGTAAGGTACTGGAGGTGGGTGAGTCATGGTAAAGGTACTGGAGTCCTCCTCAGTAAGGTACTGGAGGTGGGTGAGTCAGGTTAAATGTACTGGTACTGGAGTCCTCCTCAGTAAGATACTGGAGGTGGGTGAGTCATGGTAAAGGTACTGGAGTCCTCCTCAGTAAGGTACTGGAGATGGTGAGTCCGGTTAAATGTACTGGTACTGGATTCCTCCGCAGTAAGATACTGGAGGTGAGTGAGTCAGGTTAAATGTACTGGTACTGGAGTCCTCCTCAGTAAGATACTGGAGGTGGGTGAGTCAGGTTAAAAGTACTGGAGTCCTCCTCAGTATGGTACTGGAGGTGGGTGAGTCAGGTTAAATGTACTGGTATTCGAGTCCTCTGCAGTAAGATACTGGAGGTGGGTGAGTCAGGTTAAAAGTACTGGAGTCCTCCGCAGTAAGGTACTGGAGGTGGGTGAGTCATGGTAAAGGTACTGGAGGTGGGTGAGTCATGGTAAAGGTACTAGAGTCCTCCTCAGTAAGGTACTGGAGGTGAGTGAGTCAGGTTAAAGGTACTGGAGTCCTCCTCAGTAAGATACTGGAGGTGGGTGAGTCAGGTTAAAGGTACTGGAGTCCTCCTCAGTAAGGGACTGGAGGTGGGTGAGTCAGGTTAAAGGTACTGGTACTGGAGTCCTCCTCAGTAAGGGACTGGAGGTGGGTGAGTCAGGAGTGTCATCTTAGGTTGCTACTCTCAGTGAAATGTTTGATTTACAAAAGGGCAAGTGATTAAAGAACTAAAGGTTGCAGTTGCTCTTGTGTTCTATCAAACAAATGATCCTAATTGCACTGGGATGAAAGTGGACACAATTATTTCCCCATAATAACATAGATGTTTGTATTTCAAAGGGATGTTGGAACTTTTGAAGTTTAGTTGATTATATTATACATTATATGAGAAGAAGGCTTAGCGTTAATTCTCGTGTGTGTGTGTGTGTGTGTGTGTGTGTGTGTGTGTGTGTGTGTGTGTGTGTGTGTGTGTGTGTGTTTCTGTGCTTGTGTATGTGTGTTTTCTCTGTATTGATTTGCATGAGTCTATGTCTGTGAAATTCTTTTTATGTGTCTGTATATCCCTGAGTTTATATATGTGTGTGTGTGTGTGTGTGTGTGTGTGTGTGTGTGTGTGTGTGTGTGTGTGTGTGTGTGTGTGTGTGTGTGTGTGTGTGTGTGTGTGTGTGTGTGTGTGTGTGTGTGAATTGGTGCGTGAATGTGAGCATCAGTGCATGTGCGCGTTGTCTTTGTGTGAATGTGTATTTTTTGTTTGCATGTGATTGTGTGTGAGTGTGTGGGGTGGGGTTGGGGGAGTCTTTTTGCTGCATCTTTTTCTTTATGTTTGTGTACACATGTTTTGTGCATGTGTGCCTTTGTACCCGAAATCAAATATTCATATACTGGAAATTACTGCCTGTAAAGTGTGAACTACAAATGCACATTTGGCCAAGGCCTGGTGTTTGCTGCCACAAACCACCCCCCACCCCCCTCCAAAGAAAAGCTGTTTTAGCAGCTCTAGAATCTAAAACTAGATAAGTACCCACCATTACATATCAAAATCTTTGTAACATTTTATGTCCCTACAATCAAATGAGTGTGTGTTTGTGATATTTCTAAAGGTCAGGCGGTCTTCGTGCATGGTCTCAGTCTCAGGACTGCTTGATAAAGGAAAACATTGTGAGGACCTAAACCCTGTCTAAAACAGTTGAGAAGAGCTGAAGGACACACTCGTGTTTACACACATAGAGCTCCGTAGTCCCGCCCACTTTCGTGACGAACGTCTGGTGCCACTTTTCGGAAAAAATATAATGGGAGTCAATGGACTGAAAGTTATTTTTTCTATATTCAGGGAGCTAGACGTTCAAAACACCCAAGAGAGGGGTTGTCATATTTTAAAATAATTTATAAAATTGGTCCTTTGAAATTATGTCTAACAAATAAACAACAAACACGTTTTCAAAAAAACAACTAAAACGACGACAACATCCGGGCTATTCGCTCCACTGCTGGAGTGAAAGCCATAAAGCTGACACTTTCGACATAGCCAGACTGATCGTGATTCTCGCCGTTGGTGATATTCTTAGTTCACTTCCATAATACGACAAAGTGATAGCCATTTTTGCTAGCAGAGCGGCCGGTAGCTACTTCCATAATAAGTTACAAGAGCAGACAGAGTGATAGACATTTTTGCTAGCAGAGCGGCTGGTAGCTAGCAAAAGCGTGAGCCGGCAATGTACAACCGGGGATTCTGGGTAGTGTAGTTATGTTTCTCAACCTCCGTTAATTATACGATTCAAATTTGATTTAAACACGATGGTGAGTATATAATGTACTTTGTATCAAAAAATGTCAAAGTTTGGTCCATACAATGCCATAATATCATCATAAGGGTGACTGAAAGATCTCGAAGTGGGGGCAGGTAATGGCTTCCGGCAGTCTTCCGGGACCAGCCAGGGATAGGAGGGGGCGGGACTACAAAGCTCTATAGCCATTATGGGGACCTAAAGCCTGCCTGAAACAGTTGAGCAGAGTTGGAGGACACACTGTTGTTTACACACATAGCCATCAGGCAGATATTTTTAAGATGGCTTTCTTACCCAATACAAAGCAAGTCAACACAGCAAACAGCATATTGCACACTGTTACAGACAAGGGCTAACTTCATTTTAAATAGCTCTGCCTGCAGACCTGAATCTGCTCCAGGGCTCATTATTATTATTGTTCTTATTGTTGTTGTTGTTGCTGTTTTTCTTTTCTCAATTTGGCAGGCATGAGTATAAAAAGCCTGCGTGCTGGATGGTAGGAATCACTGACAGTGTGTTGTGCTCTGTTAAGACAACGACTGGGAATGGGAGGTGAAAGGCGGTGAGTGCTTGAGCAGTCTTGACAATCTTTTGTATGGCTTTACACTCCTGTACAATAGAGTGGCCATAACAAATTGTGATGCAACCTGTTAAAATGCTCTCAATAACACAGTGTTGGTGCTTAGTTTAAAATTCCAGAGTCTCCTGAGAAAATAGACGCTGTTGTGCTTTGTTTATAATAATGTTGGTGTTAGAGCTCCACGTTAGGTCACTTGAGATTTGCATGCCAAATAATTTGTAGCTATTTACAATATCAACAGCTGCCCCATTTACAGATATAAGAGTGTGCCTTATGGTAATTCTCCTGAAATCAACAATAAGTTATTTTGTTTTGTTAACATTCAAGTACAGGTTATTTTTCCCTCACCACACCACAAGATCCTGGCTGCACCTCAGCGATGTAGGCTGACTCATCATTATCAGTTATTAGACTAAGCACAGTAGTGTCATCTGCAAATTTTATACTCTAGTTGCAACTGTATGGCAGCACAGTCGTGGGTGAATAGAGAATATAGAAGTGGGCTTAAGAGACATCCCTGCGGTGAACCAGTATTGAGAATGAGTGTGGAGGAGTGGACATTACCTATTCTAACAGATTGTGGTCTACCAATTAAAAAATCTAAAATCCAATTATCAATACCCAGAGGGCTCAGTTTAATTACCTGTTTGGATGGAATCGTTGTGTTAAAAGCAGAACTGTAGTCAAAAAACATTCGGACATATGCGTCCCTACATCCCACGTGCTCTAAGGCAGTGTCCAAGGCCAGAGAGACAAAGCTGTGTGGTCTATATGAAAACTGGAATGGGTCAAAAGACTCTGGAATTTTACTATTTACAAATAATTCTTCACCAGCTATTCTCAACATTTCATAGCTACAGAAGTGAGTGCTACTCGTCAATAGTCATTAAGACATGTCACAGTAGAGTTTTCCGACAGACACAATCACAGACTTGTGAAAAAACAGGTTGGCACAGTCGCTGCCCAGAGTACATTTTTGCAGTGAAAAGTCTTTGAAAGTTTTTGTCCAGGTGTTCAGGTGAAAACCCAGCTACATTCGGTTGAAAACTGAAAGCTTTCTATTCGGGTAAAACCTGAGCTATGTTGGAGTTGACCTAGTTCTTTTATGTCAAAACATATTCAACCTAGATTTCCATCCCTCTATACATCTAGTTTCTGGCTTTTGCTCACTGATTATTGCCAGCGAAACATAAAAAATGTCAGTAAACACTGTGGCTAACTGCAGAGAGCAGAGCTTGAGGACCCAGGGCGCGAGACCGTCTGCGTCTGGGCCGGTCGCCTTCTGAGCCTGGACTTGTCTAAAGGTTCTACTCAAGTCCTCGACAGACAGCTGAAGTACAAAGTCCCCTGGTGTAGCAGCAGGCTTAAGAGGGACCTTGGTGTTCTGTGCCTCAAACTTGGCATAAAAGGCGTTCATCTCATCCAGAAGGCTGGCAGCTGCCGTGGTAACTGCCTTGGTTTATAATCCATCATTTCTCTAAGATCGTTCCACATCTGCTGTGCGTCAGTACTGGTGAAATTGTGCTCCAGGCACTCACCATAGGTTCTATTAGCTGATCTAATCGCCTTAAGTTATACCTAGACCTTTTATATAAGTCTGCGTCACCCAATTTAAAGGCGATCGTTCGAGCCTTAATATTCTCCCGTATCTTGTGGTTTAACCAAGGTTTTTGATTGAGGAAGGAGTGTATCGTTCATGTCAGGATACAAGAGTGAAAAGAAAAGGTAATATAGTGTGTTACCGATTCCATGTAATAATAGTAATATTATGTAAAATTGTGCCGGATACATCAAACCGTGTGGAAAAGGCAGATTTTTTTGTATGCAAGTACGAACCGCGTTCACGTTATTTTGTGATTAGCATAAATCCACACCCATTAGGTTGTCACTTCCATTTAAAGCTCTGTACAAAGTGAAAATGGCCCAGAAAAAGCAAAAGAAATAATTATTCCGACACTGAAAGCAAAGTTTTATTATCAGATGTTCAATCAAGGAAAATAAATAGTTTAATATTGTCCGTTTCGGTGTCATAAAGTAAATAGTAAAGTAGCCTACATGGTAACATAAAAAGAGGATATAACATGCAGGAAAAACAGAATTTCCCATTACAAGTGCAAACCTATCTGCATCGGACAATCGCATTGCCTCTATGCCAAGCACTAGGCTGCGGTCTTTCTCGCGCCTGGAAATAAAATAATTTATTTATTAATTTTGTCATTTTGTTGGTGTTTTGTGCGTGTGAGAGGTGGTTTGAATTTGTGATCCCCTAGTGATGGAAAGAGGTAGGCCTACTTACTGTCTGTCACAGTAAATTTGACGTAGCAATTTGACATATAGCTACACCAATAAGCCACTAAAGCCAGCCAACTGAAGCTGCTGTGGGTCCCACCAGTCTATGGTCCCAGCCAGCACGTTGAGCAGTACATTTCGCATGACATGAGCTGCACAGATGTGACAGCCCTTTCTATTCATATTTTGCAAACATATCTTAGATAGAGCCTTGAGGCTATACGTTTGTGCAGTACAGTTACGGCACCAATAACATTGCTGGGCAGGTTGTCAATTTCATAAAAACCAGAAAAATGACTAACCAGCCATATATCGCTCTCAGCCAAAAAATAGTTTTTGCGCAATCTTAAAGATGCGTTCATTTCTCTCCTAAGCAGCCAACTCCTCCAACAGTACAAGGTCAGCCATTGCAATGCTGGCTACAGACCTGTAGGCAATTGAAAGCAAATTTCTTTCATTGGTAAAATGTGTGTTTTAAATAATGTCATATAAGTTAAAAAAATTACCTATTTATGAAAATAGTACTGGGAGCATACATTATGCTTATGAGACTAAGTTCATAGCCCACAATTGATTAATATATAGGCATCATCTAATGTGTTTGCTTTTTACAATTGCAATCTATTAACTACGTTTGCTTTGTGTATTTCAAAGGCTACATTTTGTCATATGAATTTAACAGAAAATAAAAAATTCATATTGTATTTATCACTCAGAAGCTACATTTAGCGGCATTCTGAATTTACGAACGCAGTACACGTGGTCTTGAGAAGGTGTAAAATTAGTTGTCTCATCAAATCTCAGATACGAAAACATTGATGAATGCCAAAATACGGCCAAAATTGCTAATACAAATGGTTTACGTACAAATTTGTTCTGCTAACGTTTCATGAAGGAGGCCCAATGTCACACAATGTTTCACAATCATACTAACATGCACACAATGTCAAGCAATAGGTCACAATCATACAAACATGCACATTTGCACACAATGTCAAACAATAGTTCACAATCATATTAGCATGCACAGTTGCGCACAATGTCAAACAATAGTTCACAGTCATACTAACATGCACACAATGTCAGACAACGGTTTACAATCATACTAACGCGCACATAGTGGGTACTTTTACATACATCCCAATATCCGATTATTGGAAGCTATCAGTTTATGCCAGTATTTAACGTATTGCATACACATGGATATAAGTAATTTGATTACTCCAAAAGCTGCGTTTACATGATTTTCTCCATAATCAGCTCAACGGAAAAGCTAACTGATAACTGTTTCCTGTTGTAAGGACAAAAATGATCCACCCATCAAAAATTTGTATTATTATTATTATAGCTAGTAGTTATTATTATAGCTAATTGCTAGTGGTTTATTTATATTACTATAGCCATTATTATTATTATAGCTAGCTTTACTGATCTCTAAATTCGGCCAGTTTCCCAATTTCAGTTATTTCATGTGCGAGCCGGCTAGCTAGTCCAAACATAAGCTCATAACACTCAACAATATATTTTCATCGGTGAAATTCGTTAATTTAACAATAAATGAGTGAAAGTGAGATCCCGAAGGAACCCTGGGCAAGGCCAATTTTGATGGGCAGAACATTTTGCACCTTACATTTTCCCTCTCTCCACTTCTAGAGTAAGACGTTTACGTGCACCAAAAAATCTAACCTGGTGATAATGACCTCACATAATCAGATAAAGGCTTTTACATGACCATTTCAATAATCAGTTTTGCCATAATCGGGGTAAGATTGTATAAGGGTTTTCCTGTGTCCTGAGACACAGAGAATATTATGGAGGACCAGGGGCGATAGACGGGGGTCTCTAAAAGACCACAAAACGGAATATATACAACGTAGGGGAATGGGAACAGAGAAAACACAAAAGACGAGAACAGAATACAGTCCCTCCCTCTCAGACAGAGATATAAGGGAAGAGATAGGAAAACGTAAAAGTCTCCTCCACAAAAGGATGAGGAACTCGTAACTTTGCTTGTAGACCTCCAAAAACGGAGGAGAGATAAAAGGAAACGAAATAACAGAGAATAACCCTAAAACTTAGGGTGAGCAACACTCGTAGGCTTGAGTGTAGGAAAAAGAAAAAGATACGGACAGGTAGCTGGAAAAGCAGAACCTCTCTAGCTCTGTGGTGACGAGCTAGACTGACGAGAGGAACTGACTAGAGCAGAGAAATAAGGAGAAAAATAGGAAAGAGAGTTAGAGTAGCAGGGAAAAGAGATCTAAAGATCTACCCTAAATACTAACTTCTACGGGACCTTCCTGCTTTCGCTTATTAGAAACAATAAGCCAAAACAGTCTCCCAGTCCTATACCTTACCGGCTACCAGAAATAACATGGAAAATAAAATAACATGGAAGCACCGGAACAGGAAGACGCAGAGTTTAAATAGGCAGCGGAAGAGCCGAACAGTTGCAATCGCTGAGTAGCGAGATGAAAGGAAAACCCGACACGGACAATGAAACAGAAAAAAGACGTCCAGAAGGCACTTAAAGGGGACGAGAGAGTAAAAAGGAAAATAAGCCTGCAGACTATGACAGATTGGAGTATTCGTGTGCATGTAAACGTACCCAATATCAGACAATGGTTCACAATCATACTAACATCCACACACTGTACACAATAGTTCACAATCATACTAACATACATACAATGACAAACAATATTTCACAATCATAGTAACATGTACACAATGTCACACAATGGTCCACAATGGGTTGTATCTGTGTTTGATATCCAAAAGAAGTGGGAAAAGTCTGTTCACTGTTCACCTTATCCTACAATAATCATTTAAATACCATTCTTTGGTCCATGATTAGTATTGTGTAATAGAAAACGGGCTACTTCATTAACAACTAAAAATGGTTTATCAAAGCCTGAAATGGGCTGTACATCTCTTATATGCAGGAGTATTATGTGCATGTGTTTACTTGAGAGCAGTACATCTGTTTGACATTAGTTACACGCCCCTACATCATGAGAAAGTTTCCTAGATATAGTGTACAGTTTCACTGTGACTGGGAGATATGAGATACTCAAAGCCTTTGATACTAGCACTTGAAATTTCATTTTAACCACTGTTGGTGTACCGGTGCCTTTATTCTCAAGCGGTACAGTAGGCTGGGTTTACTAATCTTGCCTGGTATGCATTGTGCACAATGAGTCATAATTGTTTTTTTTTTTGTGAAGTCAGTACATTTTTTCAGATGTCCTGGTAGATTAAAACATGTTTCATGCGCAATTAACACATTTCCCTCAGCTAAGTTTTTTTTGGTTACTGAGAAACTGACATTTGGTAAATGTTTGTTTTGTTAAATAATTCAAAATCTGGTAGTAATAATAGTAATAATAATAATAATAATAATAATAACAAATATCAACCAAGTATTAAAGATAAGTAGTCTACTAAGAAGTAGTATGCATTTTAGAATCTAATTTGTTCATAAAACAATCTGAACATTTTCTGTATAAGGTTATATTTAATGGAAACTGTCAGAAATCTTTCCCTTTGGAATAGACTACTCCCACAATTTGTGAGGTGAATCAGTGTTGAAATGCTGGAAGCTCCAGTACACCTACAAAAATTTAAGATAAACACTGAATACTGGTTTGTTCCCTTCTAAAACATGTCATGATTGCATAGATTAATTCCTGTCCCCCTACTGAGTCAAACAAATGAGGTGTGCATGTGGCAGAAAGTACCTTTCAAAAACCGCCATTTCAGGGGCTATTAAGATTCATTATATCTACCAAGATTTAATCAACATAACCTTTGGACTAGATTTCTCTTCCTTCTTTTGGACTGTACTTTTCATCTATGTGCAGTGCATTGTGGGAAATGACAACATTCTGATTACTTGTTATGGTAAGCATTTTTATTGTTCGGTGAAAATTCAATTATAGGACAAAGTAAAGGCCTATTGAGGGCTTTAATCAAGTTGGATTTTTTTAGCACAGGAGCCAGTTTACTCAGAATTAAATTCACAGCCGTGCTGTGAGCAGAATCATGCAGCACTCTCAATTTACTCTCAGATATGACCGTAAAAATGTAACATAGCAGCACAATTGTTTTATATAAGTACGTTCATGGGTATTTTTACATTGGAAAAATGCCATGGCAGAGCAATGTATGTAGGTCGTTGTTGAAGAAAATGCAATACTTAAGATGTAGTACTAATGAATGCTGCTGTAGACAACAAAGATTCCCTCCATCTGTTTGATAATTACAGAAGCTATTTTAATAATTAAAATTGAGGGCTTTGTTAAAGTTGCCAAGAGAAGTCAATAATAGTGTAAAATAACAAATGGTGGTTTTACATTGTCTTTTGAGGTAGGGGTCAGTATAGTATGGTGTGGGGGTTCTAAACTCTGGAGAGCTGCAGGCTGGTTTTCATTGTTAGCTGACCACCAATAAAAGCAGCTGATTGCACAGTTGACTCACCTCACTTGCAGGCCCAGTATTGGGGACCCTTGATGTAGTGGTTAAGGAACTGACCTTGTTGTCTGAACAAGATTGCCAATTTAATTCCAAACAATACCACCATATGGTAGAGCACTTTACCTGGATTACGTAAACACATGCCCACCTGTTTGGATGAGAGGGTATAAGTAAATATTGATAATAACTGTCGGGAAAATTCCATACAAAAGTTACGTGTTGAAAGAGTTTTCGTTAAAGGCCCCACAAAACAGAAGTCAAATCACATTTTTCCTAATGCTTTTCAGAAGGCTTCCTCGTGAAACCGGATGTTGGGGCGGGACTTATTTTTTACTTCTTTTTTTTTTAAATGGGCAGGCTGTCGTGGTGGCTAGCTAGTTAGCTTCTGGATAGCAGTGCTCATTCAAAAGAAATCTAATGCTTTAGCCAAAATGGATGACATTGTTTCTCTAAGTCAGGATCACTCTCCTCCTACATCCCCCTCTGTTGAGGAGGAGGAAGCGTTGTTTTGTTTTGGGACAACGAGGGGCAGGAGGATGAGAACGAAGAGGGAGATAAGGACGGTAAGATAATAGCAGTCGTAATATCTGTCATTATCAATATCTCGCTAATTTGAATCTGGAATCCCGAAAATTCTCTGTCTTTCTTACAAGGGAGAAACTGCAGTTCTTGAAGTGTAGATAATATAGCTAACGTTACATAACTAGATAGCTATAGATTATTTAATTAATCAACATCAAAACAAGCAATGTAAGCTACAACTAATGTTACACCTAACTTAGAGGCAGCAGCTCCCACCTAGCCTAGCGCAAATATCAACTTTAAATAAAAACCTCTTTTTTTTTTGGTCTGCATCATGTCCTTGAAGTAATTAAACTGCAGCTAACCATTTCATCACTTAAAATTGGTAAATTTTCATTGTGTGGGGCCTTTAAGAAACATTGTGTGTTGCATTTGAAACATTTTCATTGTGTGGGGCCTTTAAGAAACATTGTGTGTTGAATTTGAAACATTTTCATTGTGTGGGGCCTTTAAGAAACATTGTGTGTTGCATTTGAAACATTTTCATCGTGTGTTGCATTTGAGATAATAATAATAAAATAATAATAATAATCATCAAGTTATTATAGTAACACATCAAGTGTGAAAGAAAGCTTCATAATGTAAGCTTCACCAGTTCTGGGTCGGTTTATGGAGGGGCAACTTTTTATTAAGTCAAAGGAGCACGGCGTACAGTATGCAGACATCTACAAAAGCTACTGCTCTCAATATTCTGAGGTCAGTGGCTTGGTTCATGACATGATCGACACCAAGAGTCGTAAATTATTCATGACAAACCACTCAGCAGATGAGCCGCCATGTCATTTAAACTTACCTGAACTCCAGATGGGTATGAATATCATCCGTCAGCATTTTGTTTTAATTTCCTGGAAACCCATTTCAACAATGCGCTGTCAGTGCGCATTTACACATCACACTGTACGAAAAATGTTTTCAAGCCTTCCTCTAAACATCGCCAAATGAATTCCTTCTCTTTTGGATGAGAAACAGTGAAAAAATGATTATCAGACAGTTCTGAAAAACAAACTTCTGACTGAAAAAAGGCATTCTCAATCTCACCTAGTTTCATTCGTCACTCGCCTGAAAAGATATCTGTAGTTAAAATGGGGTTTGAAGCAGTAATTAGGAAAGGCCACACTCCAGGATAGAGGTACATTCATGTGTAGCTATTATTCAGTGCTCCCCATGTTGGAGAGATGGCATTCATGTCCACAGTTGACATGTGGCACGTGAAAGGAGAGGGTGTAAAAAATTATTTTTAATAATGGAGGAAAACATTTGGTATTTTGTTAACATTAACATTAATATTTTGAACAAACATTTTTGTGTATCTCTTCAGAAAGAGGAAAATCGCTTGAAGATCAACAGAACCAAAACACAGAAATGAGCGTAAACCCAGAAACTCACAGAATGCAGAATCACACTTTTCCACTCGAAAAAAGACCCCTCACAAGTGAAATGATCAAATATTTATGACAGGCTGGCCATAACATTTCTTTTCCTGGTCATGGTGCATGCCATTATTTTATTAAAATTTTGTCTAAACCAGACTGTTTAGGATATTCCCCTCTGAAAAATACACTACAATGGCTTCAGCTCAGCCAATAGTTTGATATTGGACTTTCCCCCAATATCTTCTTTTGGCAGAAACTTTTTTTTGACACAACAGTGGCACCTAGAGTTTGAGGAAGATAAATTAGACCAAAACAGTACATGACTTAATTTCTCTCTCTCTCTCTCTCTCTCTCTCTCTCTCTCTCTCTCTCTCTCTCTCTCTCTCTCTCTCTCACCCCCTCTCTCTCTCACCCCCTCTCTCTCTCTCACCCCCTCTCTCTCTCACCCCTACAGTAAGACACTTCAGTTCAGTAGTTCTTTAATGGCAAGACAGCCGTGCACTATAAGTGAAAAGCTGCATAAACATTGTATTGTGTGGCCAGCCTGTGGAATCAAATAATTATGGAATCTTGTTAAAGTTTAAGTAACTTCCTCAGATACAGATTATAATGCAAGCATTGAAGAACTGATACAGTATTTGTGCCCGATATCCCCTGTGAGTCCTGTTTTTTATTCGTCTGTGAAATCAAGCTTCAAGGATAGTGCTTCACAGAGAGGGTCATAGACAGAAGTAGCAGGGGTGCAGATGGAGCTACCGTGCCATTCTAATGCTGCTGCTATTTTGGGGACTGAATGGGCTCTCTGACCACTCTGGCTTTGCTTATGCAGGCTAACAGTCCTGCAGGAGAGAACCATACAGGGGTTCTCAGGGGTACATCATTTTTTACATTTGTGTTAATGGACATTTTATAGTGCCATTTTGAATGTAATGCCTGCAGTGATATGACCAGTGATGACCCGGATGCCTGCCCGTCTGATATTAGACTGTATTAGCATTTTATTTGCTCTGCGGATGTTCCTGTTCACAGTGATTTCCCATTGAAACTCCAAAAACCAATATTAAAATACAAACAGTTTAGGGCTATGAAACCCTGCATATGGAGGGTTATGGCAGCCCCCTACAGTAATACATGCAGGACAGGCACCCGTTATAACCATGCGGGCTATGCACAGGTGAATATAATAGCAATTATAATATTATTATAAAATATTGTTACAATGTAAAGTTATGCAATTACAACTGACACATAGCTTGGCATACATGAATACCAAAACAGCTATTCCGCTTTATTCATGCACACAGTAAAATGTCCAGTGTTAAATCAACTCTTACAGAGTTTATATGAGTTCACTATGGCCAGAGAGTTAGAGTTGAATTAACACTGGACATTTTAATGTATAAGTTCTCTCTCGCTCTCTATATAGATATGTACAGATCCTTTCCAAAAAATTAGAATATCATGGAAAAGTTTTTTTTTTTCCATAATTCCATTCAAAAAGTGAAACTTTCATAGATTATAGATTCATTACAGACAAAGTGAAATATTTCTAGCCTTTATTTGTTTCATTTTTCATAATTTTGGCTTACAGCTCCAGAAAACCCCCAAAACAGTATTTCAAGAAATTAGAATAGTGTGTCGAAAATCAGCATTTACTTCAGTTATTTCAGAGAATGAATGTTTTAGACTGAATGTCTGTGACCCAACAACATCAAAAGACTCTTGATATATCATTTTTCTGGTACTCCTACAAGCGATACTATAACCTCTCTGCATTTGAATGGATCTCTATGGGAATTGGGGGGGGGGGGGGGGGGATGACTAGATTTAGCTGTAAATTACACTGGAACAGTATGGAACACATGGTTGGCTAAATGGCTGTAAGTCATCAAGGGTCTGACGTATCAAACAAGCCTTATATCATCACTCTGCTGCCAGATATGCAATAGATATGGATGGATAACTTGAATCTGACTTCATGAAGGGAAGGCTGGTATTGGATATTTTAGACTACTCTTAGACTACTCTGCTTTGGTGCCAGATGACAGTTTCCTTCTTTTTCTCAATTTTTATAAGGCCTTCGACACTATTGAACACCCGTTTATTATGAAATCCCTTGAAGCTTTTGGTTTTGGCAATTATTTTATGAAGGCAATTGAAACCCTTTATGATTGTTCAGTCCAACTGCAACATGGCACAACACAGAGATTTCAATTAAATAGAGGCATCCGTCAAGGCTGCCCAATCTCTCCTTATTTATTTCTACTTGCAATGCAACTCCTTTACTCATGTTACGGCAACAGGAATATTGAGGGTATAGAAATTACAAATAAAACAGTCACAATAAGCCAATTTGCTGATGATACAACTTTATTTTTAAAAGATAAAAGCCAAACTGTGAAAGCTATCAGTGAAATTGAGCTTTTTTCAAAGGCCTCAGGCCTTTATCTTAACTTAAACAAATGTGAGCTCTTAGCTGTTAAGAACTGTGCAGAAAAATCTTGATATAATATTCCTGTTAAAGAAGAGGTAAAATACCTGGGGATTATAATAACTAAAAATGAGGCTACAAGAGCCAAGATAAATTTTGCCTCTCCTATTTCCAGTATGCAATCAAAATTTAACTTATGGCTTCAGAGAAACTTATCCTTATTTGGTAGATCATTAGTGGCAAAGGTAGAAGGTCTTTCTAAAGTCATTTACACTGCACAACCATTAGCTGTGCCAAAGGAAATTGTCAAACGTATTGACACAATTCTTTATAATTTCCTTAGGAAAAACAAAACCCACTATATTAAAAAATCTGTGATGACCATGAACATCAGGAGAGGAATTAATTTTCTTGTTTTTTCCTCTCTGAATAATACTTTGAAAGTCAAATGGGTACGACGGTTTTTTCGAAAACCCTGATTCCATTTGGAACTTTATTCCGGAATTTATTTTCAATAAACTTGGAGGTCTACACTTTCTTCTTCGGTCCAACTATAATCTTGAGAAAATCCCAGTGAAATTATCAAATTTTCATAAACAACTGTTGTCTTGCTGGTCTTTAATCTATAAGCACAATTTCACTCCACATAATAATTTCATTTGGAATAATAAAAATATTATACATCTGAATAAATCTTTGTTCTTAAGACATTGGTTTGACAATAAGGTTATATTGATCAATGAGCTCATGGGACCTGGTGGCAATTTTATTTCATATTCCAACCTAATCTCCCAATATAATTTTAATCCTACACTGAAAGAGTTTGCCATAATTCGCCGTGCCATGTTGACTAATGCTGCCACCCTAACCGGTTTGGCTTCACAATCTGATGACTGTGTAATTCTATCATTGAATCCAAATGACCTTATTGGAGCTGACTGTCATTTATTAGATCCCGGCACAAATAATAAGAAAATTAGAGCATTATTCCAGGTTAAAACAATCCCAGCAGGTGTTATTGTAATGGGGCGTGACGTGTGAGATGGGAGGAGCCAAACGCAGCAAGGGGAATCATTAAGCCCTTAGGCCACTAAGGCGGGATACCCGCAGATAAGGGAGGAGACAAGACAAGGAACAACAAACACCACTACAAACGCTACTAACCGGCTCACTGTCAAACGCCAAGTAGAGCGCAAGGACAGGGATCAGAACAGCCAGAAATAATAAGCGCCCTGTCTCGGTAACGAGACAAAATAAGAACGGGCGAGTAGCGTAAAGACAAACATAAAACACAAACACTGCAAAATAATACGATAGTATGAGGAGGCGAAAGGAACAGATATAACGTTCCGGCTACTATCAGACTCGCGGTCACACACAAACGTGTCCACAACACCGCCCAATCTTCCATATAGGAAGACATGCGCCATAAGACAAAAAGAACAGCAGTTCCAAACAAAATCGTCAAAACTCCCTGCAAGGAGAAAGGCACCGAAAGGAACGAGCAGGACAGGCAGCACCGGACATTTACCGGCTAGACCAACGCGAGATTAATTGAAAATAAATGCCCTGCCTCTCTATGAGGAAATGTAACGAGGCGAACAGGAACAGAGATTAACGTTCCCATGGCGAGATTGATAGGCTCGCAGTCAAATGCAGAAAGCAAAGCGGTAAACACCCAATCTCCCAGGAGAGAGAAACATTTTACAGGTGAGCCGACGGAACACCGTCGTCCCATAACTACGATCCATATAGACTAACGCAAACTTAAGTTGGAACAACCGCCTTAGCCTCTCAGTAAATAAATATGTAACGAGGCGAAATGGAACCGAGATTTAACGTTCCATGGCTAGTTTAATAAGTAGCAGTCTAATGCAGAAAACAAGAGGTAAACACCCGATCTCCCAGGAGGGAGAAACATTTTACAGGTGAGCCGACGGAGCACCGTCGTCCCATAACTTACTATCCAAAAGACTCACGCAAACTTAAAATAAAACACACGCCCTAGCCTCTAAGAAAATAAATATGTAACGAAGCGAAGGAACAGAGAGCTGAAATTACCATGCTACGCGCAGTCACACAAACATGTCCACAACCTAGCCCAAACTCCACACAAGGAGAAAACACACCCGGAAAACGAACAGAACAATAGTTCCGAAACAAAATCGTCCCGTAGGTAAAAAGGACGGAGGACAGCTGCAACAAAGACCAACGCAAAATAGCACGACAGCTTCTCAATATAAATAAAAACCCTGAGTCACAACAAAGGGGAACGTAGTCCACGAGAAGGAGACAACAGGGAATAAACGTACCGAAGCTACTTACTGGCTCACAGTAACACGGAATTGAGTAGAAGCAAAAACGCCAGGTCTCTCAGTAAGAAAACCAAATAACAGGCGAAAAAAGGAACAAAGAACTGCTACTCTATACTTCTACGAGCTAATAACTAAGTAGAAGCGAAACGCCTGATCTCCCAATGGGAAGACGTGCCGAAGGGCAAGCAGAACTACAGTTCTGAACAGAATCGCCCAAAACTCCATACACGGAGAAAAAGCACCAACAAGGCAAAATAGAGCAGAGATTTTACGGTCCCAAACTTCTACGAGATAATCAACTACCAAGCCAGTAAGAAATAAGCCCTGCCTCTAAACAGAGACGCAAAAAATAGGCGAGTAGCCAAAACGGCACGAGAACTCACAACCAACAACACCACAGTACAAACAAAGAACAATAAACAATTAATGTCGAAGCCCCGCATGAAGGGAACGGTAGGCTTATATAACTCTCAGTGACCACGAACAGGTGTAAACGCTCAAACAGAAACTCCCCCAACTCAGCAGGGCGGAGCAAGCATCTACCAACAGGGCAGCGCCCTCGCGTGGCCACCGAGGAAAACGACCGCATAGGGAAACAGGGTCAAAACCATGACAGGACCCCCCCTCTAAGGGGCGACCCAGGCGACCCCAGAAATAAAAACCATGCGGAAGTTTCTAGAGAGAAATACCCGACAAAATACATACAATTTTTTTTTTTTTTTTTTTTGGAAGGGAAGGGAGGTGTGGGACTAAGGGTGAGGGGGGTGTGGAACAAACAAGTGCCCGGCTAAAAGTACCCTGGGAACACTCCTAAGCACCCTGGTTCCTGACTACCTAACCCAAAACCTTACTACGCCTAACTCTCTTCTTGAGGCGTGCCGGGCAAGAGGCGACTTTGAACGCTTAACTCAAGGGCAATGGCCTACAAACTGAGACCAAAGCCCTTGAAATGCGTACCCCTGACAGGGATAAAATCCCCACCCGGGATTACCTCAAAAATAAAAAAGGCAAAGTAATAAAGTAGTGGGCCGCAGGGAAACCAAATAAGGTAACTGGCCCACTCGGCGCCTACCTACCAGGGTAGCTGGAAAACAAAACACCCAGGTACTAAACAATAAAACCAAGACACAAACCACAAACAGTAGTCATTAAAACCCCCTAAATAAATAAAAATTCCCCTAAAAAAGCCGCTGGCCCCGGTAATGGCTTCGACATTCTGTAATGGGGCGTGACGTGTGAGATGGGTGGAGCCAAACGCAGCAAGGGGAATCATTAAGCCCTTAGGCCACTAAGGCGGGATACCCGCAGATAAGGGAGGAGACAAGACAAGGAACAACAAACACCACTACAAACGCTACTAACCAGCTCACTGTCAAACGCCAAGTAGAGCGCAAGGACAGGGATCAGAACAGCCAGAAATAATAAGCGCCCTGTCTCGGTAACGAGACAAAATAAGAACGGGCGAGTAGCGTAAAGACAAACATAAAACACAAACACTGCAAAATAATACGATAGTATGAGGAGGCGAAAGGAACAGATATAACGTTCCGGCTACTATCAGACTCGCGGTCACACACAAACGTGTCCACAACATCGCCCAATCTTCCATATAGGAAGACATGCGCCATAAGACGAAAAGAACAGCAGTTCCAAACAAAATCGTCAAAACTCCCTGCAAGGAGAAAGGCACCGAAAGGAACGAGCAGGACAGGCAGCACCGGACATTTACCGGCTAGACCAACGCGAGATTAATTGAAAATAAATGCCCTGCCTCTCTATGAGGAAATGTAACGAGGCGAACAGGAACAGAGATTAACGTTCCCATGGCGAGATTGATAGGCTCGCAGTCAAATGCAGAAAGCAAAGCGGTAAACACCCGATCTCCCAGGAGAGAGAAACATTTTACAGGTGAGCCGACGGAACACCGTCGTCCCATAACTACGATCCATATAGACTAACGCAAACTTAAGTTGGAACAACCGCCTTAGCCTCTCAGTAAATAAATATGTAACGAGGCGAAATGGAACCGAGATTTAACGTTCCATGGCTAGTTTAATAAGTAGCAGTCTAATGCAGAAAACAAGAGGTAAACACCCGATCTCCCAGGAGGGAGAAACATTTTACAGGTGAGCCGACGGAGCACCGTCGTCCCATAACTTACTATCCAAAAGACTCACGCAAACTTAAAATAAAACACACGCCCTAGCCTCTAAGAAAATAAATATGTAACGAAGCGAAGGAACAGAGAGCTGAAATTACCATGCTACGCGCAGTCACACAAACATGTCCACAACCTAGCCCAAACTCCACACAAGGAGAAAACACACCCGGAAAACGAACAGAACAATAGTTCCGAAACAAAATCGTCCCGTAGGTAAAAAGGACGGAGGACAGCTGCAACAAAGACCAACGCAAAATAGCACGACAGCTTCTCAATATAAATAAAAACCCTGAGTCACAACAAAGGGGAACGTAGTCCACGAGAAGGAGACAACAGGGAATAAACGTACCGAAGCTACTTACTGGCTCACAGTAACACGGAATTGAGTAGAAGCAAAAACACCAGGTCTCTCAGTAAGAAAACCAAATAACAGGCGAAAAAAGGAACAAAGAACTGCTACTCTATACTTCTACGAGCTAATAACTAAGTAGAAGCGAAACGCCTGATCTCCCAATGGGAAGACATGTGCCGAAGGGCGAGCAGAACTACAGTTCTGAACAGAATCGCCCAAAACTCCATACACGGAGAAAAAGCACCAACAAGGCAAAATAGAGCAGAGATTTTACGGTCCCAAACTTCTACGAGATAATCAACTACCAAGCCAGTAAGAAATAAGCCCTGCCTCTAAACAGAGACGCAAAAAATAGGCGAGTAGCCAAAACGGTACGAGAACTCACAACCAACAACACCACAGTACAAACAAAGAACAATAAACAATTAATGTTGAAGCCCCGCATGAAGGGAACGGTAGGCTTATATAACTCTCAGTGACCACGAACAGGCGTAAACGCTCAAACAGAAACTCCCCCAACTCAGCAGGGCGGAGCAAGCATCTACCAACAGGGCAGCGCCCTCGCGTGGCCACCGAGGAACACGACCGCATAGGGAAACAGGGTCAAAACCATGACAGTTATGAAATAGAACAACCACTTCACTAATTTAAAATGGGAAAAAACTTTTATAATAATAATAATTATTTATTAAATAATAAAAAATAAGAGAGGTATCTTTTAAAATACTCCACTTTTGCTATCCAGTTAAACACCATTTAAGGAAATTTCTGGTAGACCTAGACCCCTGCTGTAATTTCTGTAACATTGCAGAAGAGACTTTAGAACATTTATTTTGGTCCTGTCCTTATATAAACTCTTTCTGGTCTCAATTAAATGGCTTACTGGCTGCAAAATTAGGAGTAAACCCAGACATTAATTTTAAGTCTGTTATATTCATTACATTATGACCAAGATTTGTCGGATATACACTTAATTCTAAATGTATTTATATTGTTAGGTAAATATCATTCACATATTGCCATATCTTGTCTTTTTAAGCCTAATACTATAGCTCTTTCTAATTCTACCAAACAATACATTGAAACACTGAAGCTATCTAATAAGAGGATCACTCTCAAAACATGTGACCTCTTTAGAAAATATGAAAAAATTTGCAGTAAGCTACATTCCTCCCACATTCCTTCCTTTCTCTGAGATGCCATTATCAGAGCTGAGAATTATAAAGAAAATGAACTGCATTGTATTGGCTGACTGTCCAAAGATATGCTTCATAAGCGCATACAATTAGAGCCTGAGCAAGCACTATCCTGCTATATACTGCTGTATAAGCGCTATATTAGAATAAATTACACAGATGGTGAGTTTGCCAGTATTACGTTAGCTTCAGGTCAGTACATAGTAGCCTATATCAGGCCACAGTCTGAAATGCTAGGCCTGCTTAGTCACATGTTTAGTTCTGTATTAATGTGTGCAAAATGATTTTAAAAACACTATGGGCCTTATTTATCAATATTGTCGTAAAAATCGTATATTTGTGTGTACCAAATTACGTATGAAAATCTCATGTCTGATTCATAAAAATTGCGTACACCACTAATCTGAGCGTAAATGTATTCGCAGGTTAATATCTGAAATTCCAAAAGAGTTGGGACAGTATGTAAAATGCAAATAAAAGCAGAAAGCAGTGATTTGTAAATTCCCTTTTAAATATATTTAATTAAAAACAGTACAAAGAAAATATATTTAATGTTTTACCTTATAAACTTCATAATCTTTTGTAAATATACCCTAATTCCGAATTTGATTCCTGCAACACGTACCAAAAAAGTTGGGACAGGGGCAACATAAGACAAAAACACCTGTTTTGAACATTCCACAGGTAAACAGGTGAATAGGTAACAGGTGATGCTATCATGACTGGGTATAAAAGGAGCAACCACGAAGGCTCGGGCGTTTACGAGCAAGGATGGGTTGAGGTTCGCCACTTTGCGAAAAACTGCTTGAGCGAATAGTCCAACAGCTTACATTTCTCAATGTACAATGGCAAGGAATTTAGGTATTTCACCATCTACAGTCCATAATATTATTAAAAGATTCAGAGAATCTGGAGAAATCTCTGTGCATAAAGGGCAAGGCCGAAAACCAATATTGAATGCCCTTCAATCCCTCAGACGGCACTGCATTAAAAACCGACATGCTTCTGTAATGAATATAACCACGTGGGCTCGGGAATACTTCGGAAAACCATTGTCAGTAAACACAGTTTGTCGCTGCATCTACAAATGCAAGTTAAGACTCTACTACGCAAAGTGTAAGCCATATATCAACAACATTCAGAAATGTCGCTGGCTTCTCTGGGCTCAAGCTCATCTGAGATGGTCTGACGCAAAGTGGAAATGGGTGCTGTGGTCTTTTGAGTGGGAAAGATACTCATGAAAGGGTTGGGCTCGAATTAGCAAGCCACACCCTATTTTTAATTTTTTTTCACATGTATGCTCATTCACAGCCATAATTACTTTTGTTCAAGCCGCTGAGCCTGGAGCAGCGGCTGTGTCAGAGGCAGAGAACTGGAGAATGGGCAAGGTTTCAGAGTGGTAGGGAATGATAGATAATGATAACAATGTTTTCGAATAGAAGAGACTTTTTTAGCAACAATTACAGACTGCAGGGTTGCCCATGGCACGTATGCCTCACGTAACTGTCAACCTCTAGAGAGAGCTGCCCTTATTTTCACGCCTGCAAAACTGTATAAATTCACCAAAACCATATGAAGACTTCAGGCGCAAAAGCCGCTAAACGCCACTTCCATGAAAAATGAGATAACGATATCAAGTGAAAGCTCTTCATAAATTTTTGTAAATATACCCTAATTCCGAATTTGATTCCTGCAACACGTTCCAAAAAAGTTGGGACAGGGGCAACATAAGACAAAAACACCTGTTTGGAACATTCCACAGGTAAACAGGTGAATAGGTAACAGGTGATGCTATCATGACTGGGTATAAAAGGAGCATCCACGAAGGCTCGGGCGTTTACGAGCTAGGATGGGTTGAGATTCGCCACTTTGCGAAAAACTGCTTGAGCAAATAGTCCAACAGCTTACATTTCTCAATGTACAATGGCAAGGAATTTAGGTATTTCACCATCTACAGTCCATAACATTATTAAAAGATTCAAAGAATCTGGAGAAATCTCTGTGCGTAAAGGGCAAGGCCGAAAACCAATATTGAATGCCCTTCAATCCCTCAGATGGCACTGCATTAAAAACCGACATGCTTCTGTAGTGAATATAACCACATGGGCTCGGGAATACTTCGGAAAACCATTGTCAGTAAACACAGTTCGTCGCTGCATCTACAAATGCAAGTTAAGACTCTACTACGCAAAGTGTAAGCCATATATCAACAACATTCAGAAATGCCGCTGGCTTCTCTGGGCTCAAGCTCATCTGAGATGGTCTGACGCAAAGTGGAAATGGGTGCTGTGGTCTTTTGAGTGGGAAAGATACTCATGAAAGGGTTGGGCTCGAATTAGCAAGCCACGCCCTATTTTTTATTTTTTTTCATGTGTATGCTCATTCACAGTCATAATTACTTTTGTTCAAGCCTGGAGCAGCGGCTGTGTCAGAGGCAGAGAACGGGAGAATGGGCAAGGTTTCAGAGTGGTAGGGAATGATAGATAATGATAACAATGTTTTCGAATAGAAGATACTTTTTTAGCAACAATTACAGACTGCAGGGTTGCCCATGGCACGTATGCCTCACGTAACTGTCAACCTCTGGAGAGAGCTTTTTCACGCCTGCAAAACTGTATAAATTCACCAAAACCATATGAAGACTTCAGGCGCAAAAGCCGCTAAACGCCACTTCCATGAAAAATGAGATAACGATATCAAGTGAAAGCTCTCAGTGCCTAGTATACGATAATCAAATACTTTGTGATTAAAAAAACCACTAAATCCCACATTTAAGCTATCCCAAAACCGAGTTCTGTGGCAGAAACCTCTAAACGCCGGTTGCATTCTTCCGCAAAAGCCGCTATGTTCACAGAGCCAATCAGAAGACGTGCATCAGATCACGTGACGTTCACAGATTTTTGTCAATTTCTTCCAAAATTAACATTAAATAATGGAAAACTTTGATGAAATGGACGAACCTGCGGTGGTTTCACCGTTAGGCAAGCGAAAATGCCGTCAGCCACGTAATTCTGCCCATTCTAAGGACAAAGAAGCAACGATAGGATTCCCCGTGTAGCATGTACAAACAACAGTCCTTTGTGTACTTTAAATTAGGGCTGCACAATATAACGCAACGATAATTATCGATTGCAATAACGGCCGTTGCCAGCATGTGGGGTATTGCCTTTCTTTTCGTCTTTTTTTCTTTAATTATACTTGATAGTAGAAATCTAAACTTCAAAACCCGTGTGAAATTCTTCCGGGAAAAAAAAACGTCATCACTGTCTACTGCGTGTTGATAAGACGGACAATCACAGAAAGGCGTTGCACCTTTCATGCGATTGACAAAAACACATCACATGATCATGTGAAAGCTGTACGACCTTGCTGCTGGTTGGCTGTCTTATCAACACTCAATAGATATCAGCGGTGATGTTTTTTTCCGGAAGCATTTAACGCAGCCTCTGGAGGTTTGGATGTTTACTGCCGTATATTGGGTATACTTAAAGAAAAAAAGACGAAAAGAAAGGCGCTCCACGCGGGTGGCAACGGCCGTTATTGCAATTGATAATTATCGTTGCGATATATCGTGCAGCCCTACTTTAAATTACTTTAAATTTCAAAATTAGCAACGCGTTACTCAACCTAATATTGGAGGCTACATTTCATTTGATATGCTAAGGCTATTTATTACGAAGAACTCTCCAATCGATTAATAATCGAGTGTGAAAGCCCTATATTTTATTTGATTAGCTTTTCATATTTGTCAATGTCGTTTTAAAAGCAACATTTTGAACACCCTGTTACTACGTTTATATTGTCAATTGAAATGGGCTGAATACATTTAAGAAGGTTAATTAAAAAGGCTATTTTCCATATGTTTTGTCTGTTGAATTAATCTCAGTCAGCTCTAATGTAACAAAAGTGCAAAGCATGGGCAATGCAAGAACGAATACGGGTAGACTTTTATTTTATCGGTTGCTATAGGCCTACTGGCTATGAAGGTGATACATTTTTCAATCGTTTTGCAAAACAATCTACAACATATTTCAACAACATTTTATAATGAATACGTAAGGTTAAATGGTCCTAATAATTAACACTGATTTAAGTTATTTTATGACGGGTAATATAACGCAATACCTTAATTGTATAGTAATATAACGCTTTACTTTATATTACTATAGACTTAGATTTTTCTGCAAAAAAAGTACAGATGGACTGGAATAATACATTTTTGGAAAATATGACATTTTATTCAGTGATGAATAACCTTTTCATTGCAATTAAAGTGAAATTAGTGAACCTGAACATAGAAACCTAATAAAAATCGCTCATTTAAAACAAAAGATGTCAGGGGGACTTAGAGGCTTTTGCGTCTGAAGTCTTCATACAGAACATTATCTATCTATTATCTATTAAAATCACTAGCCACCACAGTTGACCCCACACACTTACAACCCAGTGTAGGAGAGATACTTATGGATACCACAATTTCCTAAATTATGTTGTGTTGTATGAGCTTGTGGCACTTTATTTATTTATTTATTTTATTTTATTTATTTATTTTTACATTTTTGCTATCTTACTACATAAGAGCTTTGATAACCTTAGATACAAATCGGCTACATTAACATTAATGAAGGCTACACATAGTTATAAACTTAGCTCTCATCTTAATTTGGATAACGGTACTAAAGGCTGCTAAGTTAGCCATGAATTCATTTACAATAAAACCTGTAGTAACTTCACTAAATTGAATCATATAGCCACATTAAAACATCAAGGAATATTATCTAATTTTCGTCACAACTGCATAAACATGAACATTGTCCAGTCATAACCATTTAACTGTTAGCTAACTAATGTATGTATCTTGTGGGCTACTGTGTTTTTGTAGTTTGTTGTCATAAAGTGCATTTTTAGATCAGTCCTGCTATTTTGTTTTTCCCATGGCCTCACAAATCGAGAGAATAGCCGAGAGGGAGAAAGAAAATGTGATTGCTGCGATTAAATTAATTATAGGTTTAGGTTTGTTTATTTAAGAAAGAGACAATGCACATTAATAAACATAATGTAAAATGTGCCAGATTTAGCCATAGGGGCAAATTTTCATCTGTAGTCCCTGGGCAAGTTGATGGAGAAATGTTTGAAAAAAAAACTAGACTAGATTTCCCGTATGATAACCTTATACACCCATTTGCCTTCGAAAAGTTGGAAAAAACGTATTTGAAACGGGCAAACTATATGGGTTGACACCTATGGTATCCTCTCTCCATCACTGCTGCTCACACAAATGCTCCTCTCCACAACTTGCTGGATTTAAAAAAAAAACTTATAACTTATTTATAGTGTAAGGTGGAAGGGCGTAGCCAGATGCACCCAGTTAGTGTGACATCACATGTACTGCCACGTCACATATACCGTACAACAGCCAATTGGGATGGCAGGTATGCCATCCGCCAAGTTACGGCTTGGTGGGGCATGCCCCATACCTATACAGCACCAAGACTTTGGCACTTTTCAGGGTATCCTACAGAAGTAACCACAATGACCATAAACTCTCAGCCCTTAAAAACATCAACGTATGCATGTTCTGACCTCATGTAACCACACAGCATTCAGATACAACTTCACACATCCACACAATAAAGCCCCAAACTTGGGTTATTTTGCCATTTTTCTCTTTCCTCTTCCGCTTCTTCTTCTTATTTTTCCTGCCAAACTGCCTGCCTCCGTCGCAATGTTATCCAATGGGGAGAATTATTCTTTGAGGGTATGGTCCGTATAACTGCTCATCAAGCTTATCGCCCAATAAATCCGCTTCATACTAATGTTTTTTAATGTTAATATAGCTAATGGCTTCATGCTTTCCAAAAGGCTACTGTGGCCTAATGGTTAGAGTTGCTGTCTCTCACACAGAGGATTGTGGGTTTGATCCCAGCAGGGCACATGCTTATTTTCCACAAAAACAATATGCAACTGTTAGGTACTTTTCATTTATTAGACTGTCATTATTTTCACATTAACACATTAACATATATTTATTGCAAAGGCAAAAGAGGTTTCCAATATTAACTGTTCAATGTTTCACTTGTATTTCACTTGTACTATATCACACCCTCCCCAAACCGGACGCTCGCTCTTGTCTGGTTTGGGGAGAGTGTTACGCTCTGCTCTTGCGGTCATGACTGACTGACTGTGGAAACCGAACCTCAACATACCCTTGCCTCGGCCAACATTTCTTTATTCATTAATTTCTTCACTTCAGCTCTGTTCAATTTATCCTTTTCACACATAACACAATGTCACCATAAAATGAACTACTAGGAAAATTAAGAATTTACGATAATAGCCTACATTAAGAATTGATGATAGCCTCCTATAAGCTGCAATCCTTTAAGAGATCGGATTTATAAACCGCCAATTCCCCAAACATATCTGTTTCATGGTTAGTCACTTTAAAAAAATAAATATATATAGCCTGCGAACGTGGCTCTAGTCTACGCTACTCTGCAGATAATGTAGCTTACTGCACTTACTAACACTTTTAATTATAATAATAATAATAATAATAATAAGAAGAAGAAGAATAATCTATGTACTTTCTTAGTAGTATCTATTGTTTTCTTTCTGGCTAAGATTCCTGGGAAATATGCATTGTCCAATTAAGCTTGTTAGCCAACGTTACTGTTGCCAGAGAAACGTCAGTCTGCCTCTAGTCAGGAAGCAGGTATAAGCTAGGCTACTACGAAGCGAATCAACATGCCTTATAGCCTGCATTCATTGCACTACAGAAACCTAAACTAAACCTAGCTGTCCGGTACCAAAACATTTCCCGCAGGTAACGTTCTACACAACCGGAAAAAAAACTGCGAAGGAATTCTGCTGTGCTTATGAACTCACTAGCTTGCTCGCTAGGTCATAGCCCACACATGGAAGGTTGGAGTTACGCATCCAGCAATCCAGTGTTGAATAGCCTAACGTTAAATGTATTTCATTTTCTATAGAATACTAATAGCCCTATTTTAAAACTGTATTTCCATATTTTGCTGATGCAAACTATTTAGGCTGTACTAGCTATTTAGGCTGTATGTCTTTCAGCTAGAATGTGTTTGCGTCTAGCCCATTGTGCATGCATGTCTCCATATAGACTTGGTTCATTAATTTACATACTTCTTCATGATCCATAGGTCAGGTGATGCTGTTCATTGTATTTCATTACACATTAAATACTGATCATCTACAAACTCTTTTAATGTAATTGTGTGCTGTCTGTAATAGGATAACTCTTCTCATTCTTGTCAATAGAGGGCGTTATGGTCGTTATGTCTGCATGCATTTCTTTGGAATGCATGTCTCTCTCCGTGTTTATCTTCATATATAATTCATCATTAGTTAGCTATAAAAAATAAGTGATATAAGATCAAAAACGTCTACGACGTAAAAAAAAAAGCCAAGTTACTCACACATAGCCTACATAGCGCTGTCTATAAGACCTTAATTCCAACTTGCAAAAACTAGGCCTGCCTTTAAAAGTATTGATATCAAAATGTGGCCAAGTTACAACTAACAATATTGCCTATTGTAGCTCACACTAAATAAACTAGCTCTATTCCAAAGCAATGCTATCCAAACTTTCCTAAATGATTTAATGCAACTAGGACCAAAGTCCTTTCAAGTTTTAATAGAGAGCAAATGCTGTAGTCTACACCATTAATAATCGGGTTTAGCCTACTTAGCGTCGGATCAACCAGAAACATTGACAAAGGTATTCTGTTATATCTAGCCTAATGATAGTCCGAGACGCCTACTTTTTATTACGAAATTATTAGGCTATATGTGGCTGTTTACAACCGAATTGCACCATAAAACAAAATTAATATGCGATTGTGTTCAGCAAATAGGCTACTTCTTATTTAAAGTGGTGGCATTTTTATTTTAGAACTCTTGACTAACAACAACAGTGAACAGACAATTTTGTATAATAGAATAAATAAATAGCCTAATGGTTCCAATAAACATATTTTATGGTGTCCAAATAAATCTGTACCAAATCTACTATTTAAAAGTAAGAAACGAAACAGGCTCCTGTAGCCCACACACACACACACACACACACACACACACACACACACACACACACACACACACACACACACACACACATCAAGATCTGGCTTGTTTGTCGGATTTGGCTGGCTATCTCTCCTACACAGCCATCCATCCACCACATTTTCAGTAGGCTACTGGAATCTAGGATCTGATTAAAAAAAAAAAGATTTATATTTGCATAGACTAATAAAATGGCTATAGCCTATGCAAATATAACCATTCAATATCTATTCTTACATGTAATATCTAACGTTACAGTCAATGACCGACAGCGATATTTTACACTTCTGCTAGAATAACGGAGATGGGAAAGTCGTAGCCTAAATAAATGTAAACTGGATGCGATTGCAAACTAGCTTGAAAAGTAAGAGGGAGTGAACAGAAAACATTGAGCATAGGCTATTAGAAAATGGGTATCAATCAGGTGATGTACGTCTGAATAAAATATCAAAGCTGGTTTACGAATTTCATTTGCTACCTCTGCTGTCTGAAACAGCTTCAAATTCCAGCTCGCGCTGCTGGGAGAAAAAGATGCGGCTCGGGTAGCTCGAAAGAAACAAACGAATGGTCGCCTACTATATTAACCGGAAGTACCAAAAACTCGCGACTCTGACTCCGATCCGACTCTTCAAACCGAACGGTACGGAACGAGCCGACTCAGAAAAAAGAGCCGAACTGCCCATCACTACCCTCGGCCTCTGCTTCTGTAACGTCATCCAGTGGGTGTGGCAACCTGTTGTCTGAACTGTAAGCGTCTTGGCTGTTGTAGTTCATAGTAAGGCAAGTACCTGGTACATGCGCAGTAGTTTGGGGCTATATCTCTGCTCTCACTACAGGTAGAAAGTTGGCTGAGAGCTCATTTTAATCAGACCTACTTTTCTACAAACCAAACAAAATAATTTTTGGGTGGAATTACCCTATAAACTGAAGTAAGGTTTTTTATTTTAGGAATACATTCTGGTTCTCCTTTCGTGCTATAAAATAGCTGGTGTCAGCAACTTTCTTGCCACTGCTTGATTATGGTGATCTGCTGTAGATGAATGTGTCAGTGCAATGCTTACGGACGTTAGTTTCTGTCTATCATTGTGCCTTACGGTTTATTATTTTTAAGGTTTTTACGCACCACTGTACTCTGTATGCCAGAGCTGTGTGGCCTTCCTTGTAGGTGTATACACTGGTAGGCTACTGTTACAAGTCCATTCTTGGGATGCTTCTATCTTATTTGTTCAGAAACCGTGGTCATTATGGCCTACTGTCACAAGATGTCATGCTGATGCATGTTCTCTACGTTCAGAGCTGGGCAAAAAAGCCTTTAGGTACTCAGTCCCCTCTACATGGAACACACCACAGAGTGATTTAAGACTGACTGATGGGTAATTCCGTGTCAAATCAACCAGTGGTCCCTGCATGACCCTCTCAGATTTTGATGAATCTCCATCATAATATAATCCATTGTATGAAAAATGAACACACACAAAAAATTTGCATCATACGACATGTCGTTTCCGAGATATGGCCTCCTGAAATTTGCTCAAAACCTCAGTCTTTCGCGCTCGCGAGTCGTGAAAATGCGCGAATGTGATTTTTTCTGATGTTGGAAGCTTATAACTTGGGATTGGTAACAGCTATAGATCTATAGTATCCTAACTTACTTACTTCCGTTTTGCAGGAATCTGAAACCTCAGATTCCTGCAACCCCCTTCCCTTTTCAAGTTATATGCACCCAAAGTAGCCACTTTGTTCAGTCGCACATGTTTTTGGTGATTTTCGAGGTCACCCTGTGCCCATACGAGTGGACATATACATCCCATATCACAGATGTATCATCTATATGGTCACAAGCAAGTACAGGCTAATCAATTCATTTGTAAAGGGATGAGATCCATCCAAAGTTGGGTACGGGTGAAAAAAAGTCAAAATCACAACCGTCCGTCTTGTCAATGGATCACCATGTGGACAGTTAAAACTTTTTCTGAAATTTACACCAGTTAAACAGATTTATTAGATCTACTCATCAACCAAATTTCAGCTTTGGTACTCATCTCCTTCATGGTTAGACCACATACGAGCGCGAAAGACGGAGGTTTTGAGCACATTTCAGGAGGCCATATCTCGGAAACAACATGTCGTATGAGGCTAATTTTTTGTGAGTGTTCATTTTTCACACAATGGATTATTATGATGGAGTTTCATCAAAATCTGAGAGGGTCATACAGGAACTTTTCAGAAAACTGGTTGATTTGACACGGAATGACCCTGATGTGATCTGTTTGGGTGAATTCTCATCATTTTTAAAGAATTTAGAATATAACTATATTTTTTTATTTTTTTAATGTCATTTATCTATTGTAAGCAACTATGTTGTATGACATTTATGCTGCCTCTCTTGTAAAATAAATTTCCATCTCAATGAGACTTTACCTGGTTAAATAAAGGCTTAATAACAACAATAAATAGGAAGCGTGTGCACATCATTATGAATTTCCATACTTACACGCCCATTTACTACCATATTTCGCAAGGCCACCTCTTTTAAAACGCACATGCCAATGTGGTTTTCTCAGTATTATAGGGCAACAGGAAGGCAAAGCAGAAAATGTTCTATGTGAGGGTGAAATTGAAAAACTTGTGAATGAACATGAAAATAAATGCGTGTTTTTTTTGGAGCGTTAGTAGCGGTGTGCAGCCTAGCTCAAAAGCCGCTATGTGGCAGAGGATAAGCAGGGCTGTAAATAGCCTATAGTGCTTCCTCTGAATTGCAAACTACAGCTGAGATTTAAAAAAAGAAAAGAACAGTTCACAAGAAACGTTTGTGATGAGCAACTAATAGCTGTGCTAATTAAAAATCAATGTATTACTTATTCAGATATTATTTTTGCCAAATAGAGTACATAACGTAGTACGTCTAGAGCCGCAACATGTAGGCTACTGTAGGTCAAGTGCTTCTTATAATACAGGCGAGATACATTAACGGCTTTCATATTTTCACAAATGGAATGCCTTGGTCGCTATTTCGCCCTTTTTACGATCAGCCACTCGTTTAAGGTGAATTCTAATTTTTAAGCTAACATAACCTGTTTTCCAAAGAACTCCTTTTTGTTTTTCACCTGTTACTCCGCAGTTATCTTCTTTTTTCATTATTTAGGCTGCACTATTGTGGCCTCCTTGTTCGTTGCATGCAATGTCACTGCATACGCAAAGTCAAGAGCTGTCGTGAGATTTCATCGTACCCCCATGTTTATCTGGAAATGTGTGTAAAAATGGCCGAACGCACACATTTTATGATCAGATTTGAACATACGCATGAATGATAAATGAGGCCCTATGTCTTTCACAATACGTAAGGGTTGTGTGTGCATGTACTCTGCACTCCTATGACAATGTACCAAGGTAATACAACTTAATTTATTTCAAGGTCACTGTTTTGTCTTGTGTCAGTGTATTATTTATTTGAGAAATTAATTTTCCAACCTGTCATATGAGCATTGCAATTCCATTTTGCCTTATCTTTTGAAGAGAGAGGAAACTATGTTTGGTAAAAATGTTTGTGCAGCATACGTATTTCTTTTTTCTCTTGTTTATTTCAGGTACTATGTGACTGTATTCTCTATACTCAGTGACAGTAGTATTGTCTATACTCATTGACTGTAGTATATTCTATACTCAGTGACTGTAGTGTAGACTGTAGTATACACTATACACAGTGACTGTAGTATATTCTATACTCAGTGACTGTAGTATAAACTATACGCAGGGAATATTCTGTATACACATTGACTATATTATCTATACTCCGTGACTGTAGTATACTCTATACACAGTCGCTGTTGTATACTCTATACTCAGTGATTGCAGTATACTCTATACTCAGTGACTATAGCATTAATAATAATAATCATAATTATTATTATTATGTCACTGTATTCTCCGTACTCAATGGCTACATTCCACTCATCAATTATTTTCCTGAACAGGGAAACAAAGCGAGAGTATGTGTGTGTGTGTGTGAGAGAGAAATAGAGAGAGAAGAACATTGTGAAAAGTATACAGAAAAATGAAAAAACAATTGAAATATCTCTCCCTCAATTCAAAGACTGATATAAATAGATTATCAGTCTTACAGGGGGAGGGACCCACAGCACAACTGGCTGCACAGTATGTGGCAGCATGCCATAGCCTGAGAGGCAGTGAACATGCAGGCAACTTCACCACCACATTGTCCCTAGGATGGGGACAATAGTCCTAAATAGCCCTTTAGTAGGTAGCTTATATTGTTTTTTATTGTTATTTATTTATTGCCGTTATTTTATTTGTTAAAAAAGCCCCCACCCGCCCCCATTACTGAGGGTCCAAGCAGCTTATTGTTTATATTATTATTGTTCACATACAGTGAGCACCATAATTCATTGGACAGTGACACGTTTTGTTATTTTGGTTCTGTACTCTAGAACTTTCAGTTTGAAAGGATACAATGAGGTTGAAGTGCAGACTGTCAGCTTTAATTTGAAGGTATTTTCATCCATATCGATGAACCGTTTAGTCCCCCCCCCATCAAAAAATATTGGACAGTTTAACATAATGTAGAATAAAGTAATCATTTTCAATATTTGGTTACATATCCTTTGCATGCCATGACTTCCTGATGTCTGTGACCCAACAATATAAAAAGACTCTTGATATATTATTTTCTGGTACTCCTACAAGCGATACTATAACCTCGCTGCATTTGAATGGATCTCTATGGGAATTGGGGAGTGGGACTAGATTAAGCTGTAAATTACACTGGAACAGTATAGAACACATGGTTGGCTAAATGGCTCTAAGTCATCAAGGGTCTGACGTATCAAACAAGCCTTAAATCATCACTCTGCTGCCAGATATGCAGTAGATATGGATGGATAACTGGAAGGGTTTCTTCTCCTGACTTATTTTTCCATAGGGTTCAATAGGAAAATTTGTCAGGAGAAACAACAATCCATATCTACTGCACATCTGGCAGCAGAGTGATGGTTTGATGCTCGTTTGATACCTCAGACCCTTGATTTACAGCCATTTCGCCAACCTCATTGTCATTGTATCCTTTCAAATTCAAAGTGCTAGAGTACAGAACCAAAATAACAAAAATGTGTCACTGTCCAATGAATTATGGTGCTCACTGTAGTTCTTTTATTGGCTCTTGTTGTTTTATGTTAACAATTGCTTTGGCAACAATATGATGATGTGTGGTCATGCCAATAAAGCTCACTTGACTTTGGATTTGAATTTGAGAAGTCTGGCTCTATTTTTATTTTGAAGTATTAGGACAGGGGGAGAATCATCACTGAATCACTTTATCATCTGGCTTTATTACCGCACATTTGTTTTCATTTTACTCAAAAGTTCAACTGGATGAATTATCCATTTTCCAGGAGGCTGGGCCTGATTTTAATCACTCAGAAGAGGACACAAGACAGCATACTACTACTATTATCACTACTACTCCTAATAATAATAATAATAATTAAAGTGGTGCATTTCCTGAAGAACATGCAGAGTGTGATTTCTCCGCAGCAGCAGACATGGGCTGTGTCCGAATCAGCACCCTTCCATACTATTAGGTAGGCTTGTTGAGTAGACAGGACGAAAAAGTTGTTAAGTAGGCGAAATCTTCTCTAAATATAGTATACTTTAGTTTAAACCACTGTATGATACACTTACTTCCGGGGTTTTGCTGAGTATATTCGGGAGCACACTTTTCACGAAGTGAAAAAAAAAATTTTGGTTGCATAAATATGACGTAAAGCTTCGTTTAAAAAAATGAGCCGCAGCTTCGCTGACGTTTTCCTTCAAATACAACACAAACGACGTTGTGACAAATGTGACATGTCCACACAAGGGTGTGACGTCTTACGTCACTTCCACAGTACGGTTGGAAAATAGTATGGCGGATATTTTTTGCGTACTGCACGTTGCGTGCTAAACAGTGCACACTTAAACAGCACACTTCTGCCAGTGCACTGTACGCAGGAGACAGGGCGCAGTAGATAGGGTTCTGATTCGGACACAGCCTAGGTCTCTAGGCTACCATATCACGGAAATTGCAATCAGAAAATTCTGCCATTTATTCTCTATAGGAATCTTTCGACGGATAACGTGAAATATCTCGGAAACTATTAGGAATTTCAATAGTGTTGCTTCGCAATCACACTGATGATAATAATAATAATAATAATAATAATAATAATAATTAATTTTCAAGTTTTATAAAAACTCAATTATAGAATCTCAGTACGTCGATTTCCATGTAGCCTAAGATCAAATCTATTGAATTCAGGATAAAATCTGCACGTACAAACGTTGTGAGGCCCCTGAGATTTAAATGGGAATCAATGCGATTCTTTCCAACCTTGTTCCAAATTTGCTATTTTGCTCACAAACTAAATAAGTCATATTTTTGGAAATTCTATGTTTTTCTGCCAATCAAGTAGCCTATCATAAACTGCGCTTATTACTAGGTGTGTAACGATACATTGATCCGGATCCATTCCTCCGGGTAGCCTACTCCGGCTTCCTCCTGCACCAAAGACACGCATGTCAGGTTAGCCATTGCTCTTCATCAAGGCACTGGCCACAGAACTAGAGTTGGTCCTCAGGCACCGCACTGTGGCTCCCCACTGCTCCTAAGTAATTAGGATGGGTCAACAGCAGAGGAAATTACCCCCGGGGTAATTTATCTAATCTTATTTTATCGAGGTATCAGCTCAAAGAGAAACAATGCGATCCAATCGATACAACGTGCAAAAATGCCGGGTTTGCTCTCCAACATCATTGGGCCTCATTCACCAATCATTCTATGAACAAATTTGTTCTTAAGACTTTCTTTAAAACGTTTTTATGGACATTTTGACATTCACCAATGTTTTCTTATTTGGGATTTTTTTCTGCGGTAGAACAGAAGCTCAGAAAGCAAACATCAGTTAATCCCAAAATGTTTGTAAAAATGTTTTAAAGACAGTCATGAGAATACATTTTATCATAGAGTGATTGGTGAATGTTTACGTTTCCAACTTGACCTCATCATCACTCATGCTAGTGCCGTTTTTCCTTCTGTTAAACATGATTTTAATGTTTTTGCACTCTCAACCTAATTTTGGTTATACTGTATGTGTTTGTTGTAGGCCTAACAGGACTATATAGCTGTAAAAAGATCTATTTATTTATATTTACATTTGTAGACCAGCAAGGCTCAGCCATCGCCATCTTGACAAAAAAAATATCTCCGGTCATGTAGTGTACATCGTTTGTACCCTACATTTTGTGCTGCATTGTGGGGGATATTGAGTGGACTATTTAGGGTGTCAAATTGACATTTTGAATTTTGGACACCCTACAAAATGGCCGATACCCTAAATAGTGCACTATATAGTGAATAGGGAGCGATTCCGAACACAGCCATAGCCTTTTTCATGTCACTTTCTGCGCCATCCTCATTGTACATGTGACTCCAAGACACAAGTTGTCATGGTTTTTAACCCTGTTTCACTATGCGGTCATTTTCCTCAGTGGCCACGCGAGGGCGCTGCCCTATTGGTAGATGCTTGCTCCGCCCTGCTGAGTTGGCGGAGCTTCTGTTAGCGTTTACACCTGTGCGTGGTCACTGAGAGCTATTTAAGCCTTCTGTTTCCTTCTATCGGGGCTTCTATATTAATTGTTGATTGTTTGTTGTGCTGTGTTGTGCTTTATTGTGTGTGGTATTATTCAGCCCTTTGTATGTTAAGTCAGTATTATTTTTGGTCTAGGTTTTTAAGGAGACCGTTTCGCTCCGTTGTGGTTCGTTGGAGTTATGCGGGACTCGCCTATGTGGAAGTAGCTATTTGGACTCGTCCCTCCTGGCGTACCTGCCTATGTGGATGTAGTTATTCGGACTCTTTCCCCTTGGCTCTTTTCAGTCCTCGCTTCCTGGTTTCTCCTTTTTAGTCCGTTTGCCTAGTTTTTGCCTTTCTATGTCTCTTTCTCCTCTCTCTGCTTTCTTCCATGAAGGCGAGAGGAGTATTTGTTGGTTTATATGTATCTACATAGTAGGTTTTTACTAAGAGACAGGGCATTTTTATCATACTGATTTTAGGGCTTTATTTATTTGGTGTTAGTTATTCGTACCATTTGGGCTACTCGCCTATTTTATCGTCTCATTGCTGAGGCAGGGCTTATTTCTTGCTGGCTTTTTAGTTACTCATCTCGTGAGCCAGTTAGTAGCTTCGGTACGTTTGTTCCCTGTTTTGTCTCCTTATCGTGGACTACGTTCCCCTTTGTTGGGATTCAGGGTTTTCCTTGTTATATTGAGAGGCAGTTTGTGCTATTTTTGCGTTGGTCTTTGTTGCAGCTGTCCTCCGTCCTTTTTACCTACGGGACGATTTTGTTCGGAACTATTGTTCTGTTCGTTTTCCGGGTATGTTTCTCCTTGTGTGGAGTTTGGGCGAGGTTGTGGACATGTTTGTGTGTGACTGCGCGTAGCATGGGAACGTTAGCTCTCTGTTCCTTCGCTTAATTACATATTCTTTTAATGAGAGGCTAGGGCGGTTGTTTCAATTAAGCTTGCGTTAGTCTATTTGGATAGTAAAGTTATGGGACGACGGTGCTCCGTCGGCTCACCTGTAAAATGTTTCTCTCTCCTGGGAGATCGGGTGTTTACCCCTTTGTTTTCTGCATTTGACTGCGAGCCTATTAATCTCGCCATGGAACGTTAAATCTCTGTTCCTGTTCGCCTCGTTATATTCCTCTTCATAGAGAGGCAGGGCGTGTATTTTCAATTAATCTCGCTTTGGTCTAGCTGGTAAATGTCCGGTACTGCCTGTCCTGTTCGTTCCTTTCGGTGCCTTTCTCCTTGCATGGAGTTTTTTGACGATTTTGTTCGGAACTGCTGTTCTGTTTCGTCTTTTGGTACATGTCTTCCTATAGGGAATATTGGGCGATGTTGTGGACACGTTTGTGTGTGACCGCGAGTTTGAGAGTAGCCTGGGAATGTTGGATCTGTTCCTTTCGCCTCCACTATTACTATCTTATTATTTTGCAGTGTCTGTTGACTGTGTTTTATGTTTGTCTTTACGCTACTCGCCCGTTCTTATGTGTCTCGTTACCGAGACAGGGCGCGTATTATTTCTGGCTGTTCAGAATCCTGTCCTTGCGCTCTACTTGGCGTGTGACAGTGAGCCGGTTAGTAGCGTCTGTAGTGGTGTTCCTTGTTCGTTGTCTTGTCTCCTCCCTTAACTGCGGGGTATCCCGCCTTAGTGGCCTTAGGGCTTAATGAATCCCCTTGCTGCGTTTGGCTCCTCCTACCTCACACGTCATGCCCCATTACAGAATATAGAAGCCATTACCGTGGCCAGCGGCTTTTATAGGGTAATTTTTTTTTTTACTAAGATGGGTTTTGGTGGCTACTGTTTGTGGTTTGTGTCTTGGTTTTTTGTTAGTACCTTGGTGTTTTTTGTTTTCCAGCTACCCTGGTAGGTAGGCGCCGAGTGGGCCAGTTTACCTTGTTTGGTTTCCCTGCGGCCCACTACTTTGTTATTTTGCCTTTGTTATTTTTGAGGTAATCCTGGGTGGGGGTTTTATCCCTGTCTGGGGTACGCATTTCAAGGGCTTTGGTCTCAGTTTGTAGGCCAAATGCCCTTGAGTTAAGCGTTTAAAGTCGCCTCTTGCCCGGCACGCCTCACGAAGACAGATAGGCGTTAGTAAGGTTCTGGGTAGGTAGTCAGGAACCAGGGTGCTTAGGATTTTTCCCAGGGTGCTTTTAGCCGGGCACAAGTTTGTTCCACACCTCCCTACCCTTCCAAAAAAAAAAAAAAAAAATTGGTATTTTATTTCTCTTTATGAACGTCTGCAGAGGTTTATTTCTGGGGTCGCCTGGGTCGCCCCTTAGAGGGGGGGTCCTGTCATGGTTTTTAACCCTGTTTCACTATGCGGTCGTTTTCCTCAGTGGCCACGCGAGGGCGCTGCCCTTTTTTTAGATGCTTGCTCCGCCCTGCTGAGTTGGCGGAGCTTCTGTTAGCGTTTACACCTGTATGTGGTCACTGAGAGCTATTTAAGCCTTCCGTTTCCTTCTATCGGGGCTTCTATATTAATTGTTGATTGTTTGTTGTGGTGTGCTGTGCTTTATTGTGTGTGGTATTATTCAGCCCTTTGTATGTTAAGTCAGTATTATTTTTGGTCTAGGTTTTTAAGGAGACCGCTTCGCTCCGTTGTGGTTCGTTGGAGTTATGCGGGACTCGCCTATGTGGAAGTAGCTATTTGGACTCGTCCCTCCTGGCGTACCTGCCTATGTGGATGTAGTTATTCGGACTCTTCCCCCTTGGCTCTTTTCAGTCCTCGCTTCCTGGTTTCTCCTTTTAGTCCGTTTGCCTAGTTTTTGCCTTTCTATGTCTCTTTCTCCTCTCTCTGTCTGCTTTTTTCCGTGAAGGCGAGAGGAGTATTTGTTGGTTTGTATGTATCTACATAGTAGATTTTTACTAAGAGACAGGGCATTTTTATCGTACTGATTTTAGGGCTTTACTTATTTGGTGTTAGTTATTCGTACCATTTGGGCTACTCGCCTATTTTATCGTCTCATTGGTGAGGCAGGGCTTATTTCTTGGTGGCTTTTTAGTTACTCATCTCGTGAGCCAGTTAGTAGCTTCGGTACGTTTGTTCCCTGTTTTGTCTCCTTATCGTGGACTACGTTCCCCTTTGTTGGGATTCAGGGTTTTCCTTGTTATATTGAGAGGCAGTTCGTGCTATTTTTGCGTTGGTCTTTGTTGCAGCTGTCCTCCGTCCTTTTTACCTACGGGACGATTTTGTTCAGAACTATTGTTCTGTTTGTTTTCCGGGTATGTTTCTCCTTGTGTGGAGTTTGGGCGAGGTTGTGGACATGTTTGTGTGTGACTGCGCGTAGCATGGGAACGTTAGCTTCATTACATATTCTTTTAATGAGAGGCTAGGGCGGTTGTTTCAATTAAGCTTGCGTTAGTCTATTTGGATAGTAAAGTTATGGGACGACGGTGCTCCGTCGGCTCACCTGTACAATGTTTCTCTCTCCTGGGAGATCGGGTGTTTACCCCTTTGTTTTCTGCATTTGACTGCGAGCCTATTAATCTCGCCATGGAACGTTAAATCTCTGTTCCTGTTCGCCTCGTTATATTCCTCTTCATAGAGAGGCAGGGCGTGTATTTTCAATTAATCTCGCTTTGGTCTAGCCGGTAAATGTCCAGTACTGCCTGTCCTGTTCGTTCCTTTCGGTGCCTTTCTCCTTCCATGGAGTTTTTTGACGATTTTGTTCGGAACTGCTGTTCTGTTTCGTCTTTTGGCGCATGTCTTCCTATAGGGAAGATTGGGCGATGTTGTGGACACGTTTGTGTGTGACCGCGAGTCTGAGAGTAGCCTGGGAACGTTGGATCTGTTCCTTTCGCCTCCACTATTACTATCTTATTATTTTGCAGTGTCTGTTGACTGTGTTTTATGTTTGTCTTTACGCTACTCGCCCGTTCTTATGTGTCTCGTTACCGAGACAGGGCGCGTATTATTTCTGGCTGTTCAGAATCCTGTCCTTGCGCTCTACTTGGCGTGTGACAGTGAGCCTGTAGCGTCTGTAGTGGTGTTCGTTGTTCGTTGTCTTATCTCCTCCCTTATCTGCGGGGTATCCCGCCTTAGTGGCCTTAGGGCTTAATGAATCCCCTTGCTGCGTTTGGCTCCTCCTACCTCACACGTCACGCCCCATTACACAAGTGCACATGTGAGATGAGCACAAAATTAAAACTTCCTGGTGCGGTTGTGCTCCCCATTGGTTTCTATTGGCATAGCTGTCTACATATTATATACTCTACTATATTTAACTAGACAGGAAAGTACGCCCTCAGCTAACAAAAGTTGTGAAGCAACCGGAAGTAAGCCTGTAGTGCACGTACTGTGCATGTGCTGAGCGCAAAAGATTGAATCTCCCATTAAAATAAATGGGGAATATCAGACCTTTGGAGGCGAAATTAAATGTCCCCGATTTATATTTTTAAACTCGATTAACGATCGTCAAGTTTCACATGAAAAGCAGATTATGAAAACGTTACATTTTTAGGAAAATGTTATTTTAATAAATATTTCCCCAACACTTCTGGACCAAAACAATCATTGTTTCACAAACTGCTACACATAATGAATGTTATGATCAGAAAAAAATGACGATTAGGTTTTCTTTGGTTATCAAATGAGCTTGGTTTTCTCCATTGAAGTCAATGGGCAGAAAGCTCTTTTGCGCTCAGCAAGCATACTTCCGGGTTGCTTCACTGCCTGGCTCCTCCTCCCTCTATAGTTGGCTGAGGCGTGCTCTCCTGTCTAGACATATGCATGTCTATGTTGCTGACTCCACCTTCCCTGCAGACTTTCAATTGAATCTTGTCACTATGGCTGCGTCCCAATCTAGTTTTTGCTCCACCCTCGTAAACTTCACTTGCAAACTTCACTTGGGAGGATGTCACGCACATACCAAAAAAACAGGAGTAGCCTATACACTTGCGTTTAGCGAGTGGGAGGGAGCGAGGGCGGAGCGGGTTATTTGAATTGAGATGCACTTCACCCCATCTATACTTGGAAGTTATGCTGCTGCACAGTGGCCTATTTTGTTATAACGATATAACTTTATCTGAAGAGCTATCAAAGTCCAAATATTCATTATAGGCCTTAAACTATCTTTACCGCAGTGAGAAACTATTAACCATAAAATATATTGTTTTAAAGGGTAAAATATATATATGTGTAAATTCCTTCTTATTACTGACACCCGGTGGCCGTAAGTGTACTGCAGCCAGCAGCCTGGGTGATTCATACTAATGTTGCCTAGCTAGCTGGTTAGCAAGCAAGCAGTCGGCTCACGTTATTCTGACAAACGGTGTTTATTTTACCCAACAATGAATGATGTACAAAGCAAAGGTGCAGAACTATCGATTGCTTCTAGCCAAGGGCGATGCAAGGCAGCGGTGGCCAACTAGCTACCTGTAACCTAGCTAGTTTGGTGGCTGGCTAACATTAGCTACCTGACCTGGATCCTGCGTTGCTTGGTAACATTAGCTTGTAAAATAATTTTAAACGGCAAGCTATAAGCTAACTAACGTCACCAGCCAGATCAGCCCCGGGAGTCGGGTTTGAATCGATGTAGCTAGCTAACATTATCCACACAGACAGTATTTTGCTAGTGATAACGTCCACCCTTGTCTTTGCCTGATTTCAGTCAGACTGCCATTTGGTGTTGGGATGGGAGCCGGTCGTTTGCTGGTTGACTGGTCCATTTCTCAGCAGCTAGCTAGTGTTACACGAGTTTGCTACATACTGGCCCTCTAGTTTATGCTGTGGGGGGCGGGCACAGTGTGTTCTGTGGGGGCGGGCCAGAGAGAGGGAAGGCACTCGGAAGCGTGCTTAGACCTCACATCCTTCATTCACAAAATGATTTTCCCGGCAAATCAGACACGAATCCTTTACATAAAAATCAACCCATAGGCTCTTATAAAGGGGAGGCCTCATTTTTGTACAGGTATTTTCAATAGTCTTCCTGCAGACATCCACCGTTAAGTCCCACGTCCACCGCCAGGCCCCTCGGGGCCTGAGCATGGACCTGGAAGTTGCGTCATGTGCCCTGGCGTCACTTCCGACCACGTGCATGGACCTTTTCGTTACTTCCCCATTCTGTTTGCTAACACAACAAATGAGCCGGACACATCACCTTTTGTCGATGCAAATTTGTTCTGTTCGTAATAAGTGGATTTCAAGGAGCTGACAACTCCCACCAAGGTAAATGATGCCAATGTTATGTTGAAACCAATAACGTTAACGTTAAGCAGCAGACAACAACTTAATACTAGGAGTTGGCTAGCTAGCTCACGTTAGCAAATTAACACTAATGTGACCAACTTGTATGTTGTTTTTTCCATTGCTGTTTATTTGTAGCGCAGCAAACGTTTGCAATCGTGATAAGTCATGAATCATAATGTTAGTGTAACGTAACTAGCTAACGTTAAGTAGTAACTAGCTTTCTAACCATTAGTGTTTGTCCAATGGCAGTTAAGTAACGACATACTTTATATATTGTTTGTTTTACAAACATTAGCACTAAAATTAACGTCAGTTTTATGTGTGTTGCTAATGTAACGTTAACGTTATGTATGTAACAGATAGCCAACATGTAATATTATTGGCAATCATTATTTGTACGAACGTGTTAAGTTATTGTACTTATTCTGTTGTTTTTTTTTTTTTTTTTACAGATGCATCATTCCATTCTACAGGGAAATTCAAATTTACAACTTGTAAAAGTTGCTGCTTCACAATAAAATTAAATTCCCCCTAGTAGCCTATTTTGTTATAACGATATAACTTTATCTGAAGAGCTATCAAAGTCCAAATATTCATTATAGGCCTTAAACTATCTTTACCGCAGTGAGAAACTATTAACCATAAAATATATTGTTTTAACAAGAAAATATATTGTTTTAAAGGGTAAAATATATATATGTGTAAATTCCTTCTTATTACTGACACCCGGTGGCCGTAAGTGTACTGCAGCCAGCAGCCTGGGTGATTCATACTAATGTTGCCTAGCTAGCTGGTTAGCAAGCAAGCAGTCGGCTCACGTTATTCTGACAAACGGTGTTTATTTTACCCAACAATGAATGATGTACAAAGCAAAGGTGCAGAACTATCGATTGCTTCTAGCCAAGGGCGATGCAAGGCAGCGGTGGCCAACTAGCTACCTGTAACCTAGCTAGTTTGGTGGCTGGCTAACATTAGCTACCTGACCTGGATCCTGCGTTGCTTGGTAACATTAGCTTGTAAAATAATTTTAAACGGCAAGCTATAAGCTAACTAACGTCACCAGCCAGATCAGCCCCGGGAGTCGGGTTTGAATCGATGTAGCTAGCTAACATTATCCACACAGACAGTATTTTGCTAGTGATAACGTCCACCCTTGTCTTTGCCTGATTTCAGTCAGACTGCCATTTGGTGTTGGGATGGGAGCCGGTCGTTTGCTGGTTGACTGGTCCATTTCTCAGCAGCTAGCTAGTGTTACACGAGTTTGCTACATACTGGCCCTCTAGTTTATGCTGTGGGGGGCGGGCACAGTGTGTTCTGTGGGGGCGGGCCAGAGAGAGGGAAGGCACTCGGAAGCGTGCTTAGACCTCACATCCTTCATTCACAAAATGATTTTCCCGGCAAATCAGACACGAATCCTTTACATAAAAATCAACCCATAGGCTCTTATAAAGGGGAGGCCTCATTTTTGTACAGGTATTTTCAATAGTCTTCCTGCAGACATCCACCGTTAAGTCCCACGTCCACCGCCAGGCCCCTCGGGGCCTGAGCATGGACCTGGAAGTTGCGTCATGTGCCCTGGCGTCACTTCCGACCACGTGCATGGACCTTTTCGTTACTTCCCCATTCTGTTTGCTAACACAACAAATGAGCCGGACACATCACCTTTTGTCGATGCAAATTTGTTCTGTTCGTAATAAGTGGATTTCAAGGAGCTGACAACTCCCACCAAGGTAAATGATGCCAATGTTATGTTGAAACCAATAACGTTAACGTTAAGCAGCAGACAACAACTTAATACTAGGAGTTGGCTAGCTAGCTCACGTTAGCAAATTAACACTAATGTGACCAACTTGTATGTTGTTTTTTCCATTGCTGTTTATTTGTAGCGCAGCAAACGTTTGCAATCGTGATAAGTCATGAATCATAATGTTAGTGTAACGTAACTAGCTAACGTTAAGTAGTAACTAGCTTTCTAACCATTAGTGTTTGTCCAATGGCAGTTAAGTAACGACATACTTTATATATTGTTTGTTTTACAAACATTAGCACTAAAATTAACGTCAGTTTTATGTGTGTTGCTAATGTAACGTTAACGTTATGTATGTAACAGATAGCCAACATGTAATATTATTGGCAATCATTATTTGTACGAACGTGTTAAGTTATTGTACTTATTCTGTTGTTTTTTTTTTTTTTTTTACAGATGCATCATTCCATTCTACAGGGAAATTCAAATTTACAACTTGACAGATGCACAACCTGCTGCAAATTGTATCACTGTCCACTTTAACAAAAGAATAGCTGATCCCTTCTCTGGTCTGGCTTCCCTGTAATAATGTACACGTGTTATATTTACTGTGTATTACTGGAGTATAACGATTGAAGAAGAAATTTCCCATTGTGGGATCAATAAAGTACTACTACATCCTCAGTGCTTTCAACACGATTCAACCACACCTACTAGCAGTCACTGCAAGTCTACACTACAGCTTCATCGACATTATTGATGTATCCAACTATGGAGTCGTCACAGTTCCAAACTTAATTTACAAACTCAGTAGTGATCTAAGGGTGTATATGCATATTATGAACCTTGCTAGATTTTTGAAAATGTTATTTTGAGGTATAATAGGCATCTCAATACAAGCCAGCAGACTGTTCCCAATGTTGAACTCTTTGTCCATACCATTAAACACTGTGCAACACTAAATACAAATGATTGTGCAGCACTGTACAATTTCTGGCAGAAGGCATGTTTTAAGCATTGCATAACCATGGACAGATTCCATGACCTTATGCAAGGTTTATTTGTGCTGAGGTGTATGTGTGATATAGGAATAGGGAATATGGCTAACATTTTCTTCATCACTTTATATGAGTCTACCAGGGAACTTTAAAAGTACAAATAACCCAAAATGATGGAATGACAGAAGAACAGATTAGGCAGCCATAGACTTTAGCAACCACACAAATTAGTAATTTGTAAAATACTTTATTTTTTTGGAATATCAAATAGTCTAAGAAAATAACAGGGAAAAAAGGACAACAAATAAGAACTTAGACAACACACTGAACACCCATGCAATCTAAAACTATATATGTACACTATATAACATGATTATTACTTACTCTACCTCCTCAGGCTGTAAGGGAAGAAGACAAAAAATAATATAATGCCTGTGGTCCACAATTTCAATTAGGAATCTCTCCATATCCTGCTGGTTACTGAAAATAAAAACAAATGGTCCCACAATCTCGTCGTGCTCTGCTTCCCCAACCACGTCAGCGAGCCGGGTGTATGCGACGAGGGCCTCGGCCACCTCGCTCTCCTCCATTCCCAGGACACAGGGCAGCTGGACTGTGTCGCTGAAGACCTCTTCGTTCTCCAGGCACCATTGTGCAGCGGCCCGGAGATGTACCATCATCAATGGTTCCTATAGTTTAAAAATATGTTTAAATACAAATTCATAAACAAAACAATCTTTGAAACCTGGGGGGTGTTCCACAAAGCTGGTTAACGAGAGTTAGCTGGCCAACTGTGCTGAGTTACCCGGAACCCCCCAAAATCCAGAACATGGAATTAAGTAAAAAGCATTGTTCTGGGTTTTACTCATAGACTGTATAAAAATATGGACAAAGCCACTGTGACGTCACCCATTGCCTTTCCACGGCCTCGTAAAAACTGAATTGAAGCTCGGAAGTCTTTTTGAGTACATTTTAGTGCACACTTCAGTTTACACTTAAAATATTGTGATTTACCCCTTCTGGAAGCTCCTGCGCTCCTTCTGGAAGCTCCTGCGCTCCTTCTGGAAGCTCCTGCGCTCCTTCTTTGTTTCTTAACTGTAATTGAGTTATTTTTATTTTATAGGCTAACGCTACATGAACATTTCTTCATAATCATGAAACCTAGCCTAAACTAGCTTAGGCAGGCTAACGTTATAGCTAATGTTATGCTGCTAGGTATGATCAGTCTAACGAATATCAATCTACTTAACGTTACATCTGTGACATTATAGGTGGCATTCGTAAACTCACCATGGCCCATGCTTAGGGGAAACTTAGTTTGTTGGGGAAACTTAGTTTGTTGGCGAACGTGACTCGAAAAGCTTCTCGTGCGTCAGCTAGCAAAAATTGCCACTGGGAAATGGCTATAGGCTCCAATCGATGCAGAGCGCACTGAAGTTTGTGTCACGTGAAAGATTGAACGGCGCTGACAGGCACAACTTTATAGTAATTTGGATAAACTACTTGGCTATTTCCAAAAGTCATTCAGTATGAAAAAACTGTTAGGTTGCCAAACATCCGTGGTGTATTAAACTACCGTTTAACTATGATACCATAGGAAACAAACAAAACTATCCATCTGAATCCAGAATTAGAATCAGAATCCCTAGCCAAGCTTCTGAGATCCTAAAGCATTCGGATGAGCCCTAATTTATTTATTTTATTATTATAATTTTGTACTTCAATCTGACCTGGGTGACCTCTGGAAATCTTCGCTTCCTCAGGTGGAAAACAGGAGGCCAATCACCTCTCAGGACGGTTTTAGAGGACTCGGACCAATGTGCAAAAACCTTGCCGTGCCTTGAAAAGGCAAAACAACAATCTCAATGTTGTCTAACTCTTGTCAACACAATTTATTAGGCAGGTTTTTAAGCAACTAAATCGTACCAGTCCAGCGCAAAGTTTTCCATGAGCATCAGACACCACCATTTTCGAAGACCGGGCATGTCATCCTAAAAGAAGTGTCACAGTAGTTCTAATGACTAATTTTCCATGTGAAAATGGCAATTTAAGAGAAGTTGAAAGAATACAAAATACTCACAACTGTGTAATCAGATGGTGCATCCAGTGTTATGTATAAGGCAGACTGCAACACATACAACACTTACTGTTTATTACTTTCTTATAACTGGGTATTGAACATACATTCAATCAATTTAAATGACATGTCCCACCATCAACATGAAAATGCCACAGTCACTTCCAAATGGTTGTCTTGGAAGCCCCTGAAATATTAGAAGGAGAAAAGAACCATAAGAATTCTGTTGAATGGACACGGTGCAGAAAATAAGGGAGTGTGTCTATGTTCCCTCAGCTGCATGTTCCCAGGACTGAGAGAACAGAGGGCCGGGGAACATAGGAGAACAAAGAATTCTTTCCAAGATTACATTGAGGGAACACAGGGCTGAGGGAACATAGGGGCACACTGAAAACATTTCAGTGTACAAAAAATACCTCCATGTCATGGCCAGTCTTCTCAGTCCACTGCCCTGGAATTATCATCTGAGCAAGACCTCTGTAAATTTATTTAGTAAACAAAGCAATGTTAGACAAATGTGTCTGTGGAAAAACTGTCATAGAGGCGATTAATAAAGCATCCACAAACATGTAAAAGTCACCATGCAGGGTTCCCCCCAAATAATGCAACAGTGGTGCTGCACCACGTTTCCTTTCTAGCACCACCAAGTGAAAATATTATTATGCATTATAGGATTAGAGTACTGTATTACATGCAATTTCCTGTGAAATATTAAGTACTTTAAGACTTGATGCATCACCATATCTGATGAGAACCCTGCACTGAACAAAAAGGTCAGAGGAACATGACCTGGCTCATGCAGAGCCAGAGCCTTGTATATAGAGTCTGGCCAACTTTCGAACAGGACACCATGTTTGCTAGTTTTGGAACCTTGTGGTGGTTTATGATCTGAACTTCAGGCAATATGTGATGTATGCTGTAGAACATACATTTACCAGTGTAGCAAACATGGCGGATTCTCTTGAGTCAGCATTGGCTAAGCTCTGTATGTAAGGCTCTGGCAAACACCGCACACACTACGTAAACCATCAGCAGAACCTGATCTGGCATTCACATAAATTATCTTAACCGCATAGACAGGTCATATGAACGTGACCGCCTATATGAAACTGAACGCGCATTTCATAGTTTCTAGTAACCTCAACAGAGCTTGATAAGTCTGATCAAATCCATGTGTTCTTTGAGCATATTTTGAGTCCAGAAAGAGGATCTCTTTCTGGGCTGGCTTCAAAACCTAAAAGACATGCAGTCTGTATTGTCAGCAAACATTTCTTTCACAAACAAGGTCAAGCAATCAATCAAAACCAACATTTAATATGATCACAGGTATAGACAACAGGAAATACAAACCAATTGTTATTAAGTATAAGCATGGGAACTTCTATTCAAAAGGCACAAACTCAAAAGCATTATTAACTTGTTAAAAATAAGTCTTCCTTATGAAAAATAAAACATAAGTCTAAGCATCAAATTAATTTGTCTTGTTACTTACACACAGTTGGTAGTGTCCAGAGAGGGATGAAAAGGGCATCTTTCATCCCAGCATCATCCTAATATGAGTTCGACACACAGCACAGAACAGATATAATAACAAGGTCCATATTCATTACATTTCACAGAGCAGGAGTGCTTCCCTCTAAGCATGTCCTAACCTTATTCTTTATTAACTAAAATTCCAAACTGATCCGATATCAGCACTCCTGCTGTGTGACGCTTTAGGCATACATGTTCAGAACATATCAGAACTTTTATTATTTTATTTGTTTCCCAATTTGGTGTCCAATTACACTCCATTCTAGCCCAACTCCCCCCTCATACAGTAGAACCTGCCACAGCAGAGTAAATACGACACCTCCGTGACAGAACTCCATCATCTGTTTAATCCCCCTCCCCCCCGCAAGAACCCATGTCGCAGTGGTCACCTCTGCACTCAGATCAAGTCACAATGCTTTTACCAGGTGCACCACTCAGGCGCCCCATATCAAAACATTTATTTGGAAATGGGAAGCTATACTTACAGGTACAGAGGACATTGGATCGCAGTTGCTTGGGGGCAACCACGTTGGGGAAACATATAAATCCGTAATGTAAATGTTCTTCCCCTGTGGAATATTGTGCATATACTGTATATTGAGTCAACATAAAAAAATTAAAAAAACTGGAAAACACTGAAATAAAATGTATTAGTATACACTGTACCTTTGATCTGGCAATCCTTTCTATCAACTCAAAGCAACCATTTCCCACCAACAAGTAGATACAACGTTTTAGAATACTATAAACATAACGTTTGCAAACACATACATTAGGCCTAACTACTATCTCAAATATGGTCAGCTACTCACAGTTGATTCCATCTCACGATTCAAGCCCAAGCTGCAAAAGTCATCCCAGGTGAGGCATGCTTTTGTAGCTCTGACGATCAATTCGTTGCCAGGCCTTGGTCCAGAACATAGTTGAGCTGATAGAAAGTTATAAATATGGAGATAAAAGAATGAATGAACATTAGATTCCACACAGACCTGTGTCTATTTGAGAGCACAAAAAGGATGTGAGATTACAGTACTTACATAAGTTAATAGACTACGTTGCTGAAGAAAAAGTATTCTACCAGTGTCAGAAGACGAAAATAGATGCTCCTGCGTTGGTGCTCTTGTCTGTGGTCCCACAGGCCCACAGATGGAAGGTTGTGAGGCTTGGGCAGATAGGAAAGAAAGAACGAAAATTAGTAGAGCAGTTATTTGTCATACTTTGGAGAATATACCAGACCCAAACGTTGTGTATTTAATATGCACCTAGTACCGCTTGGCCCAAAACAGATATGGTGATGTTCCCAATCTGCTCTGTTTTGTGGCCGCGTTGTAACTGCACTTTGAGCAGTTTTTTGTTTGTCTGGACGTTGCAGTGGTGGATGATGTTCCTCATCAGAAAGACGTGAGTTGATGGTGCCATGTTGTTCATGAAGTAATTATTTCTCCTCATGCTGGCAAAAAACTGCTCGGCCACCTGGCTATTGAGCCAACCCTGGAGCTCCGGAACTATTTCAATCCTTCGCAGTATGTCCTGGGGGTCTCTGGTGTTCGTCTCATGAAGTTTATCATACAGGGAGTAGTGCTTTGATGATCCTGTAATGGGATGGCCATTTGGGTCTGGGTTTTAATCTTTTAGTATTCAGCCAGGGAAGGGAAACCTCAAGCTTCCTCTGCTGTGCTGCGTCTATGTTTCCCTGAGTAGACGCAGCCAGTCTTCCCTCATGCGGCTGGAATGGCAGGGAAGAGGGAGCACGGAGGTTTGCAAAGTCATATACAGACACATTTGGGAGGTGCTTCCAAGAGAGAAGCAGGTCGGTGAAGTCTCTGGGGCTCTCCGCTCTCAGATTGAATTTTAGGCTGTATGCAACGCTGTGAGGGCAGAGGATGGCTGACCACCCACCTGGGGAAAAGAACAAAGGGGAAAGATCACGAATACATTCATTTTTATTTACAATATTATAGACCCTGCCCTTCAACAAATCAGTTGTCCTTACCAGAAGCACTCCAGATTTTCTGGAAGACCTTGTCATGAGACTGCCTGCTCTTTATCTCCTCCCTCTTATGACAAGGTCCATGCGGGATCCCTTTGCATCAATATTGCAGGCTTTGCAGTTTCCGCACAATTCCAACCTGAAAGATATTAAAGCATGTGTGTGATCATTGACATAATGTGACGTGGATCTGCCCGAAGATATTCTTACATACACACCTTAAGTCTAATCATTTAAAAATATGTACCAACCTTCTGTTTCATAAGTTCGTCCACTAGACGGTCCTCTGTAACACTAAAAAGTTGTGCCTCTGTGGTGGATTTTACTGAGGATACTTTTTCATGTTCTGTGTTGATCACAATGTCACTCCTCCTGGTTTTTCTGCCGATCCATGGAGCCCAGTGCTCGTAATCAGGATGCACCGCCATTGGATTCTTTGTGCGGCCTAAAATAAATAAGCATTTTATGTTGGTAATGTGCAGTATATGGAATATAATTAAAAGGGATAAAGTATATAGGCTATACATTTAGGGCCACCAGTTTGATCTCACTTCATGGACTGATACGGGGCCAGCACTATGGAATTTCATTTGAATATGGAGCTGCATTTGAGGCAGGTAAATTACATCAAATTATGATTATACAAAGAACATTGTTCTTTGAACATTGAACATACAAAGAACAATGTATTGCCCTACAATATACTAATATTGAAGTATTGAAGTAACTTTATCTACTTACTGGGAACAAAGCCACGGCAAATCATCTCCAGATGAACAGAGTCCCAAAAGTCTTCTACGTTTTGTTCACCGTTGTACTCCTCTGACGGGTCTTTGATGTCGCTCACTGTAAAACACACACACAGACACAATTATGTTCTGTGTACTTAATTTGACTATGAAGATTAACAACTAGTACAATATTGTCCATTGAAACAAATTTAAATATTAGACCTTATGACCTACCAGCCATGCTGAAAACTCCTTTTTTGTGCAGGTCCATAATCACCACGGGAGGGAAGTAGCCACAGTTCACACAAGAATATTCATAGTCAATTTCAGATAAGGCCTCAAAGTGGCAGTAGCCATGGAGGATAGTGTCTCTGGCTGGAAAGTTGACTCTTCTTAAACTCTCCAAAGAGTTGATGACTCTGGAAACGGAAACATGATTCTGGCGGGGAGGGGGAAGAATAAATTATTCTAAGGATACAATATAACATAAAATTAACAACAATGATATATATACACCTGTATATTTTGCCTGGGATTATACACGTTTAATAGAATATGAATTACGTTATGCATACAACATAAAATAAACAACTTTACTGTACACACTTGCAAATTCTGCCGGAGAAACAGGCAAAGTTCCAGACTGAGGAGTACATGGTCGTTGAAGTTATGGAGACCGTGCTGCAACTCCTGGTATCGGTAGATCATCTGGTGTAGGTTGACACATCTATCAAAGTAAAATACACACAAATTAGACATCTTATCGACATAACCTGCACCATTTCCACATGTACAAACAATAAATTATTTTCATTGCACTTACTGTCAACTATACTAATCATGGTAATTATTCTGGCTTTTTGTGTCAGTTCAACTGGGTTTTCAAGCATTGGCTGGCAGTGTGCACTTAGTCTCAGCAGGAAATAACTGTGTTGGATACTCAGTTAGGGCTTTAAGATTGATGACATCATCTGGAAGGTTGGCTGGAACTTTTTTTCTTGTGTATATGTAGTGAACGATGCGTTCCAGGTCATTGGAAGGTGGATACTGGGATTCTTGTGATGGGTCAGTTGGTGATATTATTGTCCGAAAAAGATACCTGTTCGTCTGAAATAAGTGCCATTTTCCTATGTTTTTGTGTGCACAGGACATCCGTGGCTTAGCACAAGGACAATGCCAAGTGTTTCTATTTTGTTGTAGGTTACTACAACTCTGCCAAGTCGGCTAAAATGTTTTATTGAGGGTTCGTGGATGGACAGACAGACCTGGTTTGAGGATGTTGAACCAAGTTGAACCAAGACAGAAAATGGTGCATGCGATTGCTGAGCATTATTTTGTCTCTTTAGGCATGTTGCCTTTTTGTCTTCCCCAAAGAATTGGCATGTCACCATTTCATCAAGTACTGTTGCTTCCAGAAATTCCTCAGATGCTGTGTGCTCACAGTACTCAAGTGAACGGATATGCTCACACAAACTGAAATGGAGACCACTGCGCTGTGCAAATAACTGGTACTGGCGACACTCCTCTAATTCACATCGGGTGATATGGTTTTTGCCCCAGGTTTTCCGCTGCACATGTATGGGTATGTGAAATCCATGACCGGTTTTTTGGACTGCAGAAATGCCATTTGTAGCATCCACACACGTGCTGTTTAGGTGGCTTGTGGCGGTTATGTCCTTGGACGTTATGGCATGTTGGCGTTTTACGTGAACAGCTACATTTCTCGGATACAGAAAAACTGTGCAATGAGGGCATTTCATTTTCTGTTTAGACACTGTGGAAGGGATGTCTTCAGAAAGTGGATGGGATATGCCAGTGGATTCTAAACCCTGTGGAGAGGGCTCAACAGGAGTGGAGGGCTCGTCAGCGGATTCAGCCAGGGTGGTAGATTCAGCCGGGGTGGAGGGCTCAGCCAGGGTGGAGGATTCCACAGGGGTAGAGGGCTCAGCTGGGGTGGAGGATTCCACGGGGGTAGAGTGCTCAGCTAGGGTGGTGGATTCCGCTGGGGTGGAGGTCCGTGTGGATGGTGTAACATGACCTGAAGGCCCAAGGCAGGACGGCAGGTGTTTGAGCATGGCATCCTTCCGGATGATGGTCTTGTCACACTGGGGGCAGTGATAATGGGCATCTTCCCTGCAATTTAGGAGGCATCTGCAAATCCGTAAATCTGGGGGGAAAAAAGAAAGAGACACAAAAATTAGTAATCAGATCTTGTTCTCAGATGTAATGAAAAATGATTTATTCCAAAACAACAGCAATAACAGAGGTAGGAAATATACAAAGTATACGAAATACACTCTGGGTTCAGCAGAGACCAATTGAACTACAGAGCTCAATCACCAGGCCCCACCTCAACCGCCAGGACCTTTTCAATGTCACGCAACTTCCAGCTCAGCACTCAGGACCCAAAACATCCTGGCGGTCGAGGGGGGCCTGGTGATTGAGCTCTGCAGGAAAACTCTTTTGGACTGTCTTGCATGAAAGTGTCCACTAACTTACAAATGAACCATAATGCATCTTGTTGACAGTACGAATATCTTACACCATCTAATTGTTTAAATGGTGAAGAATTGCTTTGTATTTCTCAATGACACTTCTGTTCCTTGCCGGTACTTGCAATTACGTTCGAGAAATAAGAGGGTCTTGAATCGGTTCTGTGATGAAAGACAGTAGCTATAACTTCTTTATTAGCATGATGTTTATGTCAGCTTCTAGTCTAACATTACTTACACTCCAAACCGGCCCAGCGTTTATACACAGAAAACAGGAAATGTCATGTAGGTGATAACAAAAGGTAGGCTAGACAGGGAAGTCTTGTGGCTATGTTACTTCACTCCTATCTCTGGTTCTTCTTCCTAGTTTCCTGTCTCAGGGCTTAGATCAATAACTTTATTTCACACTTTATTCTACCAGGCTAGGATTCCCAGGAAACTCGGGGGGCATTCATGCAGGTGACAATGAGTACTTAACAATGCGGGAGGGGGAGGAAATTAACATAGCTAATTTCCCAGGCCGTTCAGCACCTAAGTCTCTAATATGTTGGGGCATACAGATTCTACGTTAAACTGAAATGTTGCTAAACACACTTTGAAATTACTAAAATCTAACAATTGTTTAAACAAACATACCTTTGAAAGTCAGTGCATGTTTTAAATGGAAATATACATGAGACTTTAATCGATAAAGTTGTGTGGGTTTGAAGGTCAGGCAAAGTGGACAGTGATACAATTTGCAGCAGGTTGTGCATCTGTCAAGTTCTAAATGTGAATTTCCCTGGAGAATGGAATGATGCATCTGTAAAAAAAAAAAAGAAATAAAAAAAACATAACAGAATAAGTACAATAACATTTAAAATGGCTCCATTTAATACAGTACAATAACTTAATATGTTCGTACAAATAATGATTGCCAATAATAACATGTTGGCTATCTGTACTTATATTTTTAATTTCAAGAGTTGATTCTGATTGTGGCTATAAAAGCATGAACTGGCTCACTCCCAGTCACGTTTATATTCTTTATAGATAGCTTTGGAGAGCCAAGGTTGCCATTGCTCTACAATAGCTTGGGGGACTATTTACTGACCAGGCCAAAAGGATCCATTTATCAGCCCACCTTTTTTATTTGAAAAAAGAACAAACTTGCTTGGACAAATGAAGACACGTCCGGCTCATTTAGTGTGTTCTGCAAACAGAATGGGGAAGTAACGAAAAGGTCCATGCACGTGGTCGGAAGTGACGCCAGGGCGCATGACGCAACTTCCAGGTCCATGCTCAGGCCCCGTGGACGTGGGGCTTAACGGTGGATGTCTGCAGGAAGACTCTTCTCGGTATTTTTCTTTACTGCGTACCAGCAATAGGCTATAGGCTATGGGACTGTAGCTATCACTACCTAAACGTAGCAAATTAAAGTTTACCTCATCAGACAAGTTCTGCCTCCTGAGAGTTCTGCTATTTTAATACTTGTTATCTTCAGCAAATTACCATAACTGTATGGAGAAACACAACTAGACTTGGGTCTAACATTTGGGAATGTGCTGTATAGGCTACATTTCACCCCTATATACCACAAAGTGAGTGCTTTGTCCATTAAAATCATTGTACTGTTAGCTTTATCATTTGCCCAGTCAGCTATAGCAAGACAGAGCTAACCAGACAGACAATAGGCCTACAATAGGCTGTTAGATGGAATTACCAACAGGATGATCAGTCTTTCCATGTTCTGCCTCCTCTATTAATCTTTACTATGCAAAGGCCTAATAACAAATGTATTAGCATACCAACTCTTCATTCTTATTCTTCTTTATTATTAATATTATTTTAATTAGTGCTAGGGGAATCCAAGTTCTGCATGTGTCGCCATATCCCCCTGATCGTAAAACACAGTGTTTGAACGCTCTGAGTGCTGTGGTTAAAAAAAACTATCAACATTTTAAGTTGAGAAACAACAACATGAAGGAGTGCGGGACAGTCCAAATACTTGTTGGTTTGATCAATCCGAGCCATATAAATATTCTTTAAAAACAAATTGCGGACCAAATGCAAAAATGAATGTGTGTTGATGCTGGGCCCATACAGTTGTTCTGAAGTTTGTCATCATTGTAATTTCGAAGTTATTGACAAGATTTGCCAATTTCATATTAAAGATTTCATATTAAAACGATGATAAAAGATCTAACTAAGCGTTGTGTCGTGTTGTCTGAACTCCCCAGATTAAGACACAGTTATTTCCAGGACCTTGACTTGTTGAAGACCTATTGAAGTCCAAATATTGAATAGAGCTAACTACCTTTACCCCAGTGAAAAACTATATGGTAATATAACCATAAAATAACAAGAAAAACATGTTGTTTTAATGAGAAAAAATATCGTTTTAACAATAAAATATATATTTTTAACAATAAAGTTATATCATTATAATGATATAAGACTAGCCTACTGGGTTTGTGTGTGTGTGTGTGTGTGTGTGTGTGTGTGTGTGTGTGTGTGTGTGTGTGTGTGTGTGTGTGTGTGTGTGTGTGTGTGTGTGTGTGTGTGTGTGTGTGTGTGTGTCACATGTGGACACAACTGAAATCTGGCCTGATGTGATCGGACGTTGGAATTCCAAGTTCTTCGTTATAGTTAAAGTCATGCTTCCAAGAGGAGTTAACCATTAAAAAACATGTTTAAATCTTTACCCGATTTATTCTATACACATGCTATAGCTTGGCAACCAATTTAACCCATACAATACTTTCACCCAGGTCACCACGCTTACAGAAGTCTATCATTTGTCTGTAGGGAAGACCTGTTTTTCACCTCATCATACAGTACCACACACAACAATGTATAACTATACATCACATTATACAGCGAAAGGTGCAATCACATGTAAACTCAGTTTCTTCTGAAACTAAATCTAGTTAAATCTTTGTGGCTTTGTCGCCTCCTACAGTGAAGCAGACGTTTGATTGTCTTGTTATTTTCAGTTAAAGGAGTCCATCTAGTGGGAATTGTCAGTATTGCTTTGGAAAATTTAAGACTAAATTATTGTTTTTTCTATTTAGATGCTGTTTAAAACAGTAACTTATGCACTTTGCTCATATATACAAACAATCATTTGTTTTTAGTCTTGCTGATTACATGGATATGGATTATTAATCATTTAAATAAAAAAGTATGTTTTCAATTGGCCCATACAGTTGTGTGTGTGTGTGTGTTTAAGGAGAATTTAGATATTTATAGACATTTCTGACAATGGACTGTCTTTGTAAAGGCAGGTATACAGGCTCTGGGAGGAGGCGGGGGGGGGGGGGGGTGGTTGTGGTCTAAAGCAAGAAAATAGGCTTTAAATAACTCCAAAGCAGCTTGTACAGCAATGATGTGCCTCCAGAGGTTGTGCATATATTTGATTGGAATGACTTCCTTCACTCTAAAAAATGTAATGTTGGACTTACATAACCCAGTTATTTCAACAGGTTATTGTTTAGTTAAACCAACAAACTAGTACTGTAACTACAATTAGTAATACAAATTTGATACTACCCAGTTATGTGTAACCTGTTGACATCAACATCAGGATGTTATGCAAATTGAGAAATTTCCTGAGAAATCCTCAGAATCCATCTCATAAATTGCAGATAGCCATTCTTCCTTATTTACACCACAGTGTTCTTTTAATCCTTGGAGTGGCACACCTCAGTGTTTTAGTTGACTGACACCATGGAAGGATTCCAAATTGACCAAAAATACAAACTTCTTTGAGTACCAATTTTTCTCTTTTTTCCCCCATTGCCATCCCCTCCTTCAGAGGATTTTCTGCAATAAAGAACTTAACAGCACAAGTATTTAAAGAGATAAATGAATTAACCTGTGTCCCTTGGTGATCCAACCCCACCCTCCCTCAACCATCCCTTCCTCCGTTTCCTCTTACCTCAAACACCTTGGCTGCCTACATTTTAGGACATAAAAAAGTACATAAATTATTAAATTGACAAAATTATCTGTGGCCTGATCCCATACTCATTTGAAAAACTGCACGTCACAAAAACATTAATTAAAAAAAGACAGGAAATGTGAAGAAATATGAATACTAGCCTGTATGCTATCAAGGCGCCATGGTTTTCGACCTTCTCAAACCCTTCATTATTTTTCATTGGCCAGGATTTGATTTTCTCTGCTTCTCAGAGTGGAGAGGATGGCGGTTGGGGATGGATGGCGACTGGCAGAAATGGAGCTCCATTTCCTCTCCTGCATAGACTGAAGTTCAGTTCAACACTACATTATTAGGGTTCAGTGGGTTTTTGCAGCAGGATAATGCTGCTGACCGAAGTAAATCATTCAAGTCTGGCACCGCCCACCCCCCAGCTCCGGCCCACATACTGGGAAGGCATCGCGTCATTGGCTACCAGATTGGCCTGCAACTGGACCAAATTGCCCTCTTAACTGACCAAAAAATTGCCTGGGATTGTTCTCAGTGGGGTTGAAGTCCTGGAGAATGGCCTTTTTAATGTCCTATGAACTGCCACTTATAGTCAGCGGACCAAAATAAAGGGTACTTAGAGCCTTCTTGTGGCAAAATAGGCTATAATAACACCCTCTTTGCTATCATAAGTCATTTCCATGGATAGCTGCCATGATCCAAGGAAATTTCCACCATACACCACCTTCTGTGGACTTCCTGGACTTCTGTGCAGGAAAACATGGTATCAAGGAATCCAATAACATGGATTTTTTTTTACATAATTGTACCAGAAAAAGGTGTCTTCAAGTACTTTACATTCAGGCATTCAGTAGACGTTCTTATACAATGTGGAATACAGTTGGATTTATACTTAAGCAATTCAGGTTAGCGCAGATGGGAAATTTCACCTATTTAGGGGGTGCTCTGTTTAAGGTTTTATAACTCCAGGTGTGAGCATCACATAAACTTGGTAAATGGCTTAAATGAAACAAGACAGGTGTACCATTTACAATACAAACTTAGATTTGTTTATTTTCATAATTTAAGTCAAAATAAAGTGCTACAAATGCAAAGAAACTTTGGAAAAAAAATTTGAAAAATTGTTTTTTTAAATTTTGCTGAGAGCTACATAAGTGAAATCAGTAATATATATACATTTCCTGGATCATAAACTCCATGTCCACAAGTTTTGCTAAATCTGAGGATGATATGCAGAACTACTAAAGGTCTATGATGCAAAATATAGCAGTGTACCCTGTTGTCCATTAGTGTCTCCAAATCTATCCAAATGGCTAAATTGTGCACTGCTCTAAATAAATAAAAAATTATGATATATTTAACTACAAATCGAGAGTTTTGGCTCATAAAACTCACTTTTGCATAATTTTAAAGTGGGAATTACTATATTTTCATCAGTATAGGGGGGTAGATATCTATGGGTCCAAAACCCCTATGCAAAACATGTCATAAAATGAATAAATTAGTTTTGTCCATTACCAAACAAATACATTTGCTCCTTCTGATGGCTTAAGATAAAAAACATTGATATCACAGTGTTACATACACCTAAATATGTTGCCTAATCATTCACTCTTGTACCTCAATAAAACATCACTTGTCCCTGTACTCTACAGTATGTATACTTTTGTCCTGGGATTGCATTTTTCTGTATTCTTTTAATCTTTTAAATTTTCCTATTCATAATGACTCCAAGGAAATTTTTACCTTAATCTACCACATATCAGCGCACAGTAAATTGGAATGAGCATTTGTCATGCCCTAAGAGACAAGTATACGCCATAGCCTATATTATGTATGATAACATGAACATAAAATAGTATTCCACCATCTGTAAAATGCTGCCAAATGTTCTATCTTCAATGAACATCGGTAGCCTACATCAAAAATACATTTAACGATTGCACTACAGTAAGTGAAATGCACTCAAAATGCGAAAATAACAATAGGGCTATCAAACATATTGGAAAGACAGTGCTCGAGTGGAAACACGAACGTACATACGTATGTAGCGAGCGAGACCAACGGTATTTTAGATGCAAAAATACTTACATATTGCAAAAGGGAAGCTCCCCTTCATAATGCGTATTCTATAGAGCTTGCGTAATACTAGACAGTTAAAACGAAAACTGCCGTTATGCTGGGCTGTAGTAAATTGCTCAAAGCACCCAAAAAGACTTGGCATATACCGTTGCGAAGGTTATAATATACTCTATTGGATAAAAAAGCCGACAATTAAACCAGAATGAACTATAATGCATGAGACAGGCTTACAGGGCATGGGGGTATTACGCGGCGACGTTTCAGATAGTGTAATAGCGGTATAAAGTGTTGTATATTTCTCAAACCGATTTTACCAGACAATAAATGACAACTGAATTTTGAAAGGAGCATCTCGATGTGTAAAACCAATAGTAGGATTGTATATTTATTTCATATTTAGTAGCATATATTGCTAGTAGAATACATGGTAGAATGAGACAGTACTTTCACAGTTTATTTTGCATTTGAGTGAGCAGGGCTTTTCATGGCTTTTCTGGCATACGATCAGGCTATTGTTGGGTTTATCTCGTTGCTATGACGTTATTCTAATTTTATATGATGAATAAATATATTCATGAACTCAAACATAGCATAGGTAGGTATAGACTAGGTGGGGGGTTGCTTGATAAATGGACTTGCTACAGGGAAATAGTGACACTTAGAAACTACGTATTCGGCAGAAATCGCCACGAACCGTCTACCAATAAATTTAAAACACAGAGTTTGTGATTTCCAATAATAGTTCGGCTGCAGTAGCAACGAATGTCTCAGTTGAGCAAAAAGCTTCCGCCGGCGTCACCTTCTACGCAAAGGAGTTAAGTACCTTGCTCAAGGGTAAAATAGCAGTGCTGCACTGGGAAATTTAACCTGCAACCTACAATTTAACCTACAAGCACACTTCGCTAACTGTTATACTACGCTGCCACTGTACCTTGGGCTGGTGGTGTGGTGAAAGTCACCTAAAGTAACCTAAACGTTAACCTGGCCATATATGTTGGCTTTCCCTCAAGCCAGTTGGCTAATAGTGATTTGGTTAAACCTGTCCCTGGCCAGTACTGACAATTGTTTTTTTTTCTTTTTAGCAGTAATATTGATAAAAGTGTAGTCTTCTCATAATAAAAAAACGATTGTGACAATTGTGAAATTGTATAGTTTAAAACAAAACATTTTATTATCTCTCAAGGTCATAAGTCATCGCTTGCTATGACTTACACACACAAACTGTCATGGTTTGGCAGCCTCTCTATTTTCTGTGGCCGTTCTCCCTCGGAGTCGCTTGAGGGCTCTCTTGCGGTACTTTTCCACCATCCGTGCCGTGCTTTCCCTTCTACTCAGCACTTATCCAGCGCACCTGTTTGAGGTTTCCCTTGTACTTTTCCAGTTCCTCTGAGACAGTTTTGTATTTACCGTTTCTTTTCTACCTCTATTGGCTGCTCTCTCGTATTGAGAGCGAGAGGTTTTTTCTTTCCTTTTTTTTCTTCTACACTTGAGCCTACGAGTTTATTTCGCCCTAATTAGCTGGGTCGCTATAATTTATTCTCCGTTTCTAATACCTCCGAATTAATTAATGCATTATGATAGATTTCAGGATAAGACAAATAAATCATTTACACTGTTTATTTTATTTTTTAGGAACATGCAGTAGTCCCAGGTTCAATGCTGGAAAAAAAGACGAGGGGCTGAAGAGAATACAGGATAATGCTGATGTATCAAAACTATGAATTTAGGTAAACTATACATTTGCCTATTTGTGATTAATCATTCTACAAAGCAAGGTAGGCTCTTTGAGCATCAAAACCTGGCGAAGACATGGGATGATTTTATTGTGGCATTATTTGTTAAGATAGGGCCCAGATTTTAAACTGGGTTTATGGGGTTCCTTGGGACCAGGCTACCACCAACAGTGAGGAAGAAGCATGATTCTTCCAAAATCTGGTTGGTCTCAGGTGTTGGTAGGCCCGGCTGTGAAGCAGTCCATGACTACCCCACCCAAAGGATCATACCTCATGTAAGTTATTGATGCAACTCCCCTAAGACAGAGTTGCCAACGACACTTTGTGGAGGCAAGTCACTCTGCATTTACAGACAACACTGAAAGATTTACAGTTTGTAAGTAGAACATTATTGCAGGGAATTCCAGCTTGCCAAGATGCATGGCCTTTTGAAAAGGTGGTTATGTTGCTGTGTTTGCTGTTAACATCATCAGGTCTTTGGATTTAGCGCTGATAGTTCAGCTGTATAAATGATATATATACAGATGGGTGACAAATTAAAGGAAAAACCAACATACAATGTCTTAGTAAGATGTTGGGCCACCATGAGCCACCAGAACAGCTTCAGTGTGCCTTGGCATAGATTCTACAAGTCTCTGGAACTCTACTGGAGGGATGGAACACCATCCTTCCAAAAGATATTCCCTCATTTTGGTGTTCCAAAATCTCCCATAGGTGTTGTAGTGAAATCTGATGACTACGAAGGCCATAGCATATGATTCACATCATTTTCATACTCATAAAACCATTCAGTGACCGCTCGTGCCCTGTGGATGAGGGCATTGTCATCATGGAAGAGACCACTCCCATCAGGATAGAAATGTTTCATTATAGAATAAAGGTGATCACTCAGAATACCTCCTATGAAGAATTGTGCTCATCAGCAAATCCAGGTGATTGTACCAAAATACTGGGGTGGACTTTTACATTTTGAACCAGGATTTTAGACTTCTGGTCGTAACATTACAGTATGTTTAAAAACGTGTTTGGACCCCACACGTCGATTCTGGCGACAAATATTCTGCATGGGAACTGAATAAAAAAGAAAATTTAAAAGCACACATTTCCAAGCAGGATAAGACCGAAGAAATGTATTGCTTTTCTAAATCACGCAGCCTATCCTACTGAAACACTTCAAGCCAGGCAACAGTGGGAGCAACTAGCAACACTTGGCGCATGGTGTCCTCCACAGCAGCAGGGGCAGACCACCACGTGTAAAATTATATCAGACCTAGAAGAAGAAGCAGACCGCTCTCCCCAGAGATATATATCTATGGTTCACCCAATCGTTGCTACCATCGAACAGTTGTGTGGTTGCTACCTTCAGTAGGCTAGTCTGCAGACTCTCTCTGACAGATGATAGTACCGGGCTCCGCCGGACGGAGACGGTGCGGGTAAAAGCTTTTCGTTTCTCCAGTGACAGGAGTTATGGGGCTGTGAGACCGTGCCCTGGAAATTTCTTCATTCTTATGAAGAAATGTCTATCTTTTACTCTCGCACAGGTAGGAGGCTGAACATTAATTCCAAAGGCAGCCTGTGTGTTTTTACATTGATTTAGCAGCTAAGCTACCCTTTAGACATTTCTCCCGCAATGCGGCCTTCTCTCTCACTGAAATTGGGGGGATTGTTGTTCGTGCATTAACAGCTGCATTGTCCCGCATTTACTGCATGGTGGGACGGAGATCTTGCCGGTAGACGGGCTAAGTTAGGCAACGCTAGCTTGCTACTGCGTCTTAGCTGACGGCTAATCACCTCAGCAGCGGCTTGGCTTCCGATCTTCAGCATCAGCCGCCCGGCTGTCGGCTTCCTCTTCTCATGATCGACTCGCAAACGCCGTGATATTTTAAATGCTAGTGGTCAATCGGTAACCGTCTTACTGTCCAAGTTAGGTAAAGTAGCGTTAGCGGGGTGTCTGTTAACGAGCTGCCATTTTTTGGGTAAAATCGTGACACTGACAGCGACGCAGATTTCAAAATTTGCGCCAGTGTTGTGGGTCAAGTTTTGGTAGATACTGCAGCTTGCACAGCTTTGGAGCTGGATTACGTTAAATTTTAATAGATGACTTGGCTTCTGATCAACCAGAGCCACTGTTGAACAGCAAATGTCAAATATAATTGACAGTGTGCTAAACGACACCTTTCCTCGTCTGACCTAACGTTAGTGCTTAAGATTTTTTTCTCCAAGGCGTTTTACTAGATGAACGAGTTTGAAAGTTAAACAAAACACCAGTCATACCTTGCATGCATTCGTGTCTGCAGAACCTGCTCAATTAAAAACACAGATTCATTCGCTCATACTGGTTTGATCCTGTCTCAATTTTGCTTGTCACGCCGAGGAAATAAGGAACACCCCCGGTGTGAGGAATTTGCACATGACACAGGAGTCGTAAATGCTACTTAAACCCTTAGCACTGTAACTCGGCTCCTGTTTTCTGTTAGTTAATGTTGGCACAGAAATCACGACCAAGATGAAAGCGAATCTTCATAGTCACCTTTACATTGTATGTGCAGAGGATAAGCCAACTGCATGCAGGGCAAAGATGGCTTTTTCAATTGTGTAGCTTTTGTGTAGACTGTTAACCATATATTGGTACTTTTTCAGATGTACACAATTTCTGTACGAACTGTGAAATAATGGTGAGCTCTAGTGTTCTACATTCATTTTGGTTTTCCCTCTTTCTGTAGTGAGCACTTGCTGTCATAAATCTTAATCTCTATTCAGGTTGATATCCTCTTCTTTTGATCACATTGGCCATTAAGGTTAATTTTTACACACACACATACAAGGAAGTCAAACACTTCCTTCATTTTTACCCAATGTCTTCAGAGTATACCTCATTAGCATTATCTGTCATACATTTCATTCCAAAAGGACATACACGCTTATGTACTGTCATGAAGCAGAGTGCCTGGCAGGCAGGAATAAATGCTTCACCAGTCCTAAGTGAAGATTTGCGTTTCCTTGCAGACAGCCCCTCAGATTGAGTAGAGGAGACGCACCATGTACTCAGAATGGCGATCCTTGCACCTGGCGGTTCTGAGCGACCAGGGGCACCTGAGTGTCCTGCACACCTATCCAGCGGCGGTGGGGCGCGAAGTGGCCAACGCGGTTGTTCGCCCCCTGGTGGCGGCTCCCATCTCCGACAGTGTCCTCAAAACTGACAAAGAGGTACGGACTTATGGTATACTCTTACAGTAACGGCCTATTCACCAGCACTTAAAGCAGAAACACTACTGTAGAACCAGGTAGGCATTTGTCACCACTGTTACATTATGTAAATATTGCAGATGTGAGTGTTGACCTTTATTCTCAGTCTGTTGTTTGATTGGAATGAGCTCGGCCTACTTTTTGGAGCAGTGGATTCAGGCTTTTTGTTATGGTATGTAGTGACTCAGAGGTAGTGAGGTGTGTAGTGACGCTCAGAGGTAGTGAGGTGTGTAGTGACTCTGAGGTTCTGAGGTAGTGAGGTGTGTAGTGACTCTGAGGTAGTGAGGTGTGTAGTGACTCTGAGGTTCTGAGGTAGTGAGCTGTGTAATGACTCTGAGGTACTAGACCGTGAGGTGTGTACTGACTCTGAGGTAATGAGGTGTGTAGTGACTCGCAGCGGTACTGAGGTGTGTACTGACTCTGAGGTAGTGATGTGTAGTGACTCACAGAGGTACTGAGGTGTTTAGTGACTCGCAGAGGTAGTGAGGTGTGTAGTGACTCGTAGAGGTAGTGAGGTTAAGGTAAGTTATACTTTATACTTTATTGACCCCGTGGGGTAATTTATCCGGGGACAAACTCCAGTTCTGAGGCCAGTGCATTGGTCAAGGGCAATGGCAGGAGTTTACCTAACCTGACATACATATCTTTGGTGTGGGAGGAAACCGGAGTGCCCGGAGGAAAGCCACGCGAACACGGGGAGAGCATGCAAACTCCACGCAGAGAGGACCAGGACCGGGATTTGAACCCAGAACCTCTTTCTTTCTTGTGAGGCGACAGTGCTAACCACTGCACCACCGTGCCGCCATAACCACTGCACCACCATGCCGGTGTGTAGTGACTCTGAGATAGTGAGGTGTGTAGTGACTCTCAGAGGTAGTGAGGTGTGTAGTGACTCGCAGAGGTAGTGAGGTGTGTAGTGACTCGCAGAGGTAGTGAGGTGTGTAGTGACTCGCAGAGGTAGTGAGGTGTGTAGTGACTCTCAGAGATAGTAAGGTGTGTAGTGACTCGCAGAGGTAGTAAGGTGTGTAGTGACTCGCAGAGGTAGTGAGGTGTGAAGTGAGGTGTGTAGTGACTCAGAGGTAGTGAGGTGTGTAGTGACTGAGGTAGTAAGGTGTGTAGTGACTCTCAGAGGTAGTGAGATGTGTAGTGACTGAGGTAGTAAGGTGTGTAGTGACTCGCAGAGGTAGTGAGGTGTGAAGTGAGGTGTGTAGTGACTCAGAAGTAGTGAGGTGTGTAGTGACTCGCAGAGGTAGTGAGGTTAAGGTAAGTTATACTTTATACTTTATTGACCCCGTGGGGTAATTTATCCGGGGACAAACTCCAGTTCTGAGGCCAGTGCATTGGTCAAGGGCAATGGCAGGAGTTTACCTAACCTGACATACATGTCTTTGGTGTGGGAGGAAACCGGAGTGCCCGGAGGAAAGCCACGCGAACACGGGGAGAACATGCAAACTCCACGCAGAGAGGACCAGGACCGGGATTTGAACCCAGAACCTCTTTCTTTCTTGCGAGGCGACAGTGCTAACCACTGCACCACCGTGCTGCCATAACCACTGCACCACCATGCCGGTGTGTAGTGACTCTGAGATAGTGAGGTGTGTAGTGACTCTCAGAGGTAGTGAGGTGTGTAGTGACTCGCAGAGGTAGTGAGGTGTGTAGTGACTCGCAGAGGTAGTGAGGTGTGTAGTGACTCTCAGAGATAGTAAGGTGTGTAGTGACTTGCAGAGGTAGTAAGGTGTGTAGTGACTCGCAGAGGTAGTGAGGTGTGTAGTGACTCAGAGGTAGTGAGGTGTGTAGTGACTGAGGTAGTAAGGTGTGTAGTGACTCTCAGAGGTAGTGAGGTGTGTAGTGACTGAGGTAGTAAGGTGTGTAGTGACTCGCAGAGGTAGTGAGGTGTGAAGTTTGGTGTGTAGTGACTCAGAGGTAGTGAGGTGTGTAGTGACTGAGGTAGTGAGGTGTGTAGTGACTCAGAGGTAGTGTAGTGACTCTCAGAGGTAGTAAGGTGTGTAGTGACTCTCAGAGGTAGTGAGGTGTTTAGTGACTCTCAGAGGTAGTGAGGTGTGTAGTGACTCTCAGAGGTAGTGAGGTGTGTAGTGACTCTCAGAGGTAGTGAGGTGTGTAGTGACTCTCAGAGGTAGTGAGGTGTGTAGTGACTCTCAGAGGTAGTGAGGTGTGTAGTGACTCTGAGGTAAAAAAAAATTCCCCCCCCTGTAAATGTGTTTTTATAACGTGATGTCTGATTGATGAAGTGATTATGTGTGGAAAAAGAAATGCTTTTATTGGAAATTCATTAAAAAAACAATAAAAAATACTTTGTGGTCTCAGTAACGTTACATCGATTTCATGTACATCGATTTCAAGAAGATCCGTTCACATAATAATACTAACGTTAATCTCAGAGACCCACGTCTTTCAAATAGTAACATTCCTGGTACAGCGTAGCATGCGCTATTGCGTATCAACTTAATGGGATTGCCCTGAGACACAACAATAAAATCCCCGTATAAATAAAAAAAGACAAACAACAAAAGATATGTTTTGTAATATATATAACTAAAATGTCAACCGATTCTATGACATCACTACCCAGCATCGAGCGGGCAACATACAGTACAATGTTAAATTTGACTTGATTTGGCAACATGCCTCTGGCTTCACTCTTCCATGTACCAGCGAAATAATCATCAACAATTTTCTTTTTCTTTGACATTTCAGTGTGGTTAATAATAATAATAATAATAATAATAATTATTATTATTATTATTTGGAATATTTGTATTTGAATAGACAATGGTGTTATCGCACAGAGCCTACACATTATTTTGTTCATAAAATTGTGTTCACAAATAACATTTGTTATTATTTGACATGTTAAAACAATTAGTACTACTTTAGTTATTTGGCTTCATCTGATCCACAAGCATGCAGTAGGCTACATTCATGTGGCAAACGTATGTCTGGATAGGTTTGTTAAATGAAATATTTTGGGTATTTACTTGGTGTACATATTTAAAATATTTATCTGCATTTATTTCTCTTGTCAATTATGTTTCTTGGTATAAATGTCTGTTTGTCAATTCAAATGCTATATGCTGCTAGAGAAATTCAAAGCTGTACATTTTCAAAAATTTACGTGATATCCAAGTATAAACATATTTTTTCAGGAGTGTCATTATTTCTCAACTGTTTAAAACATTCATTGACATGAAGTGTTCTTCCATGAAGCAATTTTTGTTGTTTGACATCTGAACTTTGAGTGACCACATTCTCTTCAGATGGTAAGATAAAAAAACACAGGGCCAAGTTACATGCAATAATTTAGGAGAGATTCGGTAGCATTGCTTTGGAATAGAGCAAGTTTAAAGGGTAAGTTCGCTATTTTGGACCTTGGACCCTATTTGCGGTCCGTCTTCCATGAACCTGACCCATGAAGTCCATTTTTTCGCTGATCGGTCCAGTATTGAGTTCGCTACAGATTTCCTGTAGACTCTCACTGGGCTACAATAGAAGTCAACGGGGCAATTAGAAATGTTATGGAAAAACAACGATAAATGTGCTTTTATAGCTCAGTGTGTATTCTTACGGTCTCAGTATGCTCTCCTGTGAAATGTAGGCTATCGCAAACGCAAACCGAACGTTGAAACAACAGTTCCATTTGAAACAGAACTATTTCTCCGACCGCACTACCTCGCACTGACTTCGGATAACATTACCTGCGCAACTTCAGCCTCTCTCTCTTCTCTTGCTCTCTTATCATCCATCTCTTGTAGTTCCGTGTACGTGTATTCTGGCTCAAATCTGTAGCCAGTAACGTCAAAGTCAAAATCGAATTCTTCGTCTTCGTAATCATTATAGTCATCCATCATCCAAGTTTTTTTGTGGAAATTGTAGCCTACGTTGCTGCAGGTAAACAAACGCAGACTGCTCAACTAGATAGTTTCGTAAACGGCCGGCACACCTTCCCGCTCCCCTACCCCCGACACATAGTACTCCGCGGGAGCAGCGAAAACAAGCAACAGAGAAATGCTTACTTCCAAGCCATGCCAAGCACGTAAAAATGTTCGGATTGAGATACATTTCACAGGAGAGCATACTGAGACCGGTAACAATACACCCTGAGCTTCCCGTCTCATTTATTGTACATGAAAGCACATTTATCGAACATTTCTAATTGCCCCGTTGACTTCTATTGTAGCCCAGTGAGAGCCTACAGGAAATCTGTAGCGAACTCAATACTGGACCGATCAGCGAAAAAATGGACTTCATGGGTCAGGTTCATGGAAGACGGACCGCAAATAGGGTCCAAGGTCCAAAATAGCGAACTTACCCTTTAATTAGTGTGAGCAACGATAGGCAATACTGTTTGTTGTAACTTGGCCTCATTTTGATATCAATATGTTTAACAGCATGCCTATTTAGGCTATGCGTAAGTAAATTGGCATTTGTGTACATTGAAAACATTTTTTGTTCAGATTTATATTACTGTCAATATTGTTTGACTTTGTTCTAATAGTGTATTTACAACTGAACCAGCAGATGTGCCATCTAGTGGACGTTTAAAAATAACTGCAGCCTATTAGTTGTGGGTATGGCTATAATAACCAATATCTCTTCTGTTCCTCATTAACAAATAAATCTGTTCAATAGGTAAACTAACGTGTTTTATTAGAGGTTTGCTCATCGACAGGATCAATCAAACTTTTTAGCATGTTGGCAGCCATATTGGCTTGGCACTGCAGGGACTCTAGTGTTGTGGAACACTCTAGTACTGCTGAGGCTTAGTGTTGCAGAACACTCTGGCATTGAATGAGTTAAAGGCAGTAGGGCTTAATTACCACCATTATTACTCATTATTTTCAGAAAAATGTACATGTGGAAAAAGCCCTGTGTGTTTGTGTACTGCGCATTAAACCCGGCATAGTGTTAAATGTGAGCTGTGCTGTCTGTGTAGGTGAAATGGACGATGGAGGTTCTGTGCTACGGCCTGACCCTTCCTGTGGATGGCGACACGGTGAAGCTGTGCGTGGACGTGTACACGGACTGGATCACGGCTCTAGGCTCTCCCCGTGGCTCCATTCCCCACCCCATCATCAAGGAGCCCAACCTGTACATCCAGACTATCCTGAAACACCTGTACAACCTGTTCCTGCCCAGGTACTGCACTACTCCCCAGCTCCGTTTGGGGGACATTGTGCTCAGACTGAAAGGTTTCAGTGGGGTTTTTGTGAAAACTGCTCTCTTCATGGTTTAGTGATTGTTTAAGAACTCCAGTAAGCCCCAGATCTGGTAATGAACAGACCCTGTCATCTCCTCTCTTTTATCTTCATCTCTGCTACCCTCACTTCCTCTCTTTTTCTTGCTTTCCCATCCCTTTCTCTTACTATCAATAGGGCTGGGCGATATGGCAAAAAAGTGTATCACGATAATATTTTTTATATTGCTCGATATCGATAATTATCACGATATACACTTAATGCTCCATTTAAACTTTGAAGAGTATTACGCTTATGACTGAACCCTGAAGAAACTAAAAGGTTCATTATGGTTTAAAATAGAAAATATATATATATTTTTTTTTAGAAACAACGGATTGACGTAAGCATTCAACAGAACCAAAATGTCTACATCCAGTAATAAAATGCCTCAACAAGGCAAAAAATGGAAAAAGATGCACAATTTCTCTTATATATAGGCCATAAGCACAGATTTATCTGCCTTAATTTTCCCTTCTGATTATTTCACTTATAATGAAATAAGCATTAGGACCCAGCAGACGCCTGCCCGTGAGTAAGTCAACTTATACAATGTCGTGAAGATTTGATTAAATCTTAAGCTTTATCGCATTCACAACAGCCCGTCCACGTTTCTTTGTTATTTACTATGAACAGTAAGCATACATGAACAGTAAGAAAAGTTAGAGATTTTTTCTGGCTTAAGAAGGGCTGTCTGCAGCAGGTGTTAGCAGCTATGATAGCTCTCTGGAGAGAACTGTGAGCCTGCACAGACCTGGGCGACACAATCTCCCTATTTTGCAGGGGTAGCGAAGTTAACTTTATTACCGTCATGGTTCTGTTACCAATAAGAGCTAGGAGATATATAACTTTCAGCCGTACTGACGGTTTGCAAGGTAATGTTGTTGATGCCTGATGTCAAACGTTGATCCAGTATATACATTATTTCTATATAACGTTGAACAAGCGCACCACATGTTTTCATCTCTCACAAGGCGCTGCCATCTTGCTAACTCGTGCGTTCCATGGTGAACGAGCTATGCTGTTTTGCTAGCTCAGCGAGTAATGACCGCAACTAGCACACACACACGTTCTGCATGTAAAAAAGCTGGAAGCGAATAAACGTGCTTGAGTGACATCCAGTTTTCCTAAGCTAGACATGATACTGCTGTGCTAACGCATTGTAATGTAGCTGCAATAGCTATACGTTTGTGCACATTTTCCACCACCACATACGTAGCTAGAACACTGTACGTGCTGTGAGTGAAATAAAATTGGCATATTTGCTATCAAACCGTACCACTGTGTTGTGTGAGTACTTGGGATGTTTATACACTCTGAACTCGCATTTGGTGCGCTGTGTGAACAGAACATGTGTGACGCTCAAGGTTTGTGTACCTCCCCCTCCCCTCGCTTCTGCTACAACTTAGTTACACCCCCTTCCCTCTCTTAAAGGGGAAGTGTGACAATGGTAGCTCCTTTTGAGCAATGTGATATTCCCATGGTACATGAGTTGCTTGGGCTTAGAACATGCACAGGAAGCGGTAGAGGAACCCAACTCCTGCCTGTACTGTGCAGCCTTTGGGAAGCGCCTCCGTGTGGCTCGATTGGAAGGAATGTGGGCTACGGCCCCGGACCCCGTCCCAGAGAGTGGACGTATCGCTCCTTCTGGGGTGGTGCGTCAGGATAGAAGCCTCCCCTCTGCCTCCTTGGATGCCGCCCCCCCCCCCCGCCACTCAAGCGCTACAAGGCTGAGGAGCTGCCTCACCTTGAGCTTAGAATAAAAACCCTATGAAAAGAGATCAATGAGAAGGGGGTGGACAATGAGGATCCCCCTCTCAGTGACAGCATCTTTATTCATGCTGAGGATGACCTGGAGCTCAGTGAGAGTGCCTCAGTGAACGCAGCACGAGACCGGTCTAAAGTTTCTTCCAGTAACAATGCTTCTGCTACCAAGCCTCTTTGCACCCCAAAAGGCTGTGGGTTGCACTGAACACCATAACTGGAGGAAGGACAAAAAATAACCAAGGCAAGATAAGTGTTTTCTCACAGGGATTATTGCTAACAGAGCCTCAAAAACTTGCTTGCGCGTTTAATACTTTTTTTATTTCATCAGTAGAAGAGCTCGCAGCCCGCTTTGATCCATCTGTGCAACAATTGGAATTTTCTGCCTTACAATCACAACCTTTCTCCTTCGCAGAAATATCTCAAGAGTGTTTAATAAACATCACACATTCTCTAAAGAAGACAAAAACAAAGGATACACATGACATGAACTCAGACTTCTTTCTGTCACATTTGGATTCTTTATTAACAGTCACCCATCATCTCATAAACTTATGTATTACAAAGTCTGTTTTTCCTTCCGCATGGAAAACATCTAAAATCATTCCCATTTACAAAGCACGTGATCCAAGAGTCATATCAAATTATAGACCGATATCTATTCTTCCCATAATGTCAAAGATCCTGGAAAAGGTGCTAGCCACTCAGCTCACCGACTACTTAGAATCACACGGTCTTTTAAATGAATTTCAGTTTGGTTTTCGAACAAACAGATCAACCACGTCCGCAGTATTATATCTCACGGAATCAATTAGACAATCATTAAATGTAGGGAATATAACCGGTGCAATATTTATCGATTTTTCAAAAGCATTTGATACCGTTAATCATTCAATACTTCTCAATAAGTTAACGAAGTTCAATCTATCATCAACTGCAATAAACATGCTTTCATCATATCTATTAGAAAGAACACAACTGGTCCAAATAGATCAACTTAAATCCACTTCTACGACAAGCAATATCGGTGTACCACAAGGATCTATTCTAGGACCGCTATTGTTCATATTATATATTAATGATCTGCCCTCAGTATGCTCATCAACCCAAGTGCTTCTATACGCGGACGACACCGTTATCTTTACCTCTGCGCATAAAATAGATGACATTTATTCCAAACTTTCATTGGACCTACAAGCTCTTCACCACTGGTTACACAGAAATCATTTAACAACACCTTTGCGCAGAAGGTGGCGCCGGCGGAAGCTTTTTGCTCAACTCAGACATTCGTTGCTACTGCAGCCGAACTATGATTGGAAATCACAAACTCTGTGTTTTAAATTTATTGGTAGACGGTTCGTGACGATTTCTGCCGAATACGTAGTTTCTAAGTGCCACTATTTCCCTGTAGCAAGTCCATTTATCAAGCAAACCCCACCTAGTCTATACCTACCTATGCGTGACATAGTGGACAATAGCGTCTATGTTTGAGTTCATACATATATTTATTCATCATATAAAATTAGAATAACGTCATAGCAACGAGATAAATCCAACAATAGCCTGATCGTATGCCAGAAAAGCCGTGAAAAGCCCTGCTCACTCAAATGCAAAATAAACTGTGAAAGTACTATCTCATTCTACCATGTATTCTACTAGCAATATATGCTACTAAATATGAAATAAATATACAATCCTACCATTGGTTTTACACATTGAGATGTTCCTTTCAAAATTCAGTTGTCATTTATTGTCTGGTACAATCGGTTTGAGAAATATACAACACTTTATACCGCTATTACACTATCTGAAACGTCGCCGCGTAATAAGCGCCATGCCCTGTAAGCCTGTCTCATGCATTACAGTTCACTCTGGTTTAATTGTCGGCTTTTTTATCCAATAGAGTACATTATAACCGTCGCAACGGTATATGCCAAGTCTTTTTGGGTGCTTTGAGCAATTTACTACAGCCCAGCGTAACGGCAGTTTTCGTTTTAACTGTCTAGTATTACGCAAGCACTATAGAATACGCATTATGCTGGGGAATTCCCCTTTTGCGATATGTAAGTATTTTTGCGTCTAAAATACCATTGGTCTCGCTGGCTACATACGTACGTTCGTGTTTCCACTCGAGCACTGTCTTTCCAAGTTTGATAGCCCTGTTGTTATTTTCGCATTTTGAGTGCATTTCACATACTGTAGTGCAATCGTTAGCTAAATGTATTTTTGAACTAGGCTACCGATGTTCATTGAAGATAGAATATTTGGCAGCATTTTACAGATGGTGGAAAACTATTTTATGTTCATGTTATCATACATAGTATAGGCTATGATGTATACGAGTCTCTTATGGCATGACAAGTGCTCATTCCAATTTACTGTTGCGCTGATATGTGGTAGATTAAGGTAAAAATTTCCTTGGAGTTATTATGAATAGGAAAACTTAAAAGATTAAAAGAATACAGAAAAATGCAATCCCAGGACAAAAGTATACATACTGTAGAGTACAGGGACAAGTGATGTTTTATTGAGGTACAAGAGTGAATGATTAGGCAACATATTTAGGTGTATGTAACACTGTGATATCAATGTTTTTTATCTTAAGCCACCAGAGGGAGCAAATGTGTATGCGTTATAATGTATAATATAATATAATATTTTATGACATGTTTTGCATAGGGGTTTTGGACCCATAGATATCTACCCCCCTATACTGCTGAAAATATATAATTCTCACTTGGAAATTATGCACAAGTGAGTTTTATGAGCCCAACCTGTTGATTTGTAGTTAAATATTTCATTAATTTTTTTTATTTGCAGCAGTGCACAATTTAGCCATTTGGATAGATTTGGAGACACTAATGGACAACAGGATACACGGCTATATTTTGCATCATAGACCTTTAGTAGTTCTGCATATCATCCTCAGATTTTGCAAAACTTGTGGACATGGAGTTTATGATCCAGGAAATGTATATATATTACCGATTTCACTTATGTAGCTCTCAGCAAAATAAAAAAAAACAATTTAAAATTTTTTTTCCCCTAAGTTTCTTTGCATTTGTGGCACTTTATTTTGACTTAAATTATGAAAATAAACAAATCTAAGTTTGTATTGTAAATGGTACACCTGTCTTCTTTCATTTAAGCCATTTACCAAGTTTATGTGATGCTCACACCTGGAGTTATAAAGCCTTAAACAGAGCACCCCTAAATAGGTGAAATTTGCCATCTGCGCCAAGGGGTTAAATATAAAAAAAACACAATGTATGTATTTTCGATCCTCTCAAAAAACATTTTCGACTCCGCCCCCTATACAATTAAAAAACGAACCCTTGTCTATAACGAGTACCTATAAATATCTCGGCGTCACGCTTGACGATCATATGACGTTTAAACCACATATTGAATACCTTGCAAAACAGCTAAATAAAAAACTTTTCGTCTACAATAAAATTCGGACATATCTTACACGAACCGTTTCAAATACATATTTAAATGCCATAATTCTATCCACATTATCATATTGTTTACCAATTTGGTCATCTGCTACAAAATGCACATTAGACCCAATCATTCGTCTTTATAATAGATCGTACAAAATTCACGCAAAATTACCATCTCGCATACATCATTGCACTGCCTTGCAACAAGTAAATGCACTCACTTTTGAAAATTACCAAATATTACTGAACTTAAAACTTTACCATAAAATACAAAACAATACTCTTCCTCAGATCATTAACAACCTATTGCCACGTCATTCCAATAACCGACAACAAAGACAAACCCGTTGCATTACAAACGCATTAAATCCACTTCAAAGATACAAAAACAATTTTGGTCAAAAATCGTTTTTCAATAGAAACACAGAATCATGGAATAATTTACCATTAAATATAAGGACAAATATACATTTTAACAACTTTAAAAAACAGCTCAAATCTCATCTTATAAATAACCAAATCTGTCAACACTAGACTATAATTAATTTCAGATCACGCTGTGTCTGCTCCATAAACACTCACTTTATTATTTTATTTTTTTTTCTCGTTTTTTTTTTCATTGTTTCTACATATTTCTTTCTGAAATGTCTCACATTTTAATTACTGTACATCTATAGATTTTTTACTCCTGTCTTTGTTATTTTTTCCTCATTTTCTGTTCATCTCAATTTATTTTATTTTTTTTCTTTCCCTATGCTGTAGGACAGGGAACCCTCTGTAAACCAGTAATGTACTGAGTAGGGCCCAAAGATTTTAGGACTTTTATGTACTATTATCTTTTTTCCCTGTATAAAATAAATAAATAATAATTTAAAAAAATAAAAAAAAGGTTCACAGTTACTGATGCCCCCTTGTTGTAACAGAGGACACTCGTGATCTTTTGGAACGAGTAGCCACGGCTTTGGAGCTGAAGTTGGGGGATGCGGAGGCTGACCAGCTGTTGATCCCCGCCTCCCCCCAGTTCTCTGTGGCTTTCAAGGATTACTGGGCCAAGGCCCAGGGACACTTCTGGTTCTCTAACCAAACCAGACCTTGGGCCGTTTGGTATCAAAGAGTACACGGTCATGGATGATGTGGTGGCAGGCTGGCAGCCATGATTCTTCCTGACAAGGAAATCATTGGCAAGGTGCCCCGTCTGAAACCAGGCCCTGAGAGAGTCAGTGATGACCGCCTGCAGATGACCTTCGCTTCCCTCGCCATTGTGGCTCGCCTCTCAAATGTTGCCTCCCTGCTGCAGGCTTACCTGGCTAAGCTTATCGCTCATCTCCCAGCTGGGAATGAGGTCCAGCTTAGGGAAGCCACTGCAGTCTCGAACCTCCTCATGCTGCTTCAGACTGACAGAGCTAATGGCAAGGCTTTGGCATCTGTTGTGGTGTCACGTTGCCATCTTTGGCTCTCCCAGTCGAAGCTCCCGCCACCAGTCCGGAAAACTGTCCTAGAGCTCCCCCTCACTCCAGGAATGACTTTTGGCCTAGGGGTGGACAGCCTCCTGCAGCAAACTGCAAAACTACGCAAAGACAGGGCTACCTTGGCGATCTCCAGAGACCAGTGGTTCACCACGCTGGATCTGAGGGATGCATATTTCCAGTTCACCCATTACACAGGAAATATCTAAGGTTTGCATTCGAAAGGGAGGCCTACGAGTTCATGGTTCTACCGTTCTGGCTCTCCCATGCGCCGTGGACATTCACAAAGCTGATGGACGCAGTTTTGGCGCCGCTGACCTGGCAAGGGGTTCAAGTGTTGAATTGGCTAGTTTGTGCCGCATCAAGGTCATGATGAACACAAGGTCCCTGTTGAGTCATATTCAGGACCTTAGTCTCACCCTCAACGAGGAGAAGAGTCAGCTGACCCCCTTGCAGGAGGTGACCTTCATAGGTATGTCCCTGAACTCGGCTCTTATGAGGGCTCAGCTCCCCCAGGAGAGAGCCGGGAAGATGATGTCCCACCTCAAACTTTTCCAGCTAGGCTGGAGAGTTTCTGTCCTGGAGTGCCAGCGGCTATCTTGCCTGCTGGCAGCAGCCTCGCTGTTGGTTCCACTGGGCCTCCTCCATCTCCGGCCATTTCAATGGTGGTTCAACTCTCACCGAGTGCCTTCTACTGACAGGGGAGTGCATGGTGTCCCTGAGAAGGTGGCAGTCCCACTCCTTCCTGTTGGAGGGGGTGAGTGAGAGCAGAGTCTATTGCAGGGAATTTGTGTGCACCAATGCCTCTCTGGAGGGTTGGGGTGCAGTGTGCAGAGGTCTAGCAGCCAGCGGACGTTGGAGCCCCCCTTGGACCGGGCAGCACATCAATCTGCTGGAGCTCAGGGCAGTTTGCCTAGGCCTCCGGCATTTCTTGCCCCATCTGCAGGTTCATCGTGTCCTGGTGTGATCAGACAACACCACAGTGGTGGCCTACATCAATCACAATCTTGGCGCCTGCACAAAATGGCCAGAGAGCTGTTAGTGTTGGCCCAGGTCCACCTGCTCTCACTGAGAGCAGCCCACATACCTGGGGTCTTGAACACAGCAGCAGACATGCTCTCCAGAGATGGCCCACCGGAGGGAGAATGGAGGCTCCACCCTCAAAGTGGTGCTCCAGATCTGGGAGAGGTTTGGGAAGGGCTAGGGCTTAGGTTTGTTCTAGGGTTCATGCCTAGATCACTGATTGATCTGGTATTGTTATGTAGTAATGGAGTATGGAGTAATCCAATATAGTGAAACATAATAAAGGTTATGTGAACTAATTGGATCACTCCGATTCTTTTTTTTGGTGACCTACGGTGCCTCAAAAAGGACTTACGGAAGGCTATTTAAGGGGGCTGGCCGTAGCACTACCCGTACACAGGACTAATCGAGAAATCCTACCTCGGAGTGTATCCTGCTGGGCAGAAGGATACCATATGGAGTGCTCCAATTAGTTCACATAACCGTGGTTACGATAGTAACCTTCGTTACTGTCACACATGTCCTACAGGGGGCATACACTTGTTATTCACAATTTGGTGGCATCTTCTCTCTGGCTTGCCTTGCTTGTGTGGAGCCGCCTCCAGGTCTCCTCGCAAAAGTACAGGCAGTAATGGTGGACATTTTCTGGGACAGGCTGCATTGGGTGCCTTAGAGTATGCTGTACCTTCCCTAGGAAGAGGGAGGTCAAGGACTGGTGCATCTTGGCAGCAGGGGGGTGACTTTTTTGGTCTGGAGGTGGTGTGCAGGCCAGTGGCTGACACCATATTTTGGTGTGTAGGTGATATGGAGCTGGTTAAGACTGTTCCTGTTGAAAGTGACATGGCTATGGCTGGATGGATTACCTCGCTTCTACCAGGGATTATGGGGGCCTCTAAAGTGTAAAATACTGGTACTGGTTCTGATCATTTTGCCGCCCTAGGCAAAATTAAAAAATGCCGCCCTAAAATACAATATTAAAAAAGTTAATAATAAAATAGCATAATGTCCATCAATGTTCAAGAGATTGTTCTGAATCAACAGACTTAAATCATCAGTGACATTGTCTCAACTGAATAAAGTATTTTTGTCATATGTGTCTAAACAGGCTAATCTTTCTCATGTCAAAAACGTGAGTTAGAAAATAAAACTTGAAACTGACGTGAGTAAATGTTTGCCGTTTAGTTTCCATCTCCATTAATTTTCGACAGGACTGACTAACAACAAATACCAAATAATTTACCTTCTAATTTAGACATATGTTATGTGAAAACACTAGCTAGTTAGTGGCCTAATTTCTATTGATAAGACTAATAATTGAGTATAAAATGTATAAAGATAGCAAGACAGACAGCAGAGATAACATTAGGCTTCAAGTTTGAAAAAAACAAACGCCTCAGAAAATAAAATGGCTCGCTGTTCGCGCTGAGAGCTAACTGTTAGACTAACGTTACTCTTTTTAGTTTTTGTTATTATTTAGCGATCTAGTCTACAATAATTACGGAAAATACTCGCATCTATCAGTTCACTTAACGTTATGTTAATAGCATGACAGACTTTTTCACAATTTCAGCTCAAAACGAGCTGGGGGAAGTAGGCTGTACGTTCACACCATGTAGCTTCCAAACATTACTTACCTAGGGAGCTAGAGCAAGATAGGTTAGAGCTTTACACTAATGTTAGCGAATTCCACATTACAATCTGATCCGGCGGTACAAAAACCGGATTTTATACAAAATAATATTGTTTTTGAAGTAACATGTATGGTTAAATGTGATAATAAATCCCTCTTACTTTCGGGGGTTGACTGGCTTTCTCTCAGCTGCTGTGATGTCATCAGATGAGGCACTTCTTTCCATGGTGGTCTGCTCCGTCCGCGGTGAGGCAAATGGAGAATTCCATGTTTGTCGCACGGTTTTATCTACCGATCTAGAAGTAAATTCACGCCCACTAAACACATGAACCAATCACAAGACATTGTAGCTCATTTTGTCTTCTGTAACTAGCAGTTTTCGGGAATAAAATCTGTGATTGGACGGCAGAGATATTAAACGTTAAACCTTCGAAACTATTATTTTGAAATTAGAACGATCCGGTGTAACTGCACAGGCTGCTCCCTCTGCACGGTCGGCTCCTTTCTATTTCCGGTGCCGGGAGCATTGTGATATATCGACACATTATTGGATACAACCGCAGTACATCATTGTGCATTTGTCACAACGTTTTGCGCTTGCGTATGTGTAATTACTGCTACATTTGTTTACTTAGTAGCCTGTGAGCTATAAAGGTAGCTATATGCTGTGAGTGAATTGTGTTCGGTAACATTAACAAGCTAAGTGGATAACGTTACACTTACAAACCTAAAATTAGCCTGCTAAATAACGTTAGTGCTATCTACAGTTGAAGGCTGAAGTTTACAGTCAAGCCGGAAAGTCTCCCCACCCCTTTCACCTTCTCCACGTTTTATTACGTTACAGACATATTCTACAATAGATTGAGTTAATTTTTTGTCTCAAAATTCTACACAAAATAGCCCATAATGACAAAGTGAAAACAGGTTTTTAGACATTTGTGCTAATTTATAAAAAATCTAAATGTAAAATATCATATGTACACAAGTGTGCACACCCTTTGATATGACACCCAAAAGTGAGCTGAGGTGCATTTTGTTTCCACTGATACTGCTTGAGATGTTTCTACAACTTAATTGGAGTCCACCTGTGATAAATTCAATTGATTGGACATGATTGGGGATTGCCAACACCTGCCTATATAAGGTCCCACAGTTGACAGTGCATGTCAGAGCAAACTCCAAGCCATGGGGTCAAAGGAATTATCTGCAGACCTCAGAAACAGGATTGTGTCAAGGCATAGATCTGGAGAAGGGTACGGAAAAATCTCTGCAGCTTTACAGGTCCCAAAGAGCACAGTGGCCACCATCATTCGTAAATGGAAGAAGTTTGGAACCACCAAGAATCTTCCTAGACCTGGCCGCCCGGCCAAACTGAGCAATCGGGGAAGACGGGCCTTGACCAGGGAGGTGAGCAGGAACCCGAGGGTCACTCTGACAGAGCTCCAGCGTATCCTTGTGGAGATGGGAGAACCTTTCAGAAGATCAACCATCCAGGCAGCACTCCACCAATCAGGCCTTTATGGTAGTGGCCAGACGGAAGCCCCTCCTTAGTAAAAGGAACATCACAGCCCGCTTGGAGTTTGCCAAAAGGCACCTAGAGGACTCTCAAACCATGAGAATCAAGATTCTCTGGTCTGATGAAACCAAAATGGAACTTTTTGGCCTGAATACCAAGCGTCACGTCTGGAAGAAACCAGGCACCGCTCATCACCTGGCTAATACCATCCCTACAGTGAAGCATGGCGGTGGCAGCATCATGATGTGGGGATGTTTTTCAGCAGCGGGAACGGGGCGACTAGTCCTGATAGAGGGAAAGATGAATGCAGCTAAATACACAGAGATCCTTGAAGAAAACCTGCTCATTACATTTACATTTACATTTTAGACATTTGGCAGACGCTCTTATCCAGAGCGACGTACATTAGTGCATTTTCCAACCTGAAACAAGTGCGTTAAAACAACCCTAAAAGGTAAATACGAATTCAAACACCGGGCGCAGTCAGTATGATTATATATATATTATTATTATTATTTTTTTATTTTTTTATTTTTTTGGGGGGGTGGGGGACCACACGATATCAATCATTGGCGTGCACAACAGTAAGCCAATAAGTAACCTTACAAGTATTAAACTAGAAGCTTCAACCACTTAAACAAGGATTTATAGAACACAATCAAGGGAGGTCACAAGGAGGTAGGGAGGGGTGGAGAGAGGTGCAGCTTAAAGAGGTGAGTCTTCAACTCGCAGCTTGAAGGCGGTCAGACTTTCTGTTGTTCTGACCTCCACGGGGAGCTCATTCCACCACCGTGGGGCCAGGACAGACAGACGTCGAGACCGGGTGCTAGTATGAAGTGGGGGGGGGTACCAGTCGTCCTGAGGAGGCTGAACGCAGGGATCTGGTAGGTGTGTAGGGTCTGATGAGCTTTTGGAGGTATGGAGGGGCTGATCCTCGGACTGCCTGGAAGGCGAGCACCAATGTTTTGAATTTGATGCGAGCCATCACAGGTAGCCAGTGGAGGTCAATGAGCAGGGGGGTGACATGGGAGTGTCGGGGGAGGTTGAAGACCAGGCGCGCTGCTGCGTTCTGGATAAGCTGAAGGGGTCTGATAGCCGATGCTGGCAGGCCAGCCAGGAGAGAGTTGCAGTAGTCTAGGCGGTACAGCACCATCGCTTGGACCAGGAGCTGGGTTGAGTGGGTGGTGAGGAAAGGGCGGATTCTCCTGATGTTGTACAGGAAGAACCTGCACGCCCGGGTTACCACTGCGATGTTCTCGGAGAGGGACAGTCTGTTGTCCATCACCACTCCGAGGTTCCTGGCACAGGGCGTTGGGGTCAGTGGAGTGTCCACTAGGGAAATGGAGAGATTGAGAGGGGGAGAGGTTAGAGCAGGAATGTAAATGAGCTCAGTCTTGCCTGGATTGAGCTTCAGATGGTGGTTGTCCATCCAGCTCTGGATGTCTCTCAGGCAAGCGGAGATGCGGGCTGAAGCCTGAGTGTCAGAGGGTGAGAAGGAGAGAAAGAGTTGAGTATCGTCAGCATAGCAGTGGTAAGAAAGACCATGAGCAGTGATAACAGGGCCAAGGGATTTGGTGTAGGTGGAGAAAAGGAGGGGGCCAAGGACTGAGCCCTGGGGGACTCCTGTGGTAAGGGGACGGGGTGCCGATACTTTACCAGCCCAGGCAACCTGGGAGGAGCGCTCCGAGAGGTAGGACTCAATCCAGGCCAGGGCCGAGCTGCCGATCCCCGCTGCAGACAGGGACGACAGGAGGATGGAGTGATCTACGGTGTCGAAGGCGGCAGAGAGGTCTAGGAGTATTAGTACAGAGGAGAGGACCCCAGTCTGAGGTCCAGAGCGCTCTGGACCTCAGACTGGGGCGAAGGATTACCTTCCAACATGACAACGACCCGAAGCACACAGCCAAGAGAACAAAGGAGTCGCTTCGGAGAAAGTCTGTGCATGTCCTTGAGTGGCCCAGCCAGAGCCCAGACCTGAATCCAATTGAACATCTCTGGAAAGAGCTGGAAATGGCTGTGTACCAATGCTCCCCATCCAACCTGACGGAGCTTGCAAGGATATGCCAAGAGGAATGGGCAAAAATGTCCAGAAACAAGTGTGCCAAGCTCGTAGCTTCTTTACCAAGATGCCTTGAAGCTGTAATCACTGCCAAAGGTGCAGCAACCAAGTATTAGGCTAAGGGTGTGTATAGATATGTAACCCCTAACTAACCTATTTTTGTCAGTAAAATAAAATTGCATATTTTCTAAAAACCTGTTTTCACTTCGACATTATTGGCTATTGTGTGTAGATGTTTGAGGCAAAAAATGAACTCAATCTATTGTAGTATAAGTCTGTAACGTAATAAAACGTGGAGAAGGTGAAAGGGGTGGGGAGACTTTCCGGCTTGACTGTATATACACTTAGGTTTAAGTCATTAAAACTCATTTTTAACCACTCCACAGATTTCATGTTAGCAAACTATAGTGTTGGCAAGTCAGTTAGGACATCTACTTTGTGCATGACACAAGTAATTTTTCCAACAATTGTTTACAGACAGATTATTTCACTTTTAATTCACGATATCACAATTCCAGTGGGTAAGAAGTTTACATACACTAAGTTGACTGTGCCTTTAAATTTTTAATATTTGGTCGCATATCCTTTGCATGCCATGATGTCCTGATGTCTGTGACCCAACAACATCAAAAGACTCTTGATATCTTATTTTCTTACTTCCGACTTCAACTGTAGGTACGTGACCACCTAGCTAGTGATAGCTAACAGTTACATACCTAGCAATTGTGATTTAGATAGCAAACTTTAGCTAGCTAGCTAAGAGCACTTAATTGCAAGCTAATGAGATGGTAAAGATACGTTAACTACTTAGCTTGCAGTGCTGTAATAACTTATTTAGCCAGCAGGCTAGTCACAGTCAAGGGTCTGCAAGCTACGTGAATAAAGCACAAACGTACGCTAGTGTAAAAGTGCACAATCATGTGATAGCGCTGTATCCAATAAGGGGTCTTGCATCACAATGCCCCCGGAAAAGGAAACAAGGGGGAACTCTGCCGCCCTGGTCATAGTACCCGCCCTAGGCGGCAGCCTATAGTTGCCTAGTGGATGGTCCGGCCCTGCCACTGGTGTATGGACCGTGTCTTTTTGTTTTGGGATTTTCTTATGTAAAAAAGGGAAAGAACATATGCCGCATGATTAATTTTATTTTGGGCCAAGCAAAAAATGTCAGTGTATATCAGCAGGAGAAACAGAATAGAGCAGGGCAAGAGGCAGTGCCACTTTTAGGATGATGCAGGCTAGAGTTAAAGTAGATTTTGCGCATTATAAGCCTATGAGCACCTTTGAGGATTTTGTTTGGTGGTACCAAGGTGCAACATGCTGTGTAATGGGTGGCTAATTATTATTTGCGGATGCCTTTGGGTGACTCTTGATAGTGTTTTTTAACCTTTTTCTTTTTTTCTTTTTTTTTGTTGCATGTTTTGCTTTGCCTTGCTTATGTTTTGTCCTCTTTTTCTTTTTGAGATTTGTACATTTTTGCTTGGTTGGGTTTGTGCCCGACACTAATTAAATAAAGGGAGTTGTTAAAATTCTCTCTCTCTCTCTCTCTCTCTCTCTCTCAGATCTGAGCAGTACAGTCCCGGTCACCATCGGCTGTGCCATCAGGTGCTGTTGGCGGTGCAGAAGCTGGCACGGGAGTCAGGCAGTATGGTGCGGGAGACCTGGGAGGTCCTGCTCCTCTTCCTCCTGCGTGTCAGCGACACTCTTCTGGCTCCACCCACTGTGGGAGGTCAGTCAGAACTAGTCCCCGTCCAGTCCCTGTATTTTTTTTTTAACTGATGTCACGGACATCAGCAATGTCACAGTGAGTGGTCTGACGATGGTGATGTCACAGTCACTCTATTGGCACAATTAGCTGTCTCTCAGCTCTCTGCTGTGCAGATGGAGTAGAACAAGGATAGGACAGACATGTTGTCACTTTTCACACAGAAAGCAGGGACAAGCTCCACCAATCAGAGTATATAGGAAATAAACAGAACAGTGGTGATGGTGATTATGTTAATAATGTAATAATGTGTATCGTGTCATATATGGAAAGGGATGCTTTGGCGCTTTGAGGGCCACAAACATTGGACCCGTTGAGGTCCGTTGTATCAGGGTCATATCAGGGTGAGCTGCAGCAGATATCTTGAAAACTTGAAATCTCAGCGAAACTATCTGGATGAATAGATAGCCCACGGGTAAGTAGAAACGTAGCTTAATTTAATTTTCGGGGTGAACTGCCTGTTTAAACCTCAATGTCGGTGATCAAGTGTGCTTCTGACTGGCGCAGGTGGCATTGCAGAGAAGCTGGCGGAGAAGCTGGTGAGCGTGCTCCTAGAGGTGTGGCTCCTGGCCTGCGCCCGCTGTTTCCCCTCCCCGCCCTACTGGAAAACGGCCAGAGAGATGCTGGCTAACTGGAGACACCACTCGCCAGTGGTGGAGCAGTGGAGCAAGGTGATCTCCGCACTCACTTCCAGGTACACGTCCGGAACGGGGGCGGGGACCGAGGGCGCACCTCACTGCCTATTCTGGATACCTGTCAGAATTGTCAAGGTTTACATTCTCTTTATTGTCCATTTTCACAGAAGTACCTTTTGTGAATCGACACAGGCATGCAGGACATGAGCACCGTACACTACGAGCACCACATAGGACAGATTACAAAAAAAATCAAGATTACAACTAATCCCTGCCAGTATGTTATGAACAAGGTCACCATAGACTTAATTATTAGGAAATAGGGATGTAACGGTGCACTCAACTAACGGTATGATTTGTATCGCGATACAATGGTCACAGTACGGTACGTACCGGGGGTTCATAAAGACTAAGGGGTTGATTTACTAAGATCCAAAATAAGGGTTATTATTTTTTTATTATGTAAATTACTCCAGCTGCAAACAACCATATTTAAATGAGAGATTGTGTATGTTTTTGCACTAAACTTTCTTTCAGGCTTAGTAAATCACTTTACACATGCTAAAGTACTCTATTTGCATGACCACCTTCCACTATTTAACGAAATAACATAGGGACGCCCATTTTTGCATATTCATTCAGGCTAACCTGCAAAATTGACAAATTAACATATTTTTCAATTTTAGCACACAAAATCCTTTTTACACTTCAGTACTTGATCACCGTGGACGATTTTCTACAGGTGGTAACAGTTTTACACGTGTTTTTGTACATGCAAACTTTTAGTAAATCAAACCCCATCATTTTTAAAGTGTGCTGTTTCTTTTCAATGAAATAACAAGACTGTCTCAAAGAAGTAATTTTGTATTTATTGTCTTTACTATTTATGTATAGACTATTTTACCCACTAAATTCGAGAACACAATGTATCTATTATGTAGCCAACATATCTATCATCAGATAGCGCTACTTTCTCTTCCAAACAGCAGTTAGAACCAGTCACAGTCAAGCATTTTCTAAAACAATCTGCATGCCGTCTTGTTGAATAAATGAGCGAGCTCTTGCGATTATGTTAGTGACGTGACACTTAGTGACACCTCCTGTCGGAGCCAGGTTTTTGGGCTTCTCCTGCTTTTTAATATTCTGGAGGAAAATTGTCTGTGTATGCCTTTTAAACTATTAAACTAAATGCAATTAAAATAAAATAACCAGCTAATATATGAACCGTGGTTCACCTGTTTTGATTTTCGGTACGAACCGTCACCTGTTTTTCGGTACACTTTTTTTTTGCGACCCTATTAAATTCTAATAGTAAATGTTATAATTAAACTTTATGGGCTGGTTTCCCAGACAAGGATTAAGCCTTGTCCAAAATGAAGTTTTCTTTTTCAGTGGATATCGCCATTGGGGAAATGTTTTTAGTCCAAGACAAGGTTCAATCTTTGTACGGGAAACCGGCCCAATTACTATAACATTTAGATTTTAGTATTTAGTATGTTCAAATTACTGACTAACACTATACAATTAAATAAGACGTCACATTTAAAAGTTTGATGAATCCAACACTAGGCTATAATATGTAGTACCTGTAATTTCAATTACACTGTAACTTTTAATACACTAAAATTACACTAGAATGTAATTATTCAGTCAAAGTAGTGCAGTGAATTCCTTTAAAGAAACGGTTCCTCCAGGAATTACGGTTGTGTTTTTTGTTTTTTTGTTGCTATTCAGGCTTTTGCGGTTCACCTACGGTCCCTCGTTCCCTCGATTCAAAGTTCCAGACGAAGACGCCAACCTGATTCCGGCTGACATGGACAATGACTGCGTGGCTCAGACGTGGTTTCGCTTCCTGCACATGCTGAGGTTAAAAACAGCCCGGTGACACTCAAACACATGATGATATCCCTTCAATATTCAGTATTCCAAAATTGGGGAATATGAGTCTTCAGGTTGTGGTGCTTTGAGGTCTGATTGAATTGGGGAATATGAGTCTTCAGGTTGTGGTGCTTTGAGGTCTGATTGAATTGGGGAATATGAGTCTTCAGGTTGTGGTGCTTTGAGGTCTGATTGAATTGGGGAATAGGTGTCTTCAGGTTGTGGTGCTTTGAGGTCTGATTGAGTTGGGGAATTGCTTTTTTCCAGCAATCCGGTGGACCTGAGCAACCCGGCCATCGTCAGCACCACACCCAAATTCCAGGAGCAGCTTCTAAATGTGAGCGGGGTTCCCCCGGAGATCATCCAGCACCCCTGTCTCAGTAAGCTCCCCGAAATCTTCTTCAGGGCCATGCGGGGGGTCAGCTGCCTGGTGGACGCCTTTCTAGGTAAGGGCCCGTACCACTGCCTTGCTGAATCCCTGAAAAGGCACCCAGTGCCTTCCCCACAAAAACTCACATGTAGTGTACAGTATTGCATTAATGTATTGTAAGATGCCTTCTATTGTGGAGTGTGCAGTTATTTAGATATTTTCTCGAACAGAATTGGAGAAAAATTCTATCCCTGAAAAGTGTCTTGTTTACCGTACAGTGTACCCTTCGTTCCTGAGGTATGATGTTGAGTTTCCAGTTCATTCGGACGTTTTCTGGAAAAAAGGTCTCCTTCAGACGTATAGAGTGTTTATAAATCAGTGGCCTCTTTTACAAGGCTGATTTGTAAATGTTTGGTATGCCCAACAAAATCGTTCACTTGGGTTTGCCCTCACAGTGTTGCTATTGGAGCTGGGTATTGTGAGGTGTCTCATAATATAATACATATCGTAATAAGGATGTCACGACACTAGGGGTGCAACGAATAATCGACGTAGTCAATGAAAATCGATGACCAAATTAGTTGCCAACAAATTTAATTCTCGATTCGTTGGTGACGTCATCGCGTGTGTTTTTCACGCTGTGGAGCTGAATTAGACACATCTTTTTTTCCGGAGCTGATGATGGAAGTAGCTAAGGAGTGAGACATCTTGCTTTCTTCTCATCTTTGTTGAGAGGTACACATGCGCATTTCACTCTTAACGTGGCCAAAAAGGCTGTGAACTGCAACTGCAAAGCTGACCTTGCCTGGCATGGGAGCACATCAGTTTTGCTGGAGCATCTGAAGAGGAGGCATGTTCCTCTTCAGTAGGTAATGTTAATGTTAAAAGCCATGTTACTTCACGTTATGAGCTGTAACGTATTCTATTTTTAAACACATTTTCTCTTGATCAATGAATTGTTAATGGCGTTGAACATACAGTAGCAAATAATAACCTATTATTCACAATGACCCAGTTCACATTCCAAATGTGCCCTTAACTTTACAATCTTAAACGTTGCATCATTGTCATCATGGCGACGTTTACGGAGAATGTGTTGCTGTCGAGTGCACAAATTTAGAGAACACCGGAGAATTTGATACTTTCTAAATGGCAATAAATTCTACTGTCTATGCGTGCGTGCCCAATGTGCGTTGCATTCAAATTGATTCGAACGATTTATGGGTTTGTTTCATCTCGTTCGAACTTGACTTTTGGAAAGAGTGACAGCCCTAATAACTCATAAATCTCCATTTATCATGAAACTGGACATATAGAGGGGCAACATTTATTTATAACACATTTCAATGTGCATTTCAATAGCTACACAGGATTCTAGAATCAAGAACAAAAAATATGTCTTGAATGTCGATTTTTTTTTAATGGAGTAACTGGCAGTAACTGGCTTTCTCGTGGCACAATGCCGACGTACCATAACAGTTTTGTCCACCACCCTTCTTCCGTCATCATTATATGTTACAGGGAAGCCAAAATGCTCCCATACATACGACTTAAATGATGCGGGAGGCCTCAAGTTCTTCCGCTCCTCCGCTAGCCATGACTGTCACTTCTTCGCTTTTTCAATATGCCCCGTTCACGTGAACACACAACTGCTTTTTTTAAATAATCAAATCACTGCAACTCTGCATCGAGATTTAGGGAATTATTACTTTAAAAAGTAACAGTGGCAGTAAAACTGTATTTCACACTATGATGGTTAAAAACGTTGCAATTAATCCGCGGTTCACATGCCTAAAATAACCTCAAGCTAAATTTAAAAGCTGATCGGTAAATAAGAGCCATTGAGTAATTGTGCGATTCATAATCCGAATAGTCGATTATTCGTTTCAATAATCGATAGATTAATCGACTATCAAAATAGTAATTAGTTGCAGCCCTACACGACACTGCATATCACTATAAGGGGGTGGCAATACAATACACTTGCCATTATGGGAGTTGCTATACAATACATATCCTGATTTGGGGATCGTGATACTATAAATATGCTGTTATAACATGGCGCCATAGTCAGAGGACGAGTCACTTGTGTAAGTGTTGTATTTGTTCGACTTTGGTTAAATTGTTTTAATTCCTGCACCTGGAGCAGTTAAATTAACCCAAGGAACTGTGTGCAGTGGCACTCCTGAATCATCTGCTCTGCTGATGGGGAATTCCACCATTTCCTGCATTTTCTCAGAGGAAAGCTCACTCATGCTCGTAAATCCCATCACATCCACAAAGGCCTTTTGTTTTTCTGGGGAACCATCGAGACGGTCACAACAGTGAGTTCGCTCAGAAACTTGTGGCTGGTCGCGGTACATTTGGATTGTCTGCACAGTTCCTTTGGATGGTTGTTTTGCGTTGATTTGAGATTTCTGGTGGGTGCTGCTAAACGGAGGCATTCCAATGCCAATTGAGAGAGGGGATGAAAAGCACGTTGCTCTGATTCTGACATCAATCCCAAATCACCACCCCCAGGTGTCTCCCGGCTCAAGTCGGACAGTGCCCCGCCCACCCCCGTCAACAGGCTGAGCATGCCCCCCGCCACCACGGTGACCACGCCCCCACACAGCCGCAAACACAGGCCCCTGACCGCGGTGGTCAGCAAAAACTCCAACAAGGGCTCTGTGGTGAGTCCCGCCTCCAACTGGGCTTGGCCAGGACCAATCCGGCTCAACGTGCCCCTGATTTGCAGGACAAACCATAAGGACCCTGCCGGGCTCCTCCTTCATACATGTACTTTCTGTGTCTAATCAACAAAACGGTGTTCTAATAAATATGTACCAGCCAATTACATTAGAGAAGTGCATTCCTTGCAGGTCTGTGTGTGTGTCTGCAGGTCTGTGTGTATCTGCAGGCCTGTGTGTGTGCAGGTCTGCGTGTGTCTGCAGGTCTGCGTGTGTCTGCATGTCTGTGTGTGTCTGCATGTCTGTGTGTGTCTGCAGGTCTGTGTATCTGCAGGCCTGTGTGTGTCTGCAGGTCTGTGTGTATCTGCAGGTCTGTGTGTGTCTGCAGGTCTGTGTGTGTCTGCAGGTCTGTGTGTGTCTGCAGGTCTGTGTGTGTCTGCATGTCTGTGTGTGTCTGCATGTCTGTGTGTGTCTGCAGGTCTGTGTGTGTCTGCAGGTCTGTGTGTGTCTGCATGTCTGTGTGTATCTGCAGGCCTGTGTGTGTCTGCAGGTCTGTGTGTATCTGCAGGCCTGTGTGTGTCTGCAGGTCTGCGTGTGTCTGCATGTCTGCGTGTGTCTGCATGTCTGCGTGTGTCTGCATGTCTGTGTGTGTCTGCATGTCTGTGTGTGTCTGCAGGTCTGTGTGTGTCTGCAGGTCTGTGTATCTGCAGGCCTGTGTGTGTCTGCAGGTCTGTGTGTATCTGCAGGTCTGTGTGTGTCTGCAGGTCTGTGTGTGTCTGCAAGTTTGTGTGTGTCTGCATGTCTGTGTGTGTCTGCATGTCTGTGTGTGTCTGCAGGTCTGTGTGTCTGCAGGTCTGTGTGTGTCTGCATGTCTGTGTGTGTCTGCATGTCTGTGTGTGTCTGCATGTCTGTGTGTGTCTGCAGGTCTGTGTGTGTCTGCAGGTCTGTGTGTGTCTGCATGTCTGTGTGTGTCTGCATGTCTGTGTGTGTCTGCATGTCTGTGTGTGTCTGCAGGTCTGTGTGTGTCTGCAGGTCTGTGTGTCTGCAGTCTGTAGGTCTGTGTGTGTCTGCAGGTCTCTGTGTGTGTCTGCAGGTCTGTGTGTGTCTGCATGTCTGCGTGTGTCTGCATGTCTGCGTGTGTCTGCATGTCTGTGTGTGTCTGCATGTCTGTGTGTGTCTGCAGGTCTGTGTGTGTCTGCAGGTCTGTGTATCTGCAGGCCTGTGTGTGTCTGCAGGTCTGTGTGTATCTGCAGGTCTGTGTGTGTCTGCAGGTCTGTGTGTGTCTGCAAGTTTGTGTGTGTCTGCATGTCTGTGTGTGTCTGCATGTCTGTGTGTGTCTGCAGGTCTGTGTGTCTGCAGGTCTGTGTGTGTCTGCATGTCTGTGTGTGTCTGCATGTCTGTGTGTGTCTGCATGTCTGTGTGTGTCTGCAGGTCTGTGTGTGTCTGCAGTCTGTAGGTCTGTGTGTGTCTGCAGGTCTCTGTGTGTGTCTGCAGGTCTGTGTGTGTCTGCAGGTCTCTGTGTGTGTCTGCAGGTCTCTGTGCGTGTCTGCAGGTCTGTGTGTGTCTGCAGTTTTGTGTGTGTCTGCAGGTCTGAATTTCACAGTATCTGTATGTTTGGCTACATTAGTGTTTGTGTTTATACGCTTCTTTTTTGGTTATGGGTGTATTCTCATGCGACGTGTCACTTTTCCAGGGAAGTGTCTCCCATCCGCCTAAAGCGCCACAGCAGACCTCCGCCTCACCACTGTCCAGTCCCAGTCAGTCTAGCTTGGAGCCCCGCCCCCTGCCCGCCCCTTCCAGGCCAAAGGTCAACAGCATCCTCAACCTTTTTGGTCAGTGGCTATTCGACGCCGCACTGGTGCACTGCAAGATGTACAATGGCGTCAACAAGGAACACAGCATGACCGGTAAGAACCGCTTTGAAGGTCTGAGTGTTATGCTGCCATCAGTCCATTTGAATTTTTTATTTTTTGTTGTGCAGTGTCGTGTGCCCCCTTTCCTGCCAATCTGCTCGTTTTCAGTGGTGGTAAACACGGCGTCATACAGGTAGAGTTTGAAGTTCTGCCATCATAGCGCAAAATTCAGAAACTGAAACCACCCTCGTTTCAGTCTTTTGTGATAGTATTTGTCAAAGCAGAGATTCTTGGCCCTTTTCCATTAGAGGAACTTTTTCTGGAACTCAGGCACTTTTTCTGGAACTCAGGAAATGTTGGCTTTCCACCTCAAGGAACCCAGGCCGATTTTGATTCCTGGGGTATAGTTTAGTCACTAAGAATCACCAAGCAGACCAAGCGCTATTTTTAAATACAGAAAAACATTCAGCAGCAGCTAGAAAGCAACTGAGTCTTTAAACAAAGGTCAAATGGAAATGGAAAAACCAAACCAGACAAAATCATGGACCAACGACGAGGTGCAAGCTTTAATCAGTATCTGGTTGGAAGACGACGTGTCACTCAGAGGGAGTTTGAGTTAGTGACCCCTCACAAAAATAGGGTTGCCACCTTCAATGCAGAAAAATAAGGAAAATCCCCCTTCCCTTCTTGGAAAAATTTTGACACGTTTGAAATGTTACTGTATAAGGACAGCCAACGTTGACAACGTTCGCACCTCTGACACGCACTGAGAAACACACACGCACACACACACACACACACACACACACACACACACACACACACACACACATGCACACAGCGGAGCAGTAATTGCAGCATTGCCTGCTGCCACTAATTCTGCATCTCAACCATTTCATGTGAAACTGGTTTTATTTTCTTCATGATTATGTTATAATCACTGTTTTGAAAGACTTTGTGTGTCTGTGTGGAACTTTGTGTGGGAAAATACGGAACAAATTGATTCAATAAGGGACGCAACATTTTATTCTTCATGCGGGACGTTTCCGTATAATAAGGAAAGAGTGTCAACCCTAAACTAAAATATCTACCGAAAGATTTCTATGCATTAAGCTGAAATGGGCGTAGACCTCTCAGTTAAACAGTGCCGGGGGGGGGGGACTGAAGCAGGATTTCAAAAACTAAAAACCACAATACGTCCTAAACGTAACCGTTGTCACTTCCTCTGACTTTGCCTAATCTTTACGGTTCTCAAGGTGCGGTGGGAAAGCAAACACGAAGGCACTCCAGGAACCATTTTAGTCCCCGTTGTGGATAGTTCCTTCCCTCTTTTTAGTTCCTACAACCTGGTGGAAAAGGGGCTTCTGTGTTTTTCCATACCAGTGGTGATCCAGACCACAGCTACTGAATGGTGTTTGTGCACTCATGATGTGTTAAACTTGTAAAGAGATCCTATGTGTGTCCCTTGAACAGAGTTGCTCTAATGGGGTACACTTTGTCTCTATTAAAGAGAGAAATGGCGGTGGACCACCTCACATGAGCGTCTTTCTTCAATCCCAGGGGGCTTTGCAGCACCAATGAAAACACAGAGCCCTTCAAGGCTGACGATAGCATTTGGAAAAGTGCAACAACAACAAAAAAAAAAAAAAGCAGAGAACGCTTTCTTAGATTAAAGCCAGCCAGATCTCCGTTTGCAGCCTCGGGGGGTGTTACAGATGTGGAACACGTTGTCGTCCATTAGCCAGTTGCCAGGCAGACAAGCCTGCTTCTGTCGATAGGTTCCTCTATCTTTCATCTGTTTCCAAGACGCAAAAACAAGTTTGGTGACACACATACACAAACAAACAAACAAACACGCACACATCCTGCTCATCTCGCAGTGAACTGTTCAGGGAGTCCCAAATGGAACCTGTAAATGGGAACAAGAATATGTTTGAGGAAGTGAAACTTACACACAGTGTCTCAGGGTAGGAGCGCTGATCTAGGTTCAGGCTTCACCGGTACATATCCATCATTGGCTAAAAGGCAGCACTGATCTGAGATCAGCACTCCTACTCTGAGATGCTTTGTGTATACGGGCCCTGTTCTGTGGTGTAACTAGCTTGGACAGCTACACAAAGCTTTTTACAAAGTTCTTGAATTGTAGTGAAAATGTGTGATTTGGTAACCATACCTAGATTATTATGTACACCCACTGCTGGTGTTCTAATCTGTCATAAATATGAAAATCAACTGCAGGACCACCGAGTTGAAAGAGGTGGTAATGTGTCTGTATAGAGGAGTTAAGGTCTTCATGTCTCTAATGCTGTGTCCCTTCTCTGCGAATTGATTTAATTTTAAATTTACTGGTCTGCCTGCTTCTATTTCTGGCGTAACAGGGACTGCCTGTCCGGTGCCTTGGCTTGCTATCTGGCCTAAACTACTGAAGGACACTAGTATCATTCTCTGAGTTTAGCTATTATAGGGTGCTTTACCACTCATTTATGAACCAGTCATGTGTCAGTCATACAGCTTGTAACGTCCAGTTAAAAAAAATGTTCCCGAGGAATTGCATATGCAGACCCTTGGTAGTCAATATTTATTGGCTTTTCCAGAGAACTGAAAATTTCTGAAGTGATTATGGCAAGATAAAGATTTTACAATTTTACAGAGAGCAACCTTTAAAGTGTCCTTAGACTGCCAGCGACAAACGGAAATCTTGAATACTGCTTTCCTATGAACAGGTTTATAACACTGCTGTTCTTTTATTTCTGTCCCATTCTTATTCCTGTTATCTTGCAGCGACTTTTATCCAAATTCTGCTTTCTTATAAATCTTGTAAGTAGGAACCTTGTAGCTTCTCTTAAAATCGCAATGATTGTTTTTATTTTGGTCATTTGTTATATTTTTATTCATCAAACCTATTCCTCTTTTTTTTTTAACTGTATCATTGTTTCATTGAGCCCTCATGGTTGCACTGTTTTTTTGGGGGGGGGAATGGACCCCCCTGTCACCATCCTCCCTCTGGATCAGACCCTACACTGTGCCAATCAGTCTAGGCCCCCCCCCCCCCATGTTGTCCCCAACCCTGTGAATGCAGCATGTATCCTCAGGTGCACTAACCGTAAAAAAAACAAAAAAAAAACAAGCATTGTCTTTACCCAGAACTGAGTATTTTGTTTTTGTTCCTTACTTTCTGTTCCCCGTTTGGTTGGTTTTGCGTTGGTGTTACATTGTTTTAGGTTGGCTTTGCATTGGTTTTGTGTTGGTTTTGCCTTGGTATGTGCCTTTCTGCATGACTTGGCTGTCTGTCCTGTATTGTGAGTGAGTGGCATCCTGTTTTTCCAGAACCTCCAGGGAGCTGACAAAGAGGCCTTGCAAAGATCTGTTTCCCTGTCAGGTCAGGACTATTAAAGCGAAACAACTACTGTACTACTGTACAGGGTAGTGCCCAGTTTGGCCAAATTTTTAATTTCTGATTCAGTTGAATTGGCTTTTTGATATCCAGAGCGTCTTAAATGACATGACTGCCCTTCATGGGAGAAAACATTTAGATATTTTTGGCGACCAGTTTGTAAATGACATGAACTGAAAACAGTGATGTTTCCAAAGCTTTGCCTGCCCTGCCTGTGTTGCTCTGACAGTAATGGGACTTGCGGTGTAGGTGAGTCACTCTCTTATGCTAACAGGCTTCTCGCAGTAAACAGATTTTTAGCATTTTTCTATGCCTGAAGGTAACAGTGATTTTCTCAAGCTGTCTATTTTTGGTCACACTGACAACTGTAACAGAACCGTCACAGTAGATGATGATTTTAGTCACTGATTTTTGGTGATTTTTGCAAGCTCTCTGTGTCGGCGCCCCTTGCTGTGTGTACGATTGGTCCAATGCAGACAGCCCCCCCCCCCACTCACGTACCCCACCCCCCTCTTTCTCTGCCCACTCCCTGCCAGCCCTGGCCTCTCAGGCAGGCGTGGAGCTCCGGCGGAAGGGGTCCCGCATGTCTGCGGACACCACGGTCTCCAACCCCCTGTTTGACGCCAACGACTTACCCAACAACTTCGAGGCGGGCAGGGCCGAGGCCTGCGGGACGCTGTGTAGGATATTTTGCAGCAAGAAGACTGGGGAGGAGATCCTACCCGTCTACCTGTCCAGGTAACGCCCCTGGAGCCACCTCCAGGAGGAAGTGTGGATGCTCAATGATTTCTGTAAATGTGAATAGTTTAGCAATTCTTTTTAGTTGTAAACAAATGGTTGCTGGTGAAGTTTTTTAATTGTCCATGTCCTGTGCTTGATTAGATTTTTTGAGTGTGGATTTTTTATTTAAATTTTTTTGACTGTCAACTTTCGTGTCTCTACCAAAAGTCGGTGAACCCACTCGTGAAAATATCCCCTGGGACCTGGACCCAGACACAGCCACTCTGACAGAACCACTCCCTCTCTGCAGGTTCTACATGGTTCTGATCCAGGGTCTTCAGATCTGCGACTCAGTCTGCCTGCCTGTTCTGGCTAGCATCATCCTCAACTCCTCTGCGCTCTTTTGCTCCGACCTGAAGAGCGTCAACCTGGTGGCCCCCTACTTCATCTCTGCCTTGGAAACCATCCTGCCGGACAGGTAGATTGGGCAGGGGAGTGGGCGGGGCATGGATGGACCCTCTGGGCTTTTAAGGGAGCACCATGGTCCATACAGGCTTCTTCCTCCCACTGTTTAGTGCCGGGCTGTTGACCTTCCGTTTGGGATAAATTTGAAGAACTTCAGAGTCATTATAGACTTTGGGGAAGCGATTGGGTGGTTGCTATGGCAACCGCACTGGCCGCCATGTTGGGAGTATGATATAGCGTTAGGTATTAGGGGTGTCACGATACCGATTCGAAATCAAAAATCGATCGAAATGAGCGTTCGATTCCGAACTTCGAAATCACAAGCTGGTTCGCGATTCTCCAAGTTTTTTTTTTTCTCTCCACCCCCGCCCCCCGCGCGCTCTTCTTAGCCATTCATGTGATGGGTAAAATGTAAAAAAAAGTAGCCTACTTGGCCATCTCTAATGTAAGCGTTTCCGACAAAACGAAACTTGACTCCTTCCACTGCATTTTGTTCGTCCACGCAGGCGTGCGTCCGAAGAAAAAAAAAACAACGATATTTCAAAGAAGACACAGCTGCTAGTTAACATTAGCTTACCGGTAGCCTGCGTTACTTTTCGACACACCATGGCCACTGCCGGAGTCGGAGATGGAGAAACAGAACTGGAAAATCCTCCTGCTTCCCTCAAGTCAACATTTTGCCTTCCCCGTGAGTTATATAAACAACGAACGCGTCATTGACAAAAAAAACGACAGTTTGTCGGCTATGCTACACGCGAGTACCATACACCACCTCAGGCAACACGTCAAATATGGCAGGACACATTCGCAGGCATCACAAATAAATAGATTTGACTGGGAAAAAAACATTGACGCAGGCAACTCAAATGACAACCCAAATGACAGTTGTCAGGGCATGAAAAAAAAAACGTGCAAATAGTTAATAGCGTGGTACATGTTCAACTGTTTATTATTTCAGATATTAGTTTGTTAAAGCTCTTAACTGTTCAAAGAATGTGAACACGCTCATCTTTTTAAAGAAGAATTTGAAAATGTAAATGACCGTTGTCATGGCATAAAACCAATGTGTAAATTGTTAATAGCGTGGTAAATGTTCAACTGTTTATTCTAGAGTCTAGTTTTGATAAAGCTCTTAACTGTTTAGGTGTGTTTAAATATTCTCATATTTTTGTTATTATTTATAATTGTTATTATTCAAATAAAAGTTACTTATTGAGAAACAAGTATTTTTCTTTACAAAAACCAAGACTCGATAGTCTAACAATGGCATAGCCATTAGCTAGACTATAGTGCTGGAAAAAAAAAATTGTGCTGGAAAAAAATCGAATCGAATCGTGACCTTAAAATCGAAAGTCAAATCGAATCGCGGATTTGGAGAATCGTGACACCCCTAGTAAGTATCGCCTATAGGCTATAATGTAGGCTATTAGAAAAGAAAGTGTAACGTTAGCTAACTAAAAAAACACGCAAAATGAAAAAAAAACTGAAAAAGGAAGAGCGAGAGATAAAATACCATATGTAGAAAAATTGCTGGTTGATTGAACGTTATATAGAAAAAATAAGCACGGTCAACACTATGCAGGAATTTAAGAACTGTAAGTCCTTGAAAATGCACGGACAGTTCACCAATGGCTGGGTCTAAGAGCTAGGCTACTGATCTACAAGTCGGCCAACTGTGACAACACAGTCGTTTCAGCGAAAGTAAGTTGCTTTTCTTTACTTTCGCTGTCGTTAACGTTACTCAACTGTGGACGCATACCAAAAAGGTGTCAACCCATACAGTTTGCCCGTATAAAACATGGTTTTTCAAAGGTATACGGGCGTATGCTATAAGGTTATGTTATGGGAAATACGTTTATGTGTGACTATTGTAACTATTCAACTGTTTTAAAATGAGCACGTTGCTGAATGTGTATGTAGCCTACACAGTCATTATTAGCCTATGTGAAAAGCTAAATACATTAATATATTAAATAAACTTGAATCAGACAAATAACGGTGGTGGTTAGGGATTTTAATACATAAAGATAGATAACGTTCTATACGGTTTTTGGTGAATTTATACAGCTTTGCAAGCGTGAAAATAAGGGCAGCTCTCCAGAGGTTGACACCTATGCAACAAGTTGTTTCCATCACGTCTCTGGTGTCTGTGTAGCCTACTTAAGTAGCCTACTACTGTTGTAGATGAGTATCTGTTGGACCCAGCCATTCGTGAACTGTTCGTGCGTTTCCGAGGTACCGCCTGCCGAAGGCATTCTCTGCCCGCCTCCCATCGTAGGCTGAGATGCGTCCCTATCCCTGACTGCCCCCCGCATCCAAGCATGTTTTACACACAATCTGGCTGATTTACCTGAAAATGTTGTAGCGATCCATCAGAATTCATCTACACACAATTAATGTTACAGATCTGCGAATGAACGGTTTATTTAACGCGTTTGTTTTCCAAAGAAACCCGTCCTTTTTAAGGGAAACGAGTAGAAGATTAGCGGATTACTTGACTCAGACATGGGTCCAGAGGGAGAGTATACTCCCAACATGAGGCTGGTCTAGAATGCAACGCTTGTGACGTCAGCTTTCCGAGTTCTGTAGTCTTTTCCATTTGTTTTTATTTTTCAGTGGAGCTTCGAAATGATTTTTTTTTTTTAAATTTTTAAATAAATTTGGTGCCCAACACGGGGCTGAGCATATCCAATTCCCAAACCAATTTGGAACGGCCAGTCGTCTGCAACCGCAGCCACGTACATTGCGCGAACCCCACTGCCGATTCGGAAGAGTGTAGTCATGTGATCTTGATGATGCACTTATTGTACGTCGCTTTGGATAAATTAATGTAATGTAATGTAATGTCATCCACCTTTCATATGCGCCTCTGACTGCAATATACAGGTGCCCAATCGACCAGCAGGGGTGGGAAGAGAGTAATGCACACAGAACCCAATCTGCTCTGAAAGCTGCTCTGCTTTTCGCCTTTTCACAGCAGAAAGAAGTGAACCATTAAACGAGTGCTTGTGCTGATGGAACACCATGCATTCTTTACAAAGCAATAAAGCACAGTGCTTCCAGGTAGCTTGGGATTAAAAAAACGCTGGGATTCAGTGTACACTCTGGTTAGGGGAGCACCACGGTCCATACAGGTTAGGGGAGTACCACGGTCCATACAGGTTGGGGGAGCACCACGGTCCATACAGGTTAGGGGAGTACCACGGTCCATACAGGTTAGGGGAATACCACGGTCCATACAGGTTGGGGGAGCACCACGGTCCATACAGGTTAGGGGAGTACCACGGTCCATACAGGTTAGGGGAATACCACGGTCCATACAGGTTGGGGGAGCACCATGGTCCATACAGGTTAGGGGAATACCATGGTCCATATAGGTTAGGGAGCACCATGGTCCATACAGGTTAGGGGAATACCATGGTCCATACAGGTTAGGGAGCACCATGGTCCATACAGGTTAGGGGAATACCACGGTCCATACAGGTTGGGGGAGCACCATGGTCCATACAGGTTAGGGGAATACCCTGGTCCATACAGGTTAGGGGAGCACCACGGTCCATACAGGTTAGGGGAATACCATGGTCCATACAGGTTAGGGGAATACCATGGTCCATACAGGTTAGGGAGCACCATGGTCCATACAGGTTAGGGAGTACCATGGTCCATACAGGTTAGGGAGCACCATGGTCCATACAGGTTGGGGGAGCACCATGGTCCATACAGGCTTCTTCCTTCCACTGTTTAGTGCCGGGCTGTTGACCTTCCGTTTGGGATAAATTTTAAGAACTTCAGAGCAAATTTATTATAGTCTTTTCCATTTGTTTTTATTTTTCTGTTCCTGAATTAAATTTCCAGTTCAGTGCAGTTTGTTTAGCTTTAAGTCCTTTGTGTTTATAATTGTATGCCTGTTTTACGGGGAGAATGTCTATTTAAATTAAAGTGCCATAAGAATTGAGAACCTTTGCCAGAAAGTGGAAACGTCAACAACAAATGGACTCATTAGAAACTGAAATTTGGTTTTACAGTATATATATATACAGTATTTTAATTTATATTCTATTTTAATTTAATTTCTATTTAAAACAGAGGTATGCTAAGTAAGAGATATTTTCAACCACAAAATGCAAAGTTAAAGGTTTCAAACCGTCAAGAAATGTTACCATGTACCATGTAAGTTGTGGCAAGTTGTGAAAACATGCACTCAAACAAAAAAAATTGAAATTTATTCAGAGTAAAACCAGACTGAGCACTATCTTGGGCCATGATATCTCAACTTTTCATCACTGCTTTGTCAAAACTCAAACATTCTATGTTTACGAGTGATGATAATGGTGATAATAATAGGCAAGGTAGTTTATTGCTAGCTAGTGACTGTGACTATACAGAACCCTGACAAGTCGGACAAAAAGCTGCTCACCTCTATATAATTAAAAAAACAATAACATTATGTTGCTGTTTATTTAGTTTGAGCCAAAGATTCTAGTTTCAGTTTAATTTTAGTTTAAATAAATTTTTCTTTGACTGGCAGGTTTCTTATTTTTATTTAAGTCTTTTTCATGGCCATCTGCTCTAGTTTCTGTTTCCTTTTGTGGTAATAACCTTGCGTAAGAGGTGCACCCTAAAGCTGTACACTCCCCTTTGCAGGGAACTGTCCAGATTCAAAACCTACGTCAACCCCGTCGAGCTGAGACGATCCTCTATCAGCATCTTGCTGTCTATGCTGCCCCTCCCACACCATTTTGGAAACATAAAGTCTGAGGTAACCTCCGCATCCTTTTATCTGTTCATTAAATCGGAGGTAACTTCTATATACTTTTACCTGTTCATAAAGTCTGATGTAACTTCCATAAATCTTTATCTGTTCATAAAATCTGAGGCAACGTCTACATCCTTTTATCTGTTCATAAAGTCTGAGGTAACTTCCACATTTGTTTATCTGTTCATAAAATCTGAGGTCACTTCCACATCCCTTTATTTGTTTAAACAGTCTGGGGTAACGTCCACATCCTTTTATCTGTTAATACAATCTGAGGTAATTTCCACATCCTTTTACCTGTTAAAACGTCTTGAGGTAACTTTCACATCCATTTATCTGTTAACAAAATAAGGTAACTTTAGGTTACTCATTGAAATATAGCTACCGCTCCCGGCAGTTGCCAAAGCGGGAAGGAGAGAGAGAAAAAAAAAAAAATCAGTAGGCACTCGAAAATGTTGGTGAGCCATGCAGGAGCGATATAGGCTAAGTGTCTGTGCGCAATAGGGGAACTGAAGAGGATGGAGCTGGGGTGGAGGAGTTTTTTACTGGCAATGTGCAGCGGGCGTGCAGGCAGAGGAACCACCATGGTAGGGCGAGGCGGTTAAAAAGACCGCCTTGTTATGTGAATGGACTGTGATAGGTGAATCGTCACTAGTCCGCCGAGCTGTCAGCTGATTCACCCATAGCCAGGTTTCACTCTTGTGACCAGCCTGAACTAACACTACGCTCGATTTAAAGGTTGGATTTTTGTCAATTTTTCAGTGTGAGATTAAGCTAATTCACCAAATGGTGAATTTTTTATAACCCTTTTTACTCATCTTTACCAGGGGTGCCAATAATAGTGGAGGGCACTGTATATACTGAAGCAAATAAGTACCTTGCTCTAGGGCACAACCTGGGAATCAAACCTGCAACCTTTAGCTTACACAAGCCCAGTTCCCTAACCATTGTACTTCAACAAAACCTAGTAATCAGTCAATGAGGTAACCAGAACATCTTCTCACCTGGTAAGTGTTTCATCAAGTAGAGTTGAGCAGTAGATGGTAAAAGCTGATTAGTGAACCAGGCAGGTTGCAGGTTTGAATCACAGGTGGGGCACTGTCGTTGTACCTGTGAGTATTGGAACTGGATTGCTTCAGTAAATATTCAGTCTCAACCAAAAGCATGTCGGTATTCTGGGCCTTATGTTAACTCAGTGCGCCCTAGAATACTGGCATGCTTTGGTTGAGACTTTGCACCTATCAGGGTGATATCGTGGTGAGCTGCAGCGGATATCTATAAAACTAGTGAAATCTTAGCGAAACTAGATGGATAAATAGCACTCCGGGTATACAGAAACATACCTAAATTTCATTTTTGGGGGAACTGCCCCTTTAAAACTGAGCTGTGTACTGTAAAGGCAGAAGGTCCTGGGGGGAAAAAAGTGGAATAACAAATGGCTTCGAGTCCCTGTGAAATCACAATTTTACTTACCTTTAAAGTGTTCATTAGGTCAAAAGATAAAGGTGTACACATATATTTTTTCAAATTTATAAACTGGAAAACATTAAAAACTTTGAATGAGCTAACTTTATGTCCGTTATTTCTAAACGTGACAATTGGAGGACTGACACGGTGTGTCCATTCTGTACAGATATTCTCAAGTTCACTTCTGACTGGCTGCCCATAAAATGGTTGCACAGCTGATTGGTTAAAATGTAAATCATCATGCTGCTCTGGTGCCCAGATGACCAACACCAAGTCCTCCTGTAGGGGGCTGGATTGGATTTCATTTGTTTGGCTTTTTATGTATAAGGTAACCAGGTGATTACACGGGCATATTTAAAGGCAGTACACAGTGTCATTTCCTGTTCCTGCAGGTCCTTTTGGAGGGGAAATTCAGCAATGATGATGAGCCCTTCCAGGACAAAGCCGTCACCTTCCTGTCCCTCAAAGTGCGGCTGATCAAAGTCCTGATCGGGGCCCTCCAGGCCGAGACGGACCCAAACAACATGCAGATGATCCTAGGTGTGTCTAGCCTGTGTCTGTGGCTCGTGTCTGTAGCATGACCAGGACCAACTCGACTTCATCATCATCACCAATATACAGGGGAAATTATATACTGTCTCAGTGTAAAAGCTCTCTCTCACACACACACAAGGGAATGTGGAGGGACAACATCATAAAAAAATCTATGTTGACTCTTGGCAAACCTACTCCTAATGTGTGTATGTGCGTGTGTTTGTATGTGTGTGTTTGCATGTGTGTGTTTGCGAGTGTAATAGTGTGTGAGTGTGAGTGTAATAATGTGTGTGTGCGCGCATATGTGCGTCCGTGTGTGTGAGTGTAATGGTGTGCATGTGTGTTTGTGCGGGTGCACGTGTAATTAACAAGTATTTCTGTGTTCAGGTGCAATGCTGAACATTGTCCAGGATTCGGCCCTTTTAGAATCGATAGGCGCACAGAATGAAATGGTAAGCTTTTTAAAAATATAACTTTGTGAGACAGTGGGGACTAAAAGTCTGAGGACACTGCCAAGAAGAGTCTTCTCATTATTTATCAATTATGATACTCCGTTTATGCTTCTTATTCAAGAATACATTATTTTTAAATAATATATGTTAAAGGTATACTATGCAGGATTTCTGGCCTTGCTGTGGTCCTGTGTTTACAATCAAAGTAGTCTCCTCCTCCATCCTCAACCCCGCCCACTCACTCTGCTGCCAGATATGCAGTAGATATGGATGGATACCCTGACTTATTTTTCCATAGAGTTCAATAGGAAAATTTGCCAGGAGAAACAACCCTTAAAGTGATCCATCCATATCTACTGCATATCTAGCAGCAGAGTGATGATTTAAGGCTTGTTTGATACATCAGCCAACCATGTATTCCATACTGTTCCAGCATAATTTACAGCTAAATCTAGTCCCACCCCCCAATTCCCATAGAGATCCATGCACATGCAGAGAAGTTATAGAATCGCTTGTAAGAGTACCAGAAAATAAGATATCAAGAGTCTTTTGATGTTGTTGGGTCACAGACATCAGGAAGTCATGGCATGCAAAGGATCTGCAACCAAATATTAAAAAATTATTACTTTATTCTACATTATGTTAAACTGTCCATCCGATATGGATGAACATACCCTCAAATTAAAGCTGACAGTCTGCTCTTCAACCTCATTGTCATTGTATCCTTTCAAACTCAAAGTGCTAGAGTACAGAACCAAAATGACAAAAAATTTGTCACTGGTGCTCACTGTATTTGCATTATTCCTTGATAATGAAAACAACCAGCACTTGGTTGTGTCCTCAGACTTTTGGTCCCCACTGTATTTCACAAGATGAGTGTACTCTTGTCAGTGTATCCGCGGTAACGGTTACTCTTAGTATATGTGTGTGGTAACAGTTACTCTGTCAGTATGTGTCCGTGGTAACGGGCGCTCTGTCAGTATGTGTCCGTGGTAACAGGCGCCCTGTCAGTATGTGTCCGTGGTAACGGGCGCTCTGTCAGTATGTGTCCATGGTAACAGACGCTCTGTTGCTTGCAGGCCAGCGTGAACAGCAGCTTCACATCCATGAGGAGTCGCAGCCGCAACAGCAGCAGTATCAGCACGGCCAGCGGGGGGAGCTCTGAGGCCACCACCCCGGAGACAGAGCGGCCCGCACAGGCCCTCCACCGAGATTATGGTAAACCTGAGAGCAGCAGGGCGTACACTTGCACTCTTTACACATCTACAATCACACTTTTACACATTGTCTGTGTGTACTTTTCTCTTCACCTACTCTGTAAATATGAATAAAAAATGTCTAAATGAATTGAATTGACTAAATGTTTCCTTTTCCTCAGCAATGCTGGTGAATGTGGTATGTAGCTATACATGGCGCAGGGTGAATGCCTCCTTTCACATTTGGAGTGATGCAGTGCTGTTTGATATATAATAAATGGATGAATAATTTCATTGTTTTTATGTCATATTCTTGACATTTATGAAAACAATGCTGATTAACAGGCTATTTGCATGTTTCATGTTTTGTGTGTTAGAATGCTGGGCCCCGTTCCTCGTACGTTGATAACTCGGTTAGCTAGCTGACTGTGCTGAGTAAAACCCGGAAACCCCCCGAATAAGGAACATATGAACCATCAAAGACACTGTTACAGGAGGAATAGGGTCTAGGAATTTATGATGGCAGTTTTGCTAATATTTCTAATATGATGACTCCCTACAAGTTTCCTCTGTAAGAAAGAAAACATCCTTGAGACATTTGTTCTGCCATACCGCTCAATTGTCCATCCTGGCTCTCTGTTCTTAGATTGTAAGGAAGAGCTTTATTCGGAAGCTTGATTTTATATTGTTATTGCATGTCTGAACCTGATTTCTGCATTTCTTCTCTCATTATGACGTTTACATTGTAACATCGACTCTTTTGTGTGAATCATTTACCTGAACTTGCCAAACGTTTCACAAAGATATGCTAATTCTGTGAATGTGCATGCTAATTAAAGGGAAAGCGTGATCCTGAAATGTAATTATTGCTTTTGTTTATCGTGACAAAGCCTTCTGTAATCTCCATAGTGGCTGTGAACTGAAGTTCTAGCAGTGATTTAAGTGTGTGGGTGTGTGGGGGGGGTGTGTGGGTGTGTTGATTGTTCTTTTTGGTGGCTGGCCTGTCAGTCAAGCTTTAGTTACACCATCAGACATTACAAGGACAATATCTTAAAGCTGTAAGCGGGGGTGGGCAAAATACATTCATACAATACATACGAAATACATAGAATGTATTTCCTTACAGAATACAGAATGCCTCCAAAAAATGTGTAGGCTGCAGTTAAAGTGTTGGGGGTGTATGTTGTAAGCATCCTTATTGCATATGAAAAATTACCCAACCCTGGTTTAGACGTTGTGTGTGTAATTTCCATTCCAAAAGGTCTAGTTTAAAATCTAGTATACAGTATTTTCATACTTTTAAAACTGTATTAATTGAGTCTAATCGGTGTGGTGCTCTATCAGTAAATTTGAGAGACGGCTGAATTTTCTAACTCGGATGACTGAAAGCAACGGTTTCATTGTATGTTTAAATTAAATCTTTACAGTTTTAAAGATGCCCCTTTACCTTCATTTTAATGTAAAATATCAACGTATATAAAGAAGAAAAACGCGCCACTGAAAGTGCCATGACTGTTTGATTGATCACCCTCCATCCTTTAAGTTTCTGACCTGGATTCAATCCATTTGTTCTAAACTTTAACTTGAAAATAAACTGAAGTGTTATGTTTTCTTTGGTTTGGTAAGTTGGTGATCGCTGAAATCGGTAGTTGGAAGTATATAAAATAAGCCCTTTCATTTAGGCATGTCAAAGTTCAGGACAAAAGTAGATTGAATCCAGGCTAAAATTAAGAACGAGTGTTTATTGAATCCAGACTGAAGTTAAGGACAGACGTTGATTGAATCCTGGCCACTGTATTCACCATCTTTGTGGCTTAAAGCCACCCGAGGGCGGCTACAGGACCCCTCTGCCTTGGTGGTTGTGTGGTCTCTAACGGTGAGCCGTTCTCCCTCTCTCTGGTGTCCCGTTTTGGGGTTATGTGACACTTCTCCAAGCAGACACGGCCACTGGCTTGCTCACCCAAACCGTCCACCTGGTGACCCAGAAGCTGGCCTCACAGTGGCGTCCTGACATGAGCGTGTCCCTGGCTGCCCTGGAGCTGCTCTCTGGTCTGGCCAAGGTACATCACATAACACATCCTCTTAGAGGCTTCTACTGTTGCCACTCTTACACATCCTCTTATAGGCTTCTACTGTTGCCACTCTTACACATCCTCTTATAGGCTTCTACTGTTGCCACTCTTACACATCCTCTTATAGGCTTCTACTGTTACCACTCTTACACATCCTCTTATAGGCTTCTACTGTTTCTACTGTAAAGGGTTTAGAAACGCTTCTGGAGAACTCAACCAAAATCATGTGGCTGAATTTTGTTGTGACTGGAATGAGAAGCTTGCTTTTAAAACAGTCAGTAATCTGCAGGATTATTTGAAATGAAGCATCAGACTGGCCTGAGGGGTATGTGAGTAACTGACGGTGGCGTTTCTTGTGCTTGGGCTCCCCCTGCAGGTGAAGGCAGGGATCGACCCGGCGGACGTGATGCAGGCCGTGGGCGCGGTGTGCGCCTACATTGTGCACCAGTGCAGCCGTCCCGCCCCCCTCCACTCCAGAGACCTCCACTCCATGATAGTGGCAGCCTTCCAGTGCCTGTGCGTGTGGCTAACGGAGCATTCTGTCCTGCTGGAGGAGAAGGTATGCCTGCCGCACTCTCTCAATCTCTCTCACCCTAACCCTAACCCTTCCAGTGCCTGTGCGTGTGGCTAAGGGAGCATTCAGCCATGCTGGAGGAGAAGGTATGCCTGCCGCACTCTCTCAATCTCTCTCACCCTAACCCTTCCAGTGCCTGTGCGTGTGGCTAAGGGAGCATTCAGCTATGCTGGAGGAGAAGGTATGCCTGCCGCACTCTCTCAATCTCTCTCACCCTAACCCTAAGCCTTCCAGTGCCTGTGCGTGTGGCTAAGGGAGCATTCAGCTATGCTGGAGGAGAAGGTATGCCTGCCGCACTCTCTCAATCTCTCTCACCCTAACCCTAACCCTTCCAGTGCCTGTGCGTGTGGCTAAGGGAGCATTCAGCTATGCTGGAGGAGAAGGTATGCCTGCCGCACTCTCTCAATCTCTCTCACCCTAACCCTAACCCTTCCAGTGCCTGTGCGTGTGGCTAAGGGAGCATTCAGCTATGCTGGAGGAGAAGGTATGCCTGCCACACTCTCTCAATCTCTCTCACCCTAACCCTAACCCTTCCAGTGCCTGTGCGTGTGGCTAACGGAGCATTCTGTCCTGCTGGAGGAGAAGGTATGCCTGCCGCACTCTCTCAATCTCTCTCACCCTAACCCTTCCAGTGCCTGTGCGTGTGGCTAAGGGAGCATTCAGCTATGCTGGAGGAGAAGGTATGCCTGCCGCACTCTCTCAATCTCTCTCACCCTAACCCTAACCCTTCCAGTGCCTGTGCGTGTGGCTAAGGGAGCATTCAGCTATGCTGGAGGAGAAGGTATGCCTGCCGCACTCTCTCAATCTCTCTCACCCTAACCCTAACCCTTCCAGTGCCTGTGCGTGTGGCTAAGGGAGCATTCAGCTATGCTGGAGGAGAAGGTATGCCTGCCGCACTCTCTCAATCTCTCTCACCCTAACCCTAACCCTTCCAGTGCCTGTGCGTGTGGCTAAGGGAGCATTCAGCCATGCTGGAGGAGAAGGTATGCCTGCCGCACTCTCTCAATCTCTCTCACCCTAACCCTAAGCCTTCCAGTGCCTGTGCGTGTGGCTAAGGGAGCATTCAGCTATGCTGGAGGAGAAGGTATGCCTGCTACACTCTCTATCGCTCTTTCACTCTTTCTCTCACTGTCACACTCTCTTTCTGTCTCCCTTTCTCTTTTCTCTCTTGCACTTTTTTATTTTTTGGGTTTTGTTTTCTTGTTGTATTTCTGAATTGATTGTGAAATAAGAATCGTTTATCTCCTTTAAACATCAAAGGTTCCCCCCACCCCTCCATATACAGATGGGTGACAAATTAAAGGAAAAACCTGAATGAGTGGAGAAACATAACGAATGCAGATGCATTTTCCTGCCATGGTTTGGGTCCACTTGTCCCCTTAAAGGGAAGGGTCACTGCAAATCAATATAAAGTTATTTTGAGCGATCACCTTTATCCTATGATGAGACAGTTCTATCCTGATGGGTGTGGTCTCTTCCAGGATGACAATACCCCCATCCACATGGCACGAGGGGTCACTGAATGGTTTGATGACAATCATATGCTACGGCCTTCACAGTCACCAGATTTCAACCGAATTGAACACCTATGGGAAATTTTGAACCGACGTGTTAGACCGCGCTCTCCACCACCATCATCAAAACACCAAATGAAGGAATATCTTTTGGAAGAATTGTGTTCCATTCCTCCAGTACAGTTCTAGAGACTTTTCTGGCGGCTCTTGGTGACCCAACACCTTAATGAGACACTGTTGATTTTTCCCTTAATGTGTCCCTCGTCTGTATGTGCATTTTGTCTGGGAAAGCAGTTGATATAATTACATTTCTCAATGTACTTTTATATGTGTTTGACGGTGACCTGTACCTAAGGAAGAGGATTTTAATTAAAGGCGCTTTTAAAATGTATTACTCTTAATATTATTATTTCATTTTTATTCTGGTCAATCCACTCCTCTCTTTCTTCCTCTTAAGAAGGCAGACTCACATCTCACACTGTCATTGGTCAAAAGGTATTTCTACAAGTCACATGAATGCAAGTAGTTTTAGCCAGTTTTGTTTTGATTGCTGTCCGCCTGTTTAGAGCACTTATTGTGCAGGAAAAGAGCGCCTTCTGAACAAAGACAGCAAAGGGTTTTCCGATGAAAGGAGGAAGAGCTGACCTGTGCGATTCCCACCACAGTACTGCCTGATGGACGTGCTGGAGATTGTGGAGCTTGGTATATCGGGGAGCAAATCCAAGGCCAGCGACCAGGAAGTGAAGCACAAAGGAGACAAGGAGCATAACCCCGCCTCCATGAGGGTGAAGGAGGCGGCAGAGGCCGCACTCTCGTGGTGAGAACACGCCTCTTGAAACCAGCCCCCCTAATGAGGATTGCTCATGCGCTGATGCTTGTTAAACTGTTTCTATTGATAAGTTCTGTGCAGGACTAGGAGTCAGTCCAGTTTTAGTCCAGTTCAGTAAAGAAATTAATTAAAATTCAGTTGATGAATTGAAAAACGCCTGTAATTTTCTATCGGGTTTTTTGAATGATCAAAGTAATTTCAGTACATTTTCTGAGTAGGCTGAATTGAAATGGATTTGACCCCAAATCTGATTGTCAGCTTTAACCCTTTAAAGGGATATTTCACTTTCGTGTGACATAAGTAATTTTGTGGAGCCTACCCTATTGTATTTGCATAGCATGAATACTAGCAACATCAGCTGTCCCTGCTGACCGTTAACGGCATCACCGTTACTTCCGGTTGTCAGGCTCCCAATTCACTCCCATTCATTTTCGGGACCTCACCAAGATTAATCGTTTTACAGTACAAACTAACTACGGCAGATATGCATCGATAAGAGAGCACTAGGGTTCGGTACATTTGTTTTGAGCTTAATCTGTTTTCAATTTTAGATTAGCTAAATGAGGAACTATTTTCGGATAGGCTACTGCCGTAGTTTGTTTTATGATGTAGACCTACAACTAACGGTAGCCTACAACTATGACTATCTCATTTGATATTGTTTAATGACAAAACTAATGATCTGTGTTAGTACCTGCCTAATGAATTTAGTACACATTTGCAATGTAGAGAACGGATAGTAGGAGCAAGACCAGTTTTACTGGTAGTCTACAATGATACAAAAGCGGGTTATCCTCATAATGCATCACTCGTGACGTCAACTTTATCGGGCGCAAGGATTCATCACTGAGTTAAAATAACAAAACCTTTTGCTGGATCTTTTTCTTTCATAAGGTAATAAAACATTGAAAATGCATTAAATATCAAAACAGACGCATACGTTTTAACCCTAGTGCTCTCTTTTATTGATGTATTATCCGCCATAGTTAGTTTGTGCTGTGAAACGATTAATTTTGGTGAGGTCCCGAAAATGAATGGGAGTGAATTGGGAGTTAGACAACCAGGAGTAACGTTGATGCCGTTAATGGTCAGCAGGGACAGCTGATGCTGCTAGTATTCACGCTATGATAATACAATAGGGTAGGCTACACAAAATTACTTATGTCACACAAAATTGAAATATCCCTTTAAGATGTAAGATCACAAATATGTCATTAGAATTTTTTAATTAAACATTCTAATGCATTGTAACAATCACTACTGGTAATAGAAAGCAATGGAGTTTGAGAACATTGACTTAGAATTTTGAAAAAACATACAAAAAATACAAAATACAAAAAAACCTAATCTTCAAAGGATTAATACACCCTGACTAAGTGTCTCCGGGCAGCATCATGCAGGTCATGGGGGCGTTCCCGTCGCCCAGCGGACCCGCGTCCCCCTGCAGCCTGCTGAACGAGGACACGCTCATCCGCTGCTCCAGGTTGGCTGCCACCGGCCGCAACAATTTCCGCTACTTCGTCCTGGACAACTCGGTCATCCTGGCCATGCTGGAACAGCCGCTAGGGAACGAACAGAGTGAGTCACTCTGGTGTATTCTCACTGCGTCAGTGTGTGGAACAGTAAGGGCCCTGTGTTAAGAGTCAGTCGTGTTAATATTATGAGCTGCTGTATAAAGTTGGCAAACTGGCATTTGGAGTCAGTGTTGTGTCGCTCCTAGCAGATCCCTGCCCCTCCCTGACTGTGCTGATCCGTGGGACGTCCGGCAGGCACGCCTGGACCATGCAGCTCCACCACCAGCCCAGAGCAGCGCGGGCCAGCCAGAAGGTGGGTCACTTAAAAACCACCTCTCCTCTACTTCTGTGGTGGTCCTGCTGGGTGAACCAATCACAGATCAGCCCTGTAGGACTCCACTGGTTTAATGACGCTTGTAGGACTCCACTGGTTTAATGACGCTTGTAGGACTCCACTGGCTTAAGGACTCTTGTAGGACTCCACTGGTTTAATGACGCTTGTAGGACTCCACTGGCTTAATGCCGCTTGTAGGACTCCACTGGCTTAATGACGCTTGTAGGACTCCACTGGCTTAATGACTCTTGTAGGACTCCACTGGCTTGATGACTCTTGTAGGACTCCACTGGCTTAATGACGCTTGTAGGACTCCACTGGTTTAATGACGCTTGTAGGACTCCACTGGCTTAATGACGCTTGTAGGACTCCACTGGCTTAATGACGCTTGTAGGACTCCACTGGTTTAATGACGCTTGTAGGACTCCACTGGCTTAATGACGCTTGTAGGACTCCACTGGCTTAATGCCGCTTGTAGGACTCCACTGGTTTAATGCCGCTTGTAGGACTCCACTGGCTGAATGACGCTTGTAGGACTCCACTGGCTTAATGACGCTTGTAGGACTCCACTGGCTTAATGACGCTTGTAGGACTCCACTGGTTTAATGACGCTTGTAGGACTCCACTGGCTTAATGACGCTTGTAGGACTCCACTGGCTTAATGACTCTTGTAGGACTCCACTGGCTTGATGACTCTTGTAGGACTCCACTGGCTTAATGACGCTTGTAGGACTCCACTGGTTTAATGACGCTTGTAGGACTCCACTGGCTTAATGACGCTTGTAGGACTCCACTGGCTTAATGACGCTTGTAGGACTCCACTGGTTTAATGACGCTTGTAGGACTCCACTGGCTTAATGACGCTTGTAGGACTCCACTGGTTTAATGACGCTTGTAGGACTCCACTGGTTTAATGACGCTTGTAGGACTCCACTGGCTTAATGACGCTTGTAGGACTCCACTGGCTTAATGACGCTTGTAGGACTCCACTGGTTTAATGACGCTTGTAGGACTCCACTGGCTTAATGACGCTTGTAGGACTCCACTGGCGTAATGACGCTTGTAGGACTCCACTGGCTTAATGACGCTTGTAGGACTCCACTGGCGTAATGACGCTTGTAGGACTCCACTGGCTTAATGACTCTTGTAGGACTCCACTGGTTTAATGACTCTTGTAGGACTCCACTGGCTTAATGACTCTTGTAGGACTCCACTGGTTTAATGACGCTTGTAGGACTCCACTGGCTTAATGACTCTTGTAGGACTCCACTGGTTTAATGACGCTTGTAGGACTCCACTGGCTTAATGACGCTTGTAGGACTCCACTGGCTTAATGACTCTTGTAGGACTCCACTGGCTTAATGACGCTTGTAGGACTCCACTGGTTTAATGCCGCTTGTAGGACTCCACTGGCTGAATGACGCTTGTAGGACTCCACTGGTTTAATGACGCTTGTAGGACTCCTCTGGTTTAATGACGCTTGTAGGACTCCACTGGCTTAATGACGCTTGTAGGAATCCACTGGCTTAATGCCGCTTGTAGGACTCCACTGGCGTAATGACGCTTGTAGGACTCCACTGGCTTAATGCCGCTTGTAGGACTCCACTGGCGTAATGACGCTTGTAGGACTCCACTGGTTTAATGCCGCTTGTAGGACTCCACTGGCTTAATGACGCTTGTAGGACTCCACTGGCTTAATGACGCTTGTAGGACTCCACTGGCTTAATGACGCTTGTAGGACTCCACTGGCTTAATGACGCTTGTAGGACTCCACTGGTTTAATGACGCTTGTAGGACTCCACTGGCTTAATGACGCTTGTAGGACTCCACTGGCTTAATGACGCTTGTAGGACTCCACTGGCTTAATGACGCTTGTAGGACTCCACTGGCTTAATGACGCTTGTAGGACTCCACTGGTTTAATGACGCTTGTAGGACTCCACTGGCTTAATGACGCTTGTAGGACTCCACTGGCTTAATGACTCTTGTAGGACTCCACTGGCTTAATGACACTTGTAGGACTCCACTGGCTTAATGACTCTTGTAGGACTCCACTGGCTTAATGACGCTTGTAGGACTCCACTGGCTTAATGACTCTTGTAGGACTCCACTGGCTTAATGACGCTTGTAGGACTCCACTGGTTTAATGACGCTTGTAGGACTCCACTGGTTTAATGACGCTTGTAGGACTCCACTGGCTTAATGACGCTTGTAGGACTCCACTGGCTTAATGACGCTTGTAGGACTCCACTGGTTTAATGACGCTTGTAGGACTCCACTGGCTTAATGACGCTTGTAGGACTCCACTGGCGTAATGACGCTTGTAGGACTCCACTGGCTTAATGACGCTTGTAGGACTCCACTGGCGTAATGACGCTTGTAGGACTCCACTGGTTTAATGACGCTTGTAGGACTCCACTGGCTTAATGACGCTTGTAGGACTCCACTGGCTTAATGACGCTTGTAGGACTCCACTGGTTTAATGCCGCTTGTAGGACTCCACTGGCTGAATGACGCTTGTAGGACTCCACTGGTTTAATGACGCTTGTAGGACTCCTCTGGTTTAATGACGCTTGTAGGACTCCACTGGCTTAATGACGCTTGTAGGAATCCACTGGCTTAATGCCGCTTGTAGGACTCCACTGGCGTAATGACGCTTGTAGGACTCCACTGGCTTAATGCCGCTTGTAGGACTCCACTGGCGTAATGACGCTTGTAGGACTCCACTGGTTTAATGCCGCTTGTAGGACTCCACTGGCTTAATGACGCTTGTAGGACTCCACTGGCTTAATGATGCTTGTAGGACTCCACTGGCTTAATGACGCTTGTAGGACTCCACTGGCTTAATGACGCTTGTAGGACTCCACTGGTTTAATGACGCTTGTAGGACTCCACTGGCTTAATGACGCTTGTAGGACTCCACTGGCTTAATGACTCTTGTAGGACTCCACTGGCTTAATGACACTTGTAGGACTCCACTGGCTTAATGACTCTTGTAGGACTCCACTGGCTTAATGACGCTTGTAGGACTCCACTGGCTTAATGACTCTTGTAGGACTCCACTGGCTTAATGACGCTTGTAGGACTCCACTGGCTTAATGACTCTTGTAGGACTCCACTGGCTTAATGACACTTGTAGGACTCCACTGGTTTAATGACGCTTGTAGGACTCCACTGGCTTAATGACGCTTGTAGGACCCCACTGGCTTGATGAGGCTTGTAGGTCTCTTCGAAGTTCAGGTTGGGATATGGATATTGGGTTATTAAAATGTTCTCTTCCCCTCCCTCCCCCCCTTCAGGTGTTTGTTCCTGAGAGCCGGCCAGCCGCTCAGGATGATGTGGGGACCCACTACAGTGTGAAACACATGTCCTTCCCTGAGGAGGCGTATAACATTCCATTTGTGAAAGCAGATGTGAGCATTCCAGACCTGGACGGCATCGTCAGCAAGGAGGTGAGAAGGACAGTGTGTAGAGGGCGGGGACTGTGTGTAGGGCCAGGGGATGGGGACTGTGTGCAGGGGTTGGGGACTGTGTGCAGGGGTTGGGGACTGTGTGCAGGGGATGGGGACTGTGTGCAGGGGTTGGGGACTGTGTGCAGGGGATGGGGACTGTGTGCAGGGGTTGGGGACAGTGTGCAGGGGTTGGGGACAGTGTGCAGGGGTTGGGGACTGTGTGCAGGGGTTGGGGACTGTGTGCAGGGGATGGGGACTGTGTGCAGGGGTTGGGGACTGTGTGCAGGGGTTGGGGACTGTGTGCAGGGGTTGGGGACTGTGTGCAGGGGATGGGGACTGTGTGCAGGGGTTGGGGACTGTGTGCAGGGGATGGGGACTGTGTGCAGGGGTTGGGGACAGTGTGCAGGGGTTGGGGACAGTGTGCAGGGGTTGGGGACTGTGTGCAGGGGTTGGGGACTGTGTGCAGGGGATGGGGACTGTGTGCAGGGGTTGGGGACTGTGTGCAGGGGATGGGGACTGTGTGCAGGGGTTGGGGACTGTGTACAGGGGATGGGGACTGTGCAGGGGATGGGGACTGTGTGCAGGGGTTGGGGACTGTGTGCAGGGGTTGGGGACTGTGTGCAGGGGTTGGGGACTGTGTGCAGGGGATGGGGACTGTGTGCAGGGGATGGGGACTGTGTGCAGGGGATGGGGACTGTGTGCAGGGGTTGGGGACTGTGTGCAGGGGATGGGGACTGTGTGCAGGGGATGGGGACTGTGTGCAGGGGATGGGGACTGTGTGCAGGGGATGGGGACTGTGTGCAGGGGATGGGGACTGTGTGCAGGGGTTGGGGACTGTGTGCAGGGGATGGGGACTGTGTGCAGGGGATGGGGACTGTGTGCAGGGGTTGGGGACTGTGTGCAGGGGATGGGGACTGTGTGCAGGGGATGGGGACTGTGTGCAGGGGATGGGGACTGTGTGCAGGGGTTGGGGACTGTGTGCAGGGGTTGGGGACTGTGTGCAGGGGATGGGGACTGTGTGCAGGGGATGGGGACTGTGTGCAGGGGATGGGGACTGTGTGCAGGGGTTGGGGACTGTGTGCAAGTAGTGGGGATGAAAAAAGAACAAAAGAGGCTCAGTGACCTGTAATATCCTTCACACACAACATGTAAACATGTAAACATGTACCCTCCTCCGATTGGTCCCAAACTCGTCCACAGCTGGAGGCTCAACATACACGGCTGCAGAGCGTGATGGAGCAGCAGGCAGAGTACGAGGCCACTCTGGAGCGCCAGCGCCAGGATCCCAGGACCGACTGCCAGCCCCCCCCGGACCCCCGGACCGACTGCAAGCCCCCTTCTCCTGCCCAGGAGTTCCAGACCGCCCGGCTTTTCCTCTCCCACCTGGGCTTCCTCTCCCTCGAGGCCTTGAAGGTACGAGAGAGGCTCATATGTTCACAGTCTTTGTTTTCTGTATGTGGTCTGGTCTTGCCGGTCTACCATCATTTAAAGTACCTTTTATTTTTCTATAAATAAAGAGGAGAGTAAATATTTAAAATAAATAAATACTAGCTCTCTTATACCTGCACTAAGGAAGCAATTGAACAGAACTGACAAAGCAATTTGTCCCAAACTTTTTGGTGCCCTGAAATGGGGGGTGGGGGTGGGGTGTATAAAATGTGCTGTAATTTCTACATGGTGAAACCAAAATGTATAAAAAATACCCTTTAATAAAAGCTGAGAGTGGAGTACAGAGATTGTGGAGTACAGAGCCAGATCAAGAAAACATGTCTTTGTCCCAAACATTATGGAGGGCACTGTAGAATGTACAAATTACATGTACAGGCAGTACAGCTAATGAACACATAAAATAAAATTTTAATATTATAGTAGCTTTGGAGTTGCTGATCATTTGTGTATGTTGAAGTAAGTTTAATAGAGGTTGCCGTTCTGAGTCCAGTTGCGATGGTGCTGTGTCACACTGCCACTGCTTGTAACACAGCACACAACTTTCCTTTCGTTTCCAGGAACCCACCAACAGCCGGCTGCCACCTCACCTGATTGCGCTGGACTCGGCCCTGCCGGGCTTTTTCGAAGACATCGACTACCTGGACCTGCTTCCTAGCCGCCCGTTCGACACGGCGTTTATCTTCTACGTGAGGGCGGGGCAGAGGAGCCATCAGGAGGTGAGCCAGTGGTGGGGAAGTATCTTGGCGCATTTACAGTGTACAATGTTCCCCTTCGCTGGCATTCTCTGCTTGAAACACTGTTACTGAAGTTTTTACGTTATGCGAGGTGGATGCATATTCTAGCGTATTCTACGCTATATACTCTGAGGTAGTGTCAGCTCCATTTCAGTTCAGTAAATTAATTGACACTCGGGGCGGTTTTCAATTCAATGGTGAGAAACAATGAATGATGAATGAATTAATTTGTTTGTTTCCTGAACCAATGGAGTTGAAATTGACCCTAGGCCTGATGGCCTGCTCATAGTGTGCGGCCCAGCATTGGGAGGTTAGCGTGTTAGCGAGTGACTCACAGTCTCCGCGTTTGGATGCAGATCCTGAGGAACGTGGACTCCTCGGCCAGTGTTCAGCACCACTTCCTGGAGTTCCTGCTGTCCCTGGGCTGGCCGGTGGATGTGACCCGACACCCGGGCTGGACGGGGAACGTGGAGACCAGCTGGTCCATCAACGCCTGCGGGGACGGCCAGCAGCAGGGTGAGGGCAATTCTTGCCCTGTGGTCATTAGAGCAGGGCACTGACCTCATACCCTGGGGCAGGGGCATTAGAGCAGAGCACTGACCTCACACCCCAGGGCATTAGAGCAGAGCACTGACCTCACACCCTGGGGCATTAGAGCAGCACACTGACCTCACACCTTGGGGCATTAGAGCAGGGCACTGACCTCACACCCTGGGGCAGGGGCATTAGAGCAGGGCACTGACCTCACACCCTGGGGCAGGGGCATTAGAGCAGAACACTGACCTCACACCCTGGGGCATTAGAGCAGAACACTGACCTCACACCCTGGGGCATTATAGCAGAGCACTGACCTCACACCCCGGGGCATTAGAGCAGAGCACTGACCTCACACCCTGGGGCATTATAGCAGAGCACTGACCTCACACCCCGGGGCATTAGAGCAGAGCACTGACCTCACACCCCGGGGCATTATAGCAGGGGTCATTTTTAAATGTATTTTAAAATAAGGAATGGGAACGCAAAATGGAAATCTATGACATATACACTGTATATGGCATCCAAACTGGGTTTCCTTTGGATTGTTTTCTGTGCTTTGGAAGCCAGGTTCGGATTCTGTATGGTCATATATTGTTTAGTTTAAAAAAAAATTATTATTACCATAGATAAAGCCTTCCATTTTACATTACATTATAGGCATTTAACAGACGCTCTTATCCAGAGCGACTTACGCAACTTTTTTTTATTATCATGTTTTACATATTATCCATTTATACAGCTGGATATATACTGAAGCAATTCAGGTTAAGTACCTTGCTCAAGGGTACAACGGCAGTGTCCTACCTGGGAATTGAACCTGCAACCTTTCGGTTACCAGGCCAGTTCCTTAACCATTATACTACACTACCAACCATTACAGCACAGTTTATGCTTAAGTGAGTGTGCCAGTCCCCACACATTAATTCAAATAGAGTTTCACACAGACCAGATCACCAAGCCATGCTTGGGCCCATCGATCGCCGCCATCGGCTGGTCCCTGTGCAATCGTGACAGTTCTGTTGTGTTCCAGCAGAGGACGCTGTGGCGCTGGAAGACAGTGGAGGCGGAGTGTTCAACGGGGAGAAGAGAGTGCTGTACTATGCGGACGCCCTGACGGAAATCGCCTTTGTGGTCCCGACCTTTACCGACTCATCTAGTATGCCTTTCAAAAACATCACCTGCCACTTTGATTCATCCCCATTCAGGGCTGGACTGGTAATGTGGCATACCGGGCATTTTCCCGGTGGGCCGACGCACCTTGGGGCCGATATAATTAAATGTATAATTTAAAAATAAATAAATAATAAATAAATTAAATTTAAAAAATTTGGCCAACGACGGGCCCATAAAGCAGGGACAACGGCCCATTGGTTCATTTTCTATACTGACACTGGGCTGGCCCAATAACATCTCTTAATAGGCCCCACCCCTCCCCCTCTGTCCTCTGTTTCTTGTGTCAGATGCCGTGGCTCAGAGCCAAAAATCTGGATGGATGAGGGCGTTAAAATGGATAAACAAAAGCGCAAAGAGGGTGTGGAGAAGTTGCGGGCCAAAAATAAATACATCTGTAGGCAGATGTCGCCAAATGTGCAAAAATAACAGACACGTTTGCTGCAGTAGCTTTAACATCTATAGTACCCGACATTGTGCAGCAACAGGTGGAACTTGAAGGAGGAGAGGTGGCTGGCCATGGCGTGTGACAGGCGTGTGACAGGGAAGCCAAGGAGGGACAGAGTGAGCACGACAGGGCCGAGGGACAGTGAGCAGGAGCAGGAGGAGAGTGTAGTTGAAGCGGTAAGCATAGTAGCTTCATGATTAACAGACTCGCAGGGAGGTAGTGTGTGTGCGCCATGCCATGATGACGATGATGATGATTAATTAAATTAATGTTGATGATAATAAGATAAGATAACATAATCATAACGCTATCATAAAGTGAGACCGCTCCCCCCTTTCAGTAATGTACACACCATTTCACCCACTCATGGGTCACCGTCACTACATATTCCACACCAGTGACAGAGAGATGTCTAACCTATCTTTTAACAGCCATTTAGCCAACCACTGTTGACTGTTGGTGGTCACTCAGTCAGTCAATGTCAAATAGCGCAGCATAAGCTATTGGCATTGTTTTTGTAGCTAGCATAGTTCCCTAATGCAGTCGCAACTTTGGTGACTATTCTAACGTTATTTTGTCAGCATCGCGTTGGCTAAGCCCATGTTGCTGTGAGTGACCTAGGTCCATATCGTATCATCATAATCTTATTAAAATGATTAGGCTAAGGGTTCCCTTGATAAAGATGCGCAAAAAGGCTGTATAATATACAACACCTGTTGCTCTACTGTGCTAAAATGTCTGCCTGCTTATGTATTAGCGTACAGGGAAAAAAAAAAAAAACTTAATTTACAACAACAGGCAACAAAGTTGTCCTATATGTTTATTTTCAGCCAGGTATGGTGGTAACTATTAGGACGTATATGGTATGGATTAGTATAGTATTGTTTAAATTGTACAGCTTTTTGCACATCTTTGTCAGGGAATTCCAACAATTCTGTACCTCAATGTATAATCATGTTAAAGGTACACTGAGTAATTTTTTTTATGGCCCTTCAAACGTAAACAAACATTTTTTTTTGTACATCTTAAATTATCTTTTAACTCTGACAGAGCTCTTGATACAATGAATATCAGTTTGTAAGAGCTAAAAATGAGTTTTAGATGTACTTTAAAAGCCATAAAAGGTTTGTTTACATTTGTATTGTTTGTAAACATTTCAGCAAAACAGGCTTGTATTTTGAGTCCGCGGCACTTACTACTCAGCTTTGTAGTGGTTTGGGGGAATAGTACAGTAGATACGCATATTTAAGGGGACCGCAAGGATGGTGTACTGGTGGGTGGTGTCCGACCGATTGTGGTGGGCTGGTCTGGGCCAAAAATGCCAGGGCTGATTTTTTGTCCCAGTCCAGCCCTGTCCCCATTGTTGCCCATACAGAAATAAATAGATCAAATAAATACAGAAAGGTCACCTAGATTATGGAAGTATAGTAGACACATCGATTACCCAGACAGGATATACAAATATAGGAATCGATCAATCATATAGAATCTGATTGAAGTATAGATATTGATAACCCAGGATATGTACTTGTACAAATAGGAAATTTGTCCTGTCATTCAGGAAATGGTAATCTAGATCAGGATATAGAAACATAGAACTATATTACCCAAGATATAGACAGACACATATAACTAAATTGCCCAGAATACAGAACTATATTGTCCAGGATATAGAAATATAGACCTATATTACCCAGGATATAGAAATATAGAACTACATTACACAGGATATATAAATGTATAACCAGATCACCCAGGATATAGAAATATAGAACTATATTACCCAGATATAGAAGTATATAACCAGATCACATAGGATACAGAAATATATAACGAGATTACCCAGGATATAGAAATGTATAAATAGATCACCCAGGATATAGAAATGTATAACTAGATCAGCCAGCCATATAGAAATAGCCAGCATATTGCACAACAGAAGCACAATAATGAGAGCTGATAACACTGTAATCGGACTGGGTACCCGGGAATCACACTGTTCTGTTTGGGGCCAGCAGCTGATTGGTCAGAAAACAGCGACCCCCCTGTGGAGGCAGAGTCCCAGGTGGACGCGCCGCCCGCTACGCCCCGACAGCTAAACCTGACGCTGGACCTCTTCTCCAGCCATTCCGACAACCTGGCGGGACCCTCTCCGCAGGTACTCTGGGCCAGAAGAGGGCGCTGTTCCTCATATTTCCTTTCAGTCATAGGATTACCAGTCCTCTTCTCTAAGTCTCTGCTGCAATGGGTCGTGCTGTACAATGTCCTGTTCTTAATTGAGAAGAGATCGTAAAATTGGCTTATGCTGAGCATGTCGGCGTTTGTGAAGTCCCAACAGAAAACTAACTTGGGTTACTGTGTGCTCTAAATTCTGTTTGCGGTCTCTCTCAGAGCCCCTCGGTGAAGGCAAAGAAGCTGCCCTCAGGAAGGACAGTACCGCCTCTGGGCCCGGAGACGAAAGTTCTGGTGGTTTGGGTGGAGAGCTTCGATGACATTGGTAAAGGCCTGCCTGTCCCAGACTCAAATCTTCAGTTTACCTCGTATGTTTACAGATAAATGTGTAACAGTCAGAAGGTTCTTTACACATAAAGGACGAGCTTGGAGTAAAGAAGTGTGGGGTAGAGCTTAGGGAAGAAAGGATTTGTAATCAGAATTTAGTCATTTTAAATCTTAGATGTATCACAGCTGTTGTGTATCTTAGATCAGTGCAGTCCGTAAGTATTTGGACAGTGACACAATTTTTGTTACTTTGGCTCTGTACTGCAGCACATATGCAATGGAACACTGGTGACTATGAGGGTAAAGTGCAGACTTTCAGCTTTAATTTGAGGGTTTTTACATCCATATTGAGTTAACCGTGTAGCAGTTGCAACCATTTTTATACATGGTCCCCCCCATTTTAGGGGACGAAAAGTAATTGGACAAATTAAAGTAATAATATTTAATATTTGGTTGCATATCCTTTGCATTCCATGCCTTCCTGATGTCTGTGACCCAACATCATCAAAAGACTCTTGATATCTTATTTCTTATTTTCAGGTACTCTTACAAGTAGGGCTGCACGATTATGGCTAAAATTATAATCACAATTATTTTATTTACAAGATTGAGATCACAATTATTCATTGGTTTTCAGAACATAATACTTTTATTGCACTTTAACATTTTGCATGAACAGAATAATGCTTATATTTTCACATTTTCTCACACTAACCCTCTACTGTGATGGAGGTAAGATAGGAGTGCTTGATTTGGTATAGACCACCAGAGAAAGTCCAGCAAAGTGAGAGTTTTCACTTGTAAACAGACTGTGCCTTCAACATCATCATTCTTGATTATTCTTGTTGAGTAATCATGGAAAGCCAAACTTGTAATCATGATTAAAATGTGATTGATTGTGACCTAAGCGATACGATAACCTCTCTGCATTTGAATGGAATTGAATTGTGTCACTGTCCAAAAACTCACGGACTGCTCTGTATGTACTTTACAGTAATTGCTTTAGAAAATATCTCTCAGTCTGTGTTGTTATTAAAACAATAAGTCAACAATCTCCAGGAAAGGGTTGATATTAACTGATATTCACTGTTATCATTCTGTAGAAAGTTTCCCACTTCCAGATCTCCTGGCTGAGACCAGCACGGGGGTGGAGACAGCCTTGAACAACAGCGCCTCCTTCAGGTAATATCCTTCACGCGCAGTCAGGAAACAAGATCAGGTCCTGTGTTCATAAAGCGTCTCTGAGTCGGAATGCTGATCTAGGATCAGGTTTCCCCCGTCTGTATCCTAACCCTATCCACTATGAGCGAAAAAGCGAAACTTATTCCAAGTGCAAAAAAATGCTATATTGAGAAGATACATTAAATAACAAACGATGTGGATCCTTACAACCTGCCGGATAGGTTTTGGAGTTTAGATTCTAGCTAGACTAGTGCTAGCTAACCACTTCAGCGATTGAAAACCACTGGGTTGTCCAGCAAAAAATAACACTTAAATAATAATATATTTCAGCCATAATAATAAAAAATTATCTGAGTTGGCATCATTTGAAACATCTGTGTGTAGCGTGGAAGAGATCCTCTCCCCTCAAATTCAAATAGAGTAACGAGCAGCGATGTGAAGTTACTGAAACTGAGACACTGTGGATGATATGATGTTGTGTTAGTGTTGACTAAACGGTATTGGCGACAATACAAGATGTTGTTAGCCTGGATCCAGAACCCGAATCGCAGTGTTTTTGTTATCGTTATCTTTTTCTGGCGAGAAAACGAAAATGCAGGCACAGCGATTTAGGGTCCAGGCAAGGAAGTTGCCGGTTCGGTGAAACTCGGACTCTCTCAGTTGTCAGTTGATATAGTTTAATGACAAAACTAATGATCTCTGTTAGTAGCTGCATACCTGTAAACCAGACGGTAATGGAAATAGGGAGATGGGTGATGGAAACCAGTAGAAAACCAGTGCTCCCTGACACACACACCCCCCCCCCCCCCCTCGGTGCCCCGCCTCTTTTCTCTGCAGGTCCATGGGGGCAGAGAAGGATGTGCCGGTTCTGTTCATCCAGCCCCTGCGGACGGGCCTGTTCCGGATCAAGCTACAGGGGGCAGCAGGGAAGCTGAGCACAGTCATCCCGCTGGTGGACGGGATGGTGGTCAGCAGGAGAGCACTGGGTGAGGGAAATGCCTCAAACTAAACCACTAAAACCGTCCCGCTTCACAGGGTTACCTGAAACGGTTATGGTGGACTCAGCATGAATTCACATTCACAGGCTTTTAGTCACAGTGGGAGTGAGGTTTCTTAAGTCCTTGAGTCTTAAAGGATAAGTTTGCTATTTTGGACCTTGGACCCTATTTGCGGTCTGTCTTCCATGAACCTGACACATTGAGTCCATATTTTCGCTGATCGGTCCAGTATTGAGCTAGCTACAGATTTCCTGTAGGCTCTCACTGGGCTACAATAGAAGTCAACGGGGGCAATTAGAAATGTTATGGAAAAACAACGATAAATGTGCTTTTATAGCTCAGTGTGTATTCTTACGGTCTCAGTATGCTCTCCTGTGAAATGTAGGCTATCGCAAACGCAAACCGAACGTTGAAACAACAGTTCCATTTGAAACAGAACTATTTCTCCGACCGCACTACCTCGCACTGTAAACTTCCGCAGTCTAGCTACGTTGTAGAAAGGCCGCTTGAAAAGCAGTTGATCACAAATCCTGACCTCCCGTTGGAGTTTACTAGCTAGTAGCCTACAGCAGAACTATTTGTAACGCAGTGTTTATAATCATCATTTGTAATAATTTACATTACCTGTGCAACTTCAGCCTCTCTCTCTTCTCTTGCTCTCTTATCATCCATCTCTTGTAGTTCCGTGTCCGTGTATTCTGGCTCGAATCTGTAGCCAGTAACGTCAAAGTCAAAATCGAATTCTTCGTCTTCGTAATCATTATAGTCATCCATCATCCACGTTTTTTTTGTGGAAATTGTAGCCTACGTTGCTGCAGGTAAACAAATGCAGACTGCTCACATAGATAGTTTCGTAAACGGCCGGCACACCTTCCCGCTCCCCCACCCCCGACACATAGTACTCCGCGGGAGCAGGGAAAACAAGCAACAGAGAAATGCTTACTTCCAAGCCATGCCAAGCACGTAAACATGTTCGGATTGAGATACATTTCACAGGAGAGTATACTGAGACCGGGTAACAATACACCCTGAGCTTCCCGTCTCATTTATTGTACATGAAAGCACATTTATCGTTGTTTTTCCATAACATTTCTAATTGCCCCGTTGACTTCTATTGTAGCCCAGTGAGAGCCTACAGGAAATCTGTAGCTAGCTCAATACTGGACCGATCAGCGAAAATATGGACTCAATGTGTCAGGTTCATGGAAGACAGACCGCAAATAGGGTCCAAGGTCCAAAATAGCAAACTTATCCTTTAAGTGTGTTTTATAATATCCCTTTCCTGCCTTATATTTAATAATTCTCTGATTTACACTTCTGTGCAGTTATTTCCCCTATCTCCTCCAATGGCCATAGTTTTGTTGGTTCCTTATTGGGATGGCAGGTATGCCATCCGCCAAGTTACGGCTTGGTGGGGCATGCCCCATACCTATACAGCACCGAGAGTTTGGCACTTTTCAGGGTTTCCTACAGAAGTAACCACAATGACCATAGACTCTCAGCCGTTAAAAACATTAATGTCTGTATGTTCTGACCTCATGTAACCACACAGCATTCAGATACAACTTCACACATCCACACAATAAAGCCCCAAACTTGGGTTATTTTGCCATTTTTCTCCTTCCTCTTCCGCTTCTTCTTCTTCCCATTTTCCTGCCAAACTGCCTGCCTCCGTGGCGATGTTATCCAATGGGGAGAATTATTATTTGAGGGTATGGTCCGTATACCTGCTCATAAAGCTTATCGTCCAACAAAAACGCTTCATACTAATGTTTTTTAATGTTAATATAGCTAATGGCTTCATGCTTTCCAAGAAGCTACTGTGGCTTAGTGGTTAAAACTGCAGTCTCTCACACAGTGGATTGTGGGTTTGAGCCCAGCAGGGCACGTGTATTTTCCCACAAAAACAATGTGCAACTGTTAAGTACTTTTCATTTCTTAGACTGTTATTATTTTCACATTGACACATTAACGTATTTTTATTGCAAAGGCAAAAGAGGTTTACAATATTAACTGTTCAATGTTTCACTGTATTTCACTTACTAGTCTACGCTACTCTGCTGATAATGTAGCTTACTTCAAAACCTTTTAATTATAATAATAATAATAATAAGAATAAGAATAAGAATAATCTCTGGTATGTACTTTCTTAGTAGTATCTACTGTTTTCTTTCTGGCTAAGATTCCTGGGAAATTAATTAAGCTTGTTCGCCAATGTTACTTCCTGCTTCTCGTCAGGAAGCAGAAACAAGCTAGGCTACTACGAAGCGAATCAACATGCATTATAGCCTACATTCATTGCACTACAGAAAACTCAACTAAACCTCGCTGTCCGGTACCAAAACATTTCCCGCAGGTAACGTTCTACATTACCGGAAAAAAACTCTGCTGTGCAGAAACTCACTAGCTCGCTCGCTAGCTTGTAGCCCACACATGGAAGGTTGGAATTACGCATCCGGCAATCCAGTAATCCAGTGTAGCCTAACTGCTGTGCTTATGAACTCACTAGCTCACTCGCTAGCTCGTAGCCCACACATGGAATGTTGGAGTTACGCATCCGGCAATCCAGTGTTGAATAGCCTAATGTTAAAAGTATTTCATAGAATACTAATAGCCCTATTTTAAAACTGTATTTCCATATTTTACTGATGCAAACTATTTAGGCTGTATGTCTTTCAGCTAGAATGTGTTTGCGTCTAGCCCATTGTGCATGTATGTCTCCATGTAGACTTGGTTCATTAATTTACATGCTTCTTCATGATCCATAGCTCAGGTGGTGCTGTTCATTGTATTTCATTACACATTAAATACTGCTCATCTACAAACTCTTTTAATGTAATTGTGTGCTGTCTGTAATAGGATAACTGTTCTCATTCTTGTCAATAGAGGGCGTTATGGTTAAGCGAATGTCTGCATACATTTCTTTGGAATGCATGTCTCTCTCCGTGTTTATCTTCATGCATTATTCATCATTAGTTAGCTATAAAAAATGAGTGATATCAGATCAAAAACGTCTACGACGTAAAAAAAGCTAAGTTACTCACGCATAGCCTACATAGCGCTGTCCATAAGTTCTTAATTCCAACTTGCAAAAACTAGGCCTGCCTTTAAAAGTCTTGATATCAAAATGTGGCCAAGTTACAACTAACAATATTGCCTATCGTAGCTCACACTAAATAAACTAGCTCTATTCCAAAGCAATGCTATCCAAACTTTCCTAAATTATTTAATGCAACTTGGCCCTGTGTTTCTTCATCTTACCATCTCAAGAGAATGTGGTCAATGAAACTGTATGTGCCACATCAAACTGCAAAATTAAAATAATTTATAGTGGAAATACTCTGATTCAGATGTGTTGCACTTAGAAATTAAACAGAAAAATTACTACACTATAGGGCATGTTTGAACAATTGTCTGCATCCACTGCTTTGGGTCTATGAAAAGCACAGAATGAATAAAATGTATTATCATTATTATAATTATTATTATTATTATTATTATGTATTTATTGATTTATTTATTTGGATTTCTATCAAAACCTGTGTGGTCCTACAGAGCATAGATATCATTGTGTTCACAAAATTCTGTTTGCAAATATCATAAATACTATTATGTTAAGAAAATTGGTACTATTACTTATTTCCCACCATCTGACCCACAAACATGTCTGGATACGTTTGTAAAAATGCTTTATGTATGCTATTTTCTAGGTAAAAATATTACTCATTTTTATCTGCATTTATTTATTCATCACCCCTTTCTCTATTGTACATGATGTTTCTTCATATAAATGTCTGTTTGTGAATTGTAAAGAATGCTGTAGCAGCAGTTAACATTTAAAACCTGTACATTTTCTAAAGTAAACTTGCCAACAAAGTACAACCATATCCTTTCTGGAGTGTAATTATTCATCAACTGTTAAAAACATTAATTGAAATCATATGTTGTTCCATGAGGCACAATCTCTTCACATGCAAAGATGAAGAAACACAGGGCCAAGTTGCATTAAATAATTAGGAAAGTTTGGATAGCATTGCTTTGGAATAGAGCTAGTTTATTTAGTATGAGCTACGATAGGCAATATTGTTAGTTGTAACTTGGCCACATTTTGATATCAAGACTTAAAGGCAGGCCTAGTTTTTGCAAGTTTTTTGGAATTAAGAACTTATGGACAGCCCTATGTAGGCTATGCGTGAGTAACTTGGCTTTTTTTACGTCGTAGACGTTTTTGATCAGATTTTAAATACTCCCTCACACCACAGATTTTACGTTACCTTTGCCTTAGGATAACCATTTCTGTTGAAACTGTTCATACAAAGTAACTCACGTGGACAGCTCATTTTTACATTTTTAACAAATCTATACAAATGTGATTATGGTTATTGTTATTTTTACATAAATGACCAGTGATTATGTTTATTGTTCATTTGTACATATCTATAGATATGCAAAAGCAGATTTTTACGGAAAACTGTTTTCACTATTACACTATTACACATCACCAATGTAAGAAAATAAATGATTTACACATCACCAATGTAAGAAAATAAATGATTTATATTACCATCAATATTGTTTGACTTGGTTCGAATAGTGTGTTTACAACTGAACCAGCAGGTGGGTGTTTAAAAATAACTGCGGGTCTGGCTATAACCTATATCCCTTATCTTCTGTTCACTCATTAACAAATAATTTTGTTCGATAGGTAAAATAATGCGTTTTACTGGAGGTTTGCACATTGACATGATCAATCTAAAAATGTTGAATGCTTGCAGCCATATTAGCTTGGCACTGCAGGTAGTAGTGTTGTGCAAACACTCTGGCACTGGATGAGTTAACAGTTTTACACTGCATATTTAAGGTCAACAAATAGAACAATGGAGTCATTAAGATGGAAAATAAGAAGCACTTTACTTTCCAAACTTAGCTTGGAATATTACCAGAAATCTCAGTGGCCTCTTTTAGGATACATAAAACTAGAACAATGTACTTACTATGCACATCATTTCAAAGTTTAGGGCAAGTAGCAAACAATGCAGTCCAAAATATAACTCATTTAGTTCAATACTGCCCCACTTACAGAATTACTTATATTTCCGAGGTATTACAGTGTAGAAACGTACAGTAGTGAACAAAATTTGCATTTGCGAGCACAGCTTGAGTGAGCTCTTTCCAAATAGCATACTTTTTCCCTGAAAACTACATTTTAACTCTAGTTCGACTTAACAAAACTGAAGAAAAACTTTATTTACAGAAAGCGGTTGTGGCATTCTGTTCTGAGGTCAGCCTTTCAACGGTATGTGTTTTTTTTTTCAGGTTTTTTGGTGAGGCAGACGGTGATCAACATGTGCCGGAGGAAGAGGCTGGAGAGCGACTCGTACAGCCCCCCGCATGTCCGGCGGAAGCAGAAGATCAGCGAGATGGTGGGCCGCTACCGTAACAAGCAGCTGGAGCCCGAGTTCTACACCTCGCTCTTCCAGGACGTGGGAGAGAGGTGCCCCAGTCTGTGACCTATCCACAGGCAGGCTTTTACACTGGCCGCGCAGGTCTTAAGACGCTTTACACAGAATGGGATCTGCGGAGAGGCAGACTTTACACACACCCTGTGCAGATGTTAAATTAACTGTGCAGATGTTTACAGACGGCGCTTTACACAGACTGCACAGACTCATCATATTTATAAAACTTTTTTTAAATTTTTTTTTAATCTGCATTTGACCACCACATACTTTGAAGAAAAGGTTTACAAACACCCTACCCCCCCCTCCCCCATCCAATGGGACAGACAAGATCTGGAGCGTCATCTTTTTCTAAAAAGACACAAGGGGGGGAGGTGGGGGTCCTGTTGGAAATTCTCTGGTTTAAGCGGCTTCATCACACGCACCTTACAACTATACTGTAGTGAAAATCAACACAATACAGGTGTACATTTTCCATTTCTTCTTCGTTCATTTGTGGTAAATGGTGGGAACAAGTCAGTCTCTAATAGTTATAAGATAGACCCTTTGAATACCCCCCCCCAAAAGAAAAAATCCCTGGAAAAGTCTGGAATATGATTTTCTGTATTCTCAGGTAGTTTACATCTCTTTTTTTATGTGTTTGCGTGTGTTTTCATATTTGGTGCACTTCAACAGACTGACCTCCAGTGTAATATTGCTCATTTTAGACCATGTTCACTGTTTCTCATTTTGGTTCTGTTTGTTCTTGCACTGAAAATGTCAGCGTTGTATTTTGTTGAGCAAAATCTTATAAAAACAGTCATTTGGCAAAGGCACAGCCAAAGTGATGCAGCATCACGTGACACGTCGTTGCGGTGACGTGCAAATCCCCCTCGTGCCTTCTGCACTTAGGGTTAGGGTTGACTGCTGGTTTAGGGAACGAAGAGCCAACTGTCCTCTCCTCGTCCATTCCCCTAATGTTCCCCCGAAGAGATCAAAGTCTGCACGCGGCGTTTGTCTCGCTTGTTCCTGCCTATTAATGTAATGGGATTTGGACGCGGGCATCTGAGTTACACGTGCATAGTCAGTTAGGGTTACACGTGTAACATCTGAGTTACACGTGCATAGTCAGTTAGGGTTACACGTGTAACATCTGAGTTACACGTGCATAGTCAGTTAGGGTCGGACACAACCTCGTCTTTAGAAGGTCTGCCGGCTGTGGAAGGTCTTGGTCTCCCGGTTGTTTTTTTTAAATGTACTTTTTAATGGAAGTAATGGCGTCTTCCTCCTTGACTTCCGGGTTACGTCTGCGATTGACTTCCGGAGGCTGATTTTAAGTTTCCAGTCTTTAAAACTGCTAGGGCAGTTTCCTTACATTTGGCGTCTAATCACTGTTACTTTTTAGATAGGATTATTCTTAATCGGACAACCGACCACCTTTACCTGGTGTTGATTCAAACTTTTAAAAAATCATGATTTTGCCATGATTATTTTAGGTTTTCTTTTCTTTTTCTTTTTTTAAACAATTTGGTGTTATTTGATCAATAACCCAAACCTTACTACTTAATATGGAATTATATGTGAATGAAGAATATAGGCCTGTTTAGGAGGTACATTTTTGTCTTGTTGAACTAAAAAGTTACTTGTGAAACTGAATGCAGTCTACATGGCATTTGTGCCTGGCCTCTTGAAAAAACCCACTGGAAGACACTGCGTGCTAGAAACTACAGCGTACAATCTCAGTTTCGACTTTCGACAGCCAAAACTTGATGTTCCTTTTTCCTGTTTCACAACTCTCTGTAAATAAGGAAATTTTAACTTTAGTTGTATAGAAATGGAGGGCAATATGTAAATATGAATTTGTGAAGTATATTTCTGTTCTCTGTCCACTAGGAGAGGGACACGAAACTTGTGTTTGTATTTATGCCAGTCATTGTCCATAAGAAACACATTGGATATTGAATGTAACGCACATTAATTGAATAAAACATTTTTGAGAGCGTCTCATACAAAGCTGTGTTGTGTGGATTTGTATTTTTGTTGTACTTTGACTGCATTTGGTCTGTTCGGGGCCTAGACTTCATATAGTGCACAGGCAGTAGGCGAAATAACAAGTCTATAGATATTAAGTGACTGTTCACATCAAATATTTTGTATGGTATTAAAGTCAAAAGGGAAGGTCTTCATGGCCTAGCTACTTCAAAAATTTCAAACTCTGTCTTTAAACTAATTCCTGTATACATGGGGGAAAATGAAGCTTGAATAATCTCCAGTTCTGCCGGCACTTGTGCTGACAATAAAATAATTAGAATGACTGCAGTATATCTCCAACCACAAGGGGGCGCAGCCCACCAAAAATTACGTAAATTACGGAAGGACATTGCTTTTTTTGTATGATGGCAATAATTTATAATTATATATCTACATTATCATCATACTAGTTGACTATTCAATATAAAAATATGAGCGCTTTTTAAGAGCGCTTGATTGGATATTTGTCTTTTGTAAGAAAATGGCTGCATTTTATGGAATAGCTTATTGATGTATTTTTGTCACTAAGACTTCTTTGAGACATGCACATCTTGTTTTGTTACTGAAACGTGTAGGCCTATGGGCAATTAATCGCACTCAAGTCCCTCTTCAGTAAATGCACCATATACTATAGCTTATAAGTATAGCCTACTTGACAACATACATTGGGACAGCAGACTGAAGACTCTCCTCTTCAGATTGTATCATGGCTCCCTTGACCCCTTTTAGGATTTGTCTTTCTTTCATTGGATTTCCTTCTGGATAAGGTTATAGGCTTTATATGTATAGGCTACCTATAGTTGTGTAAAGATAAAGTTATCTGTCTAGTGGTAGTCTATTTTTTTGTTGTTGTTGTTTGTTAGGTTAAACATTTACCCTTCGTGATTATAAATGGGCATCTGTGCCTTCTTGGTGATGCCGCATTTTTGTATTACTGAGAGTAACACTGATGTTCACCCACTAATGTAGGCCCACATCGCTCTGCTCTGTATAAGAGCGATTGGACTAATGGAACATTGTGAAACCAGCCGCACAATTGATCTGGTGCAGAGTCGTCTTACGCAGAAGCCTAACGTTAGTCGTTTAACAGTTGGTAGCCTAAGTGTTTATGCAACTGGGTGGAGTGTTTCACATTGGTCGCAGACGTGGTTTGTGGGTTTGTCTGTTTTCGAGTAACTAGTGTGGCCTATTGTGACCAGAACAGGATGATAAAGTTGATAAAACGAAAAGTCGTTTATTGGGCTGGGCTGTCGTGTAGACGTTACTTGTGAAACTTCAAGACGGGTGTATTGCCATCCAGTTAGCTTACATTTATCAAGTAGCCTAACCTATACTGTAACTAGGTATACTGTTTTTTAAAAAATAAATATTTACAGTGATTTAGTTTTGCCCGGCATTTAAGATAATTATTGCCACTGTCTTCCATCCTGAAATTGTGAGAAAATTGTATGGGACTCAATTGAAGATGGGGGGGGGGGATTAATTTAGAAATTTTTTTTGAGGGGGGAGATTAATTTAGGCATCTGGCAACACTGAATTTCGCCCACATTAGTAGGCTACTTCGCCTATACGATGCACTAAACAGTTGGAAATTTGCAACCTGTCTTCAGAGATAAGATAAAGTTGAAAATGTTTTGAATAGGCTGTGACCTAACCATATAGCGCACACATTAGCCGATCTGTGATGGCACCTATCCTTGGGGTACTGTTTCCAATGTAGAACTAATTAAATTCATTATCATGATTAATGAGTGTTTGCGACATTGATATTATGAAGGTAAGCAAATGAATTTATGTATATGCACTCTTTCATCAGACGCAGAGCGATTCAAACCGTGATTTTAAAAGGTGGCAGCAGTCGGCCCAATAAATGGCGAGCAGCGAGTTATGCTATAGTGTCGCAACCGATAGAGCGTGACGCGGGAGAGACTCGAGAGTTTTACGCCATACCAAGAGAGCAGCGCAAATATGAGGACTTTGATTTATTTGAATATAGGCTAGCCTATATTATATATTTTTTATTTTACAGTGCTTCATCGAATTTTTCATCGTGCCATTTTGTAGGCTATGGAAAAAATGCAGTTTACACTAACAGCCAACTGAAAAAACCTGTTCCCGTGATAAATGAATATTGTTTTAAAATTAAAACCGGGCTTTCATCATCATCATCACACACACACACACGTAAAGACAACGGTTATTGTTATAGACACATTCGTGTAGTAGTAAACATTTTTCTTTTCGTTTTCGTATTCTATTTTGATACAGTTTAAAGTGCAGTATTTTGTTTTACAGTTGTAGCCTATGCTGAAAATGACACCGATAGCCTAGCCTACTGGACCAATGATAGGGGTTATCGCTCAATTGAAAGGGTGACAATATGGGCTGGGGTGTTTTTTGTAATTGTTAGGCTATATATAGCCTAACCTACTCATACAAACCCCCAATCGTTCAAAATTAAATTACACAGGCTATGTCTTACCTTGGTGTTAAGAATGAGTGTAATCGTGATTATTGCAGTAGGCCTACTACAACTAAACTAACCTTTTTTTGCAAACAAAAAGGCTTTATACTGATAGCCTACAAAAACGGTACATTTTTGTCATTTGCTATTTATATTTGTTTTACATTTCAACCTTAAACCTACATTTGGGCTATGCTTTATACAACATTTAGTTTAGACTGTATTAAAATGTGACCCTCTCCAATGTAAAATGTGGTAAGTTACAGACGATCCCTGCAGAAGTGTACTGTCTTCAGTCCAACAGCAGCAGCGCATTGCTCTCTGTACAGAACAGGCTAAAGGAGGCAACTTTGAAGACAAGGGTGCCATTGCCTAGCCGCGCGTTTGCCTTGCACAACTCGCAGTGCTTATGGTGTTATGTGCTCTGGATTTCTCTGAATATTCTGGTTGAAAGCTCTATGCGTTCAGGAGGCAGCATTTACCAGTTACACTATTAAAATAAATCCCTCATTAAATTTGGTATAGCCTATTTTCTTCAGTCTGAAGAATCGGAGTCCAGCACAAGCAAGCTGCACTTGTCATTCGCTATTTATGTTTGTTTTTATTTAGTTGGATAAAAGGGATGCTTTGAAACTTCGGTTTACTGTTTTCCTACTTTGGGAGAAGTTTATTCTGAAACAAACAAGCCGAGACTCACCACGCACCCTTGGCTTTTGGAGATGGACTGGTATAGCGGGATGGATTAAAGTCGCGTCTCTTTGGATTTCTTTGCGCGATCGAGCGTGTACATTACTATTCTTTCAGAGAAAGGTTTTATTCCCGATCTAAAGGGATAACGAAGATAATCATGGAGGAAGAAGGGCACCAGGAAAACGGCGTTAAAAACACCCAAGGATTCCGATCGCCAGATCCGCTTGAGACTCTGCGTTTTAAATGAAATCTTGAAAACGAGAGGGATTACGTGCGGACACTGCTTTTCCTACAGTCGGTGAGTTGCATTTGTTGTTTTCTTGCCGCAAACATTCTCCCAAACTGAATAGTTTACAGGTTGCGCGAAACCTCAAAATGTAGCTTTAAAATTGAGTTTACCGGTTCTAGCTTTCTTGCCAAGCTACACTTCGCTATTGCTACAGCGATGTGTGTGTGTGTGTGTGTGTGTGTGTGTGTGTGTGTGTGTGTGTGTGTGTGTGGTGTGTGTGTGTGTGTGTGTGTGTGTGTGTGTGTGTGTGTGTCTTTACATCTTTAAGTTTAGCTAGCAACACATTTTCAGTCTGTTGCACACCACTTTTTTTTCTTTTTTATAACGTAGCCTACTTGATACATTAGCCCGTCACTCTCGTAATCAACACATAGCGAAACCTACAGCAGCATAACCTAGCGAAAGCTAGCCTGTCTATAGCCTGTGTAGCAGGTTGGAATATAAGTTCAGTCAAATCAAAGGGTGCACGGTGTGTAAGATTCACTGTATAAACTACTTCGGTTGTAACTATTGCGCTTTTGGATGAGGTTTGCATTCTTCCGGTCTACAGTTTGCAGGTCCAGTCCGTAGCCTATAAACTGTTATTAATGGCGCAGACAGCGCTACAATGTAGCTGAAGGACCTTTTATGCATGCTTCCATAAATCAAGTGTCAGCCCGCGCGCTCGAAAAGTCAAGCCGTTGCAGGCGATGCAATGGTCTTGCCTGAGCATCACTTGCTACATTGCGGAATTTCACGGTTGCATTTGGAATACATGACCTACGGCTCGAATATTGTCACAGGAAACCACGGGCTAGCTGCACAGTGGCGGACAATCGGGAGACATTAGGCTACACTGTAGGCTACTGTCGGGGATTGGCGAAATGGATCAGGAATGGCAATCACAGTTTTGATTTTGCATATGCATTCAATCAGTGTTTTGGACTATCTGATCTGAATACCGCGGTTCACTTCAAGGAAATTGAAAAGTAGGCTAAATCTAATTAGTCCATGCATCTCAAAGCAAAGGTCCCAGCCATTTTTCAGCCGTAAAGCTAAGGTCAATACACATTAGTGTGGAGGTGTCCTAACCCCCTTCTGTGTGATCATACCACTTAATTATGCAAATTAATCAGTCTTGATAATAAATGTTGAATAGCACTTCGCTGCCTTGAGAGCTTTTTATCTGGATAAGGAGCCAATCATTCCTCTCCGTATCCTGCAGGCATCACTGGGGAGAGATAAGCCATCTGGTCAGCGACTGCGGGTGGCGATAATATAGCGCCATAGTTCATTCATGGTTTCTTCCCGTCAGGATTCTTTCGTTTTATCGGTTCTTTTTGGCTCTATCCCTTTTCAGTGGATGTTGCCCGCGGTTATGAATTCCGAGCGTTAATTTAGTTAGACTGTTGCCTCTTGCGTATACATGAGTCACTATAAGATACTCGGTGCCATCGTGCTACAGGCTACATTACAGTAAATGACGTTCCCAATGTCATTCCTCAGATATCAGGGTCCAGTCTCGCTTGCTCTGTGGTCAAAGGTATGCTAATTCGATGCGCGAGTTCAGTTCAGTTAGCCTACTAGCCTACACCTGCAGTATTATAATGGGTAAAGAATTTGCAAACCCTTAACTCTGTTGTCTTGCCTATGTGTGTCAGGGACAGGTATTGACTGGTGGGAACCATAGCCAGTGGCTATAAGGCATTTAATGTAAAAAAACATGAGTCAGGCTGCTGTAGAAAGCCATCGAGCAGGATAGCCTTGGATGTACAAAGTTGCGCGCAAACAGGATGTTACAAATATGATAAATGAATAGCTGTCATAAACTCTGTCCACTGTTTCTATTATGTAAAACGGACGTCTCGATCCCTTTTGATCTTTCTCAGGTCTCTTGTTTTATCTCGTTAACACATGTTATCCATTGAGAATGCTTGAGATATCCAATGTGAGACTTGTGTATTGCTGAGAAATGCTGCCATGCTGCGACAGTGGAGGGAAAGCTGAGCTTTGGGCCAAATCACAAATGAAAATGCAACGAGAGAAGTGGAGGGTCAGGTCTTTGGCCAACTGTGGAAGTGAGAGAGACTATTTCAAATCAAGTTGAGCTCGCTGGGCAGTCTTTAAATATCTTACCAGATGAAGCTGGAATGCTTCAGGAATGAGTTTTGGCAGCATTTGCAAATGCCCATTTGATACTCCTTTGGCAGATACCGGAGATGTATGTGTGTGTGTGTGTGTGTGTGTGTGTGTGTGTGTGTGTGTGTGTGTGTGTGTGTGTGTGTGTGTGTGTGTGTGTGTGTGTGTGTGTGTGTGTGTGTGTGTGTGTGTGTGTGTGTGTGTGTCTGTCTCTACTGACATGGGAAGCCAGGCCCATGGAAGAAAATGAAAGCCTCAGAGGTGTGTACGGTCCGGTGCCTCCGCCCCCCTGGACTGCCAGTCAAAAAGGAGAACTTTGCACCCTGGAGTATCATGCAGGGTGGGCCTACTGGACCCCTCCCCCATGACATCATATGGAAGCCCTTTAATTGAATCCACATTCCATTGGGGGGGGGGGAACAGCAGAACACAGCTGCCAGCAGGGGTCCCAACTCGTTCCCCTCCTCTGCTTATAGTGCAAAGGCTTGAGGAAAGTAGGTTATGTGTTAGCCTAGGTGGTCATTTGTTTTTGTTTTTTGGTTTGCGTTCGATTGTCTTCTTCATATTAAAATTGTGGCAAATGCAGTATTTAAAGAATCGAGGTGGTTGCAAATAGTGCACTTGTGAGTTTGGCAAATATTACTCACTTTTTTTATTTATTATTAGATCTGCACTCATTCAAGTGTCGCATGTTTTATGTGATGTAGCACTGAATGCTTTTAGGCAGTTTCCCCCCCATCATTACTAACTCCATTCCTGCAGTGCAGTATAACAATTAAGTTTTAAAGTGGTTCTGTTTTAAAGAGGTTCTGTTACAGAGTGGACTTCACCAACTGTACTGTCCCTGCAGTGAATTTCTGTCCATCTGCACCATGTTACCTGTGAACAATAAAAAAAACACATTCATGAAATCAGATTAGCAGCAGCGCACCCCCCCATCTTGCTCGGGATGCCATATGTTTTTGGATAACTTCCCTCACTGCATGGACACACTGTCGGTTGGGTAGATGAGGAGGGGTTTATTTTTTATTTTTTTGGGGGGGGGGGGGGGGGGGGGGGCATTTTCTGGATAAGCTTAATCAATCCTCGTTAGCCAACAGCCAAAAAAAAAAAAAAAAAAAATTGTTTTCTACCCCTCGTTTTGGAAGAGTGTCCACTTTGAGGACAAGCAAAAAAAAATAATAATTACAGCGACGTAGACGTTTTTGGCCTTCATTGATTTTTCGATGGTTAATTTGTTGGGATGTTAATACAGACGGCACACCAGTCCCAGCACTGTGTCTGCATCAATAAAACCCGGGCTGGCTGCCGATAAGAAAATGCAGAGTCTGGTGTTGGCTTTCTCCTGATGCTGGCTCCCGTCTTTAATGTGTTTGCGCTCTTTTCTCTTTTAAAATGTTTCTGTGGAGACTCCGGGGTGCTGAAGGTTCACTTTTACATCCTCTCCAGTCCTGGAAAAAAAAAAAACAGCTAGGTAAATTGATTCTCAGTAGTGGTGGATTTGTAATAAAAGGCATTGATTTTTAATGTTCTGTAATGACCTGAAAATGCAGTTTTGTCTGGAGAGGAGCGTCCTGCCCTGGTTTGACACCCTGTAAACAAGGTTATCAATTAAGTGACCAGGAGGATGATTGTGCGGTTATCCCCTTGGGGTGTGTAGTAAGGCTTGAGAAATGTGAACACTGTAAAACTTGAAATTCACTGACCCACTATGAACTATGACTAGTACATGCCACAATGGAAAATACTTAAGGGCCGAAACCTTCAATGGAAACAAATGTATGTAAATCTGCTAAAAATGGCATAAAATCAATAAAGAAATACAAAAAAACTATTGAACAGAAGACTGGTTATCCTGGCCCACCTGTGTTTTTGATCTTTATATATCTCATTCTTCTTTGATCTTCCAGACAAAAATATGATCCTGGCAGGAACATTAACATTGCAGTCATTTAAAGGGAGAACCTGCAGCTTCAAAATCACTATCAAGTGCACTGGAACGGGCTTCAGTGGCTTAGAAAATCGTTTGTGACTGTGGCCAATCGGAAACACCTGGAATCGTCCACTCAGCTACCCCCCAAACGCTTTTCCTTCTTCCCACCAAAACGGCAGATGTGCCACCTGTCTCCCAACAGCACGCCACGGCCGTGTAATTAACCCTCGGAGAAAGTGAGCCCGGATCATGACTCACTCCTCGCTGTCACGGGTCACTCTTCTCCCTGCGTGGGGGGGAGGGGCCTTAATGTTTTTAGCTTGAACCGTGTCGCGATGACCGCCGAGTGGTGATGTCTTTGTCAGGACAAATGCGCCCGTTTCCTGAAGTGGGGGGCTGTTACAGGCTCTGCCTCTGCGCTTTGAGATCAGCCAGGGTCGGTTTCTCAGGTCCTGCGGTCTGGATGACAACGGGCCTTATGCAGACAGGAAGGAAGGCTCTAATTGACTCTGTGCGGACAGGAAGGAAGGCTCTAATTGACTCTGTGCGGACAGGAAGGAAGGCTCTAATTGACTCTGTGCGGACAGGAAGGAAGGCTCTAATTGGCTCTGTGTGGACAGGAAGGAAGGCCCTAAATGGCTCTATGCGGACAGGAAGGAAGGCCCTAAATGGCTCTGTGCGGACAGGAAGGAAGGCCCTAATTGGTTATGTGTGGACAGGAAGGAAGGCCCTAAATGGCTCTGTGCGGACAGGAAGGAAGGCCCTAAATGGCTCTGTGCGGACAGGAAGGAAGGCCCTAATTGGTTATGTGTGGACAGGAAGGAAGGCCCTAATTGGCTCTGTGCGGACAGGAAGAAAGGCCCTAATTGGCTCTCTGCGGGACAGGAAGGAAGGCCCTAATTGGCTCTGTGCGGACAGGAAGGAAGGCCCTAATTGGTTCTGTGCGGACAGGAAGGAAGGCCCTAATTGGCTCTGTGCGGACAGGGAGGAAGGCCCTAATTGACTCTGTGTGGACAGGAAGGAAGGCCTTAATTGGCTCTGTGCGGACAGGAAGAAAGGCCCTAATTGGCTCTGTGCGGACAGGAAGGAAGGCCCTAATTGGCTCTGTGCGGACAGGGAGGAAGGCTCTAATTGGCTCTGTGTGGACAGGAAGGCTCTAATTGGATCTGTGCTGGCATGAAGGCCCTAATTGGATCTTTGCCAGCATGAAGGCCCTATTTGGCTCTAAACGTTGTCACGATCATGTCAGTGTCAGCACCCAGATCTGCAGCAGAGTTAAACTTCACTACACATGTGAAGTTTACTTTTTTATTTTCAAATTAAGACATTGACATTCATTAGTTTCCGTGTTTGTATGCCAAGGCGGATGGGGGTGGCCATTAATTGTTAATCAGTCTTCTCAGTTATCAGATGCATTTTAATTTTATTTGTATTGTACAACATTCCCCCGCATATTTAAAAATAAATTGACTGTCGAATTTGATAATCATTTTCAACTGGTGTTGGGCTCTCGACAGAACCAGCCTTCAAGGTTCAGCATCCGATACCGATTCCAAGACCGAGTAAAACGTACTACGAGTCCAAAACAAGAGTACTGGAGTACTACAGCCCCAATGGGAAGCTAGAAATATTCAGGGTGAAAGAGGCTAACTGCACTAATGTGCAACCTTTTTTGGTCCCTCTCTTTTTCATACTCTCCTTACATTTCCTCCACAGCTTAGAAGAGACATCCTAGGGAGTCTTTGTGGGAAGGACAGGGCACATTAAATCCACCCCCCAGCCCTGTCTAACGAACCAGCACTCTGTCACGGATAATTCAATTACTCAGGCGCGACGGTTCCAAATTAATCCTTCGCTACCTACCAGGAGAGGAAATGGAGACCTGTTTGTTGGGTGCTAATTTGTCAACTGGTAGCCTAAATGTCTGTAGTGGTTCCCTCAGAACAGACAAATGGTGCTGAATTTAGAATGCGGGCACCGTGCTAGCCAACAGTATAGTGACTCAGTTTGGCTTATATCAGTGGTGTTCATCATTATGTGTGTGCATTGTAGACCTTTTTTTGTATGATAAGACTGCAGGTACCATCTAAAACAGATTTTTGAACTTAAACTTAAATTTTTTACGATTGTACGATCTGTTTGAAAAAAATATTTAAAACTTGCCTGAAACACTACTCCTGGTAGAGAATGTAATTTGGCTCACTGTAGCTTGCCCTTTCATGGTTGGGTCATCCCACATTTCTGATAAGGGGGCTGTCTGTCTGTCTGCTTTGTGCACTGTTATGAGGTGCTAATTACAGCATGTTTGTTTATGTGGCTTGTACGAAGGGGGGGGGAAGACCAGAGAACAAGCACATCAGTGCCCTCTTTAAGACTTTCCTTTGTCTTGTCAATTCGGTCGTACGTTATGTGACTGGCACATTGTAGTTGTGTAGAAGGTGAGGCCTACACAAACGACAAAGCCTGCCTCCAGTAACTCTGAGCTGCTGTGTATTTTGCCATTGTTCTCGCTTCTTCCGCATATAATCGCGCATACAGGCCTGCTAAATTCCACATACCAGTCTGCATCTTGCACAGCGTTTATGCTAATAAATAAAATTCCCTTCCCACCCCCAGTGAACTAGAATTGAGTGTATAGTGTGGGCTTGTATGAAAATGTAGTGAAATGCAGAGAGCCTTCGGGAGAGAGGGAATGATCAGACTAAAATGACTCTACACTTCCTGCCCAATCACTGTTCATACTGTGAGCGAATTAAGCCTATGAATGTATACCTTTGCCAAGGATGTTTCTAAAGTTTCTAAACTGACAGCAAGACATATAACTACGAGCAGTCAGCTTCAGCTCCACAAAGCCAGTAAGAAAGTGAACATACACAAATGTAAATTTTTATATTCAAAACAATTTTTTTTTAAAAAGAAGAAGATTGCGATTGATTTACCAAGACCTTTAGCATATCAAAAACATTTTAGCACACACAAAACCAATAACATGACCAATGATTGGTCGTAGTATTTGTTTTTGCACCAATGATTGGTTGTGTTATTAGTTTTACATGTGCTAAAAGGTTTTGCATATGCTAAAAGTCTTAGTAAATCAGGCCCTAAGTTGCTTGAAAAAACACCTTATTCCACATAAGCCACTGGTCAAGGGTTGATGATGCTGTGCTCATCTCATTGGGATTTAGACAGTATGTTCTGCCTGTTGCTGTGGAGGGCTCCACTGATGTGAGCGCATATCCCAAATCGACCATGAGTTAATCAGGATACCTAGGGAAAGAAAATGATCTGGAAGGTCCCTTTGGGTGCAAGATGTTCATTTCTACCTGATGTTGCTTCAGATCAACAAACACCACCATACCAAGCCACCAAGTTTCCGGCATACTGAACTTGGACATAGCATTTGATTTCTTCAAAGCTCAGGACATCGTCTTCAACTGTGTTTGGTTCTTCTATTTGAGTTGTTGCATAGAATAACTGCCGTGCCATGACCTTCGTCCTGGAAATAGGTTGAAAGTAGTGAAGATTCTTCGTCCCTGGCAAAGTTCTTGCCTGACTGAAGCGCAGCTTCAGAAATTAGTTCTCAGCAAGCCATTGGGATATTGTGAAGTATTACACTTCAACAGGCTGAATATTGTCCGTAGCAAAGAGTTACAATTGATGTGGAGTCTGTATTTGGTCCTGAAATGGGAGTTGTAAACTAGCTCTAGAGTATCCTGTGTATCCACAAAACCTTAAATCAGTCTAAATTATATTATGTCAGACGGACTAGATTAGTCATGGAAAATGCAAATCTTGCAAGTTTTCGTTTTGTATCAAGCAGCAACGAAGTTTTAGCATGACGTGATTGATTTAATTTGCCTTAACAAGCAGCAAAAAAGTTTTAGCATGACGTGATTGATTTAATTTAATGCAAAAAGAAAACATTGCTTCCTTCACAATGTCACTATTGCTCATGTGCACATTGCGATGTCGATGCTGAAACGATATATCGTGCAGCCCTACTTCACACCTTCACATGACTTTGCATTACACATTTTTGCTGACTTGGGCTTCCTTATTATGTAAATTTCATTTACATTTTCTGTTTTTCAGTCATGAGAGTGTGATCACAAACAAATGGGAAAACTGAAGTAATATTTGAGGTGAAAAAGACATTCATAGGCAACATAAAGGATTCATGTGGTGACTGACCTACCCACCATATACTCAGTCTGCTGTTACCGATAGGGGGCACAACATGAAAACTTCAGGAGAAAAAAGTGTCTACTCTATAACATATAAAACCTATATATATAATAATAATAATTTTAATCTGAGTTTATGCGTTTTTTGAAAATTAAGGTTTAAGGACAAAAAAAATCACCTAACTTGCATATTTATTTATTTTGGACCAAATGTATTGAAATTGTGGATAACCTTTCTTGTAAGCTTTTCAATAATGATATATGTGTCTTTAGGTAGGGTGGGGGGTCCAATATGGGTCAACATTGAGGGTCTCCTGTAGGGCTGCCCCCAAAATAGTCGACTAAACCATTAGTGGATCAAAAGAACTTTGGTCGACCAAAATTTTAATTGGTCGAATCGTCGCAGTGAGAAAAAACGCGAGAGTCGAACTATTCATTCTGGACGTGCACCTTGTAATGAACAATTGGTGTCTATTAATTAAGGAATAGATCAGTTGTATAGAATGTCTGAGAGAAAATCAAAAGTATGCGAGCAATTTGAGCTTCTAAAGGATGACCCCAAAAAACTGCAAGCAACAATTCGCCTATCGTTCCGCGCATCTTCGCAAAGGCCGTCTTCATTGTCAACAAAACCTGGATATCTATCATCTAGTTTTGATAACCGTAAAGCTACATTGTTTTTGCTCTTTCATATCACCAGACAAAAGGCTGCTTTTTTATTTAGTTATTCACAATTTTTAAGTTGTGTGTTGTTATAAAGAGTGGAAATAAAAAGAACAATGTTAAATGTCTCATTGCTTGTTGTTCCAACACATTCATTTACCGCTTTGTCCATGCCGTTAATAGCCTACAACACGGGCCATAAGCAACCCGATGCCGTTAATAGGCAGCGCAGGCCGGAAAATCGCAGGTTTTGTATTTCTCTGTAATATAGTAAACTTACTATAGGTCAGACGAGTCAAACCATTTTCTGATGCTCAAAAATACATATTTAAATAAAAATATCATATCATATGATAAATGCATCATTTCCATGTTTTTGCAGACATCAGTGTGTTCGAGTTGCACTGGGAAAGTTTTGGCTTTGCTAGCAAACATAGCTAAAACGGCTAACAAGTAGCCTACAACAATGACGTTTTCACTTTTAATTGTATATGTTTAATATTCTGTTTCGACATGCGTTCCATCCTGAAAAACGGGAGATCGGGGTTGATTTTCCGACATGGAACCGGGGTGCGTAGCCTAGCTAAGTGTTACAGACTTCTGGCTAATGTTTTCACGATACCAAATGTAAAATGATAAATGAAGGGCCGCATTTCCCCCGTTTTTCTGGAGACTGAGCTAATGATGGTGGTATTTTCTCAGTATAACTGTTACATTAGTGGCTAACTTACATTAGTGGATAACTGTTACGTTACGTGGCCTCTCTCGTCTTTATTAAGAAAAGCTGAAGACAGGCAGGCAAGGCACGAGCAGTAAAATGCCCAGCCTCTTAGCCTCCGCTTCTGTAACGTCATTCAGTGGGCGTGGTAACCTGTTGTCTGAACTGTGTAAGCTTCGTCGCTGTTGTCGTTCATTCTAAGGCAAGTACCTGGTACGTGCACAGTAGTTTGGGGCTATATCTCTGCTCTCACTACATTTAGAAAGTTGGCTGAGAGCTCATTTTAATCAGGAGGAGAGCTACTTTTCTACAAACCAAACATCATTTTTGGGTGTAATTCCCCTTTAATGAACGTTTCTGATGTAATATTGCCTAACTCAGCAAGGGATTATGGGAAATGCGGAGACAGCACCCCCATGGTCTCTAATGTGAGAGAAGTTTGAGAGAGATATTTGTTTTTGAGGAAAAGCATTTTCAAAAACACTAGGGTGAGCAAGCAGGAAGCAATAATGGGAGACACTGAACTCCTAGCTATTTGGGAAGATGAAGGCATTAAAAACAGAATTGGATACTAATCACAGAGACACAGAATTGTTTTGGGATGGATTACTGAGTAACTTCAGGCAAATTGTTTCATAACAACAGTGAAGATGTCACAGTAGCAGTATTTAAATGTACGGGGTGACCTCCATTATTTTAAGTTCATTCTGATCGTATATAGCTCTGTCCAGATTGCAGCAGCTGAATTTTCTGATCTGAAAATCCATACCAGCGCTCTAGGTTGCCATAACACAAACTGGATTGTGATATAGCTGCTCCATTTACTTCACAAGAGAAATGAAAAGCTCTTCATGTCTGCTGGGAAATTGGTTTCCCATAAATTTATTTTACACACACATACACACGCACTCACTCACTCACTCACTCACTCGCATGCACACTCACACACACATGCACACGCGTGCATGCACACACTGAAAAGTACAACAAAAATAGTTTGATTTGGGTGACCCTTTCCTGGTGATGTTTTAACATTTATCTTTTCACTTGCAGAGCGGGTATTGCTTCCAGATGATTCTTTCATATCCTCTTTTAGTAACAGATCTCCACAGTAGTTCCATCTACACATTCTCTGGCAGAGCAAATCAATGCTCAACAACCTCTGTCATTACCCTTAATTATTACTAACTTAAATAATTTACTTTAAATCATTTAATTATGGGGCTGCTGGGTAGCTCATTTGGTAAAAGTGCCGCTTGTGGCGCATGAGTAAGCACAGTGGACTCGGGTCAAATCCGACCTGCGTCAGTGCTGACTGTGGGCTGCGCACAATTGGCTTTGTGTTCCCCAAGGGATATGGGAGGGATTCAGTCGGTGGGGATGGTACGAGTGACCCCTGTTGGCCATCCGTGCGCCTGTGGCTTGCTATCTGCACACGAGTATGATTGGGTCAATAATTTGGATTTAAGTGAAATGTTGATTCAACAAATGCACACATTCTAAAAGTATGCAACATTTGTTCTTCCCCTTTTCAATTACAAAAAATGTTACTTAAATGTCTGCATGACAGAAGTTTTCACAACAGCATTGATGTTCTTCGTAAACGGGAAGGTTGGGTTTATGTTGATACTGAAGTGAAGAGGAAGTCTGTATTGTGCAGGGGGGCATGTTAGTCACTCAGTAAAAAGGTATGGTTTGCACACTGGTCATTAAAGAGAAGGAGGAGGAGGAACAGAGAATGCAGATCTTGTACAAACCACAAATTCAGACGTCTCAGAACCAATGCGTCAGTGTTTTTTGGGGCAACAAAATCCTGTGAACTTTTAATTCTGTTAGAAGAAAACACTGATTAAAGATTGATTCCAAAATCTTTCAATTGATAATTTGTTCAACATGCAGTGTACAGTACAACATTTATTTGCTATTATGAAGAGATCTTCCGGTCAGCAGAAATCGATGGCTGTATATTCTGGAGTGAGATGGCTCATAGTGAGTGACTGTTACCAGTGGGATTCGCTGCCACAGTTCAGCTTTACTGAGACCTTTACAATGTGCACCTGCAAAATGTGCACCTACAATGTGCACCTGCAAAACCAATAACATGACCCATGATTGGTCGTGGTATTTGTTTTGCACCAATCATTGGTTATGTTATTAGTTTAGTAAATCAGGGTTTAGTAAATCAGGCCCTTAAACGGCAGGAGACGTTTGTCAGAATTGTCCAGATGTGAGGGTGGGGGGAGGGGGGGGAGGGGGATGCTGGAGACTGCAGAGGACTCCACCCTGACACGCGGCCCTGAGGGTGGGGACGAGACATTGGATTTTGGAAGCAAAAATACAGGCTTTGTGGGATAAAAATTCCCTCTCATTAGATGCCAAAGAGCAACAGATAACAGGGTGTTACTTCATCCTGACCCCTTGTGTCTTTGATAGCATTCCAGCTATTCTTCTGCGATCACCACACTGTGGCCATTCCAAAGCTCCCCTGCTGATGATCTCCCTGCAATTCGGCCGTTTTAAGTACGTCGGTAAGCCATTCAGCCTGAACGGTGCTCGTGCAGCAGCCGAGGACTCGTTTGTGTAAACTGAAATTTATGTGAAAACATACAGACTCCTGAGGAATGGCCCCTCTCTCACAGTCATCTTTGTCTTTGTCAGTGGGAAGAATTCATTTAAAAAGGCATAAAGATGACCACAGCTATGTGGGCTTATGTGCTCATGGCATTTCCAAACCAACCCTCTTCCAGGTTTAGGTTGGTATTCATGTATGATGTAAGCCGAACCCTCATTCACAGTTTCCTAGTGCTAACCCATTGTGTTGGACAAAGAAAGAATTATTGTAAACAACTTCTCTAACTGTAAGGCCATTGTCAAGTCAGGGTCAAGTCACACTCATTTGCGCATTTGTGTTTTGGGAAGTATCTCCTTCTGTTTCCGGTCTAAAAAGCCTGTCTGTGACACAGCAAAAGAAACTTATTTGGGAGTTGCCTGGCTGCTTATATTGAAGGAGGCTGTCCCAATTAATGTTCAAAACCAATGTTTCAAGGCGACTTACAGCTGATTCTGTGGGTTGTGGATGAAGGATGTTGGCTGGGGCGATGGCTAAATCATGACTTGTAATCACGTCTTAGCGTTTGAGGTTGAATCAGTGAGCCGCTTCAAAACCTTTGATTAGAAGGTAACGTGCTGCCTTGTCTGGGTTTGTTCGCCCACAGCCCGGCAGCTGTGATTGGTGCGGAGGGAAGGGTTGCAGATTGGGGATGGCTTCACCCACGTTGCCCTGTTAAAGAGTTGCTCAAGCTGGCAACCCTGGGCCTCGCTGTGCTTTTTTTAGCCTTTTTATAGTGTGACAGTGTGTTTAACTCATTCATTCAAGTCGACAACAGTACGAATGGTCTAAAGTGCCGAGGGCGATTACTGTCGACCACAGCCGTCTTTGCACTGATACCGATTTCCGGATCTGAGTCGGAAAAAATTAAATAATGATGACCAATTTACACTGACGTTCTTTTATTACCTTTTACCCGGATTTGTTATTTTAATTTTTTTTACATGTTATAGATGGAAATATTAGACGTTATATTTAGCCTATGTTTTCAAATTCGCCTAGAATAACGGACCACATAAACCAACATCGGGCGTGGGAATTAGCCTATCCGTCTCGGTCAAATTCGTAGCCTACCAACACGTTTCTGCGCCACGTTACTTTTTGCCACAGGACAACTGTTTTGTTGAACATTTTCTGTTGAAAGTAACTGTTGATACAAAGTAACTCACACAGACAGCTAATTGTTTTATTTTTACATGTCTATACAAATTACCAGTGATTATGTTTATTGTTAATTTTTACATATCTATAGATATGCAAGAACTGATCTTTATGTAAAACTATTCACTATTACATCAATGTAAGATCCTGTTAATCGCAGTGAAAATAAATAATTTATATTATCATCAATATTGTTTGACCTTGCTCTAATAGTGAACTGAGCCAGCAGGCAGGCCATGTAGTGCCATCTGTTCTCATTAACAAATAATTATGTTCAATAGGTAAAATAATGTGTTTTATTAGATGATTGCACATTGACAGGATCAAACAAAAAAACTTTGAATGTCAGCAGCCATATTGGCTAGGCACTGCTGAGGCTTAGTGTTCCTGATCACTCTGGCATTGAATGAGTTAACTAAGCTGGGGAAAGAGGTACACAGTTTAGTGACACAGGCAAGTTAAAGCAAGTTCTCTTTTTGGGCTGTTTAAATCCAGTGAGCATACATAAGCAATCACATGACAGTTCCTGTACCTGACACCCCTTGGAATTCATTTATTACATACACACACAAATATTATCACTAATTATAGCTAATTTACAGCTTATTTTCCCTCAAAAAGCATTAAGATCCTCCTCGGTGATGAGGCTAAGGAGGCAGGTCACAGGACAGATCCAGGTCTGGTGGGAGGTGGTCTTTGATCTCAGGTATTTTCTGAATAAAAGCTGCAGCGGGCCGGTTTGGAAACTACGTCACCCCAGGGGTTAGATCGGTGTCTGTGTGTCTGATTTCTCCAGGTGAACAGGGCATTTGTGCTTCATGATAGAAATGGCAAAAAATTTCACAGCTTACAACTCATGTAAGCAAATATATCCTTGATTGATCTCACAAAATCTTTCTTTCCGTGTCCAGTGCATCAGCAATGAAGTCACTGAATATGATTCTACTTACTGCAAGATAGCCTACTATTGAAGGCGATTAGCCTGCTAGGTGACGTTATTATTAGCTAGCTTGCTAACTGATTCCTCTTAATTAAATTGGATTCTTCAAGTAAGATAACGTTGGTTATTATTTGTTTTGCTTGTAACGTTAAGCAAATTTATCCTTGATCTGTCAAATAATTATCTCTTTCCATGTCCAGGCCAGGGCATCACATCTTCCTAAATCATGCTTAGCTACTATAATTAAATGACTGCAACAAAGTCACTGACTACGATTGGGATGGCAGGTATGCCATCCGCCAAGTTACGGCTTGGTGGGGCATGCCCCATACCTATACAGCACCGAGAGTTTGGCAATTTTCAGGGTTTCCTACAGAAGTAACCACTCTCAGCCCTTAACAGCATTAACTTCTGTATGTTCTAACCACACAGCATTCAGATAGAACTTCACACATCCACACAATAAAACCCCAAACTTGGGTTATTTTGCCATTTTTCTCCTTCTGCTTCCTCCTCTTCTTCTTCTTCCCATTTTTCCTGCCTACCCAGAGACCCTCACTACCTGCCTGCCTCCATACCCTCAAAGAATAATTCTCCCCATTGGATAACAAAATCGCATACCGGCTCTCCCAAGCTTACCGCCCAATAAAAACGTTTCAAACTAATATGCTCACATCACAGAATCACAGACCAAACCACTATATGGCTTTGTGTATACTATGAAGCTACTGTGGCCTACTGGTTACAGTTGCTGCCTCTCACACAGAGGATTGAGGTTTCAAGCCCAACAGGACACAAATTTATTTTCGACAAAAACAATGTGCAACTGCTAAATACTTTTCATTTATTACACTTATTATTTTCACATTAACAAATGTATTTTTATTGTAAAGGCAAAAAACTGTTCAATGTTTCACTTGTAGCCTATTTCACTTGTACTACAGCGAAATAGTGAAAGTCAGACCGACACTGACAAATGGCCTATATCACGTGACTATACCTCTTTGGTCTTCTGGTTAGCATCAAGCCTTAGTATTGCGAGAGACGTGGGTTCGTACCTCGCCTGGTTGATATTAAAGTGTAATTTAATTTTGGACTCAAACAGTGTGCACATGTTCTGGTTTTCTCATACAAGAATGTTTTTTTTTTATTGCAAAGGCAAAGACACATTTACAATATTAACTGTTCACTTGTAGCCTGTTAGTTAAACAATTCAGTCACTAGACACCACGACAGTAATGCAGTAGGCTAGCTAACGTTATGGGAACAGGTATCCCATGGCCATTTGTCAAGCAAAGAAAAATATTTCAATGCAGAATATCATCTGGTTAACATCGCGCATTAATGTAAAAAATTAATTCTATAAATAACTGTTTTAATCTCACACAAATGCCGACAAAAATATTAGTCTGTGTGGAGCCTGCTGTCCTCTTGCGCCGCTGTCATGTCTGACTCACTGGAAACCGAACCTTCAACGCTCGCCTTGGCCAACATTTCTTTATTATGTCTTCATTTATTTCTTCACTTCAGCTCTGTTCAGTTTATCCTTTTCACACATAACACAATGTCACCATAAAATTAACTACTAGGAAAATTAAGAATTTACGATAATACATTAAGAATTGATGATAGCCTACTATAAGCTGCAATCCCTTAAAACATCGGATTTATAAACCTCCAATTCCCCAAACATATATGATTCATGGTTAGTCACTTTAAAAAAATTACTTTAGCCTCCGAACATTGCTCTAGTCTACGCTACTCTGCACACAATGTAGCTTACTGCAAACACTTTTAATTATAATAATAATAATAAGAATAATCTCTGGTAAACTACTTTCTTAGTAGTATCTATTGTTTTCTTTCTGGCTAAGATTCCTGGGAAATATGCATTGTCCAATTAAGCTTGTTAGCCAACGTTAGTTTTGCCAGAGTAACGTCAGTCAGCTGCTAGTCAGGAAGCAGGTACAAGCTAAGCTACTACGAAGCGAATCAACATGCCTTATACATCCATTGCGCTGCAGAAAACTAAACTATTCGTTGTATTTCATTAGACATTAAATACAGCTCATCTACAAACTCGTTTAATGTAATTGTGGGTTATCGGTAATAGGAGAAATGTTCTGAATCTCGTCAGTACAGGGCGTTATGGTTACGCATGTCTGCATGCATTTATTTTCAATGCATGTATTCTGTATGCATGTCTCTCTCGATGTCATTATCTTCATGAATTATTCATCATTAGTTAGCTATCAAAAACAAGTGATATCTGATCAACAACGTCTCCGACATAAAAAAAGCCAAGTTACTCACGCAGAGTAACAGAGCGCTGTTTATAAATCCTTAATTTGCATTAAATAATTTAGGAAAGTTTGGATAGCATTGCTTTGGAATAGAGATAGTTTATTTAGGGTGAGATACGATAGGCAATATTGTTAGTTGTAACTTGGCCATACTTTTAAAGGCAGGCCTAGTTTTTGCAAGTTGGAATTAAGGATTTATAGACAGCGCTCTGCAGACTATGCGTGAGGAACTTGGCTTTTTTTTTACGTCGGTGACGTTTTTGATCAGATTCTACTTACTGCAAGATAATATAGCCTATTGATGGTGATTAGCTTGCCAAGTAGCCTACACTAACATTATTATTAGCTAGCTTGCTTACTGATTCGATATCCAGTTTCTGATCAGTCACAGAGGACTTTGCCAAGTCGTTACCAAGTTTTTCTAGAGAAATGGAGGAGAGAACTGTGGAGAAAAATATACTCACTGCGGTATTAAATGCCAGTTTGAGCGTCTCGTGCATTGTGTCGGGCAGAAATTTGTTTTGAGTGTCAGTAATCACATTAAAATGTATTTGATTTCGGGGGATTTATGTTTCTTTGACGCTCTAAATCTTGCCGTGATGCAGCACCATGTCTGATTATTACCAGCGGAAACCCTGTGAAGTAACTGTCAACACAGGTGGAGGCAGTGGGTAGCCTATTCTTTATCCATTTTTCGCTGGTAAAGTGTAGGCCTAGTGCTCGTTAAACGTTTCAGTTTACCAGAACTTTGCTATACTGTTTGTGTAGGCTAATGGATCCATTAACATTGTAGCCTAATATTTAAAATGGTCGAACTCACAATGATGTTAAAACGGTGTGCAAACATCCTATTTACCAGGATTATTGTTATGGCTGGAGCCTGGAACACAATTTGTAAATTCAATGATTTTTGAAGGCCATATGGCCTTGCCCCCAAAATGTTGAAATTTAAGGCCTGCCCAGCTGCTCTCAAGCCATTATGTTTACACATATTCAAATTTCACAAACAAGTGTTTCCATGTTCATCTTCAACTTGCGTCTGAACAATGAACTACAGCACAGGACATGTACTGCTGGGTATTGATGGCTGTCTGAATCCTGTCAATGAAAAAAATACAATCATTTTATGTGACATTTTTATTTCACAATTCTCTGCTGCACCAAGGTTGTATGATAATGGGCTTTGACATTGTGTCTCTATATTTGTGTACAGCCGTCCACGGTTATTGGTTTATATAGTGTTGAAATGATGATTCCTAAGGACATAAAATATAACAAAATTATGAAACTGAGGCATTGGGCCTGTCTAAGCTCATTATTTATATTTTAACAGGGCCTTCCTTTGTAAAGTAAAATGCGGACAGTTTAAAAATAAAAAAAAAGTATCCACCAGCCATTTAACCCCTTAACATCATTTTAGGCCTATTTTTCAAGTCAATGGTAGCAAATACGGTCAATGAGAACATGTAGTCGCAATAGGTGCTCACATATCTCCCCATGTGCCGATCTGTTAAAGGAGCTATACGTAATGTAACATTGACGCTCTGGGTACTGCAGTCCAAATTCACAATATTGGAGAGTTGTCTCTGCCCGCCCCCTCCTCCCCAGACTCGAAACTCACGCGGGTTGCCAGGTTGAGGACACTTAACGAACACGAGCGCAAGACGAGCCGAGCGCAACGTTATATTTTGAGACTTATTCTATTTTGGTAATGACAAGCGACGACGAGTCCTACACTATAAGTTGATCAGCTAATGTATACGTTTGCAATTTATTTATTGTTTGCAAATTATAAACCAGCTCATGTGGATTTTTTATAACTCTGTCAATGTTAGCTAGATGCATGGCTGGCTATGTTTACGGTCACACAGATATAAGCTAACGTTAGTGGTATGTTTAGCTAGTAACTATATGTGTGTATATATATATATATATATATATATATTTAAATCTTTAGCTAGCTAGCTAAATGAAAACGATGTTGAACTTAGCTTAGCCATTCATAAATCGGCTGTCGGAGTGCCGGAGTACATCTGGTTGTTCGTAATGGGCAGTGGACTCGGAGTCAACTCGGAGAATAGTGAATCACACAGGCCAAAACAAATACAGACGTTCCGACCCGGAATGGAAATTTCAAAGGAGAACATACTGGCTGTAGCATTGTTGTCAGAGAAGCCAGTATTTCGACTTAGCATGTTTCCTTAATCTCTGATTAATCTCTGGTGTCGTTTGTACGCTGTGGACCAATCCGTGACAGTTTGTGGCAATTCTTAGTCACTGTGCCTACGGTTAAAGTTCCAGGAAAATTCCCTTTTTTGAGGAATTTTGAGGTCATTTTTTGAATTTATACTGTTATAACAATATTTTTCATAAATCGTGAGTATCTCTTTGGTTTTTTATATATTGGGCCTATTTGAACTGGACGAAACGGACCCAGCCTGGATTTAATGACCATATAAGGGTCCCCCTACTGCACAGTCTGTGGCAACTTCAGCACTTCCCCATTTCAAAACGCTTGAAGCCCATTGAAAGTTGATGGGTGACGTCACAGTCACTTTCTCCATATTTTTCTTCAGTCAATGGCCTGGAGATGAAGTGGATGTAGGAAGGGCTATGTCTTTATAAGATTGTGCTTCAACACTGCAAAAAATTTCTGTCTTAAGTGTTTTAGTCTTGTAATGAGACTTAAAATCTTATTTTTTTCTCAAAACTGGAAAATATTAGCTTGTTGTAAGTTACTTTTTGCATAATAAGTGAAATTATCTTACCCAACTGGCAGATAGTTTGTGTTATTTAGCAAAAAAGGTAACAGAAATAAGATTCTAAAGTCTAAATATAAGATTAAAATGCTTGTTAAGACTTGGTTTGAGTGAAGTGACAACGCGTTTCGTCTGAGTGAGAAAATGCAACCCGAACACATTAATTTATTTTGTCAACTGGAAATTGGACTGTACTGGACGTGCACTGTAGAGGGAAATTATCATTTGATGCGGCTGAAGAGCGTGCCCGGTGGAGAAGCAGGCTCTGAAAACAGCTGCCACACCACACGTCACCGTTCGTCTAGGGGCAGTGCCATGTCATTAGACGGTGTGAATTACAGCACATTATCATCGCAGATGAGAGAGGAGTTGCTTACGCAGGTAGAGTTAGTACATCCTGACAAAGTCAGGGGCTGTTTAGCGTGTCCTGAAACCTGTACTTTACAGCGATATAGCGGTGCCCACATGTTCTCCGCCACCATCTCCAGCCACGTTGAATGGTCTCAGTATTTTCAATGCCATTTGCACACGCGCAATTTTAAATAGCACGTTATTTAAAACGAACAAAAATATCTCTTAGAAAGACTCCTCAGTCTTCTGAAACTAATGTAAATATTAGACGTTTTCCTCGCGGTTTGTTGCGGAAATGAAAGCTGGCTCCATAGTTCGGCCATTCTTCAGAATTGCTAATGTTCCAGGGACGAGGACCTGTATTCATAAAAGAGTCTCAGAGTAGCAGTGCTGATCTAGGATCAGGTTTCCCCTGTTCATTTCTCATATGCCTTTATTCATTCTGTCCACATCCCCTATAATCTCATGACTTATGATGAGCTGCCAGTCAGAACTGATCCTGGGTCTGTGCTGTTTTTTGTTGTTGTGATTCTCTGTCCTCCTTTTAAGTGGACTCTTTAAAGGAGAAGTGACATAGCATGCTTACAAGGCCCCCCCCGCAGCGTGTGGCTGAAGACACTTTTTAGTGGTTCATAGCTTCAAGATCCAAATGCTTTTTGGGGAAAAGTGTGCTTATCATTCTTTTACCTGCTTCTATGACTAGTTAAGGCTGGCGATGGGGAGGGAGACCTTCATACAGCCTACGATTGTTGAAGTTGCCATGTCAATCACGGACCTTTATGAACCCTTCAAAAGCCTTTGCTCTGTAACCAAAAACTGATTGGCTCTGTGGTTGTCACAAATAGCACACTATTAGCTCCACCAATTTGGAGTATGTGAATATCTTTGTTTTTTTACAAGTTGAGGCAAAACTTAAATCAGTCCTTTCTGCACATGGCTTTTTTCTAAATTGGTTTAACAGTTAAGCAGTTTATGGGTGAAGGACACTATCCTTTAGTCTTAATTTGCTTAGTACTCTTATTCCTAAAAAAATTAATCGAATGTTAGGCTATGTCTACATCTCAATAAACAAGTGATCCATTCACAATTAATTTGGTTTGCATATTGCAAATTAATGAACTTAGCCTGTGAAAGTATATGTGTATTTGAGAAACCTTTGAGACTTTCTTCTGTATTTGGAGATGTTCAGCAAATGCTGGTTATGGAGTAGTCTCTCACTCTCCATCAAATGCTGGTTATGGAGTAGTCTCTCCATCAAATGCTTGTTATGGAGTAGTCTCTCCGTCAAATGCTTGTTATGGAGTAGTCTCCATCAAATGCTTGTTATGGAGTAGTCTCTCCATCAAATGCTTGTTATGGAGTAGTCTCTCCATCAAATGCTTGTTATGGAGTAGTCTCTCCATCAAATGCTTGTTATGGAGTAGTCTCTCCATCAAATGCTTGTTATGGAGAAGTATCTCCATAAAATGCTTGTTATGGAGTAGTCTCACCATCAAATGCTTGTTATGGAGTAGTCTCTCCATCACATGCTTGTTATGTACACTGCCTGGCCAAAAAAACAGTCGCCGTTGCACCCGTCATGCATAGTGCCCACTGTACAAGCCTCTGGAGGCAGTGTTATGATCTAGGGTTGCTTCAATTGGTCAGGTGTAGGTTCAGCAACGTTATGCAGCAATACAATTAATTCAGCTGAGTACCTGAATGTACTGAATGACCAGGTTATCCCATCAATGGGCATATTCCAGGATGACAATGCCAAGATTCGGGCTCAAATTGTGAAAGAGTGGTTCAGGGAGCATGAGGAATAATTTTCACACATGAATTGGCCACCAGAGTCCTGACCTTAACCCCATTGAAAGTCTTTGGGATGTGCTGGAGAAGACTTTACGGAGTGGTTCGACTCTCCCGTCGTCAATACAAGATCTCAGCCAAAAATGAATGCAACTCTGGACGGAAATAAATGTTGTGACGTAAGGTTGTCGAAACAATGCCAGGACGAATGCGCGCTGTAATCAAAGCTAAAGGCGGTCCAACGAAATATTAGTGTGTGCAACTTTTTTTTTGTGCCATGCCGTGTAGTAGTCTGTATCAAATGCTTGTTATGGACTAGTCTCTCCATCAGGACCCAGTCAGAGCCATCAGAGGATTAAGCCTATATCCTTAGTTCTTTATCTTTTCCTTTGTGATGTAAAACAGGCTAGACATTGATGGTTTTGCTTGATTCTGCTCCCCCTTCTGCACTGAGGTAACTTAACCCCCTGAAAGCTAATGGAGAACAAGGCTGCTGCCCTGTGATAAGTTCCGTCATCGTTTGCTCACAAGCTGCTGTACCTGTCGACTGGCCCTTTGATATTTAGGTAATGCCTGGAGGTCAAAGTGAGCACATTTGTAAATCTCTTCAAACGTCATATTTGCCATTTGCTGCTGCATTATGTAAGAGAGCAATCTAAATATGTTTGCCTCCAGTAAATCTACTGTTACGAAAATAGAATATACTGCAATATATTCTTATAAGTTTATTATATTGTTATATACGTTTTTGGACTATTTGAAAATATAATAGTATTGCAATATCTGCAAGTAGAAATAATTTGACTGTGTTCATTTCTTGTGAAGTGTTGAAATATCTTGATATTTTCAATGTATTCAATTAGCATCAGGTTGTAAAGACAGACATCTGTGCTTTACTCAGCTGGATACAGGTGATGAAATTCAAACCTTTAAACGTGACAAATGTTTTTATCCCCTTCCTTTCTCCGCTATGAGAATCTTACCTATTCCTTTTTTTAGCAGCCATTGATGCAAATGGCTACATACATAATGTTGTATATCCTTGTGTCAGTATTGCATTTTGTTAATCAAAGTTCATTCTGTGGCTAGATTGAACAATTCCTTTTTACGCAGCCATTTATGGGAGTTTCTACTGAGGCTGCTAACATGCCTGTACTGGAGGCCCCCTTCCAACAGTTTACCTTTTTAAATCCCTGTCACTATTTCAGTGGGTTTTTTCTACTTTTTCTCTCAGCAAGAATAACACAAAATTACCCGCTAAGCTTTGTGATCGATTGGGTTTATTCCTTAATCTGCCCCACTCTCTCACATTATTACCCCTTGAGTAGGTTGTCAGGTTATCATTAGATGTAGAGTATTACTGATAGGGCTAGCTGTTCTGGTGCTCTTGATTTTGAATTCAAGCCACTCCACTCAAGCTCTTAGCTGAAAGCAGTGCTATCCACCCTGTGACTTAAAAAATATAGAAATGTACTAATGGCTAATGGCTAATGTTTTAATACTATATCCCATTGTATTCCGATTCTTGTATCATAGCTTCCTCATCAATCATATATAAATTGAAATCTGTTGTTTCCGAAGCAAAGGAAAGTGAATGCGAACGATTGCTCTCCGGTCAGCGGAGCACGAGTTGCGTTTTGTAATTAGCCCCTTCGTCACAGTGGCTGGCATTTAAAACTGATAACAACTCAGCACAAGTGCGATTCTCTGTCCTCCTGAATGGGCGGACGGATCTGGCAGTGGGAGCGTGAGTGACGCTGCTATCGGCCCATTCACGCTGTGATACCCCCCCCTTCCCCTTTCCAACGACCTGTCTCCCATCTGAGATCCTGGAAAGAATTCCCAAACGGATTCCAGATGGCTGTTTAAATCTGTCTAAAGATGTTATCTCTGCCGTACCGCATGGCAACCCAATATCATAATCCCCCCAGTCCGGAAAGATTGTCTCCAAAGGGGATGTCCGAAATTGAACTTGTGAAAGGGGATCGGGAGAATGGGGAAAAAAGGGGTTTGGAGGGGAGGGGAGCAAGGAGAGCATGTAATTATTTTGCTGAAAAAGCTGCAGTTGAAGAGGGGCGTAACTGCAAGCCAACTTTTAAAGGCTGCTGAATTACAGGTTGTTCACCCGTTGTAAAAGTGCTATTTATACATTGCGCTGCATGTTCGATTACAAAGCCAAAACTTGTAAAACACAGAGATGAAATCAAAGAGAAACCCACCTACCGAAATTATGCACAGTGCAGTTAAGCACATACAGCCTGCCCCATGCAAAAGACATTTCACAAGAGGGTAGAGCACCATATTTAACCGCATGTGATAAAGAGTGAGTTTCAGATTTACGACAGTGGAAAAAGGATGCGCAAATCATTCTGCTGTGCTTGAAGGAGTGGGTTAGGACTCTGTAGGGCTGCAAGATTTGTGGACCAATTTTTTCAGTGGGAAGCAGGAGACACAGTTGCAGTGAGTAAGGGGTACGGGGACACGATCGCCTCCGTCGCTGTCCGGGGGAAGGGGAGGCAGAAGAGAGGAAAGGACCCAGGAAGAATTCACACTCAATCCTCTCCCCTGTGTGTGTGTGTGTGTCTGTTTGTGTGTCTGTTTGTGTGTGTGTGTGTGTGTGTGTGTGTGTGTGTGTGTGTGTGTGTGTGTGTGTGTGTGTACGTACGTGTGTGTTTGTGTGTGTCTGTGTGTGTGCGCAGGGGTTCCCCAACATTCAGGCTCGCTGTCACGCTATTGGTCCTTTTGTCTTGCCTGGCCCCTGGGCCACAAAGACGGACCTTTATTCAATTTCATGCCATGCGGTTCTGCTGCAAAAATATTTCTTTATTTGGATGCTTTATTCTCCTTTTATAGATAATTTAGTAGGAGGCTTGAAATGAACTCAAAATGAGCACTTTGCTCAGGTCAGCGTTCCTCTCGGAAGCATGAGCAGGCTGGATTGATATGTTTTGTTTTTTGTTTTAGTGTGGGGGGTGGGGGGTTAGCGGTGATTAAAAAGCACAGCACTTCAGCAGAAAAGAGTTACAGCAGCCCACTTCTCCCACACTTAACACTGAACGATGAAGCACCTATTAGCAAACAAGTTTTGCGTGAGCTGGAAAGGGCCCGGTCTTTCAGTGCGTTAACAAACAATTTGTCCTTTGTTATGTAAGGATTTCCTGGAAGAATCTCAATGGGAGCGGGAGCCGTGGTCCTGAGTTCTCTGGGAAAACCTGTGCGGTTAATGGGGGAAGCCCCAAGGTTAGACGGAATCTAACCTTGAATTATGCCTTTCCTTTTTTTGCTTGCTAATTGTATTATACTCTATACAGCTTCTTCTGACATTCGTAGTTGACATTACAGTTTACAGACCATCCTGGAAATTGTGAGTCGTTATTTTAGAAATGAAACCTTAAACATTTAAAAGGGAAATACATTTTTTTTATTTTTTTTTATTCTGGTTTGATTTGGGATCATGTATGTCAAGGTCAAATACATTTTAGTGTGTTCACCATTGCATTACTTAAATATGTAGGGGAATTTGTATTTCTTACAAAACAAGTATTGTGTGATATTTATGTATTTATGTACCCTTTAAAGGATATGCGAGTTTAAACTTTACTTATTGAGTTATAGGTTATGAAATCACATCACCATTGTAACATTACTTGATTACAGTGAGATATTTAATCCTGAGGTTTCACATGGTTAGCATTACCCTCAGGCCTTCAGCAGCTTATTGTAGCCAGAGACTTGCTTTTATGACGTAGGCCTAAATCACACCGTTTGTTGCCGTTTTTGACCCCATCAACCCTAGAGGTCAGAACCAACCTCCAAGCTCTGCCATATTGTTACAGCGCCTTCTTAAAAAAGAGAAATAAAAAATCATCGACAAAAAGTGAAGAATGGTACAAGAGAGGGATTCCCCATGGATGCAGGTCTGCCGTTGTACCCTCAAGCTATTTTTAATGTTGACGCCTTTTGATAGATAGAAGGTGGAAAAAAAGAAACATCAAAGACGTTTTACATAGCTGGCAAAGTTTAGTAAAGTCAGCATGTTGTTTAGGTGATTCACTGGTGTGGAACGTATGGGGAGGGGGAGGGGGAGGGGGAGCAGATTTAAGGTCCTGATGGTGGCTGACAAAGGGCCTGCTTTTCCGAGGTAAGGGGCGCAGGATGGGGAACACGGGTTGGGGCGGGGGGGGGCACGCGAGTTCCCTGGTGGGGCGGGGGGGGGCAAGGCAGCAAGGCGCGACACGGAGCCCCGGGTTGGGGGGTGACTAGGAGTTCAGCGCTGCTGTCACAACATTCACTCACTGTAGCCTAGTCCCCCCCCCCCCCCCCTTCCTCTCCTTACTTCTGCTTTCACACATTAACACCCCCCCCCCCCCCCCCCCCCCCCCTCGGTTTTCCGCTTCCAGTTTTGTAAGCTGTGAACATCTGACCGCTTGCAGTCACATGTAGACTGAACAGGGTTTTTTTTTACAGCGCACAGAAATTCCTGCACTTCCCCGTTTCTTCATCACCCGCGTGCCGACCGTGCCGTCACATTTTCGGATTGCTCAACAAGTGCGGAGCAGAACTGCGTAAATGCAGTTCGGCTTCCATTTAAAAGGAAGGGCACTGTTCAACTGTGTGTGTGTGTTTTTTTCTTTCCTTTTTTTAAATAGAGCTTTGTCATACACAGCAGAGGGGTTTAAAAAATCAGTTTTTATCTTGGGATTGTGGCACACAGCCCTTGACCCACTATGGCTGTGTAACCCTAAACTGGCCAATTACTGCTCAGCTGATCAGAAGTCCCTCCGGATCGCGCCCTTATTAATCCCGCTAACTGACAGCCGCTAAACCTTTTAGCTGCTTAGTGCAGAAAGCGAGTTCTGTAAGCGGATTGCAGTTCAGTCAGAGCTGTGTCGTGATGCGTGATTCCCGGGCGCCGTGCGCGTGTGCTCAGCGAAACCACCGCGTGTTTTCTGCTGAGGTCTTTCTCCAGGTCCTTTTACAACATCGGTAGTGTCCTTTATGATGACATCTCCAAAAGGTTGTCTCTTCCCCCTCATTGTCCAGTCAAGCTGCTGTTCCCCATCTCGTCTGTGCTCACTGAGTTCTGTACTGTCTCTCGTCTTCTCATTTACAGTTCACTAACAGGCCGTGATTTAAGCCTTGCTGCCACCGTTCGTCATAAAATGGTTAACTTTATGTTACTTTGATCAAGCGGTGCACAAGTTAAGACGAAGAGAGGATTGTGCCCAATTCACACTATTACAGAAACTTGTCGCTGTCGCGAGTTGATAATGTGAATTGTGCATTACTTGGCCACAATCTCTCTCCCATTTACCCAAGTGGTTCTCTTGCTTGCACGTGGGTTATTGAAGTTATCCCCATCAAAAATAACTTTTTAAAATTTTTATTTATTTATTTTTTTACCAACACTGCTCACTGGCTTGCTTTTTTAAATCTAGGGAATACTTAATGTGTCACTTATTAATTGTGTTTTCCACATGAATGCATTGTCCTTTGATTGATTGGGAATGACCACACTTCCTGCCATCAAAGGGAAACGCACCAATGCATTTGAAGGCTGAAGTGGTGATGGTGTTCGGTCGCTTGCCGTGCGCCGCGGTGCTGGAGGCTATTGGAAGATGCCAATGATGAACACACCTCTTGGATTCATTTTACTTCCAAACCTGGAGTACGTTTAAAACTAACTGCATAAGTAGAATACAAATGCTCCCTGAATTGACACAATTGCGACACAATGTGTTCTTTTAAAAAAATAAAAAATAATTTAAATAAATAAAAAAGCCATTGAACAATGTCGGCACCACCAAATGTGAACCATTTGTGAGCTGTTCAAAATTCACTCTCAAAATGAGCATAAAAGCAAGGTAAAAAATTTGGTCAAAAGGTTATTTTTTAGATTATTAATTTATATTGCCTGAATAACTAGTTGCTGAATTTCTTAAACTGTATCAAGACGAATCCTCTCCAAGCAAAAGCGAACATTGGATGAAGGGCTCTCTGTGCATTTTAATAATTCTGTTTGATGTCTGCGTGTAGCATATCTAATTGAGGTTACCCCATGCCAGCTTTCCCCCTGTCCTCTGAGGTGAAAGAAGCTCATTGATATAATATTTCACCCTTTTTCTCCTTCCGGTAGTCACAGTTCTCAATTGACAAGGCCTCTCACCCATGACTGGAGGCGTAGACACAGGTGGTCCGCTAATTTGTCAGGGGCTAATTATGTTTGAGTCGGTAAAGCTGGGTTGCAGGCTGTAAAGCGCCAAGGGCCGATGACTCTGGGGGTTATTAAACGCGAAGGGTCAAAGTGTCGACGGAAACCATTGTTTCTGAGACCCAAGGACACGCTGCCCGGCCACTCGGGGCATCGGGATTATCCTCTCGCTTTTGCTGAGAACGTTCGATCTGGGGAGAATTCGCGTTTGGTCCGAAGTGCTTCCGCGTGGGTTGAAAAACGAAAAGCTAATCGTTTTTTTATTTATTTATTTTTATCCTGGTGGCAACTCTCGCTGCCGTGTCTGCTGCTGAGCCAAGCGTCTGTGTCTGGATTTGAGGCCAGAAGAAGTCAAAAAGTCATTTTCTTTTTTTTTTATATGTCATTCGGATGTGTCCATCCCCTCTCCTCTCTCTTCCCTTTTTCTGTCAGAACATTAGGAGACTTTCCCCGATTGCGTTAAATTGTGTTGTTCTGGGCTTTCTCTTCTCCATTTTCCTGTCAGAACAAGGTCACGAGACTTTCCCCGATTGCGTTAAATTGTGTTGTCCTGGGCTTTCTCTTCTCCCTTTTCCTGTCAGAACAAGGTCACGAGACTTTCCCCGATTGCGTTAAATTGTGTTGTCCTGGGGTTAGGTTTCGGGTTAGGGTTCCGGAGGCGAAGCTGACTGCTGGGCGGGGAGGTCGTCGGCTCCTTTTCGCAGCAGGTCCAGCGGGGTTGGCAGACCGGCCTCCCTCTCCAGCATATGGGCAGTCTGCGTTCGATGCCGCGCTGTCTGCTCTGCCTCGCTTCGTTGACTCACGACAGACGGCGCTTGTGGCGAACATCTGACGGCTCCCCGGTTCATCGGACAGGACCACGCCACTCCCTCCCATCCCTCCACCCCGCCGGTTTGGCCATGCCTGTCTGTCTGCCGGGCCACATGTCTGTCTGTCTGCCTGTCTGCGGGTGCTGCCCGGTCATTGGCAGGCTTAATGGTCTTATTATTTTCCTCTAATGCAAAGTAGGGCCAGGCCATGAAACCCTGTTTATGTGTATGGGATAGTGCCTCACTTGCTTTAATGGGACATTGGTGCAGTAATAAAGGGTTGTTTGTTGTCTTCTTACCCCCTTTGACTTGAGTTTTCTATGAGTATTTAGTGCAAGTAGACTGATGAAGCCGGAACTTAGCACACACTCATACAGACACGCATACAGAGTGCGGCATCACCAAGAAGGCACAGAGGCCCATTTATAACAAATAAATAATATATTAACATAACAAACAACAATCTGTATTGAAACAAAATAACATACCAGGAGGACGTTAACCTATCCTTAGACAGCTATACCGATACCATTATCCCAAAAGAAATCCATGGAAAACAAGAAAAAAAGAAAGGATACCTAAAGGAGGTCAGGATAGTCAAGGTCTGAAGAGGTGGATCTTCAGTATGATGATTGTCTTTTGACAACAGTGGAGAAGAAATCCCAAATGAAAGACACCTGACAGATTATAGTCCTCCTACACACCTCTACACTATGTATGTGTAGCTTCTGCCTGTCCCCTGTAGCTTTAATGTTGGTTCACAGAAGGATGAGTCTGGTCACAGAAGCCCTAGAGTGACCGTTGTTAAGTAGTCAATTGAAATCCTTAATTCGATCTGCAGAAGTCCAGCTGTTGATCAGGTGCTGACTGAAAGGTAGCTCTGGGACAGGTGGGACTCTGAAACAGAACTGCTTTAAATTCATCAGTAGGCAGAATTCTTTCTCAGACTCCATGTGACGCTTAGTTTTTGACTAATTCAATTTTTGGACACTTTTTCTCAGAGCGCAGAGCTGTTTATCTTACTGTACGATAAGTTTTACTGGCACTCAACCACTGCTCTTATTTAGGCTTTGAACTCGGTGTCTTAATAATTAAATGATTTTCTTTTTTTTCGCAGTTGCCGCAACTTGTTCTGCAATCTACTGTGTGTGTGTGTGTATGTGCTTCAGAGCACAACTTCCTTTCAATGGACATCCTTCCTGTTTTATGTCGAGAAAGACCATTTGCAGATACTTTTTTTCTCTCAGTCTTCTCAGTTTTGTTTCCACTGGGGTTGGCTGGAGAACAGCGGGAAGAAGGCTTTGCAGCCGAAACGAAAGCTTTGCAGCCAGAATGTTTGTATAAATGTTTTCCCCTGCCACATAATAAAGCAATTATAAAGCAACTTGAACTATTTTTCTTGGAGTGCAAACCTCATAATTTTTTGTCATTTCATTCAGACCTTATAACTAACACAAGAGCGTCAAGTCAAGTGCAAATAAATGCCCAAACAAGGATTCAATTAGTATTCAAGGGGAATGTGGGTGCTAAAAGATTTCATCATGGTCCAACCAAAGTTTTCTCAGTACAAATGTGAAGCTGAAGTGGTTGTGGCAGTGACCGACCCCCGATTTGTCATTCAACGACTGGTCCTGACATCATCGGCTCTCACAGCAGCTGAGCGATTTGGCTGCGTACACGCTCAGGAGTGAGGACACGGGTTGTCCTTTGAGATCCACACTGTAAAATAGAATTTGCATTGCCTCACAGTCATTTAGCCCTTCACATTAGAAAACTAGCTGCTAATAGCTGTTGTAAAAGTCTAACGTTTTTCACAGCCTTCTGGCTGATTGAAAGTGGGTCGCATAGACTAGTCTTTACCTCAGAGTGGCCTCCGGCCGCCGCTTGCAGTGGCACGAGACGGGGGTTTTAACCTCAGAGATGACAAAATATCAGATCCGTAACACGTGATTAGATGCAGAGCAGCAGAGCTCACGTGTGCCTGGCCACCACTGCAACTCCCTTTTCTTACTTCTGTGCTTTTCTGCTGCTGACTGTTTGCTGCGGTCATCCAAATGAACACGGTTTGTATCTGTAACCATCGAACCCCAGTGCTGCCTGTAGAATGCCCAGTTATTTTTACTCGCTGCAGATTTTCAGCTAGTAGCCCACCGTTGGGCTGCTCCTATGACCACTAAGCAAAAAAAATAAAATAATTGATTGTGTCCAGGTCTGCATCTACACAGTGTCTGAAATGCCTCTGATTGGTAACAGAACAGTCAGTAGCTGTGCATATTTTAAGCTTCTACTTCCTTTTATCACATTTAGTGTACATTTACATCTTTTAAATAGGATGTGGGTCTGCTGGATGGCTCATTTTGTTGAGGCTCTGTTCCAGTGTGTGGAGGGGCCCCATGGTCTGGTTTCTGTTGAGGCTCTGTTCCAGTGTGTGGATGGGCTCCATGGTCTGGTATCTGTTAAGGCTCTGTTCCAGTGTGTGGAGGGGCCCCATGGTCTGGTATCTGTTAAGGCTCTGTTCCAGTGTGTGAATGGGCCCCATGGTCTGGTATCTGTTAAGGCTCTGTTCCAGTGTGTGGAGGGGCCCCATGGTCTGGTATCTGTTAAGGCTCTGTTCCAGTGTGTGGATGGGCCCCATGGTCTGGTATCTGTTAAGGCTCTGTTCCAGTGTGTGGAGGGGCCCCATGGTCTGGTATCTGTTAAGGCTCTGTTCCAGTGTGTGGAGGGGCCCCATGGTCTGGTATCTGTTAAGGTTCTGTTCCAGTGTGTGGATGGGCCTCATGGTCTGGTATCTGTTAAGGCTCTGTTCCAGTGTGTGGATGGGCTCCATGGTCTGGTATCTGTTAAGGTTCTGTTTGTGTGTGGAGGGGCTCCATGGTCTGGTATCTGTTAAGGCTCTGTTCCAGTGTGTGGAGGGGCCCCATGGTCTGGTATCTGTTAAGGCTCTGTTCCAGTGTGTGGAGGGGCCCCATGGTCTGGTATCTGTTAAGGCTCTGTTCCAGTGTGTGGATGGGCTCCATGGTCTGGTATCTGTTAAGGCTCTGTTCCAGTGTGTGGATGGGCTCCATGGTCTGGTATCTGTTAAGGCTCTGTTCCAGTGTGTGGATGGGCTCCATGGTCTGGTATCTGTTAAGGCTCTGTTCCAGTGTGTGGAGGGGCTCCATGGTCTGGTATCTGTTAAGGCTCTGTTCCAGTGTGTGGATGGGCTCCATGGTCTGGTATCTGTTAAGGCTCTGTTCCAGTGTGTGGATGGGCTCCATGGTCTGGTATCTGTTAAGGCTCTGTTCCAGTGTGTGGATGGGCTCCATGGTCTGGTATCTGTTAAGGCTCTGTTCCAGTGTGTGGATGGGCTCCATGGTCTGGTATCTGTTACGGCTCTGTTCTAGTGTGTGGAGGGGCCCCATGGTCTGGTATCTGTTAAGGCTCTGTTCCAGTGTGTAGATGGGCCCTACGGTCTGGTATCTGTTAAGGCTCTGTTCCAGTGTGTAGATGGGCCCTACGGTCTGGTATCTGTTAAGGCTCTCTTCCAGTGTGTGGATGGGCTCCATGGTCTGGTATCTGTTAAGGTTCTGTTTGTGTGTGGATGGGCTCCATGGTCTGGTATCTGTTAAGGCTCTCTTCCAGTGTGTGGATGGGCTCCATGGTCTGGTATCTGTTAAGGTTCTGTTTGTGTGTGGATGGGCTCCATGGTCTGGTATCTGTTAAGGCACTGTTCCAGTGTGTGGATGGTGTTACACATATTTACGTTCCCCACTGGCTCATTGTGTAGTGATTAATGTGTGAGAAATGATTGTAAGGTAAAAGTGAGTAGAGGTGTGTGTTTGTGTGTATGTGAATACGTTTCATCTATACTCATTACAATGGGCCTCATGGTCTGGTATCTGTTATGCGCTGTTACAATGTGTGGATGGACCCCGCCGTCTGATATCTGTTAAGGCACTGTTCCAGTGTGTGGGTGGGCCCCACGGTCTGATATCGACTCCAGACCAGATCTTTATACCCCCCGCAAACTAGCATTCAAGACCAATCATTTAGGCCTAATCAATATTTACATAAGTGCAATCCAGTTTATGACTATAATTTAATATAATACTTCTATTTGGTATAATTTCCATTTGCACATTTATTGATTTCACAGCCTTTAAATGTCGTTTAAATATTCATATGAAATAAGTGCATCTTGTTTGCCTCAGGTTTAACAATGTGAGAGGGCTTCAGCGTTATGACTGCAGCCACACATCCTGTTTGCTCAATATAGACATCACTCGCCTGGTTATGTTTAATAATGGCTGCCATTTCCTAATACCTTATTATTGAAGAGGGATTTGATATTTTCCAGTTACAGGGCATCCAGGGACTGACGATGTAATGAGTTTGCTGACATGGCGTCTCGGGGGGGAGGGGCTCATTTATTTAAACGAAAGTAATAAAAACCTATTTCCAAGGCAATTCCTGTGACAAACGCCAGCCTGTCGGTTAGGAAGAGACTATGGAGAAATTAGAGGGAGAAAGGATGAGGAGGCTGCAGTCCCTGAAGACAAATACAACAATAATATTGCTGTTATTTATTTCTTGTTACGCCACGGAAAGCTAACGGAGACAAATCTGTACAACTTGTGGCTTTTTATAGCCATGATATGAATGGCATGGCCGGTGACAATGGAGACGGGGCTGCAGCAGATATTTTATATCATCTTTATTATAATATTATTTTATATTCGCTACCTAGCAGGCCTATCTCTGGATGTATTTGGCCATTTTCACCAAGTCCTTAAAGGGATAGTTCGGAATTTTGGACATAATGTCTCAATTACGACTTACCCATGATGTAGTTGTTTGATGGAAACCATTTTCAGCTAATTCCATGCTGTCCCTTCTTTTGGACATACACATGTTGGTAATGCTAGCGCAACTCTATGGCAACCGGTAGCATCCACTACCAAACGCCCTTAAACACTCCACAGTGCACCCAAAGCAAATAAAATACGACGACATATATATATATATATATATATATATATATATATATATATATATATATATATGTGTACATATACCTGTGTATATTGATACAAAAACACACATATTTATATATTTTCACACTACGTTTGCTGCCTTTGTCTTTGGGTGGGGGGTGTGGGTGGTTTTGGCATGAGCATTTCCACAGTAAATAATAATCACATAGCCGTGCTGCTGTTCTCGGAACTGCGACGGCTTCTTGCGGCGGAGACGTGGCTCTGTGGAAATTATAGAGCGGGGCGGTCATGCGTCAGGTTGGGTCCACGACACTTGTAATAACCACTGGTGTCCTGGGGTGTAGCGGTGATCAAACGGCCTGCTTTTTGTACGGCAGCTCACACATCTGCGCTACAAGTTTCCACCCCCGGCCTGCCGTTCCTGTACCACGACAATCTACATATCACTGATGGCTGTCTACAAGTGATTTCCATGAAGCATGCACAGTTGTGTTTCCTATGAAAAACCCTTTCATGAGTACCCCCCCCCCCCCCCCCCCCCCGAACGAAGGCGTGGTCACTCTGAAACAGCCCATTTATTTACCCTTTAAATAGAACTTTATTTATCCAAATGGGGTTGGTGTGATGTCATAACATACATAGAATATGTAAATACGGCAAGATGTGTGGGGCAGTCTGTAGGGTGGTGAACTCTCGAGCCATATTCAAATCCTCCTGTGAGGTGGAGGCTCGATTCCCACCATGGCACCTTCTGACCTCCCTTCTCTTTCTGTAAAAATGTTTTTTTTAAAATTCATAAATACAACACAGACATTTACCAACATTGCACACTGGTGTGTCAGGTAACTTTATGACACAAACCAAAGTGACATGTACTATAACACAACAATAAAAGCTGAATAGATGGTTATATCCCTCGAAGCTCAGTAACCACCCTTTTGACGTAATTTTTGACCTTACCCATTAATAAAGTCCGAATCCAAATCTCCGTATCGGAGAAGCGATTAGCGTTCCCTTTGAACACGAATATCTCCAAACGAGTTCACGGTTAGGGGCTGATGAGGTTGAGCCGGCCTGGGTTTTTAATTGGCAAAGACATTGGCATTAGACTCGCTCCGTAAACAGGGACACGTCTGATTAACGGGACGGCAGGCGTGAATAATGTTTGAAAGGGAAAAAAATGTCCCTCGCGCTGGTTGCGCCCGTGCGTGTTTTAGGATTATAAGCAAAGTTGATTACAGGTGCGCGTGCCTGTCATTAAAATCAGGGGTGGGGGATCTGTAGAAATTGTCCAGGGTAGGGCTCTGGGCTGTGCTAACAAGGCACATTGTCATTGTGTTCACTGCTGAGTGCTGACTGTGGAGGATGAGATTAGCACGGGGCATGTGAGGAGGTTAGCACGCTTTGGATGAGGAGGTTAGCACGCTGTCGATGAAGGAGGTTCACGTGCTGTGCGAGGAGGCTAGCGCACTGTGAGGAGGTTAGTGCGCTGTGCTAGGGGGTTAGCGTGAGGCTGTTGGCGTACTGTGAGAAGGCTAGCGTGCTGCGTGAGGAGGTTAGAGCTTTTAAACTTTAAACTTGATTCAGCATGTTTAAAATCTTGCTGAAGCAATCACTCCAAAGTTTATGAACTCCCGGAAAGACAGAAGAAACCTTTTCCGCAACTCAATAATCTCGCCCTGCTACGAGACTACCTCACTATCTGCACTTCATCTCTACAGGATCCTAGAGGACTGGAGATGCATTTTTCCAAACCCAATGAGCTTTTATATGCTTCAATCCGAACAAAACCTGCTCCGGAGCAAGTTAGCCTTGCAGCGTACGTTACCCTGGCGATATACCCTTATTGAAAGTTAGTCAGCTTTGTGATATGGAAAACCCTAGATTAAAGCTTGAGTTAGCTCGCAGATCCCTGAATCTTGCTTCGTAGTATGCCCTCCAGGTCTAAAGTCAGGCCTAAAGTGAATGTGATGTGGTCCTGAGTGGGAAAATCCTCTCTGGGCCTCTCGGTCTTGAAAGGTTGAAGTTTTGCCCATTGGTCTACACAACATTTTCAGCGTTCGCTTGTAAATTATTCATCCGTGTCAAGGCGTCATTGAAAGAAAAATGATACCCCCTTTTTTACACCTCTCTCCACACTGAATAATTTAGTGAGCTGTCACCTTACACCTCAGTCCTTTTCTGTGGGTGTCTCCCTGTGATCCCTGACCCTCACTTTGGATTTTACATCCCACAGACTAGTCCTTCCAAAGTCCTGTTCTTGACAGAATACCGGTGTACCTTGATGATTTCAACTAAATTGCTTTGCTGATGTTGTGTAAACACACATTTTTTAAGGGGTCCTGTGCTATGTATGTGTATGATTATGTGTGCGTGCGTGCGGGCGGGCGGATGGGTGTGTCCTTAACTTGGCTTTACATTTATTTTTTTGTGGGGAAGAATACAGAGATCTTATTGCTCCAGAATGTGTGTGGATGTGTTAGTTGTACTCCTGAGTTGTGACACATTGTAACTGAACTTGATCTATTGAGGGTGGGGCGATGGTGAGGGGGGATGGACACTGAAATTACGATTGTATATTGAGGGCTGTAAGATCAAAGGATCGATCCGCCCGTTTGTACGCTTGCTGCCAGACTTTCCCTGCTTTAGCTCCAGGAAACCTGAGCGAAACCTGATAGGGACCTCTTGTTCTCCCGGCAGGGGTTAGAGGTCTGATTTAGGGATGGACAAAACTCAGAAAATCAGTAAACAGTTACATGGTGCAAAACTACGTGTTTACACATTTGCATGACAATGTTTCTAAATTTGCCGCATTTAAATTGTAAACGTGCTACCTGAACTATCGCCAGGATGCTGCAAATGCGTTGAGAGGATAGTGCGGCTGCTACACGGCTCATCACTCGCAGTCACTGTTGAATGTTTATATCTTGCATGACTTTGCATCGTTCCGGCGCCATTAGAGTATGTTAGCTCAGTGTCGTAAAGTTTACGGCAAAGTGAGTCCAAATTATACTTTTTCCCTTCTGTTCTTTGTTTGATTTTCGCCAGGCACGCGAGCAGACGCACACGTTATCGCTTGAGTGTTGATCGGGACTAGGAACATATTTCCCATGTCCATATCACAACCTCACTCAGTTGACAGAACTGACACCAGATCAGCACTAATACCTTTGAGCAGGAGCCTACGACAATCGCGGTGAGGATAGGACACTGTAAAAGGAAATTGTTATAAATTATTATTAATAATATTGGCACTTACATTTAATCGTTTAGAGATTTTTTTTAAATGTTTAGCTTTTTTGTTAGCGTTTAGCAATTAGAACCCTAGTGGCAGAGAAGGTGGAGCGCAACAGGGAGTCTTCAGCACTTGCGGGAAGAGACCACACAGGCATTGGCAAATTTGTCACTCAGAGGCCTCAATGTAAAATCAGTAAAGGCAACATAATGCAGTGTGAGAAGTTGAGATGCAATAAAAACTAAAGCCTTAAAAAAAACAGATAGTCACCCCCAGGAGCATGGCTGCAAGTTGTCAAATTGTGTATTAATACAGTGTTGCATTTTGCCCTCTCATCAGTCCATAAAGGGGGATTCAAGCCCTGAAAGCATAAATTATTTATATATGTATATTTTCTTTCTCACCTTAATGGCTACTGTGGTAGCTGGGTGATGATGAATAATGCTTTAGCACAGCTAGCTTAGCGTGGTACCTGTGGACCTGACCTGTCTCCTGCTGAAGCAGTTTGGCCACATGGCATACTTTGGTTCTGGAATAAAGTGGGGTAATTGTCACGTTAAAGAATTGACACCAGGCATTTTTTAAGGTAAGAAAATATAATTCAATTCTTGGATAGAAAAATGTATTTGTAATTGCCAGTCAATTGACTTCTGGTCAAAAAGTGGTTGTCACCCATGTCTTAAAGTGATGGAATTGGGTGCAAATCCAAATTAAGATTTCAAGTTTGTTTTTTGTTTAACACAATAGGGCCTTCAGTCAGCTGATGAGGTTTATTTCTGGTCGGGGTGTCCCGATTCCTCTCCGCCCTGATGTGGACCCCGCTGGCCTCCCCTCTGTAGCCTGTCACAACCCCGCCCTCCCCCATTGCGCATCCCTTTGAAATACGCGTAGGTTCCAACCTGCGCCCCTTCGCTTGTTTACGCGTCAGAGACAGGGTCAGAGGCGTCCGTCACTCACTCACCACCAGGACTAATCGCCATGACCAAATCCAGATGCCTCCGCTAATGAAGAGACCCGACATGAGTGGGGCTGGGGGTGGGAGGGGTTGAGGGGTTAGAATGGGTCATTTGAGTTGACGGGAGTGTCTGGGGGGGGGTCAGAAACAAAGCGCGGTCGCTGTGATGGCGGGTGGACAGCGGAGTCCGCTGGCCCTTGTGGCAGATGCAGAGCTGCACTAAAATGGATAACGGAGATGAATTCATAATCCATAATTCATAATTTATGGATATAATCCAGGGACGCGTTCCTGTCTCTAGTGCTCCTCTTTATCTAGCCAGTTGCCTGGGTTATTTGTTCCTCTTTGTGTTCCCTTTGCTTTAAGTTTCAGCTGACTTATTCCTCCAATTATGAATCATTTACAACTGCAGCATTTAAAGCTGCTACATCCCGGACTCCTAGCAAATGAAGATGTGAAATCCCAAGAAACGCTATAATCGTTTTTTTAAAAGACTTCAAAGAGTTTATTGAGCTTGTGAGCTAGCTGTGGGGGAAATGCTTCTCTGATTTAATTTAATAGACCCAGTTTAACTTGCTTTCTCCTTTACAAATGGTGCTGGTGATAACCTACCTGCATTTACAGTTGAGTTTGATTAAATGTACGCATTGAGGATTTGTATTTTGATTGTTGATTTGTGTTGTTAACTTGCATTAGTGATTTACTGATGTTACATAATGTCCTTGCTGGTCTGGGAGTATTGTTAGCGAGATCTGACACTATTGCTCGTATTTATCAGTGAATGCACTTCTGTTTCTTCTGTATGGTAAGTGGCTCTAGATGACAGCATCTGCTAAATTAATATAATATAATGTAATGTAAATGAAATGATTCACTGTTCATTCATTTTACTCACTGTGATGTTTTGTAAAGGCTTTGTCACGACGTGGCCAGGTTTCAGAGAGAGGATGGCGCTCAAGGTCCTTTGTTTATTGCGCTTGTACCTTTCTCTCAACCGTGAAACCAAGACCACATGTGAGAGAGTGCGCTACTGCCGCTTGAGTCCGTGCCGAGCCATGCCCCCCCGCCCCCCAGCCCCCCGTGTGGTAATGAGAGGAACGTTATTGACCGTAGACCTTGTTCTGGTTCCTCTCTCCCCAGGCCTTCCTGCACAGGATCCGGCAGACCGCGGACGACCAGCAGTGCCTCTCTCCCGAAAACGTGAAGGTAAACCCGCCGCTCTGCTTGTGCTGCTGTCATTAACCTCTGTAAATCTGGCGCACCCCCCTCCCCAACCCTGCATACCGTTTATGCAAAAATCCAAACTGCAAGATGCAAAGTGAATATTGATTATGCTGATATTCTAATGACCTGTGACCTGTGAACTAAAGCAAAAATTAAGAATGAAGTCAGTTTACAGTGCATCCGGAAAGTATTCACAGCGCTTCACTTTTTCCACATTTTGTTCTGTTACAGCCTTATTCCAAAATTGATTAAATTAATTTTTTCCCTCAATATTCTACACACAACACCCCATAATGACAATGTGAAAAAAGTTTTTTTGAGATTTTGGCAAATTTATTAAAAATAAAAAAATAAAATTTCTCATTTACATAAGTATTCATACCCTTTTCTTTAACGTATTTTTGAAGTATCATATTTCATATTTGGTCGCATATCCTTTACATGCTGTTACTTCCTGAAGTCTGTGACCATCAACATCAAAAAAACTGTCGATATCTTATTTTCAGGTACTGTTACAAGCGATACTATAACCTCTCTGCATTTGAATGGATCTCTATGGAAATTGGGGGGTGAGACTAGATTCAGCTGTAAATTACACTGGTACAGTATGGAACACATGGCTGGCTAAATGGCTGTAAGTTATCAAGGGTCTGAGCTATCAAACGAGCCCCAAACCATCACTCTGTTGCCAGATATGGAGTAGATGTGGATGGATCACTGCAAGGGTTATTTCTCCGGACTCATTTTCCTATAGAACTCTATGGGGAAAAAAGTCAGGAGAAACAACCCTTAAAGTGATCCATCCACATCTACTCCATATCTGGCAACAGAGTGATGGTTTGGGGCTCGTTTGATAGCTCAGACCCTTGATAACTTACAGCCATTTAGCCAGCCATGTGTTCCATACTGTACCAGTGTAATTTACAGCTGAATCTAGTCTCACCCCCCAATTTCCATAGAGATCCATTCAAATGCAGAGAGGTTATAGTATCGCTTGTAACAGTACCTGAAAATAAGATATCGACAGTTTTTTTAATGTTGATGGTCACAGACTTCAGGAAGTAACAGCATGTAAAGGATATGCGACCAAATATGAAATATGATACTTTAAAAATACGTTAAAGCAAAGGGTATGAATACTTATGTAAATGAGAAATTTTAGTTTTTTTTAATAAATTTGCAAAAATCTCAAAAAAACTTTTTTCACATTGTCATTATGGGGTGTTGTGTGTAGAATTTTGAGGGAAAAAATGAATTTAATCAATTTTGGAATAAGGCTGTAACAGAACAAAATGTGGAAAAAGTGAAGCGCTGTGAATACTTTCCGGATGCACTGTACATAAGTGTTCTTCTTTCTGTCATGAATATGAACAAGGAACAATAACCGTACCTTTCTTCATCTCACATTCATCTGCATTCGTTTGGCCCAGAGCCAGGTCATCAACTAGCGATTCCATAGTTGAACGTTCAAATAATCATATATTTGGCCTGGTTGTCACTGTAAACAGTCTCTAGCCATCCCTTTCAGAACCACTTCCAGAGTTTATTTCTGGGAGGCAGTCCATTCCTTGGATTCAAAGAACAAAGTGCTACGCAGTTAGAACAAGGCCCTCGGTTAAACCAGATCCTATTGGGATGATTTAAGGCTTTAATATTCTGAACTTGTTGTTAAGCGTCCACGTCCCTTCGGGGTGAAGCCAAGGGCAGACGCCGTGACCGTGCGACGGAGAGTAATCGTTTCCAGACGTCACTGTCCCGGCTGTTTTAGCGCGCCGTAACGCGACACTCTGGGTGGCTCGGGTTTTTGATCACCAAAAACGGAACCCGAGACCGTCCGCGTTTACACTCCTTTCAACTTCCTGAAAGGCAAGGATTCGAAACGATAGGCATCTCAGACAGATTTTTTTCCTTTTTTTTTTTTTTTTTTTTCCGTCAGGGCAAATTTGCGAGCTTAGCGTGTAAAAATGGGATTTTGACACGGTCAGGCCACCATTTTTCAGACAGGTGCATTTTGTGAAGATGGAGTGTTTTCCTCAGGTGCTGTAAGTGGATCTGCTTGAAAGGCTCGTAGAGCAGTTCTCTTTGTTCTGTCAGAAATATTAAGCTGTCCAAGGGGTAATAAAACAGGGACATAATCTTACTGGTAGAAAAAGGAAAGGACCTCAAGCAATCACAACCAATGGAACAATGCGGACAGTGATTGATGGACACTACCTGGTTATACTTGGCTACCTGTGGGTATTAGCCAGGAAGTAGTGAGAATGCAGCAAGAAAGTATCCACCAATGGCCTTTCTATTATATTCTATTGTTCTATTGATTGTTACCAATGTATTCTGATTGGAGCAGCTCCCAGTAAGGTGATGTCACGACTGTCTTCTCCCCATTTTATTGTATCTGAGCAGCCTGAGGAAGACCGGTCTTTATATTGATCTCTGTCCTCTCCCGTCTGTTTTCGGCAGATACGGGAACAAGAAGTGGCCTGGGTTTTTGTAGTCGCATTGATGAGCAGGGCTCAGACGGAGAGAGCGAAACTGTATGCTTTTTTTTTTTTCCCCCCCGCGTCGGTCGCATCCATATTAATGAGGTGCCCCGAGGGCCGGGGCGCGAGGGAGCTGGGGGGGAACAGCCCTCGCTTTGTTCCATGGCTCTGAGCTCCAGTACACACCACAGCAAAGAACCGTGTCACTGCAACCGTGTGAACCCTTTACCCGAGAGAGGGAGAGGGAGCGAGCGAGAGAGAGAGAGAGAGAGAGAGAGAGAGGGAGAGAGGATATGCAAGAGATGGTGATGCTTTGCCAACACTAGATAGGGCTTGTCATGCTAAGAAAGCATGTTTAGATCTTGCAATAGTCTGATAGCTCTCTAACTCTGATAGTTCTGATTGCTGCCTGACTTACACAACAGGCCACAGGGTTTTATCTGCAACAACACAAACTTTTTTTGTTTTTTCCATTTTATTTTGCGTGCCTGCGTGTGCGTGCGTGCGTGGGTATGCGTGCGCATGCGTGCCTGTGTGTGTGTGCGTGCCTGTGTGCGTGCATTAGAGCTGTACATGGTGAATTGGAGCAGCTAACAGTGGCCTCTCTGCCTTTTTGACTCTCTGATGGGCGCAGATCCTGTTCTCCAACATCGAGGACATCCTCAACGTTCACCAAGAGGTGCTGGCGGCTCTGGAGTCCAGCCTGCAGCCCGAGCCGCAGCCCCAGCATGCCCTGGGCCACGTTTTTCTCCAGTTTGTGAGTACACCCCATTCCAAAAGCCTGCTTCCTGCCAGGACCCTCCTCCTGCCCGACCAGGCCTGGCTTGGCATTCTCTCTAACGGATGGGCCAGTCTGCCTCCGCCCCCTCCACGCCCTCTCCTCCCTCCCATCCTCTTCTCTTTTTGGACCCCCCCCCCCAAGCGGCTCCTCACTACATCCATTACTGACTTAGTGAGTAAAGCTGAGGGGGAAGAACAGGTCTGTTTCTACGCTGTGAGGCAGACTAACCCACAACTTAGAGATAAAAAAAAAGCAGTAGTCAGCTATCACTTAATATGTGGTGAACATACATGTGTTTTTAGCCGCTGTACACATGGCTGTTTCAGCTGTTCCTTCATTGGTGTGTGTGTGTGTGTGTGTGTGTGTATGTGAATGTGTGAGTGTGTGAGTGTGTGAGTGTGTGAGTGAGTGAGTGAGTGAGTGAGTGTGTGAGTGAGTGTGTGAGTGAGTGAGTGAGTGAGTGAGTGAGTGAGTGAGTGAGTGTGTGAGTGTGTGAGTGAGTGTGTGAGTGAGTGTGTGAGTGAGTGTGTGAGTGAGTGTGTGAGTGTGTGAGTGTGTGAGTGAGTGAGTGAGTGAGTGTGTGAGTGAGTGAGTGAGTGTGTGAGTGAGTGTGTGAGTGAGTGAGTGTGTGAGTGAGTGAGTGAGTGTGTGTGTGAGTGAGTGTGTGAGTGAGTGTGTGAGTGTGTGAGTGAGTGTGTGAGTGTGTGAGTGTGTGAGTGAGTGAGTGAGTGAGTGAGTGTGTGAGTGAGTGAGTGAGTGAGTGAGTGAGTGAGTGAGTGAGTGAGTGAGTGAGTGAGTGAGTGAGTGAGTGTGTGAGTGTGTGAGTGAGTGTGTGAGTGTGTGAGTGTGTGAGTGTGTGAGTGTGTGAGTGAGTGTGTGAGTGAGTGAGTGAGTGAGTGAGTGAGGTCGACGGCGCAGTGTGAGAAACCATTCGGTCAACTTTTAAAATCAGTTACACGTCTGTCAATCAGTTGAATAGTTGGGCGTAATGTAAACCCCTGCCGTCACCCCACCACTCGTTCGGAAGTGTATGCCACCATCACCCCTCCCCCGCCCCGCCTCCCACTCCTGGAGACTTGTAGATTTTGGCTATATATGATACCGATATATGTTCCGTGAACACTTGGGTATACACACATGTACACGCGCACGCACGCACACACAGACACACACACGTACGCGCACACACACATACACACACGGCTAAAATGTTACACTTACTTAAATGGCTTGTTGTCAGCGTCAGAAACCCCAGGCTGCTTAAGTTAAGTTCCTTTTTTTCCACAGATAATGAAACCAATCTGGATCTAGAACAGACTGGCCTCATGTTTATTTATAGAACGAAAGATAGACGAATGCTTTGTTAAAGTAAAATGGGAACAAGGCAGCACAGTAGATTTGTATCAAGAGAAATGCTTACCGTATATTCCACAACACCGTTAGCACTCTTATCTAAACCATGAAGTGTATCTGTGACAAACTTGAAGGAAATGGCAAGGTGCTCGTGCACAATGACAAGGTGCTCGTAAAATGGTGGCTCGTCTCCACTTCTGAACATGGATTTATATGGATAAAGATCACATTTTAGTTGAGTTCTTCCAGACTGCACCTGAGTATGGCCTGTAAAGTCCTAGGAGTCATTTGTGAGTATGTATAAATGCACAAGGCCTGCATTGTGTACTTCAGTAAGGCCTACAAAAGTCACCATGAAACGTTGTTGTGTCTCAGTCTACTCACTCTGCATTGCATTGTTAGTCGCCTGAAATTGAACAGCCAGTTAGAGTGTTGGACGGGCCTGGTGGGGACCCTTCAGCAGGAGACCCCAAATCTGTAAGCCTGTACTCCAGAGCCCACATCAGCGATCTGTCTGGTGCCATGCCCCCCCCCCCCCCCCCCCAGAGGTCAGGAGCAGGCCGCGCTCCTCCAATTTGATTAACCCTGTTTGATAGACCCGCCCTATGGGATGAAGGTGAGGCAGGGAATGTTCCAGAACTGCCTGGAGAGCCCATTCATCTGCTTCATATCCATTTTTACGTGGGAATTTTATACATATTAAAAGCAGAGGGTTGGCGGTTGGCGGACTGGCATTGTAAACAGAACAGTTACAGTTCAGTTCCACTTCTGCTACGTGCACAAATCGCTCAAATGTATTTACAGGATTTACAGAGACCCGTACTGAAATGAAATATGCTGCAATATATTTAAATAAAATATATTCTCAATAGTCAAAAAGTTATTGCAGCACCTACCAACGCATACACATGGTCCTACATGCAAGTTGCTGCCACTTTCAGATATTGTAATACAGATATAAAAAATACATGCGCTGTGAAATATATGAATCAATATCCATCCATCCATTTTTCTAAACCGCTTACTCCTCCTGGTCAGGGTCGTGGGGGGGCTGGAGCCTATCCCAGCAGGCATTTGGTGAAAGGCAGGTATAGACCCTGGAGTGGTCACCACTCTATCACAGGGCCCCCAAACCATTCACTCACACACTCATACCTACAGGCAATTTAGAGTCTCCAAATCACCTAACCTGCATGTCTTAGGACTGTGGGAGGAAACCGCAGTACCCGGAGGAAACCAACTGAGACACGGGAGAACATGCAAACTCCACACAGAAAGGCCACCACCCAGGATTCAAACTGGGTATCTCCTTACTGTGAGGCGACAATGCTATCCACTGCACCACCGTGCCACCCTATTTATCAATATATTTCCCAAAAATTCCACCTATTTACAATATATGGCAGTAAATTCCATTTCTATAATGGAGGTTGTGCTGGATAAGGGTATGTCCCAAGCAGATAAAAAGTGGAAACTATGCAGCTCAATTCAAATATACTACACGTTTAACTTCAGGTCAGAACGAAGCAAAGTCCTTTATCCTAGTTGCATTTCTGTTTTAATATTCAAGCGCTTAAATGGCTTAAACTCCACTCATATGGAAATGCAAAAGCAACATATATGAGCTACAGCTGGCCTGTCAATATTAGACTCATTACTGGTCACACCAACAGTCATTTAATTGTGAAATATCACAGCGGTCCTTTTTGTGCCTTGTTAAACACCTCTATTTGATAGCGTGTTGCAAGTATTTGCAAACCCCCCCCCCCCCCCCCCCCCCCTTAAAAAATTCTACACAGAAAAAAAATCTAAAATCAAAGGTGTAAAAAGATGCTATGAGCTGTCCTGAACTGCCTCTTCAACTGATCCAGAATGCAGCTGCCCGGCTTGTGTTCAACCTCCTGGAATTTTCCCATGTAACCCCCCTGCTGAGGTCACTCCACTGGCTGCCAGTTGCAGCCAGGATCAGGTTCAAAGTTCTGACCCTGGCCTACACTGCAGCCAATAGGACAGGCCCCGCCTACCTGCAGGACTTAATCCAGAACTATGTTCCTGCTCGACCACTTCGCTCTTCTACAGCAGGACGACTCGCACTTCCCCCCCTCCGTGTCAACGGCTCTCGCTTGTCCCGACTGCAGAGTTTTTCCACCTTAGCTCCTCAGTGGTATAATGAACTTTCCATTCCCCTACGTTCTACTCGAACCCTGCCTGCATTCCGTCGAGGCCTGAAGACACACCTCTTCAGACTCCACCTTGACTGATATTCTAACCTAGGAATATCAGTTCCCTGTGTTTACTAGTTCCCTGTGTTTTCCTGTCTGTTTATTATAGTTTATAATAGTATTTAGAATAGAAGTGTGGTATAGCTGATTTACCCACAGCTTACTGTGAACTACAGTCATCGTTCATTACTAGGGATAGCTGCTACATTATGGGAAGGATGTGCTTTGTCTTGTCTGTTCTGTAGTGATCTTGATGATGTCTCTGTATGCACTTATTGTATATGTAACTCAGCTCTGGAGCTCATGGATAAAATTCTGTGATGGGAATTGGAAAAAAAGGTTTGCAGGACAAATTTTTTTATGATGGGGGACGGGGGATCTGGGACTACTGTACCGATTGAGCAGATCTCTTTAGTCTCTGAACTGCTTCATTGATGTCCTGACACGCTCTGTTAGCAAGAGACATCTTTTGTTTGTCAGTTGTTCAGTTTTTTTTTTTTTTTTGGATTTTCCACCAGAAAACCCAGAAAAGAAGATTTGGCACACTTTCCATAATGCTTTGCATGTACTGCACACTTTTTGCTGGGTATCACTGTGTGCATGAGTCTGGTGGCCTTGAAATTCCTGTCAAATAGCAAAGTGGACACACTGAAGCATTCAGTGTTTTGTAGCCTGACTGCGTCCTCTCACAAGTTTGCTCGGAAATGTCCCAAATGACACGGTGTAATCTTTTTTTTTTTTTTTTAATCCCACTGCTTTTGGAAAGGTTGTATACAAGCACAGAGGTACTGACCAAACTCTAAGGTCATGATCACTTTTAGTTACAAGACAGATGGACTTGTTGTTTAATCTTTGTTGCCGCTGTTTGGAAAATGAGCACCTTTTCCTGCAAGGCATTGTGGGACACTGGGACTGGCTCCAGATGTTCTCAGAAACCGCAGTGAGCATCCGCACTGATGTTCTGACAAAAGGGCGATACTCAGTGCAGCCACAGTGGCTTTTGTGTGTTTCTGATAGGTAAAAATGAGTGAAAATGTATATCACCTACTAAAATTTGTAGCTCACAGTTGAGGTCAAACCCCCGATGCACTTTGATTGAACACGGGCCTGCAGTGAGATTGATTTATACTTCTGTTGCCTAATAGCTTATTGCCTCTGTACAATTTCCTGTTGCTGTGTGTGGAAATGAGCTACAGGTCATTATTCCTGCATGTATGATATCACGTATCACTTTAGCTTCTGCTTCGGCAGATGTTCCCTGTGTATATTCCGAGAGATGTTCTTTTCCACGGCATATGTTTGAACAGATGCTGAGCCTCGCTGAGGTAGATCTTCATTCAGCTGCCATCTGAGGTTTAAAGGCTGGAGCGCCGGGGGCTTCTTTTCGGTGTTTACCACTCAAACACGAGTCTGGCGCCCCGCACGCTCCTGTCTTGGAGAAGGGAGCAGGCAACAGCGCACTGCTGGTGTGTTGTGCAGGGCCCATGATATTAGGCCGATGTGTTGAGTCTAGAGGTAAAAGTAAAGAAAAAGAAAACCCCACAGCAGATACAGTCTTGTTGGTTTACACACAGAGACCACAGGGATATGCAGCTTAAACTCAATTTTATTTTCTGAGTTGCTGACTGGGAATACTGCATGCTATTTACCATGGAAATGTTGCTTTTTCCAGAAGATATTTGTGTTTTTTCTTTAAAATCTGCAGAATGCCTGAATGACCTTAAGGTATACTGTTATATTTTAGATTATTTTCTAGTCTATTCTATTCTGTTGTATACAATTACCTAACCCAATGCTAGGCTGTCTGGACCCAAACAAATACACCAGATTGTCTGCTGTTGTTTCCTGTACCGTACTGCAACATAAATATTGTATCGCAAGCTCGATTTACTCTGTTGTTGGTGAATTCCTCGAAGCTGTGCGACTCTGTACGAATGCCCGTATGTACATGCACTTTGGTATCGATCGCAACGTGGTCATTCAGCACAGAGAGTGAATGTGTAATGTATCCTTCAGGGGTATTTGTAGATAGGCTCCGCAGACAGAGTAGGATTTCCTGTTTAGACCTGATCTGAATGACACAGGTTGGGTTTCTCAGCCCTGCTGCCCCAGAAAGGCGTTTTGTTTGACCTTTTTTGTTGTTGTTTTCTCTATAGAAGCCCTTAATGGAGGCTCCCAAAGGTGGAATTCCAACGTTAAATTCAATCGTCGTGACACAAAGATTCTAAAGAATTTCCTTGGTTCTATGCTCATGCAAATGACCATGCATTTTCTGTACGTTTCATTGCCGTTTCAGAAGGGCCGATTCTCTGTGTACGGGGAGTATTGCAGTAACCATGAAAAAGCACTCAGACTACTGTTGGAGCTCAACAAAAACCCCAATGTCAGGACCTTCCTGCTGGTGAGTTTGGTTTACGCTTTTCACTTTCACTCTCCTCTCGTCTCCCTAATGAGATTTATTTTCAAAGGCGAGGGTGTTAGATTGATTGCCAGACACCTGAACCGTCATGAAGATTGATCACTGAATGTCAAAGTTCAGCTCACTTGGTGGCCTATTGACCGTTGTGTCCTTGGAAAAACAAAACTGGTACCTAAAGGTTTCCCTGTGCAAGGACTACCTGTCCTTTCCTGGAGTGTTGCCGCGCATGAAACATGCTCAAAATGGATAAATGAGTTTTAAAAAGTAGCATTTTGGTCATCATAGCTCTCTGTAGAAAGAGTCAGTTCCTGCCATAAGGGTTAGCTGAGTTCTAAAGGGCCACGCCTGCACCTAAACTGCCGGACTCCTGGCCGGCTCCACTGCAGAAATATGGGTTGTGGTGATGGGTAAATCTATATACAACACCAGCAGCGCTTTTAGGGAAACATTATCAGTTCAAGACTTGTTTACAAGCCTCAGTTCAATTTGCCGCTGTGCTAAGAGAATCTAGTCAACAATACGCATGGTCGTCTATATTAATTTGAAATGCTTCCCGAAAAAATATTACACAAAATAAGACTGGACAAGTGAGATCTTGTTGGAAGTTGTGGAAATAAGATGCAGATTGTCATTCGCCAGGCGTCCCATTCGACGCTGTGGTGCGGGAATTCATACCAAATTGCTTTAAGAATACATGAATATTAATAATTATAAAATGAGCTTTAGTTCAATCTTGCGAGCTGCCACTCGCAGTTGTCAACCTGGCAAATGGTTTGGCAGACATAGAGGATGCTTATCGTGGTTCCTCTCTCTCTTCAGTAGCAATTGTACGAAAATTGTTCTCCAGATTTTACAGACCATGGCGCTCTGTGGGCGTTGATCTGTTGAAGTGATGCTATTGCTCACTCTCTTGCACCTTCAAAAAATAAAACATAGCGTTTAGGAACCGTTAAAACTCATTATCATAATCTTACATTTTCTCCTGGGCCGTATTTACCATCTGGACCAAAAAAGCTATTTTTTCCAGTGATTTCTGTTACTGTTCGATTGGACCTTCCTTTGGTTCTTATTTAAACTGCCCAACATCCCAGTGTTGGGCAGGTCGAAATTCGGTACTTTCTAAAATTTTTAAACTTTGTCATTGAAAGGTAGCTTATGAGATGGGCCTAAACAAGCTAAATGTAAGATTTAATATTTAAAAAATGGCGGTTTAAGATTGATATTAACGGCAGCGATATTTCCTACCTTCCTAAGGAAAAGGACACCATCCTGGCAATAAAGGCGATTGCCAAATGTTTCCCCGAAGGTAAAAACTAAATTTAGCAAGAAGGCAATATAGCCTCATCATCATTGGCAGTCTTCAGTTTCCATATTTATAAGAAATTAAGGGTCTGCTTGAAAAACATACGCTGTCTTTGTTGAATCACGGTTTCCTGAGCAGCTAGCCTATTCCTGTGGAGATTGCATTTTTAATCAATCTAACTCCAGGTAGCGTTCTGGCAATGCCTTTTGTGAACCTCATCAAATCTATGACGTATGAGAAATGGTATGCCCACCAGTGTTGTCGCGCGTTGTGTTCTGTTTTCCTCCAGGGTTATTGCGTTCTGCGTTCTGTGTTCTGTGTTCTGTCAGGGTTATCGTGTGCTGTGTTCTGTGTTCTGTGTTCCACCAGGGTTATTGCACACTGTGTTCTGTGTTCCACCAGGGTTATTGCATTTTGTGTTCTGTGTTCTGTCAGGGTTATCGTGTGCTGTGTTCTGTGTTCCACCAGGGTTATCACACACTGTGTTCTGTGTTCCACCAGGGTTATTGCATTCTGTGTTCTGTGTTCTGTCAGGGTTATCGTGTGCTGTGTTCTGTGTTCCACCAGGGTTATCATGTACTGTGTTCTAGCAGGTACTTCCTGCCCTCCACTGATCTGTGAGTCTAAGAGCAGGTGTGTCAATCCATAACCCGGGTTATTAATTTGTTCATTTTTGTCCACAGCACTGTATGCTTTTGGGAGGTAAGAAGACATCAGATATTCCACTGGAGGGGTACCTGCTGTCGCCCATTCAGAGAATCTGCAAATATCCCCTCCTGCTAAAGGTAATGAAATCCTCTCTCCTTTCCCCTCTCTGGACTCAGTCACCACCTGACCGACTCTCAAAGGAGTCTTAAATGAAAATAAGGCTGTAACAACTTGTCTAGGATTACTGCAGTCCGCAGATTTGTTTTCATTGTATTTTTAAAACACTTCATCTGGAGAAACGGGAATAATAAAAATGGTAAGAAAAAACATATATGGAGTTGCAAAACAGTACGAATTTAATAGAAACAAATATGACCTGTTATACGGAGTCTCAGGGTTGCCGTACAAAATTAGTAATGGATGCTGTCCAAAGATACTGACTGACTTTTGCTAGTTAGACGGTGTGTTTTTTGAGCGCTGAGCACGGTGCATCGTGCAAATAGGCTGAACTTAGTCACTTCATTAATTATAGGTGTGTCTTGGGCGTAACATGCAGTAAACCAATCAAAATGTCATATCACATTCCCTTTAAAAGCCTGCTTTTCCACCTTGGCAGATTGCTTATATGATGGCAAAACATGCTCGTGCGTGTGTAGTGTGAGCATGTAATAGGCTATATGGATCAATAGTATGATCAATATTATTCGGACTATTACACAATAATAGTCTTTAACATTATGATTTAACACCGGCACGGGTTCCCGGTAATTCCCAACAGTGCTGTTATTTTAGAAAATATAGCCTATGCGGTTAAATGTCGTTAAAAGCACCTGCAACAGGCTGAGAATAATCTACCAGAATGGCTTCTGTCTCACTTTAGAAAACGCCAAATTAGCCTGCTTGTTTTACGAATTTTGTTTGATTATACAATGGAGCATTGTCAAACATCAATTCCATGAGGCTGTTCTCATGGAGTTCTCGAAGTTCAAACTTCATCTGAAGTTCATTATGTGCATTATAATATTGATTAATAACATAAATTCTGTTATTTTGCCTTAATGATGACGCTAGTAAATACACTAAAGCTGTCATGTTGGGAACCCGTAGGTTCACGCATATTTCCCCTTGTTTTATAATGTCCTGCTTATGGAAATGTGACCAACCTGTTTTACTGGCAGCGTAATGCATTAAACCAAGTCCACTTTCCCAGGAAACTGTGAAAAGTTAGATTTACAGCAGGGGAAACCGACCTGCTCTTGCATGAAGTTAAAGTGCACATGCAGAGAATGGCATCAAAATTAATTGTGTAATGTGCTGCAAATTGGTTTTTGTTTCTAATTAGAAATCGTTTCTAATTTAAAATCGTTTCAGCGGGGTTATAATAAGATGAGAGTATGGGAACCTGGGCACTGTAATTTTAAAAATATGAAGGACGAAGAATAAGGTTAAAATTCAGTTAACATGGTGAAATTTAAATTATTCTCAGTTTAACCGTAGGCTATCGAAAAAAACCTTATGCACAGCGAATCCCGGGGACTGTAGTCTAGGCTATTTGAAAAACAATACACTGGACAAGGTTTTGAACTTTTTTTAGTCAAAACCATTCTATTTACTTACAGGCTGTAGGCCTAAATGAAGTGAGCTGCATTGTAATGACATCTGAAGCGCATTTTCAGAACTGAAATGTCCGTCTATTGCAGTGCGAATGTTTTCCATTGAATGACAATTCACGCATTAGGCTTGATATAGGTGTTATCAGCAAAGTTTTTAATGGATAGCGATTGTCCCCCCAGAAGATTGCAGTAATTATTGGCAAATATAGGCTAAATCATAGCTTGATCCAGGATAATTGCGAATAGTCTATACATGTAATCTTACACGTACCATCGCACATCGCCTGGATGTTAATGGAGTGGGCTGAAAGCAATTTAATGCGACATTCCCCTTTGCTGAGGGACAGGTATGTGGTCTTTGATTTATGGACCCTTTTATTATTATGCATATTTTGATATAGCCTACACAAAAATAATATTTCACATTGTAATCTTGATATTTTTAGTCATGATTGTGCGCACCCCTTTGTGTAACAGACAGGAGGGTGTATGCGCGTTGTGCACACGCCTATGTGGACGCACTTATATGCGCCCTTAAAATAACATGTAAATAACTGCGACATGACTTTAGACCAGGTTTGTGGTGGTTTTAGCGCAAGTGCTTTCTGCTGGCTCTGATTTTCACATAGTCATCCTCCGTGAAATGGTCACTAACTTTTTTAGAGTCTCAATTGGTGACATCCATGCGAGCAGCAAGAAGCCACAGCTGTTTTCTTTGTTGATCTTCCACTGGAAATCGGTGAAAACTTTGTGGTGCCCATTTTTTTTTGCATGATTTGAACAACCTTGAAATACACACCGAAATACCATCTTACCTGAACGTTAGCTAACAATACTACGAGTCTGATTCTTTCACACGCGCAATATTGTTTTTGGCCGGCAGAGCTAATAGGCTACTTTACGTTACCTAGCTACTAAACTAACGCCGTACTTCCACAGAGAATTTAGGTGAGCACAAAGTAAAGGATTCAACGATAGTTTGACTTGAAAAATTATGGTATAATCACTGAAAATAACCCAGATAGACTGTCATCGTATTTTATTTGCTTTGGGTGCACCTTGGAGTGTTTAAGTGCGTTTGGTAGTGGATGCTACTAGTTTCCTACGAGTTGCGCTATCATTAGCAATGTGTGTATGTCCAAAAGAAGGGACAGCATGGAATTATCTGAAAATGGTTTCCGTCAATCAACTACATCATGGGTAAGTCGTAATTGAGACATTATGTCCAAAATTCCGAACTATCCCTTTAATAACAAAAAAACACACAATACAGCACAAACACACAACACAGCACTAATAACAAACAAACACAACACAAACACACAATACAGCACTAATAACAAACACAACACACGGCACTAATAACAAACATACACAACACAGCACTAATAACAAACATATACAACACAACACAGCACTAATAACAAACATACACACCACAACACAGCACTAATAACAAACATACAAACACACAACACAGCACTGATGACAAACCCACACAACACAGCACTAATAACAAGCACAAGCACAAAATACAGCACTAATAACAAACACGCAACACAGCATTAATAACAAACACGCAACATAGCACTAATAACAAAAACACGCAACACAGTACTAATAACAAGCAAAAATACACAACACTACACTAATAACAAAAAGAAATACACAACACAGCTGCGCCCATACTGAGCATATAGAAATGTTTTCACATCCCTTCCCTCTTCAAATAAAAAAACTGTTTCCCGTTTCTGTTCTGCAGAGTAATGAACACACCTAGAAGTCAAGCACACGATCTGTAATCTTGCAACAAAAAGGAAAGACACCACTGTAGATAAGGTTTTAGGAATATACTAATGAAATGGTACTCAAACTTAACTCATACCACCCTGAGGTACTCGTATGCATAGCATTGGTCATTCGCCACAGAAAGGTATATAGACTCTGTACGATGGCCATTAAAGGGGTCAGGCCACTTCCTGGAGTTGTTTTTTATTATATCTCAGTTTTAGTGTACGTTTTCAATTAGTTCAGATTGTTTTTTGTGTACAATAAATATTTTTGATACTTAGTTTCCACTGACCTTGGCTTTACAGTGGCTGGTATAGGCATTCTGTGGTTGTCTGCTTTAAAGAAAAGAAAATGGTAACCCCAAACCAGCTTGTGCAGTAATGTCATGTTTCCAGAGGCTGTATATATGAGCAGATATGTACCACAAGCCCATACTGCCGTGTCTCTGCTGACTCGATTGACCCTCAAGGGTTGAACGGGGGAGCCCCTTGAACCTGCAGTCGTTTGGGGACAGTTTGGGTGAACGCTGCCCCCTCCTCCCCCTGCAGGAGCTGCTGAAGAGGACGGCGAAAAAGCATGCGGACTACCCGGCGGTGGAGGAGGCCTTGCAGGCCATGAAGGCGGTCTGCTCCAACATCAACGAGACCAAGAGGCAGATGGAGAAGCTGGAGGCGCTGGAGCAGCTCCAATCGCACATCGAGGGCTGGGAGGTGAGCCATCGCGCCCGCCCCCTCGCTGCTCACATGCTTCCTCTGGTGCTCTCGCTAAAAGGGTGAAATGAAGATCCTATTATAATGTGGTTACCCAGTCTAATCTTGTCAGTTAGCATGTCAGTTAGCCTTCTCTATAGCACTGCTCCTTCTGTGTCCTCTATGATTTTGCTAGTTTCTTTAAATAGGAGAGCCGGCTAAATAACTTACTTAATGGGATGTAAATAAGGGTCCTTAGACTATGCTCTGTCCAAGTGTTATTACCTGTTAGTAGAGTGTTGATTAGGTTGTGACCAGTGAAATATTTATGCTTGATTAAATATTACAGAGCCCTTGTTAGCCACTAAGATTGTAGGCTGTGTCAGGACACATTTACATATTCACTTGCTGGAATTTTGTTTGCTGATGTTCCATTCCTGCCAAATATTTTTTGAAACACTTTTTTTGGTGAAGTGTTTTGGTCTGGCCCTGCCATGACATCAATGACCGTGCACAACATACCCTGGGATATTATGAGGTAGTGTTGAGTCATGGGGAGGAGGTTGTCCAATAAGCGTTTTGAATAACAGGGAAGTAAGTCTGCAGGCCTTTTGGGGACTTTGGTCTTTGGGGGACATTTACATCCTGTACCGCAACAAACAGGAAATGCAAAAGAAATCAAAAAAGGAAGACATGTCCATTTTATCACCAGTGGCTTTTCTCTTTCTCTTTCAATCTTTCTCTTGACTTTTGTACTTTTGGGCAAGGTATTATCCAACCCAGAAACCGGCGCTCCAGACATCATCTTTCGAAAAGGAAAAAGGTGACTCCTAAAAATGGGACTTTCAGATGGTGTGTCGATAGCCTGATCAGGAGCTGAGGGCAGCGCCAGTATGCCCCAATCGTCGCCTCGTTTTGTCCTGTGGACAAACCACCCAGGGGAACCAACACAATTGACAGGGACGGGCACAGTGGAAACTCAGGCCCCGCCAATCCCCGCCTCAACCACAACACTGCAGACCTAAAACCAGAATTCTCCGTAGGCGGCATTCAGTCTGTACCCTTTATGATTAAAAGGTTAGAAGGTTAGTTCAAAGGAATTTATATCTGGGGAAACACATTAGCCGTGGGTGTGCTCCTTAAAAAGCTCGGGTGAAATACGCAGTGACCGCCTGTTTCCAGGCACCACTGCTCATTTAAAACTCTAGCCTGGTGGATTTCAGGATTTAAAATAACATCAGGATGAATGAAACATGGTTTATGATTTCAAGTGCTCCTAGAATAGGTCCCTCTAATAACATGACCCTGTGTTCAAAAAACATTTGTCTTGAACTTTGATTTACAAGTAAATGTAAATCTTGTACTTTTTCTTAACTATTTAGTTAGTTAGTGATTGCTCAACTTGTCAAACTCTATGAATTTAAAAAAAAAATGCATTTAATTGTAAGTAAAAGTTAAGGACAAAGATGGATTGAATCCAGGCTAAGGACAGGTTTAAAGTTTAATTCACCCATTTTGAAGAATTTGATATTATTTTACTTAACCCCAAAATGGTATGTAAGGCTGTAGTGATGCTGTCCTGGTCTCACTGCTGTAGATATCCTCAATTGGAGCAATGCTAGCAATTAGCATCTTGCCACTGGATATCATTTCCCTCCGCCTAACTTGCTTTAAAAATAACCGCCTAAATCCACTCAAATAAGGTTAACAACAGCTTTGCGAGTGTCTTTGTTGGAACTGAAAATGTACATATGATTACAGAGTGCACAAAGACGATATTTTCACTCAAATTACTGTATATGATTATGTTGTTTCAGCCTCTGTTTAGATTTATGAACATTCAGTAAGCGAGCCGGTAACTTTTTTTCTCACTCCGCGTGAGAACATTGGTCAGCATCACATCGCGATACGGAAGCAGCTAGCGTTTGTTTACTTAGCGAAATTTCTGATTATGAAGAAGACGACGGGGTGTAATTTGTAGTTGAACCATACTTGTAAGTTTAAATGAACTTTATCTCTGATATGACAGCTATCGATAGATTTCTTATGAGTTATGAACTTCAATTCTTTTCGGTCATGGTCAAGCAAACGACGTTCCCAAAATATGGGATTTCAACAGTCCACACATTGATATGGTAGATCACGTTCCTAACCCATGTTTTGGGGGGGGAAAATACAAACTTCTGTGCATTATGATTACTGTAAAACTGGAATATCTTTTTATACAAGAAACTGGATTTGTCTTCTCAAAATAATCTTTTTTGTTTTTCAGGTTTAGATTTTGTTCATTATTTTAGGGAGTTTCATTTATCTTCACACTACATTGATTGATTTGTCAGCCTCTTATTGACAGAAACATGATCAGATTTCCCTCAACTTATCATCTGCAATAGTTTGAGCATGATAGTAGTGTTTTTCACTGTTTAACATGTGACAACAACAAGTGTTATTTTAAAGAGGTCAATCCATAAAACGTGTTTTCTTTGATGGAATTCGTATTGCACACCTTGGTTTAGAAATGTAAAAAATAGTTGTCAAGATTTTCCGTTTTTTATTTATTTTTTTATTTTTATTTTTAAACAAATGTGCTGAAATTAAATCTTAAAAAGCATTCACTGAACAAAGCATCACCGGTTGAATGCAAATTCACCTTCTCTCAGACAGGAACAAATTACAGTGTAAAAGAACAGCTAATACCTTAATTCAGGGCCCAGCCAATTCAACCTGTCCGGCTATCCACTGTTATTTTTGGAAAGTAATTGGAAAAAGGTTATGGCTGTGCAGCCTTTAAATGAATGTCTTTCAGATTAGATCTAAACCCTGCTTTTTTCCCCACTCCACTCTCAAATTCAGAGGCAAGTATGCAGCGCCATGGAGCCGTACGCAACTGTGGGGGACTCTCTTAGGAACGGGTTTACTCTGTTACCTCAGTTAAACGTTCTGTGAGAGATAGCAGTGCATTGTGGGATGTGCAGTACTGCAGGAACATCTGCACTCTGTAGACTTGAGCGCAGATAAGGGTGTGCAGATGTCTTGAGAGACTGGCGTCTGGCATGCTTTAAAAGCCTCCCTGTTTCCATATTTAGAACTGCGCATTACCATTCTAATGTGACCCCTGTTGTTGCTTTTGGAAGCCGGCCAGCTGACCTCCTCTTCAAAAGAAGGTTGGGAAACAAAAGCAGCCAGGGGAGCAGTTTGCCGAAAGGTCGCCGGAACTTTCCTCTGAACGACTCCAGAGTCCGTCTGCGGCTGGAGTTGCGACATTTGCGTGTGTGTATGTGTGTGTGGTGTGCGTTGTGTGATTGTGTGTCTGTGTATGTCTGTGTGTGCATTTGTCTGTATTTGTGTGTGTTTGTATGTATGTGTGTGTGTGTGTGTGTGTGTGTGTGTGTCTGTGTGTGCATACGCATACGTTTGTGCATGTGTGTATGTATGTATGTATGTATGTATGCGTGCGCTTGTGTGTATGTGTGTGTCAGTGTGTGTGTGTGTGTGTGTGTGTGGTGTGCAAGTGTGGCGTTATGCCAAGGCTGTTAATGAAATTATGAGCCTATGTGGGGCACATACTTCCAAATCATATATTTTCTCCTGTAGCACTGTGTGTGGCCTGCAGGGTGTAAAATGGTCACTGTCTCTTGTAGTACATTGTGTGACATGTAGGGTGTAAAAACCTGGCTAACAGGTGAGTGCATCAGAGGAGTGAAACTGGAAAACTACTCAGCATTCCATGTTTGTGTTTTTTTTTTTTTCACAGGGAACCAACCTCACAGACATCTGTACAGAGCTGCTCCTCCATGGCAATTTGCTGAAGATATCTGCCGGGAACATTCAGGAGAGAGTGTTTTTCCTGTTCGACAATCTTCTGGTGTACTGCAAGCGCAAATCCAGGTGAGGGTCAATCTTCTGATGTATTGCAAGCACAAATCCAGATGAGGGTCAATCTTCTGGTGTACTGCCGATGCAAATTTAGGTGAGGGTCAATCTTCTGGTGTACTTCAAGCACAAATCCAGGTGAGGTTCAATCTGCTGGTGTACTTCAAGCACAAATCCAGGTGAGGGTCAGGGGTTAACAGAGAGACCAATGAGTTGGGGGGGTTGGGAGGCACGCGCGTACGCGAACAGCACTCTCTTTAATCCTCCTCCACAACTCCTCCTCAGGGGTGACACACCCAGGATCTGTAAGCCCACAATTCCTGTTTACATTTCCAAGTCCTTTTGAGTCGGTCAAACCAATTGGCTGCTCAACAGGCCGCCGGTCGGAAAACCGGCAGTGAAAGCCACCTCTGTTCCTGTGTAACGGATGAGAAGTGAAGTCAGCCGTTGTGTGCGATGGGACTTTGACTGATCTGCACCCCCCCCCCCCCCCCCAAATACACACAGGGTTTCAGGAAAGAAATCATCTACGAAGAGGACCAAGTCGATCAACGGGCCACAGTATGTGTTCAGAGGACGAATTAATACAGAGGTGATGGAGGTGGAGAACGTGGAAGACGGAACAGGTTTGTACCCACACTCTTACTCTGTGACTGGGGTGAGGGGGGGCTTTTGAATGAACGTAACGGGGATTTTATCTTCGGTTACGACAAGGACGCCAGGGCTATCTGACTTGCCTATCCAGTTTGTTGATCAGACGTGATGGTTTGTTCATGCATATTCCCATTTTATGACAGCCAGTATCCTCCTTTATCATTAGCCACTGGAAGTATTACCTGGTGTCAAACCTTCCAAAAAAAATCAAATCCTAAAAGCATAATTGCTAAACTGGTTGTGCTGGAGCACGCTAAACGTGCCCTATCCGCTCAGATTCACTTTGGTTACGGTAGCTAATGATAAAGGAAGTGAATATCTCTAGATCACAGAAGCTAATGGGGAACATGCACACAAAAATAAACCTTTTGAGTTTTTCGAATGTACATTTTTGGAACTCTGAGCGACACAAATTTTGGACCCGTTGAGGTTCATTCTATCAGGGTGATATCACAGTGAGCTGCAGCGGATATCTATAAAACTAGTGAAATCTCAACGAAACTATCTGGATGGATAGATAGCACTCCGGGTATATAGAAACATACCTTACCTTAATTTAATTTTTGGGTGAGCTGCCCCTTTAAGATAATGTTAAGAGAGACTGTGATGTAACCACCATTGGTTCCAAGCCAGAATTTCTGCTTTCAAATCCTAACATGGCTAAAGTACTTTGAGTTTGACACCGGTAATATGATGGATTTAATAAATGTGTTCTTAGCTTTGACTTCCTAATACATACAGAAAACATTTTAATCAGAAAGAGTTTCGTATTGATTACTGGACATACCTGACTGGAGTAGTGCAAAAAAGAAAAATATAACATGGCATTTATTTTTAAGACAAAGTTATGGATTTGAGTACAGGCCACAGTCTGTCTCTGCCATAATTGAATTACTTTGTTGGGGAACAGAAAGAGAAGGTATCCACATTTTTTTCTTCTAAAAGATTTTTGTGGTTTTGTTAAAAGCAGACCTGTTTCTTTTATATTACTGTATTTTGCTATAAGCCATTCTGTTGGCTCAGCTGTTTGATTCATCAAATCACATCGGTTCTGTCTCTGCTGAACGCTGCCTCTGCGCCGTTCCTTTAAGTCACGTCTCCCGTAACTTGATTTGTTAATACGAGCTGTGCTCTGTGAAATGCTCTGGGGCCGTCCCCTTTTGTCAGGAGCGCCGCACGAAATGCAATTTTGTTTGATTGATTGATCAATTAATTCTATCACCACAGTGCTCTGGCGCGAGATTTCAACCTACGGTCATCAAGAGAGACGGGAGGGCTTGTGTCAGTCAGGCGGGTGTGTGTTGGGGGTTGACTGGAGGGGAGGGGGAGGTAGGTTTATGTGCACAGGAAATGTTCTCCAGCGAGGCCCCTTAAATTTTTTTCCTTTTAAAAAAAAAAAATCCTTTTTAACCAGGTTTATCTATCTTTGTGCTTTATGTAGCTGGGTGAGAGACACATATTGAACATATTTATTTCCAGGTACGACATGGCCAATAAGTGAGGTCAGTTCCATTCTGTTGTCACTGTCACAAACACAGGGAAATTGGGGAAGACCAGGCCTAAAACCCCCTAAAAAACTGGAAGTGAGGGGTGGGCTCCCCATTGGGAAGAAAGAAAAAAAAAACAATCAAGCATTGGAATGAAATGTTGAGAGGAGCCCAGGAATTAGAGAGGGAGCCTATCTTCTGCTGGCCGGCCCGGTGTCAGTAGCTATAGTTAGTCTGAATGGTAACAGAGAGTGAATGGGGAATCTATCAGAGCAAATAGACAAAGTGGCAGATTAAAGCCCAATCGATGATGAAAGGACAGCCTAAGTAAAGAAGTGTATATTGAGCAGTTAGAATACTAAAGGTAACACAAAAACCAGTTACTTAATAGCACTTAATACAGAAAATAGTGCAACAAATGTTCTGCCATTGAAAAATACATATTAAAGGAACAGTGTTCATAAGGATTAGAGCATGAACAAACCCCGGGATTATAAGTGACTCTTTCACCTTAATATTTGTGTCGTACCGCAGCTGCCTGTTTACAAGGCCGGGGAGGAAGTGGTATCTCCGCACTGTTCGTCAGCGTTCTGTCACCATGACGACGCTGGCAGAGCCAGGACGGGCACACAAACACGCTGCCACCCGCGGAAAACCGCAGAGACAAACATCTCATCTCACTGCCTTTCTTATGAGTGTTTTTTCACAATGAGTAGCTTTTAAAAAGCGAGAGTCAAAGTAGAGTTTTTACTGCAGTTTGCTTTCTGTTTGATAAATATGACCACCATAACAGCCATATTATGAAAATAGAAAAAAATTAAGACCAGTCTTACAGATTAAATGGCTTAAATGCTTATTTTGATGGAAAATCTTGAGGTAAAATTATTTGCAGACGAACAATTTACTATGAATAAGGAAGTTACATTTGCTGTGTTTAGATTCATTTCCTTTCATTATATCTCTTCAGTTTTAACTCCAGTAATTAGTCGTTTAGTGACGCGACTTTGGCCACGGAAATACAGTAAGTAAGGTCATAATGTATTGGTAGCAATTCCCAGAATTTAATCCATTATCTTGCTCTTAAAGCGGTCAATTACACAACTGCCACTCTGGAGTTTTCTAAATCTTTGCATTTTTATGAGTTTATTGAATATAAGGCACATTGAGTCGATGGAAAGACAAAATGTTGGTGGCAGTTCTGTGCTACTCCAAAAAGAAAAGTTACGCTTCAAATTGATGCTCTCTATAGAAAGACAGCCAGAGTTTGTCACGTGTTTGACTTACCAAGCTCACTCCAAGCAGACTCGTGTGACGGGAAGAGTTGACGTGGACGTGTGGCATGTGCCACCGTGCTAATTTCCTGAGACGTTTTTTCACAGATCCGCATTAGTGAGCCTTTCCCCGCGTGTCATTGGCTTCAACACTTGAGCTTTCCAGGCCCTCTGAACGGACAACACGTGTAATCTTTGGTGAATGTTGGTGTCCCCTTCTGAAAAGGCCACATAGATAACTGCTTAAGGAAGCGTCTTCGTTTTTTTTTAATCCCCCCCAGCCCCCTTGGTGACATCTCCAGTGTTGAACAGGAGCTGCCTTTTAAATGTGATTATGAAAGATGTGTGGGGGAGAATTACGGCAGCGTAATTGGGTTAGAACACCTTGTTAAAAATGTGAAGGGAATTCTAAAAATACCTCCATTCAGCCCGTCTGGGTCTGTATAGAGCTGATACACTCATTCAGAGCCCAGTCCCGAGCGATTGCAGGTACGCGTCAACGTCATTCCACAGAATGTCATTCCGTGACGTCTTTGTGCCAATGCCCCTCTTCAGAACCTTTTCTTTAGCGGGATTGCTTTTAAGTTGCTATTTTCACACAATGGCATGTTCTTCTATATCGGGGAAGTCTTTCAGTAATTTATCACTATTAATGACTATTAGCTTTAGCCTCCGTTTATACTTTATTAGCTTTAGCTATTCAATCATGCTCTCACCGCAACGCTCATCACCACCTCCATTTTCAATTTGGGACAGTGCAGGCAAACGTGTGGTCTCCTACATGATGATAGTCGCTTATGGCGTCAGATTCATGCCAAAACTCACGTGTGTAGTTACAAGGCTCGCGAGCAAAAAAGAAAGAACCGCGAGCGTAAAACAAAAGGTCGCGAGGAGAGAAAATAACTGTGCGCGTGAATCAAAAGGTCGCAGGAGAAAAAGAGGACTTTGAGCGTGCAAGTGGGCTTTTTCTCGCACGCAGGGCGCTCGCCCGCGGTATGTTTTTCTGGAAGGGCTCAGAGGATTTTGTGTCTATGAATCCTATTGGCTACTGTCCTTGTCCGGAACTATGTTGTGATTGGTTGTACAACAGCGTGATGCGAATAGCGCGGGAAGAAATGTCATGGCTGCACCCATGGAGAGTTTAAACGTACTGGTAAGTGATTCAGATATGGAAAATATTTTAACGTTGTTTAACGTTACTATTCTATCGCTATTGTTAGGGCAACGGCTGTGACGCCTTGACAGCAACTGTCGTGTTGATGTTTTGAATCTGGTTGGTAACATTAGCCAACGGTAGTTATTATTTTTTTGCGTTGTTAGGCCTGTTGCTAGCTTCAAGTCAACTATAATACAACCAAGAAATAAAGGATCTATCCTACTTGTACATGTTGTATATCGTATAACACATGGCTGTGGTGCAGCCATGACATTTTCCCAAGCTATTATTTTGTATCACGTTGTTGTACAGCCAATCACAACATAGTTCAGGTACAACCAATCACAACATAGTTCCGGACAAGGGCAGTAGCCAATAGGATTCATAGACACAAAATCCTCAGCCCGCCAGATTGTCAAAACCCAGGCAGAAACATCTCGCGTGAAAGGAGGAGTGTCAAAAGTAAAACTTGCGTGAGAGGAGGAGTGCCAAAAGTAAAACTTGCATGCGAGGAGGACTGACAAAACTAAAAGCAAAAGGCGCGCAGAGAAAAACATACCGCGAGCGCCCAGAGTCCTGCGTGCGAGAAAAAGCCCACTTGCACGCTCAAAGTCCTTTTGATTCACGTGTGCAGTTATTTTTTCTCCTCGCGACCTTTTGTTTACGCTCGCGTTTATTTATTTATTTTTGCTCGCGAGCTTGGGAAATTGCGCGCGCAAAGTTTTCTTTTTTGCTCGGGAGCCTTGTAGCTACGCGTGTGAGTTTTGGCATGAATCTGACCGTAGTCGCTGTGTCTGATCACAGCGCCGTTCGCAAGCCGAAGGAACGCACTTCATCTGCAGGTCAAAAGGTGGACCCACGGGCGCCGATCGACTGGCAGCGGCTGCTGGTGCACGATGAGACGCTGTAATCTCAACTGCAACCCTCCGATAACTGGGTTATGCTAAAACCAATCATGCGTTGCCCTGCGGGGCTGCCGGCCACAGTCAGTTGATAACAATTAGCGTGGGCTTCAGCAACCCAGGGTTCCTTAGCTAATGGCTAATGCTTTCCGAGCTGCTTGCCCAGGTGTCTACAGGTATCTTCGGTGAGAGGCTTGCCTCTCCTCCCGTCATTGCTGACTCTGCTGTAGCATGCTGCGTGGCCTGTAGTGTGCAATATGTCCATCCTGCTAACACTTCCTGCATGCATGTAGGAGTTATTTGTGGGTCTATGCTCATGGGGAAACTCTGAATTTGAAGCAACATACAAATTTCCAAATATAAAAGTCTGCATCACTCTTGTTTCTTCTTAGAGGGACTGTTGGTTTACTATTACGTATTTAAATGAGAAATCTCCAGGGAGTCGAGCATTAAATAACTTTTTAATTACTTAAGTTTTTCCATCTCTACAGTTCCATCTCTGTAGAAATTAGTCCTACCCATCTCTCTCTGTGTCAGCATCTTAGCACATCAGGCAGAATTCAACCTGTCCCTTTGTTTTAGGAGACTCCTGCCAAGGATTAGTCCTTAGTTTATTGGGTGATGTTGGCCTATTGTTACACTGAAATAGAGTGAAAGATTCGTTTTTTTTTTCTGGTTCCAGACTGTATTCTGTGACTGGACATAATTTGTGGTTTATTTGTGTAGGTTAGACCCATTAATCGGGAGATTTTACTTTCAGGCTCCTGAAGTAGTGTATATGTTCGGTATAGTTCAGCTATGTTAAATTGGGGAAGGTTCAGATCCCATATCACAGGGATTGCTTTGGATTATATCCATGTTAAATTCAGCATGTTTATTGTTGTAATTATCTGACACAAATGTCTTCCTTAGCTCTTGCATTGGAATAACATACCAGCCATGTGAGGGTTCCTGTCATTGATCAAGTTTGCAATAAGGGCCAAGGTCCAATCCAGTTGCCCTGTGCTTCATCCATAACTTTAAATGATTAAATTGGTCTGTTGAGCTTTGTCTGTAACTCTCACTAATGAAAAGTTCTGATTTAAAATGAGTGAGCAGTGGTTTGCTTTCTGAGACTTTTGTGCACCCATTATAGCTGCCCATTATGTATCTTCTCCATCTAGTGGTAAAAAAAAGGGTACTGCTGTTTTTTTGAGGGAGCCGCTGTGGATTGATTGACTGTATGAGGGAGGTGTAGATGCTTCTAGGGTTGCTTATTCTCTGCCAGATATGCTAGAACTGGCCACTGACAGTATCCAGAGTCTTGACGACATTGTTTATGTCTGTGCCATATTAAATCCGTATTTCATATATTATTTAACTTTTTTGGTCTCGGCATTGGACGGAAGGGTGTGCTGTGTCCATTCTCAAACCATCCCTGTTGCTCTCTCGCAGCCGACTACCACAGCAATAACTACACTGTGACCAACGGCTGGAAAATCCACAACACGGCCAAGAGCAAGTGGTTCGTGTGCATGGCAAAGAACGCCGAGGACAAGCAGAAGTGGCTAGATGCTGTCCTCAAGGAGAGGGAGCAGAGAGAGAGTGAGTAACTGTTCTCTATTTAATTATTATTTTTTTAAAGATTTTAAAATGCTCTTTTACATGGCCACAAGCTGGCCATTTCACTGAAGAGGACTGACTGAGTGACTGACGGACGGACAGACGGAAAAAGATGTCACAAACATCACCATTGTGGGACCCTTAAATTTTGATGAGAAACAAGAGTCTGCATTCTTATTCCTTATTTATTTATTTTTTTCAACTGCACTGTTGTCATTTACACAACAACTAGCACCCTGGTCATAACACACACACTTGATTGTCAGATTACCATTACCCTATTGAACCTGTAACTTCATGGCTATAAATCCAGGCTTCTTCATAACAGTTTTAACTACATTTGTGCTTTGAACAAGTGCTTTGAACATGCAGATCAAGTCGTCGTCATATTCTTCTCCTTGATACCACCCCACTGCCCCCACATACAGAAATAACCCCTTATTGTGGACCAGGTTCGGTCTGACTGCTATGTGCTTTGTCCTTATCTCTCATTCAGAAGTTTTTAAAAAAGTGTTGATTTTCCAGGACTGGCAGAAGTTGATTTACGGAATTCGGAGTTTCTAAACTCTGAATTTAAGAAATTAAGGAATTCTGAAATTAAGGAATAGGGCTAGAAATGAAATTAATGCAATTTAAAGAGACGAGGACAGAGCACAGCCAGTACTTTTTCCCAGTCCGGGTTTAGTAGAAATTAGTTTTTTTGTGAGTTTTGGCAAGCTGTGTGTCTAAAAAATTATAATGTATTTTCCTAGAGCACACTTCTGTGTAAATATATCATCCAAACAGGTGTCTGTGTTAACCAGACCGTGTGCGAGCAGTGATGTAATTTCTTTCCAAAGCCGCCAGACAAGTGACTCCTATGTCTTAGCACATTAGGCTAAACACATGGTGGGATAACCTGTAGCTGAACCGTGTGAATATAAAAATTTACAATTGCTTCATTTAGATGGAGGTGAATATTATCTCTTTTTTTTTAAATGGTAAATATACAAGATTTTACTGAGGGTGTGGACTGGCTCAATAAAAGTCAAGCTGGCAAGGGCACCAGTTGTTTTAAGGAGGATTGCTTTCCTCTCCGGGGAACAGGACAGGAGGAAAGGCAGTAGGTTTTTTGTCGGAGAGCTCTTTCACAAACAAACCACGACGTGCTAAAAACGGACCGTTGACCTCCCCCCGGTCCTGAAATAAGCCACGGGGCTGCCCACAAAGCACAGGGATACACTCAGCATCCCGGTCGCGTTTGTTGCAGTTCGTGCAAATATCTGATGCTCTGGGTGTAATATATAAAAACCTGCTGAAGTTTTACTGAGTCAGCACTCGTAGAGCTGTTTCAGGTTAATTGAAAATGGTGAACTGTTTTGGCTTCTGCATTGATACGCTGTGATAATACTTAAATACCCAACTGAGCGGTAGGTAGTGCATGGGCTTGGTTGTCGGTACGCTGTGCGCTTACATAAAGCCAGCTTGCTTAATGGTTATGAAGCTGCATTTTTTAATTATTTAAAAAATAAAAAAAAGTAGGACGGATGCTTTTTGATTCGTCTGAAAACACGCAAGTCAAACTTGTGGGAAGTAGTTTCCTGTCTTGTCACGGCTTGTCCTGCTTCCTCAGGAACAGTTTCCAGGTCCTTCCTTATTTAAACTGTTGAAAGCTGCAGTTCTGGTGATGGCACATACTAAGGTTCAATAATGCAGTTATCTTGCATTATTGAACCTTGAATACACAAGATGAGCTTTGATTTAACTGAAATGAGAGCAATGTACTGCAACATTTATTCAGAATTGAACATGTTGAAAAATGCTTTACAGATCAAGTCCTTCTCCTTCTCTTCCTTCCCCTTCCCTTCCTCCTCCTCCTCACTCTGTTCAGCTGAGAGCACTATACTAATTATTTCCACTCCAGTGTGTGTGTCGCTCTTGGTAGAACAGTACTAGTGTGAGGGAGACTGTAAAGGAACCATCATTAATGTACTATCCTATACAGAGGAAAAGGCTCTTCATATTCACATTCATAAGAGTAAATTAACTTGGGGTCCTGCAGTGTATGTATATTTCGGAGAAGCACTGAATTAGCTCCTGGCACAGAATTAGTGTGGATAGACTAGCCTGGAATAGAGTGGAGAGGCTAATATTTCCCTGCCTGAAGGCTATGATGCACTGAAGCATTTGTATAATACTTCAACATGAATTTCATTGTCCAGTAATCAAGATTCTTACTAGTAGTGGCGGTGTTATCACATCTCGCCCTTAAAAAATACAGTAAATCAAAAATCAGCTTCTATGAAGGTCAAGCAGGAGAAAAACAATTGGAAGTCATAGATTTGTAAATACAGTTTTATGGTCTCATTAGCTTTTATGTAAGGAATCTAACAGGTAAATATAGGCCTGTATTCACAGCAGAAAATAATCTCATTCGTCAGTATTGGAATTTATGACATGACATAAATATATGTTTTGTCAAACGATTATTTGAAGTACTTGACATACATCCAAAATTCTTATGACATATGACTACATTTGGATTAGTAGCAGGTTTTGTTGAATGTTCAGGGATCTGTAGGGGAGTTATTTTACCCAGGTGTGGCAATGATGTCATGATTGCCCCCCCCCACCCCATCCCTTTTGTGATGTGAGCATTGAGTTCTGAGCGACACCTGTGCATGACATGTGACCAAGGAAGTCAGATCTGCACCTGACCCCACCCACCACAGTATCTCCTTTCAGGGTTGAGGCGAAACTTGCCGTGCCTTCTGGGATATTAGCCTCCTCCCCCTCCCACACAAACACACACACAGAGAGGCTCCATCACCGTGTATCTGGCTGCATACGTTTAACACACCAAAAGTCATGCTTCGCTGCAGTGTTGAGTGGTTCACGCCCGTGTCGGTTCTCTGATTTGTGCTCAGTTACGTTTTTCCAGTTATAAAGACCACTCAGGGCAGGAGAATTGATCAAAGAGACGGCGGCTCACAGATTAGGGCTTAATATTTGTAAAGAAATTTGTTCAACTCAGGAAATGAAAAACGTTGGTGCTGAAAAGAAAATACACCTAAATAAAGTGATAGGACAGCACCTTCAACAATATTTCAAGATTTCTAGTTTATCTTTCTCTCTCACTTTCTCTCTCTGCCCCTCTTCCCTCTCTCTGCCCCTCCTCCCTCTCTCTCTCTTTCCCTCTCTATTATATACAGTTGAAGTCACACTTAGGTTGAAGTCATTAAAACTTTTAAATTTTTAACCACTCCACAGATTTCATGTGAGCAAACTATAGTGTTGGCAAGTCAGTTGGGACATCTACTTTGTGCATGACACAAGTAATATTTCCAACAATTGTTTACAGACAGAGTATTTCACTTTTAATTCACTATATCACAATTCCAGTGGGTCAGAAGTTTACATACACAAAGTTGACTGTGCCTTTAAACAACTTGGAAAATTCCAGGAAATGATGTCATGGCTTTAGAAACTTCTGATAGGCTAATTGACATTATTTGAGTCAATTGAAAGTGTACCTGTGGATATATTTTAAGGCCTACCTTCAAACTCAGTGCCTCTTTGCTTGACATCATGGGGAAATCAAAAGAAATCAGCCAAGACCTCAGAAAGAAAATTGTGGACTTCCACAAGTCTGGTTCATCCTTGGGAGCAATTTCCAAACACCTGAAGATACCACGTTCGTCTGTACAAACAATAGTACGCAAGTATAAACACCAGCCATCATACCGCTGAGGAAGGAGATGCACTCTGTCTCCTAGAGATGAACGTGCTTTGGTGCGAAAAGTGCAAATCAATCCCAGAACAACAGCAAAGGACCTTGTGAAGATGCTGGAGGGAACAGGTACAAAAGTATCTATATCCACAGTAAAACGAGTTCTATCGCGACATAACCTGAAAGGCTGCTCACCAAGAAAGAAGCCACTACTCCAAAACCGCCATTAAAAAGCCAGACTACAGTTTGCAACTGCATATGGGGACAAAGATCTTACTTTTTGGAGAAATGTCCTCTGGTCTGATGAAACACAAATTTAACTGTTTGGCCATAATGACCCATCGTTATGTTTGGAGGAAAAAGGGTGAGGCTTGCAAGCTGTAGAACACCATCCCAACCGTGAAGCACGGGGTGGCAGCATCAGGTTGTGGGTGTGCTTTCCTGCAGGAGGGACTGGTGCACTTCATAACATAGATGGCATCATGAGGAAGGAAAATTATGTGGATATATTGAAGCAACATCTCAAGACATCAGCCAGGAAGTTAAAGCTTGGTTGCAAATGGCTTTTCCAAATGGACAATGACCCAAAGCATACTTCCAAAGTTGTGGCAAAATGGCTTAAGGACAACAAAGTCAAGGTATTGGAGTGGCCATCACAAAGTCCTGACCTCAATCCAATCGAAAATTTGTGGGCAGAACTGAAAAAGCGTGTGCCTACAAACCTGACCAGTTCTGTCAGTGGGAATGGGCCAAAATTCCTTATTGTGAGAAGCTTGTGGAAGGCTACTTGAAACATTTGACCCAAGTTAAACAATTTAAAGGCAATGCTACCAAATACTAACAGAGTGTATGTAAACTTCTGACCTACTGGGAATGTGATGAAATAAATAATTATAATAAATAAATCATTCTCTCTACTATTATTCTGACATTTCACATTTGTAAAATAAAGTTCTAACTGACATAAGACAGGGAATGTTTACTCTGATAAAATGTCAGGAATTGTGAAAAACTGAGTTTAAATGGATTTGGCTAAGGTGTATGTAAACTTTTGACTTCAACTGTACATCGTTTCCAATTGGTCTCATGAGACTACTGTCACGGGGAGGTGTTTATTTTCCGCGAATGACCTTTCTCAGTAAAAGCACACTGTGAATTCTAAATGGCATTGGGCTGTCTGGATGCGACACTACGTTAGAGTGGCTCTCCCAGCCAACAGTGACACTACGTTAGAGTGGCTCTCCCAGCCAACAGTGACACTACGTTAGAGTGGCTCTCCCAGTCAACAGTGACACTATGTTAGAGCGGCTCTCCCAGTCCACAGTGACACTACGTTAGAGTGGCTCTCCCGGTCCAGAGTGACACTACGTTAGAGTGGCTCTCCCAGCCAACAGTGACACTATGTTAGAGCGGCTCTCCCAGCCAACCGTGACACTACATTAGAGTGGCTCTCCCAGCCAACAGTGACACTATGTTAGAGCGGCTCTCCCAGCCAACAGTGACACTATGTTAGAGCGGCTCTCCCAGCCAACAGTGACACTACATTAGAGTGGCTCTCCCAGCCAACAGTGACACTATGTTAGAGCGGCTCTCCCAGCCAACTGTAACACTACATTAGAGTGGCTCTCCCAGCCAACAGTGACACTATGTTAGAGCGGCTCTCCCAGCCAACTGTGACACTACATTAGAGTGGCTCTCCCAGCCAACAGTGACACTAAATTAGAGTGGCTCTCCCAGTCCACAGTGACACTAAATTAGAGTGGCTCTCCCAGTCCACAGTGACACTAAATTAGAGTGGCTCTCCCAGTCCACAGTGATACTAAATTAGAGTGGCTCTCCCAGTCCACAGTGATACTAAATTAGAGTGGCTCTCCCAGTCCACAGTGATACTAAATTAGAGTGGCTCTCCCAGTCCACAGTGATACTAAATTAGAGTGGCTCTCCCAGTCCACAGTGATACTAAATTAGAGTGGCTCTCCCAGTCCACAGTGATACTAAATTAGAGTGGCTCTCCCAGTCCACAGTGATACTAAATTAGAGTGGCTCTCCCAGTCCACAGTGACACTACATTCGAGTGGCTCTCCCAGTCCACAGCGACACTATGTTAGAGCGGCTCTCCCAGCCAACCGTGACACTACATTAGAGTGGCTCTCCCAGCCCACGGTGACACGACTTTAGAGCGGGACCGTCCGGGTCTGGGTGCACCTTCTGGCCAAGATGAGCGGCAGCCTCTCACCTCCTCAGCGAGCGTCCGCAGACGGGAGCCGAACTGGCACGGCATCAGGCTCTGACCTGCAGACCCGGGGCCCAAACAGTCTATTTGTGGAACGGTCTATTGTTTCTCTGGGCCTGTGTTCTTTCGGAGAAAGTCTAGACGTGTCACAGTGTTGAAAATTAGGTATATTTCTCCAAGACCTCAGGTCTCTGTTGTTTAGACTGGCATCACAGAGGGTTCCATTTACTGCATGCCAGGCTGGTGGCAAGTCATGCCCATAAATACAGTTTCTTGGCAGGAAGCTGGACAAGAGTTTTGAGGTGGTTTACGCTCCTCTTTTCTTTTTCTGAGATGCAGGATGAGGGGAATATTGATTCATGTCTGCTGACAGTGAGACCAGGTGCAAAACGGGTGAATTTCATAGTCACGTTTCATTTGTGTGTGTATGTAATGTAATGTAATGATTGTAATGTGTGTGTGTGCGTGCGTGCGTGCGTGCGTGCGTGTCAAAGGTCATTACACAGGTCTTAAGTTATTACCAAGCATGTACTGTTGAATTAGCTTTAGGTGCTTAGGTCTTTCAAATTCTGCCAAACACTTCTGGTTTGACCCGCTCCACTCCCACCCCCATGGGTCATTAACTCCCTCCCCCCACACTCTGACAATTTGGGTGCAATTTAGACAAAAATAATTCATGTTGTTGAGGGGCTCCAAAAAGTCTAATGAAAAATGACTTGGAGAGATGCCAGAGTTCTACAAGAAACGCTCGCTTGTGAAAATGTCGTACTTTGGGTCGCAATGCTGCCTTTGTTTTTCCAAGAAAGACAAAAGCCAAGCTGGTGAAGTTACAGCTGGATAGAGCGTTTTTCTCATGTAAAAGTGGCATGGGTTAAAGCGGCATCAACTTTTAGCTAAGGCCAGGTTCAAGGGTTATTTCCAGTGAATCTGCAGAAAAATACTTCTGAAACTGGCATTATTTGATTAATCACTATGAAACTGGCATTATTTGATGAATCACTATGAGTAAGATGTGCCTGCTGTATTTGATGATGTGATGGTAGCCATGAAATAAAAGAGAAAGAAAACCCCCAACCAAATGAAGGTGATTTTTTTTGGTCACTCTTTTATGGAGCTTTGCCAGGTTTTTACCAGAACAAAGGGAATTTCTGATTGTCAATAAATGACCAACATTGTTCCTAACAGGTCCCGCCCCAAGCTTTGTGTCTGACAGACTGGTACTCATGCCATACACTGATCTCCTGCCAGTCTATTGCCTGATAGTAAGAAAGCACCCAAATCATTAGCTAACTTTTTTTATAGTTTACAACTGTAGAGCTGTCTATCCATCTTCCATTCAAAAAAGGACAAATCCATTAACAACTAAAAAACAATACCCCAAAAAAGTTCAAACTAAGTTAAAAACTAATTTAGAAAATGGTGTCTGATTTTAGCTCGACCCCAACACACAGTGGGGGGCATATTTTATCAGTGGAAAGTGTGACTTATTTTTTCCATAATAATACATAGTAATTTACTTCTTTTTTTTTCTTCTGTGGAGAAAATCTAGAAAAAATATCTTAAAAAGGCCTAATTGCCTATTTAGTTGACCCTGAGGTTCAACTGCATTTTGAAATAAAAAAACATGATAAATAAAATACATTTAAATTTGTAGTTGAATGTACCAGTATTTTAGGCTAGATTTTAACGTCGGTCACAGAGAATATTTTCCCTGACCAATGTAGGAAGTATGGTAACTACCAGACTACATGTTTGGTGAAACACTATGTGGACAGTGCTGGTTTCTCACAGAATAGGTTTTTTGGTGATGAATAGAAAGTGTGTTAATGGGAGCCATGCTTGTTGGTGTCTCTGAGCCATGTACTTACTGTTCTGATGAGGGGTCCTCTCATTTCATACAGGCCTGAAGTTGGGCATGGAGCGGGACGCCTACGTAATGATCGCAGAGAAAGGGGAGAAGCTCTACCACATGATGATGAGCAAGAGCCGTCACATGATCAAGGACCGACGCAGGAAACTCAGCATCGTGCCCAAGTGCTTCCAGGGAAAGTGAGTTTGGGAAAGGGGTGGAGCCACAGGCTTGGCTATTTGTGGGGGCATGGCCTTAGGCCGAAAGTGGCACCGTGTATGATACTCTAATGACCTGATTCTTGTACCTGCCCCCTGGGTTGCCAGCTTTCTACTAAAGAAAGTTATGTGTGGGTATACATTTTCAACGTGTCCGTGACATTGCCTTTAATAACCGCATTAGCCTTTGTAAAATCTTACCTTTGTGCATCGTAGTTGCTCTTGCGTGACAGGGAAGGCAGTGTCACATTGATAAAATTATTATAGCTCCTATTGATGACTTGGATATACATTACATTACATTACATTTTTTATACCCATCACGCAATCAAAATAAATAATCGCTGGACACTGGTTGCACGCAATATTATTAAGTAAACAAATAAATGGTTGGATTTACTGGAAAAAAAATCTAGATTTAAAAATATAATCTTTTTTTTTAACAATTTACCTAGTGAAGTCATGTAGCCTACGGTGGTTGAACACAACAGACCCTGTCTATCAATTAATCCATCTAGTATTGGTCTGGTATGATATACTAGACGGTCAATCATACCCTACTTTTACTTTTTTTTTTATGACAGCTCTTTGATGATTGCAAGTTAGCTGTACAAAGGAAAAATATGACCAATATTATGTTCAAATAACATGCAGTCATTATAATATCCATTTATGCAAAATATGCTGTATTTTTCATAATAATCTATTGGCAGCGCTAGACATGAAGCACATTTTTTCCAAAGTTACGTGGAAAAAAATTATTGAGTGAAAACTCTGAATACGCGTATCTTGCACGAATTACAGACATGCCTCATTTTCATCAAATCTCCACCCCACGTGCATAATGGCACGTATACACTGGAGAGACGCTTAAAACAGCGAACAAGTCAAATGTCTGAATCACAAATAGCTTGAGCTATGCAGAATTTCGGGAGTAAGTCCATTTGCGCATGCTAAACTGAACTCTGAATCTGGCCCTATGTAAGTAAAGTCTTCGTCTTATTATTGGGATGGCAGGTATGCCATCCGCCAAGTTACGGCTTGGCGGGGCATGCCCCATACCTATACAGCACCGAGAGTTTGGCACTTTTCAGGGTTTCCTACAGAAGTAACCACAATGACCATAGACTCTCGACCCTTAAAAACATTAATTTCTGTATGTTCTGACCTAATGTAACCACACAGCATTCAGATACAACTTCACACATCCACACAATAAAGCCCCAAACTTGGGTTATTTTGCCGTTTTTCTCCTTCCTCTTCCGCTTCTTCTTCTTCTTATTCTTCTTCCCATTTTCCTGCCAAACTGCCTGCCTCTGTCGGGATGTTATCCAATGGGGAGAATTATTATTTGAGCGTATGGTCCCTATACCTGCTCATCAAACTTATCATCCAATAAAAACGCTTCATACTAATGTTTTTTAATGTTGATATAGCTAATGGCTTCATGTTTTCCAAGAAGCCACTGTGGCTTAGTGGTTAAAACCACAGTTTATCACACAGTGGATTGTGGGTTCGATCCCAGCAGGGCACGTGTATTTTCCACAAAAACAATGTGCAACTGTTAAGTTCTTTTCATTTCTTAGACTGTTATTATTTTCACATTGACACATTAATGTATTTTTTTTGCAAGGGCAAAACAGGTTTACAATATTAACTGTTCAATGTTTCACTTGTATTATATCACACCCTCCCCAAACCAGACGCTCGCTTTTGTCTGGTCTGGGGAGGGTGTTACGCTCTGCTCTTGCGGTCATGACTGACTGACTGTGAAAACCCCTTGCCTCGGCCAACATTTCTTTATTCATTAATTTCTTCACTTCAGCTCTGTTCACTTTATCCTTTTCACACATAACACAAGGTCACCATAAAATTAACTACTAGGAAAATTAAGAATTTACGATAACAGCCTACATTAAGAATTGAGGATAGCCTCTTTTAAGCTGCAAGCCTTTAAGCGATCGGATTTATAAACCGCCAATTCCCCAAACATATCTGATTCATGGTTAGTCACTTATAAATAAATAGATAGCCTCCAAATGTGGCTCTAGTCTACGCTACTCTGCTGATAATATAGCTTACTGCAAACACTTTTAATTATTATAATAATAATAAGAAGAAGAATAATCTCTGGTATGTACTTTCTTAGTAGTATCTACTGTTTTCTTTCTGGCTAAGATTCCTGGGAAATATGCGTTGTCCAATTAAGCTTGTTCGCCAACGTTACTTCCTGCTTCTCGTCAGGAAGCAGAAACAAGCTAGGCTACTACGAAGCGAATCAACATGCATTATAGCCTACATTCATTGCACTACAGAAAACTAAACTAAACCTAGCTGTCCGGTACCAAAACATTTCCCGCAGGTAACGTTCTACACTACCGGAAAAAAAACTCTGCTGTGCAGAAACTCACTAGCTCGCTCGCAAGCTCGTAGCCCACACATGGAAGGTTGGAGTTACGCATCCGGCAATCCAGTGTTGAATAGCCTAACTGCTGTGCTTATGAATTCAGCTCACTTGCTAGCTCGTAGCCCACACATGGAAGGTTGGAGTTACGCACCCGGCAATCCAGTGTTGAATAGCCTAACGTTAAATGTATTTAATTTTCTATAGAATACTAATAGCCCTATTTTAAAACTGTATTTCCATATTTTACTGATGCAAACTATTTAGGCTGTACTAGCTATTTAGGCTGTATGTCTTTCATCTAGAATGTGTTAGCATAGCCCATTGTGCATGTATGTCTCCATGTAGACTTGGTTAATTAATTTACATGCTTCTTCATGATCCATAGCTCAGGTGGTGCTGTTCATTGTATTTCATAACACATTAAATACTGCTCATCTACAAACTCTTTTAATGTAATTGTGTGCTGTCTGTAATAGGATAACTGTTCTCATTCTTGTCAATAGAGGGTGTTATGGTTAAGCGAATGTCTGCATACATTTCTTTGGAATGCATGTCTCTCTCCGTGTTTATCTTCATGCATTATTCATCATTAGTTAGCTATAAAAAATAAGTGATATCAGATCAAAAACGTCTACGACATAAAAAAAGCCAAGTTACTCATGCATAGCCTACATAGCGCTGTCCATAAATTCTTAATTCCAACTTGCAAAAACTAGGCCTGCCTTTAAAAGTCTTGATATCAAAATGTGGCCAAGTTACAACTACCAATATTGCCTATCGTAGCTCACACTAAATAAACTAGCTCTATTCCAAAGCAATGCTATCCAAACTTTCCTAAATTATTTAATGCAACTTGGCTCTGTGTTTCTTCATCTTTGCATGTGAAGAGATTGTGCCTCATGGAACAACATATAATTTCAATGAATGTTTTTAACAGTTGATGAATAATTACACTCCAGAAAGAATATGGTTGTACTTTGTTGGCAAGTTTACTTTAGAAAATGTACAGGTTTTAAAATGTTAACTGCTGCTACAGCATTCTTTACAATTCACAAACAGACATTTATATGAAGAAACATCATGTACAATAGAGAAAGGGGTGATGAATAAATAAATGCAGATAAATATGATGATGATATTTGCAAAGAGAATTTTGTGAACACAAGGATATCTATGCTCTGTAGGACCACACAGGTTTTGATAGAAATCCAAATAAATAAATCAATAAATACATCATAATAATAATAATAATACATAATACATTTCATTCATTCTGTGCTTTTCATAGACCCATAGCAGTGGATGCAGACAATTGTTCAAACATGCCCTATAGTGTAGTAATTTTTCTGTTTAATTTCTAAGTGTAACACATCTGAATCAGAGTATTTCCACTATAAATTATTTTCATTTTGCAGTTTGATGTGGCACATACAGTTTCATTGACCACATTCTCTTGAGATGGTAAGATGAAGAAACACAGGGCCAAGTTGCATTAAATAATTTAGAAAAGTTTGGATAGCATTGCTTTGGAATAGAGCTAGTTTATTGAGTGTGAGCTACGATGGGCAATATTGGTAGTTGTAACTTGGCCACATTTTGATATCAAGACTTTTAAAGGCAGGCCTAGTTTTTGCAAGTTGGAATTAAGAACTTATGGACAGCGCTATGTAGGCTATGCATGAGTAACTTGGCTTTTTTTACGTCGTAGACGTTTTTGATCTGATATAATATACGCTGGGGATGGATAGTATTCGGGCAGGGACACAATTTTTGTTGTTTTGGCTCTGTACTCCACATTGAGGTTAAATTGCAGACTGTCAGCTTTAATTTGAGAGGTTTACATCCACATTGGGTGAACCATGTAGCAATTGCCCCCCCCCCCCCCCCATTTTAGGGGACGAAGGATGAAAAGTAATTGGACAAATTTTCATAAACTTAAATAAAGTCATCATATTTAATATTTGGTTGCATATCCTTTGCATGCCTTGACTTTCTGATGTCTGTGACCCAACAACATCAAAAGACTCTTGATATCTTTCTGGTATTCTTACAAGCAATACTATAACCTCTCTGCATTTGAATGGTTCTCTATGGGAATTGGGGGGTGGGACTAGATTAAGCTGCAAATTACGCTGGAACAGTATGGAACCCATGGTTGACTAAATGGCTGTAAATCATCAAGGGTCTGAGGTATCAGACGAGCCTCAAACCATCACTCTGCTGCCATATATGCAGTAGATATGGATGGAGCACTTTAAGGGATTCTTCTTCTGACTTATTTTTCCGTTGAGTTCAATAGGAAAATGATTCAGGAGAAACTGTAAGCTTCACTGCTTGACCCCCTATTGTTTTTTACTAATGTTCCATTTTTTAACCAAAACTGCCTTCCCATAGACGGAAATGCATGAATCTTTACATACAAGTGGTCCCAAATTATGAATAAGTAGACAATTGGCCAAATTGACGCTAAAGGAGCACTTAACAATTTAATAAAAATCATTAAACGATTCATTAAAATAATTTGTGCTACAGGTGTGAAACTGTGAGGTTATGGTCCCAAGTCAGACAAATGCTCCCTGCAACCTAGCGTGAATTTGTGACTAATGACGACCGTGAACGAATTGTGTCTCGCACTATATATTTTTAACATGACGTTACAGAATGTAAATGATAGGTTCAAATTAGATAAATCTATTAGGGTCTACAATCTATTACAAATTACAAAGAATAGGCAACACAACAGGAAAAAAAAGAAAGCACCGCAGCTTTCGGCACAATGCGTAACAATAAAGACTAGCGAACTTAAAACTCTGTGCCTCTTTTGAGAATTTAACCAGGTGAATCTAAGTTAAGTTAAATAGCCAGATAAGGTAAATAGCCTATTCAGTGTGTGTGTGTGGAGAGATAGGCTATAGGCCTAAGTTATATGCACAAGTTTAATTGCTTTTTCATTTCTATTCTGGTTTAAAAGCGCAGTATAAATAACATTATTATTATTATTATTATTATTATTATTATTATTATTATTATTATTATTACGTTGAAATAATACGTGGATATGGGCAAATGTTCACAATTTTGTGATGTACAGAAAAACAGTAGTACCACTAGAGAATAATGGCATCTGTTGGTATTCATATTAGGCGCATTTATTGCTTTGTTAACCAAGGAAAAATCATGGAATCAGCGATCAGTTCAAAATGTAAGGTTTTTGCAACCCATATTTCCATTTCTCTATCCGCTGCTTGTTTAATGTGAGAGCAACCTATTTTTCTTTATTTTTTATACGCATTTTTCCTGGCAAATGTCGTGCGACATCAGGCATTTGTCGCACGACAGTCGTATGCCGTTTACGTTCCCCCATGTAAAGAAATGAGTGAGAACTTTATACCTGTTGTGCAACAATTCTTGCTTGAAAAACGTAGCAAAACCTCTTATCAATAACATGTTATTTTTCAGCAACAACCTTATAGTTAGTCAAATAGAATTTTGAAGGATCTTTATTAGATAGTTATATCATCAGTGAGCTGGGTGACAACTTACAATATATATGTTAAAAAAAACAAGAAAAATATTGACTTTGTATGACACCCAACCATGTACAAATGTGTCAAGACCAATCAGTAGGTTGGAGATTACTTTCATTTAAAAGCTTTCAATATATTCTGTTCTGTATTCTTAGCCTCTGTTTTCCTGGTTTTTTAAATGTTTATTTCATTTTCCACAGGGAATCATTTTAATAATTACATTTTTTTTTATTCCCTCCCTGAAAGATTCCAGTCCAGTGCTTTGTGACAGTCCAAGTATGCAATTGCTGTGCCATAATTTTTTGTGCCAAAGTCTTTCATTCCAAGATCACAGAATAAAACAGAAATTTCAGAAATGGTCTGAAATTTTACCTGTTTACTGGGACTGAATTTACTTGGGACAGCTGGTTAACTGGGACTGTGTTAACACCACACTGTAGTTAAATCAGATGGCATATCCGCCCGGGCATATTTTGTTGTTTTTTTGTTGGCTGAGCAGACGATCTTATTCAGGGCGAAAAGGACCAAATTTTGGTTTGCATCATTTGGTGAGGTTTTTTCTGCTTGTTTATGGGGGTTTGGTTTGCCATGAATCGCATAAGTTAGTCATGATGCCAGTGCTGAGACTCTGAAGGTGTTGATTACTTAGCACAGTTCTTTTTTTTCTTTTTTTAATGTTCTCGCCATCACTAGTTTTATGCTGATGGAAGTTGTTTGATTGGCCAGACTAATTTCCCAATGAGGCGTGTGTGACCAATGTACAAACCGTAGAGCTGGAGCATGGAGAGGTGGAAGAGAATTTTCCAGCATGCGCCTCATGAAACGTGCCATTATCAATGGCGATTACAATCGGCCCCGTTCCGTTTGCCCTTCTCCGAAACGTGTTGCTGAGGTCCTACCGTATTCATTTAAAAGAGGAACCTGAGGCCGATTTGTAATGTTTAACTCAACCCAAACGATAATGTGACCATCAATCTTTCTACCACATAAAACCCTTCTCATTGATTGCTTTAATTAGTTTTTGTGAAATAGGATGTGTCCCACACTGACAGATCTGAAAGATAACTTTGGGAACTGATGTCACGCTGTCTGAATGTCTTCTTGGATTGGAAGTAATTGTACCAGTGACTGTTACCCCTAGCTCACAGTTAATTTCCATTTACCAAAATATGAAGAAAATATGTTTGTTACTGAAGAACAAGATATATTAGGCCCTTATAAAATAAAATGTCCCCAGTTCCATCAGTGGTTTTCACCTCTGACAAAAGCTTAAGTGAAATTGATTAGCCTTTCAAAGCTGAGTCAAGATATTGGTATGAGTGTTATTGATCGTGCAACCCTCTCGTCTCCTTCACAAGCCCATAATATTTCCCTTTGTTTGGTGCATCGCGCACATGTGCCAGCCGTTGTTTTTTCCTCTCCTCTTGTATGAGAACACATCCCCAGTACTTCCAGGAACTGCACTCCCAAGGCTAATGTTGCCTGATACCATTACTGCCAGTAAATCGATACCATTGCGTTTTTTTACCTCTCCTCCATTAAGACTCCACCTTGATTGAATAAGAGGCCCTCCTAATGCAAATGTCATGAGTATAAGCATTGCCCTTCACATCATTTTCAACTTAAAAGCATGTGTACTTAAAATCAATCCGCCTGTGTTAACTCTCCAAGTCAGCCTCCAGGAATTTTACTCACAAATATACTGCCCAAGGGTCAGGTCTGGTTGAGATGAGAATTGCATCATGCTGTGTGTTTTTTCAGGGTGAATCTGTGTGTTGGTCCTTGCCGGGCCTAGACGGCGGTAAATTTTCCAGAGCGTCACTGTGATTTTTATCATCGGGGACACGTTTTGCGAGGTCTACTTCATTCCCTGGCCATGTCATACGTTTGGAAGGCACTGCGCACTGTTTTTCTTCGATGCCTGTTCCTAATGGAACTACAAGCTGCCTTTGGAAGTTTTTTTTACCCTTTGTCAAAAAAATAATAATGGGTAATCCAAAGTTCCTTAAACTCGGGGAGAGTTGATTTTGAATATGTGAATAATGTAATAGCTTTTTTTTCAAAGCCAGACAACTTAAGCCCAGGCTTAAAATTTAGAACATCGCTGACGGCTATGCCAGAAATTCACTGAAGCTTCTTTGAACCAAAAGGTGGGAGTTTTTGGTGAAGGAGAAGCTTGTATGCACAGGGCCAAAAACTGATCAAATATTTATCCTTCTCTTCTCTCCTCTCCACTCTTCTCTCCTCTCCCTCACTTCTTTCCCATTTGGCTTCTAGTGCCACGTCGCGACTGTGTGGTTATCACGCAGTGAATATCTACGATATTCATTAGGGGAATTAATTATTTTTCCTTGATTGCGCAGACCCGGAGAGATCTTTGTGGAAATGAACCAGACTCTTTCCGTCAGTTGAGGTTGGCTGTGTACAAACAACTGTGCCTGTGAGTTCTCTGTTTTTACAGTCTTTCAGAAAAGTGAGAAGAAATTTAGTGAGCCGTGCTCGTTTGAAGCACAAGTAGCAAAAGGTGACATTAGCTGACGTTAGCCCCCTTTAAAATATGGTAAAGTATTCCCTTTATGATCTTTCTGACAGAAAACAGTCCAGGTGGTAGCAGATGGCTGAAGGTGACTGAATCTCATGGAAAAACACACATAATCCCACCACAGTATTGTACACATGCGCATACGCACACAACACACACACACGCACACACTCACTCACACACACACACGCACGCACGCACGCACGCACGCACGCACGCACACACACACACACACACTAACACATGCAAACACAAGAATACACACATACGCAAACACACATGCACACATGCAAACAAACACACATACACACACAAACACAGCATTGCACACACAGATGACACGCACACTCTGGCGTTTAGGGGCTGTGATTGGTCAAGCAGTGAGCGAGACTACACCAGAGTATCTTCTCAGAAGCTTCCTCTCGGGATTGGAAATAATGTCAAGTCTATAATTCAAACATTTGGCCAGTGTCCAATCTCCACTGGAAAAGAGACATAGGGACAGGGAAAAATGTTTTTGTTATTTTAGGATAAAGCACTTGTTGGAGACACGTAACCGAATCACACAGCTTCCTCTCTGAAGGGTGTTTGGGTGGGGGGGGGGGGGGGGGTATTTGTAATCCAGTGTAGGGAGTGAACAGCTCAGCATAGAGTCCGGACTCTGTGCTCGGCTCATCTGCTGCTCACTCTGATTTTCTTTTCCTTTCCTTTCAGCCAGTCATTTGTGAGGCTTCAGAGAAATTCTAAATTGTGCAATGGCTGCTGGGAGGACCAGGTTGCACTTGGAGTCATTCTGTTTTTCAATCATTGTGATGTACCTATATATTTCAGAAGCTGCAATGTATGCTAAGAATGCCCAGGGTCTGATAAAACTGGCTAATCCAGGGTGCGCAGCAAAAGCCAATCAGCTTTGGGATTTCATATTTTTGCCAGCTTCTTTTCTTTGTTATTTAAATGGCCAATTCATTCACTTGATTAAGGTGCATTTTTAATTGAGTCTTTTATAGGAGTGAATCAGTACTGGTGCAACGAACCAGTACTGAGATTAATAACTGAAGCCAGGGTAACTGACCCTATGTCAAACCCTGCCAAAAGTCCTGTCCTCATTAGATACTGTTACTAATTCTGTCCAGCTTTTGCCTTCGAGGGCAATTTCCATTGGAAAGCTGTAGGACTTAACACAACCATTATTTTAATGTAATAAATCAGATGCAACTTAAAAAAGAAGTTTATTTATCAGAAGACTTCTGGGTACATCATGGTCACATTTCATTATTAATATCACTCCTGTTGTTCTCCTTATCTGCGGGAGGCTGGTGCCAGTATCATCCTCCTCACCAGGAGGATTGTTCACCTGGCATGGCACTATCAAAGGGATAAAAAGGGAGGTTTTATTAAACAAGATGAGTGTCACTGATTTTATCTGCCTTGAACGCAGCTGGCTAAGTTAGGTCACTGACACCATTTACTCTAGTCCAGATCAGTGATGATGTAGCTTGCTAGCTTTGTTTCCAGAAATCTTTTCAGAAATCTGGTGGAAAGCAACACTCTGGCAGCAGCATCTCACTGTAAAAAAACAGGAATAAGTCAGTTTAACTGACACTTCATCTGATATCAACTTGCTGGCCAAGAAGCTCAGACGTCAGCTCAAACAATTAGCAATAGTTTATTTTCCCTTCTCAGTCCTTATCCCTGGTGCTCTGAACAAAAAAATGTTTTCAATGTCCAAAAATGCCAAGTTACTCATGCATAGCCTACAAAGCACTGTCTGCAAGTCATTAATTAAAACTCATTAAAAGTATATCAAAATGTGGCGAAGTTACAGCAAACAATACCGCCTATCGTAGCTCACACTAATTAACCTAGCTCTATTCCAAAGCAATGCTACCCAATCTTTCCTCAATTATTTAATGTAACTTGGTCCTGTGTTTTTTAAATCTTAACCATTAATTAATAAACTGTAGTAACTGCAGCAACCTAGCGAGGCTCAAACCTCCAATCTCCTGCATGGTAGTCCGTTGCTGTAACCACCAAGCTATGGGCGCCTTCACAGTTTGTTGGTAGACAGCCTCTTAAGCATGTAGCCATAATAAACTTTGAGATGAGACCAATTTGATAAGACCTTCTCGGGTTAGATGTTGTTATCCAATGGGGAGAATTCTTTTTTGAGGCCATGGATGATTTTTGATGACAGATTCGGCAGGAAAAATACTTTTTTGTGTGGATGTGTGCAGTTGTACTTTAATTCTTTGTGGTTACATGAGGTAAGAACGTACAGAGGTTAATGTTTTTAAGGGCTGAGAGTCTGGTATAGGTATGGGGCATGCCCTGCCCATACCTGCCCTCCCAATTACAAATTGTGAAGGAAGAGTGTATTGTTGAAGATTATGGACTATAAAGGAACAGAGATGTAACAGTCTGCTGTAAAAAATATTTGTAAACAAAGATAAACCAATACCATAGAGTATAACTAGCAGTAATGGATAGGGTGTGTTGGATTTATAATGAACCTCCATGCTCCATGTTAATCAGTATCTAAGGTTGTAGGCTGCATGTAGGTAATGTCAGTAATCGAGAATTCCATATTCCGTATTCTAGAATTCCAAAGAATTCTTGAACTCTTTTGCAAGACTCTGAAAAATACTGCTTATTTCTCAAAATAACTCCCAACTTTAATTTTCATTTTCTTTTTGCAAGATAAGGTACTATTTCAATTTAACATTTTCATCCAACATTCTAATAGTTGTTACTTGCTCAATAATTTCCAATTTTCAAATGTCTTAATTTTCAACTGTTCCCACTTTTTTTTCCATTGAAAACTAACTGTAGATCTTTCAAAACTAAATCAGTATACTGAGTGTAGACTGCATCATCACCATTTATATAAATCATATTTAGCAGTATCTACATTATCACCAATATTATTTACATGATTGCAATCAATTTAAAGGGACTACCAACTCAAATTGTTGATTCAGCTGTTCAATGGTTAATTGTTGTCATCCTGGGGTGGAATAAACATAACCCAAATATCAGTACTAAGTGATGTGCCTAAATTGAGATATGCCTTTCTTTTTTTTTCAACTATAACTATCGCCCAAAACATGAGCTCAATTGTTCAGATTGGGTCAGTGCGAATATGCCCTCATGCTACACTGTACCGGTTATGTTACTATTTTACTATTTAAAAGGCGTCTCTTTCTGAGAGTAACGTTAGTATTGTGTGAACGGATCTTCTTTAGTTCAGTGGTTCAAGCACATGGCATGATTGCACCATGCACTTTCTTTTTTATTTAGCTATCATTTGTTTTGCTAAACAGTGCTTTCATTTCCGAGTCTGCTCGTAACTTATCTAGAGGCTCTTGGGCATGTCCTGAATATTATAGCTTTCATGCCCACCCAGGCCTGTGAACTTCATAGTCGGCAGAAAGTGACAATATTCAATCTTAATTTTCTTCAGCTGTAGACGTTTTTAAAGGCTTAAATCTTGGTGGATGATTATTACATACAGTAATGTCAAATAAAGAAAACCACATTTTAAAAACAGTTGTCAATCCCTTTAAAAATTGTGGAACGCCTTTATAAATCATTTTGCTAATCCACAAAAATGTTGTGATGCTCTTGCGGCCATTAAACTATCGCAAGCACCAAAAAAATAAAAACCTGATTTCACAATGCACACACAGTGGGTGGCAACTGCTCTACGAGGTAATGGTGACACCGTTTACTGTCTGGGTCACGCTCATTAAGACATGATTTGTACTTGGAGGTATAAGTAGTTTCTGGAAAGGATGTAGTTCACTTTTATGAGTGGCTGGAAGCTTGCCCTCCCTCACCTTAAGGTTGATAAACACCCCCTTCCCTCACATTTTATACAGCTCAGTGAATTTAACCACTGTGTCCCTGCTCTGGGATTCTCAAAAGAGCCCCACCCCCTCTGGGTCCCACAAGCATCTTTATAAATGGTATTTATTAAATTTTATTAATGTTTGTTATTTTTGTCATTTAATTGTATAGCTTACATCGTGGCAATACCATAACCATTGTTTAAAATATATTAAATAGTTACATCTAAGTAGATGGTGTAGGTATTTTGTAGATGGACAGTCTTGCTCATCACTGCTCATCTCTGTCTCTCTTCCTCTCACCCTCCCTCTTTTTCTCCCTCCCTCTCCCCCTCCCTCTCTCTCTCTCTCTCTCTCTCACTCTTACTCTTCTCTCCTGCTCTTTGCCTCCTACCCTCTCTCTCCCCCCTCACTCCCTCTCTCTCTCCGTCTCTATCTCTCTCTGCAGTGAGTTTGTGTCCTGGTTGATTGAGAGTGGTGAGATCAGTAAGCCGGATGAGGGCGTGAACCTGGGCCAGGCCCTGCTGGAGAACGGCATCATCCATCACGGTGAGACCCCCGCCACCCCCCCCCCCCCCCCCCCACCTCACTCTCTCCCCTCACTCGCCCCGACCGGAAAGGTCAAAGGTCACAAAATCTTCATGGTTCAGACTCTGCCCCCTTTTCACTTTCTCCCCATGCTCCCGTGTCTGGAAAGGTCAAAGGCAGCATTCTCATTGTGACATCATGAAGTCTTTACTTCTCTCGCTCACAAGTTCTCTGGTGATCAGGCATGGCCCTCATGACCAGTAGTACTGCTGGTTTTCTTGTCTACCTGATGGTTAACCGACTGCTTAATGTCAGTGTCTCGGGTCTGTCCCTGTTTACAAGGGACACCAGCAGTGCTAGTTGAGTATTCCTGCTGTAGACTACTTAGTGCCACATCATTTATCTGCTTTATTGGTTGAGAGGCACTTATATGCAGGAGCTCAAGTCACACGCAGTCCATTTATGAATGTTTCAGGGTCTGTTTGGGCAATGTTCAGCAGGAAATCAGCAGTGCCCTGCCTATGGGTTTGAAGCGCACATCCTTAAGCACTATGGCCATGTCGTGTCATGTGAGAATGCATCTCCCCTCTCCCTGTGTCTGTTTCTCTCTCTGCGTCTCTGTTCTCCTCTCTGCATCTGTTAGTTTCACCCCTTTCTCTTTTTTCTCCTCTCTTCCGTCCTTCCACTCTCTCTCTCTATCTCTTTCTTCATGTTCCCGAGAATGCACACAGCTACTTTTTTATGCGAAAATAGTGTTTATAGTTGAATTGAAAGCGCTTCTGTTTCCTTCAGAGCAACCGTCAATGTTTATGAGAGGAACAATCTGACTCTCTCCTGCTCCAAGTACTGTAAAAAAAGAAGAAAAAAAAAAAAAACGACAAAAAATATTTTGGGAATTATGACTTTGAAACTGTCAGCAGCCTGTTTTCAGAATGTGTTTATTTTAAATCTCCAGGGCGATGTTTCTTTTGTGTCGCAAGCCGCATATTATAAGCCGAGAAGGGGAAAAAAATGCACATGCCGCATCCTTTAAATTATTTATGCACCAAACCACAAGCCGCTGCAGTTTTTTATGAACTTATTTGAGCTTTTTTGCCCAAGACGAGGAACAATGATGAAGCCACGTTAACTTAAAATACCTGTGCAGGGAGGGGACTTCTGTCTGAACGAGTGAGTGTCAGACCAGCTGAGCTACACGTACCAACCGATATAACAAAACTTTTACCGTCAGAATGACTGCAGCACAGCTTAGAATGAATGTTCCTGTATCTCCCTCAGTCAAGCCGTCGGATATTTCACTGAGCTTCACGTAAAAGACCCCGCAGGTGGAATGGAGACATCAAGGTGCATGACCGAGGAACGCAAGGAGAGACTAAACCAGAGAGGCGTGCAGAGGAACGGAAAATTAATATGTCACTGCTCATTGTGCCCGCTCAGTGACGACCCCTTGATATTTTGTGTGTGGTTATCTTAATGTTGGCGGCGGCGGCGACGGGAGAGCGTGTCACGGCTCCACCCGCTCTTTCCCCGTGTACGGCAGTCTCCCGGGTCACATCTGCTGGATGAAAAATAAATGGCTTTCTCCGCTTTCCAGTCAGCTGTGACTACATGTGACCAGGTTACGCTTCACAGTTCATTATCACAAAGCTCGCTGGATGTGGGAAGCATGATTTTGGGTGGGGGGTGCACAGGAATCTTTTAGAGGATTTGTGTGTTCTGGGAAGATGCCACAGGACTGTGAAAAGATAAAGCCGCAGAAGGGAAGAAATCTTCATGGTTTACTTTAGCCTGTGTTCATAGCTAGCGTAGTTTTTTGGTGTAATTTTGGACTGTTTTTTCCCCCTAAAGGACATGAAGCATAAGCATGCATTCATTAAATAAAAAACTTAGAAGGGTAGCAAGACATCAGTCATTAACACCCCTTTGCATAGATCCCTAATGGCCATGCCACCGGTGCCATGAGATTGCTCAACTGAGACATTCATTGTTCCTGCAAGCAAACTACGAGTGTAAACAATAAACTCCATATTCTAGCTTTATTAATACATGATTCTTCCTTATTTACATAAATGACCTTGACAGGGACATTGAGAGTACATTAGTTAAATTTACTGATGATACAAAACTGGGAGGTTTAGCTAACAGTTTTGAATCTACTAAAGTAATTCAAGAAGATTTAAACAGAATGCAGAAGTGGGCGGAAACCTGGCAAATGAAATTCAACAGCTAAATGTAAAGGTTTAAATGTTGAAAATCAAAACATATGGCAGGACTACTTTATGCGAGGAACGAAATTGGAATGTGCTCAATTTGAAAAAGACTTAGGAGTATTAGTTGATCAAAGCCTTTCAGGTTCTAAGCATTGTGCTGCAGCAGTAAAAAAAAAAGGCTAACAGGATGCTAGGATATATAGCCAAAAGTATTGAGTATAAATTCAAGGAAGTTATATGTTATACAATGCCTTTGTAAGTCCACATTTTGAGAGAACTCTGAGGGCCTGATTTACTAAGACCTTAACGGGTGCAAAACCATTTAGCTCACACAAATTCCATGACCAATCATTGGTCATGTTATTGGTTTTGCATGTGCTAGATGGTTTTGCACCCACTAAAGGTCTTAGTAAATCAGGCCCTCAGAGTTCTGGGCACTGTATTACAAAAAAAGATATCGAGGCTCTAGAAAAGGTCCAAAGTAGGTCAACTAAATTGGTTCTTGGTATGAAAGATAAAAGTTATGAGGAAAGAAAAGGCATTAATAAGGTGAGCTACAAGAGATTATTCATGTAGAGTTCTGTTTGTAGAAGGAGGGGGGGGGGGGCATAAATGGAAATTAGCAAAAGGTAAATTCCGCACAGACATTAGGAAGTAATTCTTCACACAAAGTAGTCACTGTGTGGAATAGCTTGCCAGATCATGTAGTAGAGGTAGAAAACTCTGGGTGTTTTCAAGGCCAGACTTGATATGGTGCTGGACGCCATCTACTTTGTAGGGGAGCGCTAGGTACCCTTTAGTGGTAGGAAAATAGTGAGCTTTGTTGGGTGAATGGCCTGTTAAGTTATGTTATGTAATCGTGATTAAGTTATGTTTTGTAATACAGAGTTTCTAAGTGCCACTATTATGGTGTAACTCATCCATTTAACAAGCAACCCCCCAACCAGTCTCACCTGCAACCATACCGACTCATTCATGACCCAGTGGCATGTATCTGTGAGTTCATAAAAGTATTTTTTCACCACCAAAGATTTTTGTGTGGAAAAACATTCCGTCGTAGCAACAAGATAAACCCGACAATAGCCAGAACGTATGTGAATACAGCCATGAAAAACCGTGCTCACTCAAATGCAAAATAAATAAGTTTAATTCTTGTATAATTATACCACGTCATTCTACTATCAAAATCTGCTACTAAATTTGAAATAAATTTACAATCGTACCATTGGTCTTATGCAAAGAGATGTCGCTTTCAGGATTCAGTGGTCATTTATTGTCTTGGACAATCCATTTGAAAATACACACCCCTTTATAATGCTAGTACACCTTCTGAAAACCCCATGCGTAAAACCCCACCAGCTGTTTGTGTAGCTGTTATGTATTCCAGTTCATTCGGGTTTGATTGATAACTCATTTATCCAGTAGAGGACATTATAACCTTCACAATGGTGTTTGCAATGTCTTTTTGGATACTTTGAACAATAAATTACAACCGGGCGTAATAGCATTTTTAGTTGTATCGGTTGAGTTTTACGCAAACAACTACAGAAAACAGGAATGTGCATTTGCTTGCCGAGGTATAATTGTTATTTTCCTGCTGATTTCGCACGATTTATGGCTAGAGAAAATCCTCACTTTGCTTACATGGATTTTGGGAGTTGGTCAGAAGAAGATATAGTATTGATTCTATCGGAGAATAAGCCTATGCACATGGCGGAGATTTCCTCTTCGATATGCTATAAGTATTACTGCTTGTAATATTTCAATTATGTACGTTCGTTTTTCCACACCACCACGGCCTTTTTTTTAAGCTTATAAACTTTTTAAACGTGCGATGACAAGCTAACACCGGAATTTCGTTTAGACCGAAACTAGATTAAGCTGTAAATCACCGGACTAGATTAAGCTGCAAATTACATGGGAATAGTATGGAACCCATGGTTGGCTAAATGGCTGTTAGTCATCAAGGGTCTGAGTTATCAAACAAGTCTCAAACCATCACTCTGCTGCCAGATATGCAGTAGATCTGTATGGATCACTTTAAGGGCTGTTCCTATTGAACTCTATGGAAAAATATGTCAGGAGAAACAACCCTTCAAGTGATTCATACATATCTACTGCATATCTGTCAACAGAGTGATGGTTTGAGGCTTGTTTGATACCGCAGACCCTTGATGACTGAAAGTCATTTAGCCAACCATAGGTTCCATACTATTCCCGTGTAATTTACAGTTTAATCTAATCCCACCCCCCAATTCCCATGGAGCTCCATTCAAATGCAGAGAGGTTATAGTATCGCTTGTAAGAATACCTGAAAATAATATATCAAGAGTCTTTTGACATACTTTTATACCCAGTCATGATAGCATCACCTGTTTACCTGTGGAATGTTCCAAATGGGTGTTTTTAGAACTTCACAATCTTTTTGGAACGTGTTGCACACATCAAATTTGGAATTAGCGTATATTTACAAAAATCTATGAAGTTGATAAGGTAAAACATTAAATATCTTTTCTTTGTACTGTTTTCAATTAAATATATGTAAACCAGAATTTAGAAATCACTACTTTTATGTGGACTTTACATTTGCCAAGTGCTATCAGGAGTAGTGCTGTATATGTTTTATCCCATGTAGAGAAAAGTGAAAGTGATTTTTTAATGAGTAGTGCACTTACAAGGAAGACTGAAATTATATTAAGCCAGGAAATAAGCTATATTTGTTTCTGATCTTTCATTTAATTAATTTGTTGGTGGCGGATACGCGTTTCATCAGCAGAATGAATGGAAGTGCTGATCTGCCGTCGCTAATTAGCCATCTCTCCCTCTCTCTCCCCGTCTCCACGCCAGTGTCCGACAAGCACCAGTTCAAGAACGAGCAGGTGCTGTACCGGTTCAGGTATGATGACGGGACATACAAGGCACGCAGCGAGATGGAAGATATCATGTCTAAGGTAGCGGGACCCACCCCCCCCCCCCCCAAACCTTTCACACTAACCAATGCACCCTTCCTAAGCTCACTATAGCTGTTCAACCTTGCACTAGTAAATCCTCAGTAAATGCGTTACCAGACAGAAGTGAGACAGTATTCCCACCAGAGGTACCAAAAATGGTAACTGCAGATTGGTCCAGTATGAGACTTACTTTGGCCAATCAGCTTTCTCTATCAAATGTACTCTCAGCTAAGGAACGAGCACCTGTTTTTGACATGTTTAATAAAGCTTTACTTAAATGCACGCTAAAAAACACTAAACTAAATGTGTTGCCATATTGCATTCAATGTAACTTTGTACTTAATCTCAAAGTTTTTGTTCTTGTCCTAACTCACTATGTACTTTTGATTTAACATGCAGTATTATACAGTCCTGCTCTGCACCTTCCATGTTATTAAAGTGTAAAAATCATATTGCTGAATAATTGTCAATTTTATATTTGGTGCCATTTTATTTTAACACAAAATCTGAACTGGGATTGGAAATACGCCTTTAAGTTGTAATAAAGTTAAATTGCATTGCCCTCAGCAAATAAGCTATCACACTACAAACAAAGACTAGTTAATTTAGAGGTTAATAAATTCAGTGGGCACTGATAATCAAGTTTGGAGAAAATAAATTGTGAGAGCGGTCTGCCTGACCTGAGATCTTACCCTCAGTAAAGGTTTTCAGGGGAATCCTAGCTGTCTGTTAGGATGGCACATCATCTGAAAGCCGCTTACCGCCTGGGGTTTTAAACAAGGGGTCTGCGGACCTTTGGGGGTTCTTGAAGGTACTGTAGGGGATCCCTGGTCGGACGTGATATGCAGTGATTATAGATTTGGAACAATATTTCAAAATATACAACCCTTTATAACTTACGATGGAGGGTCCCCTGGATGCCTTTGAGCCAAGGTGGCGGTCCCTGGATCAGAAAAGGTTCAAAACCCCTGACTTGGCACAATGACCCCAGGTGGTAGGTGGCAGCTGTGCTGGTTAGCAATGAGTGGCTATAAAGGACTGGGGAGTGTAAAGTGGCATGTGTAAAGAACTGTGACTGTGTAAAGCACTGACTATTTCTCCTTCCAGGGTGTCAGAGCCTCTTCACTCCTGTCATCAAGTAAGTAACTCAGTTCAAATTGGCTTTATTGGCATGACCACACATCAGCATCGCGTTGCCAAAGCAATTGTTTACATAGACTGCAAAACAACAGCCGCAGCGATGACTATATGAAAAATAATAATGTAAAATATAGGGGACTCTTCATAATAATGGGGTGAGTTGGGCTTTGTTAACAAATAAAATAACAGTAATAAAGAGCAATAACCATAAAGAATATTGCCTCTCTCTCTCTCTCTGTCTCTGTCTGTCTCTCTGTCTCGCATGGTGTGCATGTAGACACATAAATTAATGAGTGTAACATTAGAGGTATGCTAGAACTCGTGCCAAATTCAGTAATATGGAGCAATAACCATAAAGACTACAATATAGTCTACCTCTCTTTCTCTGTCTCTCCTACTGTGACCAAAGGATACACGTCCACACCCTTCTACTGTGACCCTAGGACATACGCCCTAGGACATACGCCCACACACTTCTACCTCTAGCCTCTCTCTCTCTCATTATATGCACGTAGAGATATAAATGAATGAGTGCAACATTAAAGATGTGCTAGAACTCGTGCCAAATTCCAGTTCAGATTCCAAGGGGTTTTGGTTTTGGCATAAACAGCGTTTCATTATTGCCGAAGCAATTCACATGCACCACATCTCAGAATAATGGTAGCGAGATAATGACAGTAATATGGAAGATAAAATAGCTAGTTATAATTAAATTCAGCACAATGGGAATTAATTTGAGTATGTTATGTATACAATATCGCGTGTTTGTGTGTGTGTGTGTGTGTGTGTGTGTGTGTGTGTGTGTGTGTGTGTGTGTGTGTGTGTGTGTGTGTGTGTGTGTGCGCGAGGGCAATGTGCAGTGCAAACAATGAAAAGGCTATGGCGGTGAATTTAAAATAAATTACTTAGATTCAAAGACAAGGACTGGTGCTGGAGATTTCTACCTCTTTCCTGACGCATGAATGTTGGAGTGAGATGATATCTGAGGAATCGGAGCATCACAGTTATGGTGGGAAGTGTGATTAATTCTGCTCAGTTCTCTGGGCCTGCTGAATGAGATGCAGGCAAGGATGTGTAATGCTATTTAAAACGCAGACGCTAATTAGCCTGGTTTGAATTCCCTGATGCATGCTAGAGCAATGCTACCCCGCTCTACTGCAACAGCCAGGAGAACAGAAAAAGCATTAAAGCGCACCCTCGACTGATGCCTTTAGCCTTCCATTAGATCGTGTTCGTCAGCTGCACATCCTCCCCAGCTCTTCCGGTTTCGCTTTTCCGTTCCCTTCACCAGAAGTGCATTTGTTTTGACTGAGGTGCGGACCTGGTCATGTGTTCTTGGTGCATTAAAATGGTGGAATTTACAGCCAAGATTCCTCCTCGTATGAAGTTAAGTCCCCGGGTCACAGTGTAAGTGTGTGGACCTGTGTCAGGTCACAGTAGACGTATGTGGATGTGTGTCCTCAGGTCACAGTAGAAGTGTGTGGAAGTCTGTCCTCGGGTCACAGTAGAAGTGTGTGGAAGTCTGTCCTCGGGTCACAGTAAAAGTGTGTGGAAGTCTGTCCTCGGGTCACAGTAGAAGTGTGTGGAAGTCTGTCCTCGAGTCACAGTAGAAGTGTGTGGAAGTCTGTCCTCGGGTCACAGTAGAAGTGTGTGGAAGTCTGTCCTCGGGTCACAGTAAAAGTGTGTGGAAGTCTGTCCTCGAGTCACAGTAGAAGTGTGTGGAAGTCTGTCCTCGGGTCACAGTAGAAGTGTGTGGAAGTCTGTCCTCGGGTCACAGTAGAAGTGTGTGGAAGTCTGTCCTCGAGTCACAGTAGAAGTGTGTGGAAGTCTGTCCTCGGGTCACAGTAGAAGTGTGTGGAAGTCTGTCCTCGGGTCACAGTAGAAGTGTGTGGAAGTCTGTCCTCGAGTCACAGTAGAAGTGTGTGGAAGTCTGTCCTCGGGTCACAGTAGAAGTGTGTGGACGTGTGTCCTCGGATCACAGTGGAAGTGTGTGGACATGTGTCCTTCGTGTGTCCTCAGGTCTCAATACATTAAAATGCCAAAATTTACAGCCCAAATTCCTCCTGGATGGGAATGAATTATGAAGATAAACTCATGTATACCAAAAAGAGCAGATTGTTCCCAGTATTGGAGTATGAACCTTCCCAGGCATGTTCTTTAATGCCTGCATGTGCACCATTAGTCCCAAACCCTGTGCCTGGAGATGTACCATCCCCTATAGGTTTTCACTCCCAACCCTAACAAAGCACACCTCATTCAACAGCTAGAGATCTCAGTGAGCTGCTAATTATTAGAATCAGGTGTGCCAAATTAGGGTTGAAATGAAAACCTACAGGAGGGTAGATCTCCAGGAACAGGATTGGGGAGCACTGATGTACACCCTCTGGTCACGATAACTTAAAATGGCAGAATTTGTTCGATGTACTGAAATTCTAGTGCTCATCATTTTGCTCAGCTTGTCATTTTTTAATCATGCATTTGATTTGGCTCTTTCTAATTATGCTTACCTACCTATTTTAGGTAAGCTATCAATAGCCTATAAGGGACCGGTGTTGGAAATCACCTCTGGCTATAAACATGTACAATGTGTACGGTGCCACTTCAACATCATATCAGTGTTTCATTTTGCTTGTCCCCAGTAAATACACTGAATAACATAAACGTTTAAGCTCTGATTCCGACTGGAAAGAAATGAGCTCGGAAAATAAGAGCATATCTTCTATAGTTTAAAAACATGACTGTCCCCGGCGGGTTGACAACGAGAGGGAACATCATCATCAGCCGAAAGATTTCGCACCAGAGCAGGTGCCCCGCAGGAGATTTCCACAAAAATCTCATTCACTAAGCATGCATGTTTTAACATGCTCCCCTCGTTGGCCTCATGCGCACGCCTTAAAATAAACACCCCCGGGTTATAGATATGCGCGTTCAACATTATTCATTTTTACATCTTGCAGGGACAGAGATTACCATCTGAAAACATTCAAGTCTGTGGTTCCAGCCAGCAAACTGGTGGACTGGTTAATATCTCAGGTAAGTTCTGCTGTAATCAAATTGTGATCAAAATAAAATGACTTCAGTTATGACACGGGAAACCCCCCCCCCCCCCCCCCCAACCCACTCTCTAGGTGCTCTCTTCATATTTAATCATACCAGTACTGCCATCGGGACAATGGTCCTATCTGTCGTCATCTTTAGTGTCGTCTTAAATGTAATATTCAAAGAAAGTTAAAAGAATAATTTTTTTTTGCCAGTATGCCTTTTTTTATATGAAAATAATTTCCTATCAGTGGGTGAAAATTCTGGTTAGTTTGCCATTCCGTTGCCATTCCACTAGATAATAGCTAGTGGACAGTGTTAAAATAAGCGGCAGCTAGGGGAACAGGCTCGAGATGCACTCTCCAGAATCAACTCAGTCAGGAAACGGGCCTGTGAATAAAATCAGTGTTCAAATATGGAGAAAAGAATAAAAGCAGAGATTAAAATTTTTTTTTAAAGTTAGTTAATTTTAACTTTAACCCTCAGACAGGATGTTTAATTGTTCAGTGGGATGCTGTTTCTGGGGGGGGGTTGCATCAGTTTGAAAAAAGATTGCAAACTTTAGTTCTGAGTTAATTACGCTCCTTGGCTTGTTTCATTGAACCATAAAGTCATGGTTTGTAGCGACGGTAGACTCCACTGCACCTGTAGGCTATTGTTCGCGTTGGCCCGCTTCTGTGTTATAAGAATAGCTCCCACTGTCACCATTCTCCCCGATCTCACATATTATTAGCTGAAGATGACATTACCATTAGCTTGGTTAGTTATTCACTTTCCTGAGGTAACGTAACCAAATATATTCTTCTGCGTGTGGCCATTCGTAGTGAGATTACTATGTATCAAAACACTGTAATTTCATACTTGGAGTTTGTTACTCACCGAAGAGAGTCCACAAACTCTGTAAATCTATTGTTGGGTCACAAATGGTGCGCTTACGTTAACAAATTTTCTGTTGATTTTTAAATGATCGTAAATTCGTTTTCAAAAAATGACATTGCCATTTTATATTTTTAGGCGGTATTATAGGGGAAACACTGCTATTACGACTACATGTTCTCATGGGAAAAATGTATTGACTTTGTATTTTGACCGAATTTGATACCGTTGACTTGCATTGAAAAAGGGGCCTGAAAGACCTATACTGGAGCCAACTGCACTGGCGCTAGTCAGCAACATCTCTGTCAAACCAGGAAGTGAGCTTCAAAAACGAAGCCCGGGGTGCGTCCCAATATTCTTCACTCCTCTCCTCCTTTCCTCTACTCCCCCACTACCACTCCTCTCCTACCCGGAAGTATGCAAAACTGCCTGTATGTACAAATAGTTGCATGTACAGTATACAATGTACCTGACATTAAGGTTTGCGTCGAGACATTAATTAATTTGTAATTAATATGTAATCAGCAACATTAGATTAGGACACAAACATCGGTTTCCGGGGCACGGAGGAGAGGAGGTGGTAGTGGAGGAAAGGAGGATGCATTTTTTTGAGTATTGGGACACACCCCCCAGTTTTGGCCCCTTGGACTAACCATGTGACTGTTTTACCATGTGACTCTGTGACCATGTGATTGTATGACCCTGTTTGTTCACGTGATCATGTGATCGTATGACCGCATGATCGTGTGTACCTGTGAGTTTAACCATGTACTCTGTGCCGTTTTCCAAACCGCAGGGCGACTGTTCCTCCCGTGAGGACGCCGTGATGCTGGGTGTCGGACTCTGCAACAGCGGCTTCATGCACCACGGTCAGCAACTTTTCAAAAATGTGTCTATCTGTTAAAAATACCTTAAATAATTCCGGGTACGTGATGTTGGCAGACCCCTCCATTTTCAACATAAACACCATAAGCAGTGTTCATTGTCTTCTGTTTTATGTTTCAAAATGCATCCATCATTTTAAAGGGATGCTTGGCCTTGGGGCGCTCAGGAAACATGTCCCCATTGCATCATTCGTCCCTCACTCACTTCATACGTGTGCTTTTATGCAACAAAATTATGGCACCTGTAACCACTTTATGTGAATTTCTGGTTCGGTCCTGGTATTTTTCTCCTCTTTCACATGCTACTGTACTTGCTCTGTCTTGTCTCTGTGTCACTTGCCAAAATGGTTTTAAATCTCTCTGTGACATCCTCCTAAAATAGAGGTTGTAATGATTTTGAGCAATAAAACCATTGGATTCCAGCACCTACTGAACTTCCAAGCAGTACTTCTCGGCCACCGCTCGCTGGTCATGCTGTCTGTAACTCAGGGTTAATTTGTCTTAAATTATAAAAATGCACATATAATTGGTGCTTGAAATGATAAGTATGTCAGTATGTATTTGAAAAGTATCATTGGAAATACCGGACATGCAAACACAAATGCGCACACGCACACGCACACGGACGCGCACGCACACACGCACACGCACACACAGTGGGTACTGGGGGATTTACCAGGATAGATTTCTTTCCCTGGGGTTTAGTTTATCACAGAACAACAGTTAGTGCCTTTTATACATGTTTCTCATTGCCCTTTGGCAAACAGTTGCAAACAGCAGCTGTCAGTATACTCAGTATACTGAGCATGTGGGTGCAAATTCAACACAAATTCAAAGTTTGCGCTGTGCTGTTCAGCTTATCCTGGTCTGCTTATACTCATTAATCATTTAGCTTTATGAATCATACGAGGTCCAGATTCAGATCTTGACTGCCATGCGGATCAAGTTTCATTCTGACTTACTATCTATTTCACGGTTTACAGTCAGTTGAGCAGCCATCATGATTCAGTTTGGTATTTATGTTTTTTATTTTTTTATTTTTGTTGGGGGGGTTATATAAAGTTCAAGGAGAAAATGCACTGCAGTTAGATTGCATCTGTGTTGCAGTCAGTTCTGGTCTCACATGATGAAACATAATGTTTGACTGCCCTGTGCCAGGTAAAATAATATAAAGGTTCTCAAGGATATATCTGATATTGCATTAGCAGTCAGTGTTCTTCGCTCTGGATCTTTTTTGACCAATGAGAGGCCTCTTACGGGGGAGGCCTGGCTGCTGGGGCGCAATGCCAAGGTTGCTGCTGTGAACCAACTAGATTCTGCGCTGTCATTGGCCGGCGTAGACCCGCTTGTCCCAGCGGGGCTAGCGTGTTGGCACGCCAGCTGGGCGCAACCTCTGCCCCCGTTCCCGGCAGGTCACGTGACCACGCCCCCCCCCCCCCCCCCCCCCTCTCTCTGCGGAGTGCACAGGATGCAGGATTTTTAAAGGAGCGCAGCCCCACTGCGTGAGCGCAGCTCCAGCGCAATGTCGCATTTCCACCCGCGGAGCCTCCGGGGCCTGTTTTCATTGGAATAGTTTTGGAGGACGGCCGAGAGAGGGAGAGCGAGAGAGAAAGAACGAGCTGTGCTTCCAAAACGTCTGCAAAAAACACGCAGGAATAGGAAATAACACAATTTCAGATCCTCAAACAGGAGACCGTGTTTACCGTGGAGAGGAGAAGAGTGGGATTACGTTACTCTGGCTTTTTTCCCCCCCGCTGTTATTAAAAGCGGAGCTCGCTTAAAAGAATACCCAGAATTAAAGAATACCCAGCACCCCGAGGGTCTCTGCCTCTACTACATGATCTGGCAAACTGTTTCATGTATTCACAACTCTCTGTGTCAAGAAATACTTCCTGATATCAGTGTGTCATTTATTTTTTTAGCTAATTTCCACCTAAGCCCCATTGTTCCGCTGAGAGAACCCAGCTGGAAACATCTGTTTGTGAGCACTCTGAACTGTTAAGAAAAGAAAGCTACACTTGCATTTATTTGAGTCAAAGTTTTGGACAGTTTGTGCAAATCCAGGCCAAGCCTCTTGAACTTGCCGGCTGAACTTGCACCCTGGCTGCTCACTTCCCTCTTTCTCTCCCTCTTTCTCTCTTTCTCTCACTCTCTCTCCTCTGCCAGTGCTGGAGAAGAGTGAATTCCGAGATGAATCGCAGTTCTTCCGCTTCTACGCGGACGAAGAGACGGAGGGCACCAGCTCCAAGAGCAAGCAGCTGCGGAACGACTTCAAGCTCATCGAGAACATTGTGGCCAAGTCCCTGCTGGTAAGGACCCAGCAAGCCAGCGAGCGCCATCCACGCCGCAAAAGTGAAAATTGATACACTACACTCCATTGAGTCGTAATCACTGAGACTCACACGCGCACATACGCAGACACACAAACACACATACACTTTTCACTGTGCCTATTGTGAGGCCGTTCCGGGATAGATTTTCTTATTTTAGCCTGTCCCTTGGTGCAGTGTTGTGTCTAATTTGCGACCGCCCCCAGATGTATTTGTTGTTTTGCTGTTCTCCTTCCCTGTCAGAATTAAAAGGTTATGTTTAGGTAGAAGGTAGAAATCCGCAAATCCCATTTCATCCCATTTTAATCACTGTCTTTTTTGGGGTGTTTTTGGTTATTTTTCCTGATTTCGCATGGTCCTGAAGGATACTGCCCTGTATTTAACAGGATACTGTGTCCCATACTGTACCGGGACGTCCAGCCCAGGACATGAACCTCCACGCACATTCATAAATACATACATAACCACACACATAAATATACAGGGATACTAAAAACATAAATACATGAATATACTCTGAAGCTAATGTGAACTCAGAAGACATGTATGTGTTTATGCAAGACCAGTACTCAACCCTCAGGTTGTATGCCTCCCACAGAGACAAAATGGCCGCTTCCGTCCTTCTTCCAAGCCAGAAACCGCTCAAACACCACAGCCGAACAGCCGGCCACATTACTGTATTTTACGTTGGTTATACATGGCTTTCCAATGCAGCATCCCAAGTGGTGTCTCGTACGAAATGGCTGCTTCCGTGTGCGTCAACTGCAACACCAGCGCTAGTCTCAGGGCGCAGAATAGATGAAATTTGATGCGTTTAGGTCTGGTTCTTCTCGTAGCGTGATTCTCATTATTTGACACGTTCTCCCACCTGCACGGCGTAATTATAAAGTGCTCCCAGGGCTGTTCACATAAAAAACTTCTCACCATTTATCTCATACCATGTCCTCTTGATGATCATTAGAGAATAGTTAATTAATGGTTGTAGTGGAAAGTCAACAGTCACTTTAAAGTTAACTGCAGTGATCTTGGCGGACTAAGTACACAGGAAGTTAAGTGAATTGTTCAAATAAATCACTCTAGTGTCCTTCACAGTCACACACTCATTCTAGTGCCCTTATACACAGTCACACACTCACTCTAGTGCCCTTACACACAGTCACACACTCACTCTAGTGTCCTTACACACAGTCACACACTCACTCTAGTGTCCTTACACACAGTCACACACTCACTCTAGTGCCCTTACACACAGTCACACACTCACTCTAGTGTCCTTACACAGAGTCACACACTCACTCTAGTGGCCTTACACACAGTCACACACTCACTCTAGTGTCCTTACACACAGTCACAAACTCACTCTAGTGTCCTTACACACAGTCACACACTCACTCTAGTGTCCTTACACACAGTCACAAACTCACTCTAGTGTCCTTACACACAGTCACACACTCACTCTAGTGTCCTTACACACAGTCACACACTCACTCCAGTGTCCTTACACACAGTCACACACTCACTCTAGTGTCCTTACACACAGTCACACACTCACTCTAGTGCCCTTACACACAGTCACAAACTCACTCTAGTGCCCTTACACACAGTCACACACTCACTCTAGTGCCCTTACACACAGTCACACACTCACTCTAGTGTCCTTATACATAGTCACACACTCACTCTAGTGCCCTTACACACAGTCACAGTCACACACTCACTCTAGTGCCCTTACACACAGTCACACACTCACTCTAGTGCCCTTACACACAGTCACACACTCACTCTAGTGTCCTTATACATAGTCACACACTCATTCTAGTGCCCTTACACACAGTCACAGTCACACACTCACTCTAGTGTCCTTACACACAGTCACACACTCACTCTAGTGCCTTTACACACAGTCACAGTCACACACTCACTCTAGTGTCCTTACACACAGTCACACACTCACTCTAGTGCCCTTACACACAGTCACAGTCACACACTCACTCTAGTGTCCTTACACACAGTCACACACTCACTCTAGTGTCCTTACACACAGTCACACACTCACTCCAGTGTCCTTACACACAGTCACACACTCACTCTAGTGCCCTTACACACAGTCACAGTCACACACTCACTCCAGTGGTCCTTATACAGAGTCACACACTCACTCCAGTGTCCTTACACACAGTCACACACTCACTCTAGTGCCCTTACACACACAGTCACACACTCACTCTAGTGTCCTTATACACAGTCACACACTCACTCTAGTGTCCTTACACACAGTCACACACTCACTCTAGTGTCCTTATACACAGTCACACACTCATTCTAGTGGCCTTACACACAGTCACACCCCTCACTCTAGTGTCCTTACACACAGTCACACACTCACTCTAGTGCCTTTACACACACAGTCACAGTCACACACTCACTCTAGTGTCCTTACACACAGTCACAGTCACACACTCACTCTAGTGTCCTTACACACAGTCACAGTCACACACTCACTCCAGTGTCCTTACACACAGTCACACACTCACTCTAGTGTCCTTACACACAGTCACACACTCACTCCAGTGTCCTTACACACAGTCACACACTCACTCTAGTGCCCTTACACACAGTCACACACTCACTCTAGTGCCCTTGCACACAGTCACACACTCACTCTAGTGCTCTTACACACAGTCACACACTCACTCTAGTGTCTTTACACACAGTCACGCACTCACTCTAGTGCCCTTACACACAGTCACACACTCACTCTAGTGTCTTTACACACAGTCACGCACTCACTCTAGTGCCCTTACACACAGTCACACACTCACTCTAGTGCCCTTACACACAGTCACACAGTCACGCACTCAGTCTAGTGCCCTTACACACAGTCACACACACTCTAGTGTTCTTACACACAGTCACACAGTCACGCACTCAGTCTAGTGCCCTTACACACAGTCACACACTCTAGTGTATTGACACACAGTCGCACACTCACTCTAGTGTCCTTAGACACAGTCACATTCTTATTTAAGACTGATCGGTCATTAAAAACATCTGGCAGGTGGAATGCAGTGTGTGGAAACCAGACAGTCTGCTCCAGCCAATGTCTCAAGATGGGAGAAAACATCTTTCATATTATGAAGAGAAAAACCAGCCTCGGGTAACCGTTCCAACTGTTTAGGTCTGGTGGAACAAAGCAAGTCAGACATGCATCCTCACACATGATCTCAATCTTCGTATAAAAAGTCTGCTTTAGGGCAAAAAAATATAACATCATTGTTAGACAGCGGTTCCTTTTTGTACAATATTCATATAGTACAAACCACTCGGATAAAAGAAAGTTGAACAGAAGTTTGCCCAAGAGCTAGTCTGATTTCCATGCTTGCCCAAATGAAGCAGTGCTGTCCCTTTTGACATAATTGACAGTTAGCCTAGCAGTCATTCTGAGGCCTGTTCAGATCAGGTTTGTTTGTCTGGGGATAATTCCGCGTTTGCCTTTATGCGGGAAGGCAGACGAGGGCTGGAATAAGCGATGTTCCACGTCCGCGACTCTGGATCATCTACACGTCTTCGGCGAGTTCCACGTTTGCACTAGTAATACCGGCTCCAAGGCTCCAAGAATAGCCAGGACCTTCAAAATGCTAACCAAAATTTCAAACCTGTGTGGTTAGTAATTACCTTGACCTTTGTAAGCTGTCAGCAAAGCCCTCTCTCCTGCACTTCGACAACAGCTGCAAGACATTTCAGAGAGACTCCTGTGTAATAATACGCCTGAAGTGGCCACATCCCGGCACCCTGCATTTTCTTTTCCACAGCTCTTATAGTTTTCCTACAGAAACGTTCCTTGCAGCGCTTGTGAATCCCTCATTCGGGAGAGCGAACGCTCGGACGTGCACCACAGCGGCTTGCTGGAGATCTCCGTTAGTTCGCGTGGGCAGGCTGTTCCCGCTGAACCGTTAAAATTAACGGCCATGACAGAGTGACTGGCTGCGCCTATATAGGATGCACACAAGACAAAATAATCACCACCGTGCTTCTCATGCAGTAAACTAAATAATTCCTGGCCCCGTGGCCGTGTGTTTGTTCTGTGGACGTTACTTGAAAAGGGGTGTGTTTTAGAGTTAAGATCACATTTAGTTTTTTGCCCCTGATTGGCTCTCATCTGCATGGACGGACCAGAATAATTCACAACATTTCTTCAGTGTATTAGTTTTCAAATATTAAACCGTTTGCTCTTCAGTGAAATGAAAAGGGGACATATGCTTTAGGTAATAAGGAAGCTGTGATGAGATTGTCTGTTAAACAGGAAGATGATGCTCACAGCGTGCGGCAGGGCTTGGAGTCTTACGGCAGCTTTATCATTGCGACGTGGCTTTGATTGGAACGGCTGTGTTTTATATCAGTGGAAAGCTCTCCGTACTGCCCCCTCCTTTGTGATTTGAGAGTGTATGGCTCTGCTCTGTACAGGCGTTATAAAACCTCACTAACGCCCTGCACATTTAGTGACATTTAGCCACCGGCGTATGAAGAAGGGGGGGGGTGGATACGGGAGATCAGAAGAGGGTACTTCATTGCATCTGAAAATATCTGCCATTTAACGGCACATCCAAGGTTCTAAATTAAAAAGTGGGGGGGGAACAGACATTGTTCAGCACTGAAAGGTTGAAGCGTTCTGCCATAATATTGATTGATTATAACCCCCCCCCCCCCTCCCAATGTCCCTACAGACTATTGAACCAATCCACTCGATATTATTATTGTGTCCTTTGCTCTGCGGCTTTTATTGTGTTAGCCCTGCTAAATAAGAGGAGATTCTGGTAGATATCCGACCTGTTAAATTTCAATGAATTTTGCCGTGTGTCGGTCATGAGCAGTAGTTTCCCAGGTCGACGCGTATATTTCCAGCAACTTCTGCGCACTCCCGGGCCATGGCTGTGATCTGGGATTTCTGGACGCGGGTATTCCCAATTCGGGGAAATGGACGGCCATGTCTCATCATTTATGGGAAATTCCTGGACGAGAACACTTCTTTTGAACGGGATTATGTCAGTCTTCGGAGGGGAGACACGCCTTCTGCCAGATACAGCCAGATACAGTCCGTTTTGGGATTTGTGCGCTGTGGTGTCCGCCCGGTAAACGCAGTTCTTCATGCAGTACCTATGGATTCTCTTACTAGCACAGTGATAACCTGTCTTATCTGAGCACCACAGCAGTGGTAACATTCCAGTGGCCCCCATGTCATCCAGGACATATAGTACTGCTTCGTCCTTAAAATGGAACATCCAGTAGACTTGAGAGAATGATTTATGGAAAGATGGAACTTACTCTTTCCGTGAATCTGTTTTTTTCTCTCTCTTTTACATTTTTTTTACATTGACATGTTTTATGCATCGTCTTCCTCATCAGATCCACCCGCAGGAGGAAGACTACGGCTTTGAGATCGAGGAGAAGAACAAGGCCATTGTGGTGAAGAGTGTGAGCCGGGGCTCCCACGCTGAGGTGAGAACCAATCCCTGTCTAATCCTGAACAGGACCCGCCCCCCTCCTTTTCATCTCTAGCATGTGATAGGTGGAAATACTGGCCCTGCCTTGCCGTTAAGCCGCAAAGGGTGAAACTCCTTCAGTGGCAATAAAGAGAAGACAGCCGGGGTCAGAGGTCACCTTTGAGACTCATGTGGACGGCTCACAGCTGTGGTGCAATCATCTCCCACCGCCTCACATAACTGATGCCCAATCAGAGCGCAGTTAGACACATGCAGCTTTGCTGGTTTATCCCTGTCAGAGCCTAATCAAGCCGGTACATGGCTACACACGCACACACACAGATACACAAACACACACGCACACAGCTACGCACACATTACAGATACGCACACACACACCATTCCTTAATGTTTCCGAAACGCTTGGAAAGGTAATTAGGCATGCTGCCTCAGATTCTCATGCGCCGTGGAGTGGTGAGAGAGAGGAAGGTGGGGGGGGGTGGGGGGTGACAGAGGGAAGTGAGAGAGGGAGAAAGTCTGAGAAAAAGAGAGATCGAGAGCAATGGAGAGTAAGAAGGTGAGAGAGAAGGAGAGAGAAAGAGGTGTCGCTCTGCCACGATGACTCCTCTGTTCCCTCCTCGGTCCGAGAACAACGGCTGTCCTGTCCGAGGACGACAAGGTGCCGGGCAGTCTAATCCCGGCCGGAATTGAAAAGGCTTTAATTTGAGAGCAGGAGAGACCGGAATGCTAAATGCTTCCAGAAAAAGCTGAGTCTGTCTTTCCCAGGGGCTGTCAGCTAGGCAACCAGAGCCACGTCAGGCAACAACAGGCCAGTGTGAAAGGGCCCTGACCCAGAGCCTGAGAGAAACACAACAGAGCCTCCATTATCAGCACCCCTTCACTGCCTCCACTGATCTCAGAACAGTGAACAGAGCCTTCATTATCAGTACACCCTCACTTTCTCCACTGATCTCAGAACAGTAAACAGAGCATTCATTATCAGCACCCCCTCACTGCCTCCACTGATCTCAGAACAGCAAACAGCCTTCATTACCAGCACACCCTCACTGCCTCCACTGATCTCAGAACCGTAAACAGCCTTATGTAGTGATGGATTTCTTGCATTATGGTTTTAGGTTTAATATTGTGGTTAAACTGTGTTGAAATGGATGGAAAGAGTCTTTTTTTTAAATCCTGTAATGGAAACCCCTTTGTGTGTGTGTGAGAGAGGTTGAGTTTTGGCCCTGTCGGTCTGTGCGGTCTTTCGAGGCCCCTTTAACCCCTCGCAGGAGATGGCCCGCAGCGTTTGCCTTTTTACAGCCGTAACGCGAGCTGGGAGGCCCGCCGCTCGGCTCTCACTTTTCGGAAGTCGTAAATCACGCTTGATCCTGTGCACGGGACCGCCATGCATGCACTGTATAGCAGCAGGTGCTTCAGTAAATGCCCTTTAATCATTAAAAAGCGCAGGTGTGACTGGGCATAGATGTGCATCTGCTTGTGCCCTGAGAACACACTCGTTAAGCTTGAGGCCTTTGGTCTGAATTGCGTCAGTACATAAACAGCTGTGTCGTAAACACATGTGTTACAGGAGGATGTCTGCCGAGCAGGTAAATAACATCATATTAAGGTTGGAATTAATTATGGTTCAAGATTTCTGCAGGGTGCTTATATGTCTTAAATTCTGTGTATGTATGTTGGTATGTGCGTGTGTGCATGTGTGTGTGTGTGTGTGTGTGTGTGTGTGTGTGTGTGTGTGTGTGTGTGTGTGTTTGTTTGTGGGGTCCGCGTGCTTGCAGATGGCCGGGTTGCAGACAGGGCGGAAGATCTACAGCATTAATGAGGACCTGGTATTTCTCCGGCCGTTCCCTGAGGTGGAGACCATGATCAGCCAGTCCTTCTGCATTCGCCGATCCCTGAGGCTGCTGGTGGCAACCAAGGCCAAGGAGTAAGTCTGTACCCGGCCTGGCCCTCCTCCTCATCCGCTGCCTCTACCCTGGGGCCCCCGCACAAACGCTGCCTCTACCCTGGGGCCCCCGCACAAACGCTGCCTCTACCCTGGGGCCCCCGCACAAACGCTGCCTCTACCCTGGGGCCCCCGCACAAACGCTGCCTTTGCGCCGCACTTTACACTCACATTGGGGACGTCAAACTGGATTCAGGATATTTTTTCTATTTTATTGAATTTTTTGTGGCTGTGGGTATAGTATTCCCCTCTGGAATATCAACGTTCACCCCCCCCCCCCCCCCCCCCCCCCCCCCCCACACACACACCCCCTTCAGCAGGGACTCTCCCTTGGCTAAGAGGGTCCTAAACTAAAACAGTAGACCGCCCAGCAGGTGGAATAGCTTTTCAGGCCATAGTTCAGCCCTCCAGGAAGTAGCTCATTTGGTCCATCCCTTCAAGTTAAGTCAAAAGCAGAACAATGCCCAAAAACCAGGCTCCCAATTCACACCGCCTGTATTTCTTTTTTTAACATTATGACGTAAAACTTTAGTTCTGCAAACCAAGCGTTTCAAGGCATGGTTGTAAGAAGTGAGACCGGCACTGTGGAAACCAAACCCTTCTCGCTTCCTCACAGTTTCTCTAAAACTGAGAATTCTGTCGAAAGGCTCACCGACACGTGTAGCATGGTCAGCACAACGTCAAGCAGACTGAAGTTTGAAAGGCATATTTACACTTACAGTAATTTCATTACAATCACATACATTAATAACCATGTACATTACAATACATTATAATCACTTACAGTAACAACCATTTATGTTACATTACAATTGCTTGCTGTAATGACCATTTACTTTACATTACATTATAATCACTTGCAGTAACAACAATTTACATTACATTACAATCACAGTAATAACAATTTACATTACATTAAAATTACTTGCAGTAATAACCATTGACATTACAATCACTTACAGTAATAACATTTATATTATATTACAATAGTTTATAATCACTTATTTTTAAACATGCAGTTTAGGTATTTTTAGAAGTTTGAAATTCACCTACAGTTATAACCATTTACATTGCATTAGGCCCAAGGAATATTATATACATCAAATCATCTCTTGAATTGACATTTTTTCTTCTTAAATGTATATAAATGATTTTCAAAACTAAAATTGTAATAAATGTATTTAAATGATTTTTGCAGTAGATTAGTTTTAGAAATGTATAAATCAGTGACTGTTTATTTGACAGTCTCTAACGTTAACCTGTTTGCCTCCCTTTCGTTCAAGGATTGTGAGGATACCAGACTCTCCGGACTCTCTGTCCTTCAGAATCCATGGCTCCGCCCCTCCCTATGTGCATGCTGTGAGAAAAGGTATGAACACAAGCCCTATTGGGTACGGCCGATCACATGGTTGTTACGTGGTTTATTTCGGGTTCCTGTGTCCAATTTCACCCTGATGGCTGTAGAGCCTGGGTTTTCAACAGGCAGTCCGTGGACCCCTGGGGGTCTGTGAAGCTATTGTAGGGGCTCCGCATTCACACTCTCAATCCCTCGGTCGCTAATCTTTCCAAAAACCTCCCCGGGATGCCTTTAAGCCTGGGCTGAGGTCCAGGCATCATCAAAACTGATTGAAAACCCCTGCTGTAGAAACCATCTGTTTCAAGGAGGTTTCATGAAAAGATATGTAATGGACTGACCAAATTGTAATGATCTCTGTGCAAAACACAGTACGTACATAACTGCGCCTTGTGGCAAAGCAGATAATACAGGTATTTTATCTAAGGCTGCCATTTTGTATCCAGGGCCGTAGAACGTGAATGTTGCCTGTCTGCATGCGCTGGTTATTCAGCTGCAGTCTTCATGTCGACTCCAGGGCTAATCCAGCTCCAGTGTGCCGTTTGCACGTGTGCTTTACGTGTCCGTACATCTGTGTGTATGTGTCTATTTATGGGTCAGTTACTGCATATGTGGTGCTTTTGTATGTGTGTTTGTTTTCAAATGCACCTGCGTGTGCCTGTGTGTTGTCAGTGTTTGTGATTGGGTGTGTGTGTGCGCGTATTTGTGTTGTGTGTTCTTGTCTCGTGTGAGTGTGTGTGTCGTGTGTATGTGTGTATACGTACGTGTGCGTGTGTGCATGTTCCTGTGTGTTGTCAGTGCTTGTGATTGAATGATTGTGGGTGTTTGTGTGTGTGTGTGTGTGCGTGAACATGCCTGTGCGTGTGTTGAGCTGCAGCACAGCTGACATTGAGGAAGTGAAGAGTTCTGCCAGTGCAGCACTACATGGCGGAAATCGCTGTGGTTTTTCTTCTGCAGGTGTCACGGAAACACCTCTTCTACTCCCAGCTAACTCCTTGCTGAGGCTCACAACATCACACCCTTAGCAACCTGAGGCTCAATACATCACACCCTTAGCAACCTGTGGCTCACTACATCACACCCTTAGATACCTGAGGCTCACTACATCACACCCTTAGATACCTGAGGCTCACTACATCACACCCTTAGATACCTGATGCTCACTACATCACACCCTTAGATACCTGAGGCTCACTACATCACACCCTTAGCAACCTGAGTCTCACTACCTCTCACCCTTATCAACCTGAGTCTCACTACATCTCACCCGTAGCAACAAGCTACTTTATTAGCCTTAGAGTGTGGCCCTCATGTTATTGCTCAGCAAGAAGCCATAAGCCGCATTTACCCCGTTTCATAGGTCACCCTAATTCAGGTTAGCAAAAAAAAGCCACACAGAGTGCTGAGGTGTGGATTGAGTTACGCCTTTGTTGTCCCTGTCCACTAAACTTGGGTTGAATCCCATGCAAACTAGTACATTAAATCATTCTGCTCTCCGGCAAGGCAAGATAAATTAATTGTATAATTACTTCTAGGAGACTTGCAGGAGATTCCTTTCCTGGAATCTAATTAAAATTTTATTTTTTGATTTTTGATTTTTGATTTTATCAACACTTAGTGAGGATTAAGAAGTTGAATTATCGGGCAAAAGATGTTGCTGAATGTGTTAAGCAACTGTAGTCAGTAAACGCAGACCACATTTGGATCACATTTTAACACATTCCGTCGACTGCAAATGCTCCACGCCAGCATTTCCTCTTCTCGCTTAAAAATAGCTGCCGACAATGAAGGCTTTCATGCTTGTTCTGATATAATTATATATTTTCTGCATCTGAGTAGAAGGTAGTTGCTCATTTTGGTCAGTTTGTCTTATCATTTAGAAGCCAGGAGGAAAGTAGCAGGTGATCTTGATTCTAAACATATAATCAGTGAAGCTGACACCCAAAAGAGGAAGGTCAAGTTTGTTATTTAGGGCAGTCATTACTGATGGTACACTGGGTACATTATATTCTATCGTTCTTTAATTTGATATTTTTAAAACCATTCATTTGTGTTTGTCACTGGTCCTGCGGAATACATAGCATAATATGTATGTGATGTCTGGTAAGAGAGTAGAGCCTTTATTAACATTAAACCTTTGGACCAGATGATTAAGTGGTTTTGTGTCCAGAAACCTTTGCATTGAATTTAGTAAACCTTATGATTGAAATAAAGTGATTTATCTAATGACAAACTGGCTGACACTGGCACTATGTGCAAAATTCTGTCTGCACACAGACCGATCAACAGCTTTGAGACCCTGATACAATTGTGGCCGAAAAATTCAAGTCAGTGGACAGAGTCTGACGGGAGAGTGTATTAGCCTAACTTCATGTGAAAATAAAATTGCTGTTATCAGGCACTTTTACTGCATTAACCAAGAGCTGAGATGGGAAGTGTCTGTTCCTGCTACATTTAGTCAGCTTGAGACGAATGTGTGTAGATTTGCATTTGTGGGATTTTTGGTTCCCTTGATATAAGGGCAGCAGTGTAGCATGATGGTTAGGGAACTGGACTTTCAATGCCAAGGGTGCTGGTTTAATTCTTCCATTTACTTTTTAATTCAGTAAAATATCCAGCTGTGTGAGACACTCTGGATAAGAGTATCTGATCAATGCTTTTATTATGTGGCTTTAATGGACAAAAATGTTTATTACATTACATTGGCAATTGTCATGTAAAAACGGTGCTAAAATGAAGCTCTGTGCACAGTTACACTGATGTAGCCAGTATATGTCATGGATTACTTTCCATCACTACTGCTATACCAAGTGTGTCATTCAGGAACACATATAGATGAACTGGCGCGCTAACTTAGGTATGTGATTTAATAACCTGCGTAGGTTAGCGACCTTGCTATCCCAAGGGTCTCATTCAGTAACACATACGTAGATGAGCTTCCATGTTAACTTGGGTATGGGATTTAGTAACCTGCTTAGGTTAGCGACCATGCTATCCCAAGTGTGTCCTTCAGTAACACGTATATGAGCTGCCATCTTAACTTGGGTACGTGATTTAGTAACCCGTGTAGGTTAGCAACCATGCTATCCCTAGTGTGTCAGTTAGTAACACATATGTGTATTTTTTCAATACTGGAGAGATTTCGAGGGACAAGATTATTATTCAGATTATTCAATTTATACACTGTTCTTAACAAAAACCTACCCATCATGTGAAACCTTATAAATAACAGATATAAATAAGATAACTTCAAGACCGAAAGTCAAAAACTTTTTTTCACGACAGACAAAATTTCATCGTTTTACCACCATTTTGGACACCAAAAATGTGACATAGAAAACTGTGCCACATTTAGTCATGAATATTTAATTAATAAATAAACTTCATATGGCCCCTCATACATATATGTTTTGATAATGTTTTAGGGAACAATATTCATGAATACCAGAAGAAAATACAGTAACATGTCTGATATTCTGCCTAGCAAAGATCCGGTAACGGTCGTTGTGCTTGGTGTCAATTGCCACAACGACCGTTATCGGGATCAGCACCTCTGGAAGCTAACCATAGAGGCTCCAAACCCCTACTGCTTTACACAAACCCTTAACTGGGTGTGCTATGGTAGCAGTAATTTTGGGGTGAGTTATACCTGATATATATATATACCAAAAACATTGTGGTGTCAAAAACGCAACGACCGTTTTTGATATATTTTTCGACTTTTCAAAGTCAATCTGGCATAAATTGGTCATCAAAACTAAGAAACTTATCCAATCTTCAAGTTGGCAACACGTGGTCTCTTGTTTACCTCGCGTACGTGCCAAGTCGCAAATTCATATACTTCGTGTCAACTCCGGAAGCCCTACATTCAGTAACGCATTCAGTTTAGCGACCATGCTAAGCCAGGTATGTGATTCAGTAACACATTCAGGTTAGCGACCATGCTAACCCGGGTATGTAATTTAGTTACATATTCGGTTAGCAACCATGCGGACTCAGTTATGTGATTCAGTGACATGTTCAGGTTAGCAGTCATGCTAACCCAGGTACAGTATGTGATTGAGTAACACATTCAGGTTAGCGACCATGCTAACCCGGGTATGGGATTGAGTGACATATTCAGGTTAGCAACCATGCTAACCTGGTTGTGTCACTTCCTGTCTCAGGGTCCAACGCTGCATCTGCTGGTCTCCAGCCTGGACAGTGTGTTCTCAAAGTCAACGGCAACAGTGTCAATGCTGACAGCTACCTGGAGGTCCTGGAGCACTTCTCAGCTCACCGCAGCAGTGAGCAGCCTCAGGAACAGGTGAGCGCCCCAGCGAGTAGGACAAGAACACTGCATGAAGCCTGTTTCTATGGGAACGATAACTAGAACTTAAAGAAATACTAAAAGTATTCTGGTTTAAAATCATGAACGTGTCTACTCTACGGTGATAACTATAAAAAAGAGCAAAAACGTTAACCAAAGAAACTGTTCATATCACCCTGAGAGACTGATCATTTTTCAACCCACTGTATGTGTGCTGTCTGTACCCTCAGGAGGCACATACAGATCCTTTCCCAAAAATTTGAATATCATGGAAAAGTTGTTTTTTTTCCATAATTCCATTCAAAAAGTGAAACTTTCATAGATTATAGATTCATTACACACAAAGTGAAATATTTCTAGCCTTTATTTGTTTCATTTTTCATAATTTTGGTTTACAGCTCCAGAAAACCCCCAAAACAGTATTTCAAGAAATTAGAATAGTGTGTCGAAAATCTGCATTTACTTCAGTTATTTCAGAGAATGAGTGGAGTGGCTTGAATCGAGGAATCCGACAGTTGTAGCCCATGTCCCGGATACGTCTGTACGTGGTGGTTTTTGAAGCACTGACTCCAGCCTCAGTCCACTCCCTCTGCATCTCCACCAAATTTTGGAATCGTCTTTGCTTGACAATCCGCTGAAGCCTACGGTCATCTCTTTTGCTTGTGCACCTTCTCCTGCCACATTTTTCCCTTCCACTAAACTTTCTATTGATATGCTTGGACACTGCACTCTGTGAACAGCCAGCCTCCTTAGTGATGACCTTTTGTGGCTTACCCATCTTCTGGAGGGTGTCAGTGATGGTCTTCTGGCCAATTGTCAAGTCTGCAGTCTTCCCCATACTGAACCAAACTGAGATAAACTTTGCAGGTGTTTTGAGTAAATTAGATGATAGTGTGACACTCAGTCTAAAACATTCATTCTCTGAAATAACTGAAGTAAATGCTGATTTTCGACACACTATTCTAATTTCTTGAAATACTGTTTTGGGGGTTTTCTGGAGCTGTAAGCCAAAATTATGAAAAATGAAACAAATAAAGGCTAGAAATATTTCACTTTGTAATGAATCTATAATCTATGAAAGTTTCACTTTTTGAATGGAATTATGGGGGAAAAAAAACTTTTCCATGATATTCTAATTTTTTGGAAAGGATCTGTATGTGAGTGTGTTGATTCACAGCTGTGTACAGGAATGAAATCTCTCCTGTTGATGCTAGTGAATGACTTATAGTTAATGATAATATTTATCACCATCATTCTGGGTGTAAACGGGCCTTAACACTGAAGGAATGTTCTGTACAATTAATTTATTATTTATTTTATTCATTAGTTATAATCTTTATTTTTAGTTATAGGATGATAGTAACATGCCTTTCATTGCCACGAGTGGTTTATTTTGCTTGGCGGTACGCACTGGCTGATGAGATATTGGTTACTCTTTGGAATTACTTTGGGCTTTCTCTTTACTGTTTAATTACCAAGTTTTAGTTGACATTGCATTTATTTCCTTCTTAACACATAAAATATAAAATAAATATGAAAATGTCAACTTTAAAGTAGTAAGCCCCACACTTAAGTTTTATTCCCTTTCCTTTCACAACATATTTTGTTTAATTGAGTGACCCCTGCCGCTTCCCATTAAAGCTGGAATAAGCAACTTTTTTTTCATGCTTAGTTGGTAGCAATCATAGAAAGAACTGTTCTGAGTGAAATCCAGCACCATACACTGTGTTCATACCCTCAATTTCTGCATTCTAAAAGCAGTGATTCAGCCCAAATTTTTGTTTTCAAAAAGTGGCTCTTGACATAAACCAATCGAAGAGATAGGTCAGTTCACGTTGCGAACCAATCAACAATGAGATTAACCTTGTGTATTCACCAGCTATAAATTTTCACCAACAATGGCGGAGAAGCGACCCCATTACACCGGCTATAGCTATTTCACGCTAAGAAAAAGAAAAGGATAAAGCTTGCTCGAAAACTTGAGTAAACATAGGTGCTCATTTTAGAAGGTGGCGTGATGTTCGGGAGCGGATTGGTTTAAAGACAGATGTGGAGCTCCCATTGTTTCCACTGGACAAGTAGGCCAAAAGTTTCAACGCTAATTTACCTGGACTTTCTGCTTGCCAGCCAATTTTAATGAATTATAATTAATTGTAGCTAGGTTGCTATTGTTAATAACGTTACTTTATATGGCCACTAGTTCTTGGAAGAAAGAAATGTTCGTTAACGCTATTGTATAGATCGCGTTAGCTGAAACCGGCTTCTCTGCTATAACCATGCATGCCAGCTGTAGCCAGATAATGCCTGTGTGATGTAACAACTCAGAAACAACAGAAAATATTTTGTTGTTTTACCTGGACTCTTGAGACTGACATTTTTACTGTAACGTTAGCTATACCGTCTGTATACAGTCTGTAATCCTGCGATAGTATCTAGAAAACTTGTATGCACGTTGATGACGAGGTCTATGGAAGCAGTGGGCTGGGATGTGTGTCTCTTTCTCTATGGGCAGGGCCAAGGGGTGTTATGACTTGTTATGTTATGTTATGACAGCAAATGTGACCGTTGAGAAAGTTGCATACTCCAGGTTTAAGTAAAAAGTGTAAAAGAGTAAGACCATTTCTTTGCTAAAGCATAGTTTATGGTGGGTAGATTGAAGATAGAGGCCTGTGTTCTTCATATTCCAAGCCATGGAACATAATTAAAGGTGCAGGTTGCGATTGCTTAGCCGTAGTGGCTGTGGTACGTAACGCTAGCAAACATGCTCTATGGCTCTGGGTGACTGATGCTAAACTACATACCGCTCTCTCTGCTGTCCACACAGGGACTCTCCCAGTGGGTATACAGGACGCTCGAGGACGCAGAAGAGGAGGGAGACCTGAAGCCCAATGTATTTGGGCCGTGCTCGGAAACAGAGGAGGAAGATGACGTCGCAAACGGAAGAGGTACATGGTCAGGCACACCCCTGCAGCTCTGAAACAGGAAGTGGCTGCGGTCGCGTTGAAAAGAAAGAAATGACTGCTCAAGGGGAAAAAAGACACATACAGAGCATGTTTCTGTTTGCAAGCAGCATACAGCTGAGGTTTGTGCATGGGGGGGAAAAGAGACACCATGGCAGTGGCAGAGGTTAGTTGTTGTGAACATTGGGCTTTTATCCAGAAAGTTGCGAGTTTGAATCTTGGGTTTGACACGCGCAATGCCGTTAACACACAAAATTCTAATTTCTTTGGCAGCTTCACTGCTGTTTATGAGAGGGAACAATCACATCAGCATAGTTAAGGAGCCATCTGTAAAATCTTGTTCTTTTCACCTAATACCCTGCAAGCTGCAACATTTCTATTTTCTGTTCTTTTTTGGTGTAAAAGGAAAGGCTTTTGTAAACCCCTAACAATAAGTAACCCAACGAACACTTAAGCTGATTGAGCTGCCTTTTGCGGCCAATGTGGTGTGAGGTCTGTTTTTGCAGTGCCAAGACCTTATTGAGGGAGGGGGGGGGGGGGGCTGCCGTGAAATTTACATGCTAATTTACATTAGTGTCCCACCATGAAGCTGTAAATATGGTCAACTCATCAGACTCTTCACTTTTTTTGTTTTACTGTTCTATCCCCTTGGCCTGGATTCAATCAACATTTGTTCTTATCTTTGGTCTGGATTTAGTCAACATTTGTCCTTAACTTTGGCCTGGATTATAATAATAATGTTTATTATGCTTGGGCTTTTCTTCACAGAAACAATCCAGCGAGTTAAATGATCACAAAAATGTGCTTCCTGAACTGTGTTTTTATTGAACAAGTAACACTTGTATTTCATTTAGAATAAAGGTTAAGTACAATTGTTGATTGAATCCAGGTCTAAACATATTCAAGATCTTGTCTCGTATGGAGCAAAGGTCAAACGAGGACATCTTTTGTCACATGGTTTAAAGAAATGGCATCAGATCACCGTTATTAACACCAAAAAGAATCATTGAGATGTAAAACATAGAGCTGTTTTTTTTTTGTTGCCATTTTGGGATGTGTTGGACTACCGTGAGTTCTCTCAGACTGAGTAATTCCCAGCAGTAGTGTCATTTTTCCAATCTGACGTGGAAAGTCTTGTAAAAGTAAGCACTCGTACTTTCATTGTGTGCTGCAACTACATTATTACACTATTTTACTGGTGTGATCATCTCTAAAACTGGAAGCTTGCAATTTGAAGATTTTTTTATGATAGGAATGGAGGATGTGTTATTGACATTATGTCTCTGAGAGAATGAGTTGAACACTTTCTAGTTTATCATTGTTAAATTATTTATGTTCAAATTTTCCTCTTTGATTGGACCTTTGTTTGTGTTACAGGAGTCTGTTAAAGGTACATTATGCATGTTTATGTTTACCTTGAAAACATCATAAAATAATCATGCTCAATCATATCAATGATGCATTGACAATCTCTGTCTTTGTGCACATTTGCCAAATCCATGCTCCTCTGCCTGTATTTATTATTCTAAGATGTGTTTGGGACATTTCTGGGTGCGACACACTTTTCTGTGTGGGGAGGGGTGGGTGTGGCCATAGATAGAGCCTGTGGGGTGGGATCCATTTTCAGCGGTGCGTTAGCTAGCTACTTCAATGGCAGATGGGGAGTTGTCATGTTTTCTGTTGGACCCGTAAGTAATGTTACCTGTAGCTATCCAGCTAACTACATTATATAGGTAGTTAAATGCCCGTAGTCGGGTACCTTGAGTGGGCGGGGTTGAGAATGGAGGAGGACACTTCTTTGATTGTAAACACAGGACCACAGCCAGGCTAATAATCCTGCATTAGTGCACCTTGAATTGTGTTGTGGAAATACTGGTCTTTATATCTGGCTCCCTTCAACCAAACCCAATATGACTGTGTGCAATGTTTCCATGAATTTGACTGCTTTACTGGTGCATAGATTGAAAAATCAGTCACCTTTGTGAATGATTGAAGAAAGCATTTCTAGAGAGTGAATTTGAGGACTGGAGGTCTTTAGAAGCCCACCCAACCAGGAAGTTCTTGTTGTTGTTCGTTGTTCGTTGTTTTCACCTGTAATTGGCTATCGATGACGCCCCCCCCTTCCTCGTTCAGAACCGGTGAACGGAATGGGGCAGTTGTCCATCTCGGACAGCGACAGTCCACTGGTCAGCCTGACAGTGGATAACGTGCACCTGGAGCACGGCGTGGTGTATGAGTACGTCAGCACTGCGGGGGTGAAGAGCCACGTGCTGGAGAAGATGGTGGAGCCCAAGGGATGCTTTAGCCTCACGGCCAAGGTACAAGGCCCCTCCCCCAACCACAGATTTTCCACAGTAACCACATGGTCAGCCCCGGTTAGATGGTGTTCCTTCTATTTAGTTCCTTACTCCAGGAGGTGGTGACAACTGGAGATTCTGGTGGTATATCACTGTTCATAAATATTCATGAAAGGGCATGCCCAAGGACAGAACATCATTGCTTTGTTTGTATTGTCCTTGGCCACACCCCTTCATGAATAATGCATAAAATTCGAGCTGGAAAGTTTCCATATCAATGGTAGAGGACCACCTGTTAAGAATGCAGAGCTGTCCATGTGGTTAATATGTGTATAATCTGTCCCCAGACCCCAGTCCCTGCACAGGTAATTTTTATTTTCTGTTAGAGGGAATCTCGGTGTGTACTTGGCGATCTGAAACTTAAGTAAAGTTGTTCTTCTTTGACTTGGCCCTTCAGATCTTGGAGGCGTTTGCTGGGGACGACGGCCGCTTTGTGAGAAATTGCAGTCAGCTGATCTCCCAGAGTGACCGGCTGGTCTCCATGCCGCAGTACGAGTTCCGGAACATCTGCGACACCAAGCTGGACAGCATCCACAGACGCATCTCCAGCTACCAGAAGGTGACTTCCCAACCCAACATACTATAAAGAACCACAAACACTATAAAAAGTCCAAAAAAGGAATGCCCTCCGAGGGACTTACCCCTGTGCGTATGCCATTTGGTATTAGTTACATAATCCGAAAAGGAGATTCAATTGTAGCACTTGTAAAATAACCAAGTAAAATACGTATGTGAATGTGGTTAAAATGCAGCCATTTGACTTCTAATAATGGTCAGAGCTACAGTAGTGTCTTACGTGGGGATTTTCTCTGTCAGTTCGCTCAGGAGCTGAGGGGAAAAGCCTGCCCCACCTTTAAGCAAGCCAACAGTAAGCCCCACCCCCTGGGCTGCATGGACTTTGTCCCCACCCAACTGCCACATCAACCTGATGCAGGTGTCCTGCCCCAAGAGCACCACCTCGGCCGGCCGCACATTCAGCATCCGCTTCGGCAGGAAGAACTCCTTTTTTCGGCCTGGACCCCGACCAAGGTGAGGGGCCGTCTGTGCTGCAAGGGCCCGCCTGCACCGTGGGTTGCGATTCCACTGGGGGCACTCGAAGCTTCAGTTTACCGGCTTCAGAGAACTTCAGTGTTCAGGCTTCAGACAGCTGCAGTGTCTGGGCTTCAGAGAGTTTCAGTGTTGAGGATTTAGAGAGCTTCAGTGTTCAGACTTTAGAGAGCTTCAGTGTTCAGGCTTTAGAGAGCTTCAGTGTTCAGGATTTAGAGAGCTTCAGTGTTCAGGCTTTAGAGAGCTTCAGTGTTCAGGATTTAGAGAGCTTCAGTGTTCAGGCTTTAGAGAGCTTCAGTGTTCAGGCTTTAGAGAGCTTCAGTGTTCAGGCTTTAGAGAGCTTCAGTGTTCAGGCTTTAGAGAGCTTCAGTGTTCAGGCTTTAGAGAGCTTCAGTGTTCAGGCTTTAGAGAGCTTCAGTGTTCAGGATTTAGAGAGCTTCAGTGTTCAGGCTTTAGAGAGCTTCAGTGTTCAGGATTTAGAGAGCTTCAGTGTTCAGGCTTTAGAGAGCATCAGTGTTCAGGATTTAGAGAGCTTCAGTGTTCAGACTAGAGAGTGTCAGTGTTGAGGATTTAGAGAGCTTCAGTGTTCAGGCTTTAGAGAGCTTCAGTGTTCAGGCTTTAGAGAGCTTCTGGGTTCAGGCTTTAGAGAGCTTCAGTGTTCAGGCTTTAGAGAGCTTCTGGGTTCAGGCTTTAGAGAGCTTCAGTGTTCAGGCTTTAGAGAGCTTCAGTGTTCAGGCTTTAGAGAGCTTCAGTGTTCAGGATTTAGTGCACTTCAGTGTTCAGGCTTTAGAGAGCTTCAGTGTTCAGGTTGTAGTCGTATAGTGACAGATCTTCACTCTTGTTTAATATACAGTATGTGGTACTGTGAATGGAATTCTAGTGAATCATTCTCTATATATATTTCTCTCAGTCCTGTAATTATTACAATGGTCAAATCCTGCTTAGTTATTATCCACACTAAGAAACATTTTTCAAACATGCTGTTACAGGAATTAACCACTTTTCTATTTCAAATGGAGGGATCATTTCAACTAATTGGCATCAGTGGGGGGCTTGTGATTAATTAGAAGCCATAAACTTGCAATTATGGTTAAAGAGGTGTTCTTGAGAAGAAAGCCAGTGATTTTGGTGCTTTAGCATTTTAGCAATTCCTGACATAAATAAGTAGTCTCCAGCCTCCTGACTAATCCGCTCCATCAGGTTATATTTCACATGCAAACCCAGTGAACCACACCATTTATGTTTGTGTGCGCACTTGATTGTATGCATGCTGTGCGTGTGTGCGTGCGCGGCATTGTGCACATTCGTCAATGTGCATGCTGTCTGTGTGTCCCGGAACAGGTAGACTGTCCAGACAGGTGCGTCTGCGGCCGTCTGGTTGTGTTTTCACCTGACACCCTGGCTCACCCTAGCAGCACTCCAGAGCCCTGACCGTGCGGCTGCTGTTTGTATCGTTTCAGACATTTAAACATCTGCTCGTCAGCGTTTTCTCGCTTAGATATTTTATGAATGTTTGCTTCACACTCGATCGCTGCAGGTTTATTTTCAGTGACATGTCTAATCTTTGAACCTTTCCCCATACAGGTGCACTGGTATACACCTGCCATTCCAGAAGCATTTAACGCGCTCTCTGAAAGCACAAGCAACAGCTTCCATTTCACAGCCTTTTGTCACTCTGAAATTAAAATCACATGTGGGTTTGGCTCTTTTATTCAGATTTCTGAATGAAGGCCACTTGGCAGAGATCCCTTAAAATTCTGCCTTGGTATTGTTTAGTTTTTTATTGGACATCATTCTTAATCTGAAGTTTTATGGGGGGGGAAAGTTCTTGGAAAAAGCCCAGGGCAACTGTTTAAGTTGGACAGACCAAGTCAGTGACCCATATAAGAGAGATTCATACCGTTCATGCATTCTTAGTATGGCCAACTAATCACAGTCCCTTGGTTTTATTTTTAGCTTTGAGGGGAAAAAGGTGGAAAAATTATTTTTCACATTAACATCTGGGCTTTTTATTGCCTTGACAACCTCATAAGTTGCACTGGATAAGACAATCTGGCAAATAAATTAGTGAACAAACATAAAATAATGTACACTTCTGCATTTTTCAATACATTGCAAAATATACCACAATATATAAAGTTAAACTATACTATCAAGATCAGAAAAAAATATTGGAACATTTCACATATCCATGCCACTGTCATATCTTGCATTTTATTTTATTAAAGGGATAGTTCGGAATTTTGGACATAATGTCTCAATTACGACTTACCCATGATGTAGTTGACTGATGGAAACCATTTTCAGATAATTTCATGCTGTCCCTTCTTTTGGACATACACACATTGCTAATGCAAGCGCAACTCTAAGGTAACTGGTAGCATCCACTACCAAACACACTTAAACACTCCACAGTGCACCCAAAGCAAATAAAATACAACGACAGTCTATCGGGGTTATTTTCAGTGATTATCATTTTTGAAGTCAAACTATCATTGAATCCTTTACTTTGTGCTCACCTAAATTCTCCGTGGAAGTACAGCGGCGGAGCTATACTTTACATTACCTACGAATGATTTGCGGCACATTGAAGAATGTTTCCAGCACTCCAGTATTTTTGAGTGCTGAGAAATCGTTGTGCTCTGTTAAACAAACAACACTGCTCTGTCTTGGACGGTGCTATCCCCTGAAATATCCAGATCTTGGAAGCTAAGATCCATGTCCATTTGTTGTATCTGGGGGATAACCAAGTCCCATTCCTGGCAGCAAAAGCATTCGTTGTCTGTAGGCATTTGTACGCAGTGGCACCACCAGTCTCCCGATGTCCTCTCCCGGTTCTCTGCAGCAGCAACAGGCGGGGGTTGATCCGTCTCTTCTACCAATGCGCTTTTTGCCTTCTGAGCATCCATCTCTTTCAGTTCTTCATCCGTATATTCTGGTTCGTACAAGTAAGGTTCGCCAGATAAACTAAACTCATCATCCTCTTCAAAGTCTTTCGAACGTGGCCATTGCAACTTGTTGCTCTTCTTTGTTCGTAGGTAATGTAAAGTATAGCTCCGCCACTGTACTTCCACAGAGAATATAGGTCAGCACAAAGTAAAGGATTCAACGATAGTTTGACTTCAAAAATGATGGTATAATCACTGAAAATAACCCAGATAGACTGTCATCGTATTTTATTTGCTTTGGGTGCACTGTGGAGTGTTTAAGTGCCTTTGGTAGTGGATGCTACCAGTTACCTTAGAGTTGCGCTAGCATTAGCAACGTGTGTATGTCCAAAAGAAGGGACAGCATGGAATTATCTGAAAATGGTTTCCATCAATCAACTACATCATGGGTAAGTCGTAATTGAGACATTATGTCCAAAATTCCGAACTATCCCTTTAATACATCCCTGTGAAATATATTTATCATCATGCCACACATGTGCAATATTGTAGTATATTCCATTTCCATGATGATGATGTCAGTCTACTTATGTTTAGAATAAAAAATACAATAAATAAATATACGGAATTGTTGCCCCCTCCACAGCAAACCTGAACCCCCTGTGCCACACGCAACACTGTGTGACCAGCATGGCTGCCCCGTCCTGGACTTGCAAGGCCCTGGAGGATGAGGATGAGGACGGAGGCGGGACGGCGGAAGGGGGCGGGGTCCTTGCGGACGGGAGGGTGGACCCTGAGGAAGGGGGCGGGCTCAGCATCCTGCTGAAGCAGGAAGACACAGAGGCCATGGACGCCTACATCCACCTCTTCAACCGCATGGACATCGCTGTGCGAGAAATGAAGCAATACGTAGCCCAGATAGACGTGTGAGTAATCCGGGTAACGCACCATGGCAGCATCACGGCATCATGTAAGAAAAGACGGGAGGGTATGGGGGGGGGGGGCGGGGGGGGGGGCAGGCGGAGGGGGGTTTGTAGTGAAGGGAGTGGGCTGGAAATACAGTTTGACAATTTGGGATAAAGAACAAAAATCAGTTTATTGAAAATGGCCAGTTAAGGGCTGCACCCTGTGAAGGCGCTGATCTGTTGCGTGGATGGGCCCCACGGTCTGGTATCTGTTAAGGCACTGATCTGTAGCGTGGATGGGCCCCACAGTCTGGTATCTGTTAAGGCACTGATCTGTAGCATGGATGGGCCCCCACAGACTGGTAAGAAAACTGGACTGTGCCGGCAGGGCGACTCAAAATCTTGCAGCTCTTGCATCGTTCAGTGATGGGAGGGTTTCAGTCGGTCATTCTGACAATGCACCAGCGCCCCCTACAGGTCAGTCAGGGTCCCGCAAGTCCACCTGTTCAGCTGCACACGTAGCATCTTCCTCTGACTCGTGTCTGTGTGAGCCCGACCTGCGAAGTGCGGTGTGATCAGAAGCAGCACTTGGCATCGCGTTCAGCGATAAACCTGCAGGAAAGTCAGTGAAGTCTAATGAAGGTGCTCTCCACTGCAGGTGAGTGGAGGAACAGGCCTCGCTGGTTAAATAGAGTTTTTGGGTTCTTATCACCCCAAAGTTCCACAGCCTTAGCCGCCTGTGAGACCCCCATTGGTTTTGCCAGTCTGCCTGTGGTGTTTTGTGTTCTGTGCTTCACAGAAGGGTGTCACACTCTAAAAGTGTCTTGACCGAGAACAAAGCATCAACATTTTAGTTTTTGCGACCTTCCCTTCATTTTATTCTTGCGTTCATCTCCTTCCCGCCTCCAGTCTTCTGTCCTCCATTACGGAGCCCACCCAACCCGAGGGTTGCGATCTTCCCGCCCCCAACAAAGCCTCGCCCGTCGCCTTGGTGCCCGAGGAGGCGGACCTGGACAAAGTGGAGTCCTGCGGGATCAAGAGGGTCTCCTTCAAGGTGAATGAGGACGACCAGGAGGACTCGGGACACGACACCATGAGCTACAGGGACTCCTACAGGTGAGGGGACCCTTTACACATCAGCACTCACAGGGGTCTGGTGAGCCTTCGAGGGCCAGTTAGGCCCATATCACTGCACTCTCAGATGCTGTTGGAATCTTCAAAATATTTCCAAAAAAGAGAGTAAGATCATCTCGGTATCGATAAAGAGGTGATGTTTGTAAGAGAAGACTGGAAAGCGTAAATACACAGCTGTGGGGTATGAAATGAACACCCGCCTCTAGCCAAATACTGGAAATATTTTGATTGTGGTTGGTAAGTTTTTCTACTCTGGTGTTCTTACTTCGGCAGGTAACCGGTTGTGTTATATTGTAATGATAATGTGGCTGGTAAATAGTTGAAAATGGCTGGTGATTTTCGAATCTACAAGCAACTCTGGCCAGTGGGTGAAAAAGTTAATTTCATGCTCTGTCAGCCAGGCACAGGAACACTAGCCTGATATAAAACAGATACCAGGTGTAGTTCTCTTTTATGCAGGTAACCGGAAATGCAGGAAATTCCTGTAAAGTAATGTAACATAACAACAGCACATTTACATAATTGACCCCAGTTGTTCCCCGCCTGATTGGTTCTCTGACACTGTTGTTACAAAATGGCCAGACACCAGGGTGTTGTCTGTGCAGTCTCTAATATGAAAACACACAACACCATCTATGCGCTCTCATATCAAATGGCACGTTTATTATACATACTTGAAATATTTTCTCTCAGTGCATTAACCAAAAGGATGCGCAAGATTGGATCGCTCTCAAAAAGCTATTAAGAACTCTTCGAATTCACAGATGTGTTTTGCTTTTTTAACTTTTCACCAGATAGATCTGAAGAAACAATCATCCGTTTTGGCCGTGAGGCCCTCGTCAGACTGGCCCTCATAGCGGCCTGACCGCTAAAACGTTTGTTTCTTTCTGCTGCTCTGTGCCATATGAAATGTACAAAATTGACTTCTTTCTTAGGGGGTTAATGCTGAATCAGGAGGTCTAGCTGAAAACGTATGGCGTGTATGGCTTTAAGAGGAACGTGCTCTAACATTGTGAGGTTTTTTTTGACATTAGAGACCGTACACAGCCCCTTTTACAGTTGTAATAGCTGACAGATGGCCCGAGCTCAATCTAAAAGGCAGCGCTGCACATGCTGGCCGCATTATGCGGTTGAAGATGTTTAAACTCTAGAAACGTAGCGGTTCATTCAACCTCGCCATCCCAGCCCGGCCTGTTTGTGTTGTCCTTAAAAAAAAGATAAGACGCTTTAGATGTTTAGATCTTTGTTTTCTTTAAGCCGTGTTTCCGTCCGTCTTTTCTCCGCCTAAATAAAAACGCAACATAATGTCCCATGTTACGTTTCCCATGTCTCCGTACAGGAAGTGGCTCATATCTGCAGCCCAGCTTAACATCACCCTGTTCTTTTCCAGCTAGGCAGGCATTGCCTTTGACTGCCAAGTGAAGTTCTTTACCTTTAATTTAATGTCCGTGCAGCTAGAGGATGTCCAGATTGTGTCTCGCAGGTCCAATAGTCTCTCCCTGCCCTTGAGGACCTGGTTCGGTTCGGCTCGGCTCGGCCCGGCCCAGTTCCTTGGTGACCACGGCCAGGGCAACGTTCCGTGGGCCACGGCTGACAGCAGGCTCTGTTTCTGGCTGTGGTCGGAGCTAAATTTGGGAACCCACGGCCCACGCCCAGAGGGGCATTGTGGTAAAGCAAGGCCAGGCCCATTTAGATATTACGTCATCCTCTGCGCGATTCTCCCTGCACCAGAGAAACCAAGGTTGTGACCCAAGCAAAAATCCTAATATTTTTCCCTTTTGCCACAGAACTGGGGGGCAGAGGGCCCCATCTTACTCCATAGTGCTGTACACAGACTTCTCCGTCACTCAAAAACGTGTTACTATGGCCAATTAACTTTGATATAGGTGTACACTGGTGACACTGGTCACACTGATGGTTTTATGTCATCTGGTTGCTGTGTAAAAGTTTGTATGCATTTTTGTATGTTGCCATGGGTAAGAGTGTCTGCTAAATATAAATGCAAATGTTCTGTTAACAACAAAGTTCCCTCGGTGTTAAAAAACATAATGTGCGGAATACCTAAATACCCACAACTGTAATTTTGTGTCCTGCCAAAGGATCTGCTTAAGGATAAATTATGTAGATGAAATGTTGTAGTTTCTCCACATTCTTTGATAAAGTACAGTAATTATGGGTGTGCAATGTCACATGATAATGCTTTCAGACAGTGCTGGTTATTCCACGCTGTGTTATGTGCAGTCTGAATATATTACTATAATAATGATGTTAAGAGCGACTACAGTAAAGACAATACTCGAAATTACAGTACAATAGTATGTAAAATT